>CAMZMU010000059.1:20855012-21455012 GCA_947311845.1 Poa pratensis | reverse complement strand
CGTATCACCGTGGAGAACTCAAAAGATGCAATGAGGCAACACCACTAGAAGTGGTCAAATCCTTCACTCTTAAATCCACCAAAGCAACTAATGCTTATGGGGGGGGGGGGAGAAGAGAGGAAGAACAAAGAAGAACACCAAATTCCTCCAAGATCTAGATCCAAAAGCTCCCTTTCACTTAGAGAAGAGATTGATTGGTAGAATGATAGATCTAGATCTCCTCTCTCTTTTCCCTCTAATTGGAGGCAAGAATCGTGGAGGAATAGAGAGATAGCAAGCCCAAAAAGGTCAACAATGGTGGGGGAAAACGAACTTAAGAGTTGGGTACCTTTTGGGGAAGAAGGCCCCTTAAATAGGCACCCACGAAATCTGCTCGTTGGGGCTTTTTCTGCGAGGGTCGGCCATGCCGGGGCTTGGGGCCGGACATGTATGGGTTACCCCGGACACAATGGCTGGCCCAAAATCCCCTATCCCATGTGAATACCAGTACCGAAATGGAACATGGCCGGCCCAACCCCGGCCATGTCCGGGGGCATGTCCGGGCCACCCAGAAAATTAGCAAAACTGAAAACGCGATAACTTTTGCTTTCGGACTCCGTTTTCGATGTTCTTGGACTCGTTGGATTCACCACAACGAGCTCTAAAAGATAATGCAGAGAAAGTATACCATGGGAGGATAAAACAAAATGATGAAAGGTTTGACCTCTCAATAAAAGAACAACTAGTAATACCTCCAACACCAAAAATGCAACAAGTTTTTTAATACAAAATCCATTTTCGGTGAACTTGAGCTTGTCATGAAGATCACGACAAGCACCATACCCCACATAGAGAAAATCCAAATAAGAACCAACAAAGATGATGATGCCAAGTATGCAAAGTTTGAAGCTCTCTACAAACGATATGCTAAACCTCAATCGAGAGCCCCTCTTGATAGTACGTTATCTATCCTATAATCCGGTCTCCCAACCAGCACAATCAGACCAGTAAAATAGAAACACGATCAACATCATACCTTTGCCTTGCGCATTCCACTTGAGCTTCATGATTTCGATCTTGATCTCTTGAAGTGGACCACCTTTCTTGATTACGCTTTGTTTGATGAAGTCTCACATATTGCTCCCCCATACTTGTAACACCCCGGCCCACCCCAGGGCCGGGCCTGTCACCCCTGGCAGCTCTTTAGAATCTCTAGACTGGCCCCACAGATCAACACTGGTCTTTTCTGCGCACTTTGTCCTCACTCGTGCGCACCCGGGAACGAGTTCTCGGTCGGTCACCCATCCTTGGAGTGCTCCGAGCCAAGCATGCTTAATCTTGGAGTTCTTTCCAGATGAGCTTCCGGAAAAGAAGTTGCAACTTGTCCGGTCGGTCACCCATCCTTGGAGTGCTCCGAGCCAAGCACGCTTAACCTTGGAGTTCCTTCCAAATGAGCTTGCAACTTCTTTTCCGGAAGCTCATTTGGAAGGAACTCCAAGGTTAAGCGTGCTTGGCTCGGAGCACTCCAAGGATGGGTGACCGACCGGGAACTCGTTCCCGGGTGCGCACGAGTGGGGACAAAGTGCGCAGAAAAGACCAGTGTTGTTCTGTGGGGCCAGTCTAAAGATTCTAGAGAGCTTCCAGGGGTGACAGGCCCGACCCGGGGGTGGGCCGGGTGTTACAATACTCCACTATGGGAGAGTCTCTCTTAGGCACATCTTCACATGACCATTATATCCAAATGGGTGGCAAGATTCAAGCATAGGATTTCTTCGAGATGCTTCTCTTGAACTTGCACTTCTCTAGCTTGATGACGATCACCACTTGACGTCATCGACCAAGAGATATATAAAATCTTCCTTTTGATGCAACCCCATGGAAAGATACCTAACCACTCATAGAAATACCACACACACATTTCAGGGGTTAGTTCACAAAGCTATATGGACAATTGCTTACCAGACCAAGAGATACATGATCCAACTTGGTCCATCTCTTGTAACTTTGTGTGTTGATCAAAATCTTGATCAGCCTTGTATCTTTACTTCTTTCTTCATAGATGATTTTTTTGAGATAACCATGAATGATCACCTAATCCTTTTCTTCAAGACATACTTGCACTATGCTAAACTCTCACATGACCAATCATCGGATAACTCCTCGAACAACAACTTGGTCAACACATACTCCTCTTCTTGATCATATCAAATATATCCATACAACTTGATGATATTGATGCCAAATACTCCATTATGACATTATATTTATGGCATCAACCTTGAATCCAACATATGGAGAGTTCAAACATTGCTTATGGACTAACACTATAAGTAGAACTCAATGAAACCATTAGTCTATAGGGCTTGTCATTAATTACCAAAACCACGCATGGGGCGCCTGATAACCCCAAGAGCAGGGGATCACTGTAGCACCTCTCAATGTGGAAGTAAGGTATCGATCCGCAGGAGCAAGAAGGAAAAGTTATCTATTCCCTACAACTAAAGTGTCACAAGTTTTAGTTGATTTTGCACTAAACAAATTTAAAGAACAAGGTGGTTGATTTAATGGATGAAGTTTAATGTAACAAAACAAGAATGTGAAAGTGTCCCAATCCTCTTAAATGCAAGAGGACAAGACAAAGGTTTTCTCTTATAGGAACAATGGACATGGGTTCATGGGTTCACTTAATCCTCTCTCTCTCATCTATGGTGATTATCATGTTATAGTTAAAGTACACACAATTGTCATGTTTAAATGGTAGCTTTTATGACGGCTATATGTCCTAAAACACATAGTTGAAAGAAGTACTCATTTGTGTTGCTACGTCACCCTCGTAAGGCTAGCGTGGTTGTTGTCACTCCCACATCATACTCTTCCTTTTTACCCCCAGATAAAGGATGTTGGGCTGTATTTCGCATGCTCAATACATATGCTGTGTCACATCGGCCATCCCGTACCTACATACATCATACTTCATAATGGACAATATTCTAAACACTAGTGCAATGATTCATAATTCGTGTGCATGACCACATCTCTCTCATCTATCCACACTTGGTAGTGTCAATCACCTCATGACAAGGATAAACAAGGCATTATGCATAAATCAAACCATCACATGCAACATAGAATATCTCCAAAGTATGACAAATCATAAAAGCTCCAACACAACAGTAAATGCATAACAAATCATCACATACCACAATATCCACCATAGGAATTACATAGATGATCGTAATCATGTTCAACAGCTCATACGGTACTAATTAGTGAAGCTCAAAGAGAGGAGAGATACATAAGTTACCACCACAAACCCAAGTCCAGGGGGTGGACTACTCCCCCTTCATCATGGAGACGGTGGAGAAGTCATTGGAGAAGATGGAGACCACCCCGGCAGCGCCCCGCCGGAGTTTTCCCCCTCAAATCTGCAGCTCCAGGTCTCTGTTTCGTGGTTTCTATGTTTCGGCGGCGCTCCTTCCAGAGAACGTCGGGGGCTATTTTTATAGACGTTTTTAGGTCAAGACTATGTCGGTGGGGCAAAGATCGACGGCCACGGAGCTCCGAGGGGGAAAAGAGGTGGGCCCACGTGGCCAGGTACAGTAGGCCGCATGGGACCCTCTAATTTCCAGCCTGTTGGGCTTCTGGTCTTCAATATAATCCCATTGCGTTCGTCTTGAAAATTCTGAACCGTGCTCTTTGGCGTTGCCCTTTTTGGAGTCCCGAAGCTCCTGGAAAGTCTGAAACACTAAAAAAAGACGTTTTCTGGAAAACAGGGTTAATTCCAAATAAATGGGAAAATTATGAAATATTCCCAAATCATTATAAAACATTGATCTAACCCTTATATGATGCAAAAATGATTGGAATATATGTAAAATAATGCAAAGTTCATGTATGCATTTTACATGCATCAACATCCCCAAGCTTAACCTATACTTGTCCTCGAGTATGAAAGTGATAAAACTAACATGGACTTTGCAATTTAATACTCACAATGGATATCAAAGATGACTGCTACTGCTACATAGAGTCAAATGATTCATTCTTCAAAGGAGTAGCAATATGCAAGATAGTTTATGAAGTGATATCAAGTATTCAAAGCAAGGATGTTCAATGATAATTCACAAAGTGTAACATAGAAGATAGTAATATGGGCCACATGTATGCATAATGATAAGTAAGAACATCCTACATTGGTCATAGAGTGAAGATGAAATCTGAATATAAAAGGTGGACACTTTGGAAAAGATATATATTCCCACTTCATATCACTCCCTCCTTAAGTAAACCTACTTTTTGATTTAAATCAAACCCCTCAAATCTTTTTATTAAAAAGGAAATGAAGGTCATGAATTAGAAATGGTCTTCATAAATAATTTCCCTCCCCAATTCTCTTTTTCCTCCAAACAAATGTTTTCTCTATGAAAATAAAACTTATTTGAAGTTATCTTATTTGTCAAAGAAGTTCCAAAAGTTCAAAACCATATTTTATCACATGCTTTAAAAATATTAAAGGAGTATCAAATACAAATTTCCAAAAATGATTTATTTAAACCCTATGAACAAATATTGCTCAAAACATTTTATTTTCAAAAACCAATTTTTGTGGAGTTTCTACATGTATATGGGAGACTACATGAATTTTCTCCAATTTTTATAAAATGTTTAGACACCCCAAGTAAATCACTGAAAACCTGCTGGTATTAAAAAAAGAAATAAAAAGAAATGGGCAAGGACCTATCTGTGAGAGCAGAAAGGAGTTCAGGGGGCGTTTTGCAAATTCGTCATTGACCTCCTGTAGCTCCAAAGCAACACGGCACACCACCGTGCTCCTCACGCCGACGACGCCGTGCTCCCCTCCCCTTGCCTCGCCCCTGCCTCACGCCTCGCCTTGGGGGGATAAGAGTCGCCTCGACGCCACCCTCTGCTCCCCATCCTCCCCCCCAGCTCACTCACTCCCCTGCTCTCTCTCTTTCTCTCCCGGGCATCGAACCCTGGCCGAAGCTGCCGTCACGCATCACCGGCGATGGAGAGTTCCCCGTCCGAATCCAAGGCCACCAGAAGGTTCCCCGCGTCGCCCTCTTCAACCTCGTCCAAGGAATCACGAAGGAGCGCCCGGGATCGCCGCCGTCATCCGCATCCCCTTCTCTCCGGTCACTGCAAATGTCGATCAAGCTCGCGGTGGGCACAGACCACCTCTCTCCGCCATTCTTGTACCTCTGTGCTCCCCTTGCCGGGCTCTCTCTCATGGACAAACCCGTTTCCTTTCTAGGTCGCCGGAGCCGCCGCGCCGTCGTCACCGTCTTCCCTGCTGTGCTATGTTCGTCGCTGTGCCGCGAGGAAGACGAAGCCCGGCCTTGTACCCCTTCGCAAGCTCACATGGCCACTGGCTGACCCGCTCTCCTCACTGCTCGAGCGGATCTAGCCCAGATCCGGCCCATCCTACCTTTTTCTCAGAGGATCTATTTCCTGTTTTAATTTCCCTGATATATCTACTTAGCAATTAATTCACCATTTAATCCCTGTGCTAGATAATTGAGTGATTCAAATTTTGTTGTGTTCCTATGAGTTTTCTTAGACATGCAGAACTGGTTGCTTGCCAAAATATATTTTTAATTGTTGGGTAGATTAAATCTTGTAGAAAGTGTATTTTCCACTAAATATTCAATATCTAGAGTTTTAGAACTCCAAATATTGCAAGCTAAATTTCTATGGTTAGCATGAAGTGATACCTTTCCAGATCAGTTGATCTTGCTTGCAAATAAAACCTAAAACAAAAGTTCTATTGATTCTTGTAAACACATCAGTAGCACTTTAGTGATTTTTGTAGATTTTTGTGAAATGAATTTTGGAGTAAATCCAATTGGATTGTCTTCTGTATGTGTAGGAGAACCTATTCCTAGCTTGGCATGGTTGTTTGATTTACAGAACTCTCTAGGTACAATTTTTAGTAAAAGTGTTGTTCTGCCACTAATAAAAAGAAATTAGATTAATTGCTTTTAGTTATGAATTTGTGGTTTGTGTTGATTGTTGATTGTTTTGGTACTGTCACTTGTGTGTTACTAATCTTTAAACTTGTTAAATTATGTTAGTACTGTTAGTGGTTAGAGATAATCTTGTTTGAGTTAAACAGGTGTGGTTAAAGATGAATATGAAGTTTCCAACTAATAATCAATCTTGCTTGTGTGCTTGAGAGTTTAAGTAAACCGAATTCAATTGTTTTGACTTCTGTTCAGTAGTAGATGTTGTAGTAGTTCAGCTTGTGTGTTAGTGTTGCTTGGTCGAATGGTGTGGAAATTGTGTGTTGTAACAGTTTCTGCAATAGGCAAAATATTTCTTATTTGTTTTAATTAGGAATATGTTGCCTTACTTGTTAAACTTGTTTGTCTTTAAGTTGAGTATTAGCTTGAGTGTCTTGTTAATGTCTCCACCTTAACTTGGTGAGACATGTTGAATTACAGAGAATTATTGGGTAACGTAACTTTTGTCTGAAGTATTTCCTGCCTAAGGAAAGTTGTTTGTTAACAACCCTTCATTGGAGTTGTTTAATACTTCATGTGTTTAGCTTGTGATTGGTGGTATACTCCTGTTAGTATATTGCCCTTGTGTTTATGTCTTGAATAGTTCACTTGTTGGGTAATTTAAGCATGAGGTGTAGTTAGACAAGTGGTGATTATTGTGTAGAGTTGGGATTAAAACTTTAAAACATATGTTTTAATGTTTAATGTCTAGTCCTTGGTTAGTATTTATGCTAGTGTTAGTAGCATGTGATGTCTTGCGTAGTTGGATTAATTTCTTGTTTGCATCTAGATAAGTGTGGTGATTGCTAAACTTGTTTGTTAAATAATAATGTTCCCTCGTGATTTTTTTGTTTGATTATGGCTTGATGTTTGTTGCTTGATTAAATGGGTGCTATGTTTTTGGTTTGATTACTTGTTGGTATCCCACGTGTGAGTTGGTTTGCTTATTGTGTGTTGTTTTATTTTCATGTTTGCGACGCTAGACATTAACGCTACCGGAGTGGTCTTTGGAGAGGATTTATCGAAGAATGATGGGAGGTTATTTATTTGATCAGTAAAGAAGAAGTCCAGGAGCTTTATGCTGCAATCAGGCAAGCTACTTCACTGAGCTTGCATCTATATACATCTATTTTGATTTACCTGTGTTACTTATAAGTAGCATAAACGATTTATGTGGTGTTTGCCACAAAAGCCATGATTTTGAAAATCCCTTTCCAAAATACAAGTACATTGTTGAGACACCCGATATAGAGGTGTTAGTGGTATACAATGATTTCTAAGTGAATTTGTTTTACTCAAAGGCCTTCTATGAAAATCTTTTGGTGGGATGACGAACCACCCACGTTTTGGTTAAAAGAATTTTGCTATGAGAATTGGAAATGATTGTGAAAACCTTTTTCAAAAAGGTTTACGAAAAACTATTTTGCCACTCTATGTAGAAATATCAGTTTGTTAAAGTAAAACTATAGGATGGGAAAAAAACTTTGTTTATTCAAAACTCCTTTGAAAATCCTTGGATGATTTACGGTACGCCGAGATGTCGGTGATGAAATTGAGAGGTGGTGAATGGTGATGTTTCTGAAAAATGCACATTGTGTCTTTGAACTATGACTACCAGCCGATAACCTGTGCGACCACATTTACCCACATATGGGCAAGGGCATAGCCATATAATTTGCTCGTGTTAGTACTGGATGCCTCAATAACGAGGATAACCTCGTTCCATGAGGGGATGGTCTGAGGACCTACCCCCTGACCTGGGTCCTCTTAAGAGAAGTCTACCGGAAGCCGGTATGAGCGTAAAGAAGAAAGAGGATTGAAGGGCTCCCTTGGGTCCGCCGGACAGAACTACGAGTCCTCACACTTAGTTTCTGAGGATTTAAGTGTCGATGGAAAGTGTCGTAGAGGCAGGGTTCCTATACTAGCATGAGCAAAGGACAGGCTATGGCCGGGAACTCAACTTCGCATACCTCTGGTATGGCGGGACGTGGCTGACACGATGAGTGACCGGATGGGTGTGGGAAAAGCGTGCTACCTCTGCAGAGGGTAAAACTATTCGAATAGCTGAGTCCTCGGATATGGACAGTTGGGAGGCTGTCCTAAGACCATGTGCAAGTTTTACAAAGTGTTGAGTTTGAAAGGAAAATGAAGTGGAGATTGTTTTATGCGACTGTATGGTGAGAAAACGATTTCTTCCAAAGAGTTTGTTTCCAACCAAGATATTGAGAAACTACTTTTCAAAATATTTTGCCTTCAACAAGGACAAAAAAATCTACTCTTCTCTTTTCAATAAAGATATAGAGATGTAGTTCTAAAACCAAAGGTTATAAAGATTATCAAAACTAGTGCATGCTCAAGTTGGGGTAGTTTGCGAGTACAATCAAATGTACTCATATTGGTTTCATCCCTGGCTATTGTCTTAGCCAGATTTTAGAAGAAGAGCAGTCCAAGAAGAAGGGTTCTCTGGCGTCTTTGCGAACTAGGGCGCTTCCCAGTCAGCTGCCTGTAGGGTTATGGCGAATGACTTGGGCTCCACGTTGTTTGGTGATTTCCGCTGCAAGTACCTGTTGAAGTTGATCACTTCAATCAAGTAAGTAAATAAATTCGGTATGTATGGATGTTCTTTGGTTACCAGTTTAATTGTGCTTCAGCGACGCACTGATCATGGGATCGCTGATATGTAGGCACAAGGGTATTTCAGACAGCTAGTCCGGGGTCCCCACAGTGGACTCACTAGAAAAACTTTGGTTGAAGGTGTTGGAAACAAGTTTTTGCTTGTTGGAATTTTGGGCTAGCAAGAGGGAGAAAGTCGACCATCTAAATGCATGCATGAGTGTCCATAGAACTAACTAATCCATGTTAGAACAAGGTAGAATAACATTTAGCATCAAAACTTGAATAAGAGATAGCTCTTGATAACATATTAGCAAATTATTACTCATTAACAAGCTCATGAATCATGCAATTATATGTATCTTTTAAAATTAACTTTAACATCCCTTTTCCCAATCTTATAATAGAATCCAACATAATTTAAACCAAATTTCCAGTAGCTCTCTCATATATAAATGATCGTGTGGTGGTCTCTGGTGACTCTAAGTTGACGAGGGAATATCTCCCCGGCAACAGTGCCAGAAACAATGCTTGTACGTCACACGTCAGTTGGGAACCCCAAGAGGAAGGTATGATGAGTGCAGCAGTAAGTTTTCCCTCAGTATGAAACCAAGGTTTAATCGAACCAGTAGGAAAACGAGGTTTGCTTCGAAGGTGTTGGTGAAGGAGTGTAGTGCGGCGCAACACCAGGGATTCCGGTGCCAACGTGGAACCTGCACAACACAATCAAATTACTTTGCCCCAACTTAACAGTGAGGTTGTCAATCTCACCGGCTTGCTGAAAACAAAGGGTTAAACGTATCGAATGGAAATGATGTTTGTTTGCATAAAACAGTAGAGAACAATGATTGCAGTAGATTGTATTTCAGATGTAAAAGAATGGACCGGGGTCCACAGTTCACTAGTGGTGTCTCTCCAATAAGATAACTAACATGCTGGGTAAACAAATTACAGCTGGGCAATTGACAATTGATAAGTGCATATAACATGCATGTGTGAGCTGTGGTGTCTACTATGAGATTCATTTGGGCATTACGACAAAGTACATAGACCGCTATCCAGCATGCATCTATGCCTAAATAGTCCACTTTCCGGTTAACATCCGTACCCCTTCCAGTATTAAGTTGCAAGCAACAGACAATTGCATTAAGTAATGTGCGTAATGTAAACAATACATTCATCCTTGAATAAAGCATTGCTGTTTTACCCCTAGTGGCAACAACACATCTACAACCTTAGAACTTGCTGTCACTATCCCAGGTTAAATAGAGGTTGAACCCAACTATCATGCATAAATACCCCCTCTTGGAGTTACAAGTATTCACTTGGCCAAGGCTTCAACAAGTAACGGAGAGCATGCAAGATCACAAATGACATAGACATGATAATATAATATTCAGCTCCACATAGGTATCAATATAAGTCAGATCCCAGCAAACACAACATGTAGCATTACAATAAGATGATCTTGATCATGATAGGCAGCTCACAAGATCTAAACATGATGGCACAAGTGGAGAAGACAACCATCTAGCTACTGCTATGGACCCATAGTCCAAGGATGAACTACTCACGCATCACTCCGGAGGCGGGCATGGCGATGTAGAGCCCTCCGGTGATGATTCCCCTCTCCGGCAGGGTGCCGGGAAGAGCTTCAGAACCCCCCGAGTTAGGGTTGACGACGGCGGCGGCAGCGAATATGTTCTGGATGAAAGGCTCGGTGTTTTAGGGTTTTCGCGTCTCGGGGAATAAATAGGCGAAGGGGCGATGTCGGCGGACCCCCGAGGGGCCCAAACCACAGGCGGCGCGGCTGGGCCCACTGCCGCGCCGCCAGGTGGTTTGGCCACCTCGTGGCTCTCTTCGTCTCTCCTTCGGACTCCGTGTACGTGCTGGAAAAATAGGGACTGGCCTTTTGTTTCGTGCAATTCCGAGAATATTTCCAGAAGTAACTTTCTGAAACCAAAAACAGCAGAAAACAGGGAACTGGCACTGTGGCATCTTGTTAATAGGTTAGTCCCAGAAAATGCATAAAAGTGATACGAAGTGTATATAAAACATGTAGCAAATGGTATAATATAAGCATGGAACAGCAGAAATTATGGATACGTTGGAGACGTATCAAGCATCCCCAAGCTTAGTTCTACTCGTCCTCGAGTAGGTAAAACGATAACAACAAATAATTTCTGAGGAGACATGCTTTCACACAATCTTGATCAATATATTGCAAGGCTCATGTCATGAATGAAGTGACTCAAAGCAATGATCTATAGTTTGCTAACAAATAGATAAAGAGTAAACAATGAATCATATAAGCAAAAACTTTTCATGAATAGTACTTTCAAGACAAGCATCAAAAAGTTTTGCATAAGAGGTAACTCATAAAGCAATAGATTCAAAGTAAAAGGCATTGAAGCAACACAAAGGATGATTAAGTTTCAGCATTTGCTTTCAACTTGTAACATGTATATCTCATGGATAGTTGTCAACATAAAGCAATATAACAAGTGCAATAAGTAAATATGTAAGAATCAATGCACACAAAGTTGACACAAGTGTTTGCTTCTAAGATAGAAAGGAGTAGGTAAACTGACTCAACATAAAGTAAAAGATAGGCCCTTCGCAGAGGGAAGCAGGGATTAAATCATGTGCTAGAGCTTTTTAAGTTTTCGAAAGCATATAGAGAGCACAAAATAAGTATTTGAGAGGTGTTTGTTGTTGTCAACGAATGGTAGTGGGCACTCTAACCCCCTTGTCAACCAGACTTTCAAGAGCGGCTCCCATGAAGGACGTTATCTCTACCAGCAAGGTAGATCATCCCTCTTCTCTTTTGTTTACACATGTATTTTAGTTTCTTTATAGATGACACTCCTCCCAACCTTTTGCTTACACAAGCCATGGCTAACCGAATCCTCGGGTGCCTTCCAACATTCACATACCATGGAGGAGTGTCTATTGCAAAATTAAGTTGCTTACTGATAAATCAGGGCAAAACATGTGAAGAGAATTATTAATGAAAGTTGTAATTAATTGGGGCTGGGCACCCCGTTGCCAGCTCTTTTTGCAAATTATTGGATAAGCGGATGTATATGCCACTAGTCCATTGGTGAAAGTCTGTCAGAAGTAAATGACAAGATTGAAAGATAAAACACCACATACTTCCTCATGAGCTATAAAACATTGACACAAATAAGGAGTAATAAAGTTTTGAATAGTTTAAAGGTAGCACATGAAATATTTACTTGGAATGGCAGGAAATACCACATAGTAGGTAGGTATGGTGGACACAAATGGCATGGGTTTTGGCTCAAGTTTTGGATGCACGAGAAGCATTCCCTCTCAGTACAGAGTTTAGGCTAGCAAGGTTGTTTGAAGCAAACACAAGTATAAACCGGTACAGCAAGAATCACATAAAAACATATTGCAAGTATTATAAGACTCTACACTGTCTTCCTTGTTGCTCAAACATTTTACCAGAAAATATCTAGACCTTAGAGAGAACAAATATGCATCCCAAGTCTCAACAAGCTCTACGGTAGTTCTCCACTACTAGGCTTTAACTACATGATGCAAGAGCTTAAACATGATCTACTTGAGAGCTCAAAACAATTGCAAAGCATCAAATCGAAACAAGACAATGATCTACAAGAATGCATATGTCTTTTCCAATACCAACTACTACATGTAGCATTTTCTTTCTTCCAAACAAACACCAATCAATTTATTTAAACATAAACTCTCCAAATGATAATATAATGCAGCAAGAGAGTATTTATAAACAAGTGCTAACAGCTCGAAGAGATGCATGAAAAACAGGAGCTAAAAGCACTGCAGTAGCTAGTTAAGAATACTCAACAAATATAAGTGAAGAACATGAGTATTCACATGAAAAAGCGGAGCGTGTCTCTCTCCCACACAAGGATTGCTAGGATCCGAATTTATTCAAACAAAAACAAAAATAAAAACACACAGACGCTCCAAGTAAAGCGCATAAGATGTGAAAGAATTAAAATATAGTTTCACTAGAGATGACCTGATAAGTTTGTTGATGAAGAAGGGGATGCCTTGGGCATCCCCAAGCTTAGACGCTTGAGTCTCTCTGAATATGGTTGGGATGAACCACGGGGGCATCCCCAAGCTTAGGCTTTTCACTCTTCTTGATCACATAATATCACCCTTCTCGCTTGATCCTTGAAAACTTCCTTCACACCAAACTCAAGACAGTTCTCATTAGAGGGTTAGTGCATAATCAAAAATTCTCATATTCTGTAATGATACAATCAATCCCAAAGCTTCTGGACATTAGCTACAGCCACCAATGCTTTGTGGAGCAAAGAAATCCACACAAACACAGTAAAAGAGCGAATGCAAAACAAAAGGCAGAATCTGTCAAAAACAGAACAGTCTGGAATGACGAATTTTTTCGAGGCACTTAAGTTGCTCAGATGGATCTGGCCTAAAATAATGAAAGTTGCGTACATATCTCAGGAATATGCGTGATTTTTCTCAGAATTTTTTGAATTTTCTACAGGGAGATAAGCTCAAATCCGTGACAGCTAAAAATCTGTCACTGCGCAGAAATCCAAATCTTGCATCAACTTTCAATATAGAACTTTACTTGGCACAACATTGCGATAAAATAAAGATACAAAGGAGTTGCTACAGAAGTAACAAAACTCCTTGACTCAAAGAAAACAAAAATAACAGCAAATAAAAACGATGGGTTGTCTCCCATAAGCGCTTTTCTTTAACGCCTTTCAGCTAGGCGCAGAAAGTGAAAATCAAGTGTTGTCAAGAGAAGAAGCATCAACATCATAACTTGCTCTAACAATAGAGTCAAAAGGTAACTTCATTCTCTTCCTAGGGAAGTGTTCCATACCTTTCTTGAGAGGAAATTGGTACCTTATATTACCTTCTTTCATATCAATGATGGCACCAACAGTTCGAAGAAAAGGTCTTCCCAAAACAATAGGACAAGATGCATTGCATTCAATATCCATAACAATAAAATCAACGGGGACAAGGTTATTGTTTACTGTAATAAAAACATCATTAACTCGCCCCAAAGGTTTCTTCATAGCATTATCAGCGAGAAAAACATCCAAATAACAATGTTCCAAAGGTGGCAAATCAAGAATATCATAAAGCTTCTTGGGCAAAACGAAACACTTGCACCAAGATCACACAAGGCATTGCAATAAAAATCATTCACCTTTACCTTAATGATGGGTTCCCAACCATCTTCTAATTTCCTAGGAATAGAAGCTTTAAGTTTCAACTTCTCCTCCCTAGCTTGCAAAAGAGCATTTGTAATATGCTTTGTAAAAGCCAAATTAATAGTGCTAGCATTGGGACTTCTAGCTAATTTTTGCAAGAACATAATAACTTCAGAGATGTTACAATCATCAAAATCAAAATCATTATTGTCAATGGTGGTGGAACCATTGTCTCCAATAGTTTGAAAAATTTCAGCACTTTTATCAGAAAAAGTTTCAGCAGTTTTAGGCAATTTCAAACGCTTTGCAGAAGTAGTAGAGACATTACCAACACCAATAACATTACCATCAATAGTAGGAGGTTACTAGCATGTAAACATTAGCATTACTAGTGGTGGTGATAGTACAAACTCTAACTATACTATTCTCTTTTTCAAGTTCTTCCTCTTTTTCCCACCTAGCATGCAATTCAGCCAACATCCTAATATTATTATCAATTCGAACTTGGATGGCATTTGCTGTAGCAAATGACTTAATATCTTTAACTTCATTAGGCATAACTTTCAGTTTTAGAATTTCAACATCATGAGCAAGACTATCAACTTTAGAACAAGATCATCAATTTTTTCAAACTTTTCCTCAACAGTTTTATTGAAAGCTTTTTGTGTGCTAATAAATTCTTTAAGCATAGCTTCAAGATCAGAGGACACACTTCTATTGTTGCTGTAGGAATTACCATAAGAATTGCCATAACCATTTGAAGGATAAGGCTTATAATTGTTGCTACCAAAATTATTCCTATAAGCATTGTTGTTGAAGTTGTTGTTTTTAATGAAGTTTACATCAACATGCTCTTCTTGAGCAACCAATGAAGCTAAAGGAACATTATTAGGATCAACATGAGATCTACCATTCACAAGCATAGACATAATAGCATCAATCTTATCACTCAAAGAGGAGGTTTCTTCAACAGAATTTACCTTCTTACCTTGAGGAGCTCTTTCGGTGTGCCATTCGGAATAGTTGATCATCATATCATCAAGTAGCTTTGTTGCTGCACCTAAAGTGATGGACATAAAGGTTCCTCCAGAGGCTGAATCCAATAAGTTCCTTGAGGAAAAATTTAATCCTGCATAAAAGGTTTGGATGATCATCCAAGTAGTCAGTCCATGAGTGGGACAATTCTTCACCAAAGATTTCATTCTTTCCCAAGCTTGAGCAACATGTTCATTATCAAGTTGTTTAAAATTCATAATGCTACTTCTCAAGGATATAATCTTAGCAGGAGGATAATATTTCCCTATGAAAGCATCTTTGCATTTTGTCCAAGAATTAATACTATTTCTAGGCAAAGAAAGCAACCATTCTTTAGCTCTTCCTCTCAAGGAGAAAGGAAAAAGTTTCAGTTTTATAATATCCCCATCCATATCCTTATACTTTTGCATTTCACAAAGTTCAACAAAGTTATTAAGATGGGCAGCAGCATCATCAGTACTAACACCAGAAAATTGCTCTTTCATAACAAGATTTAATAGAGCAGGTTTAATTTCATAAAATTCTGCTGTAGAAGCAGGTGGAGCAATAGGAGTGCATATGAAATCATTGTTGTTTGTGCTAGTGAAGTCACACAACTTAGTGTTCTCAGGAGTACTCATTTTGAAAAACAAAATCAAACTGAATTAAACAAGTAACTAATTTTTTTGTGTTTTTGATAAAGAGAGCAAACAAGACTAAATAAAAATAAACTAAGCAAGACAAATAACAAAGTAAAGAGATTGGGTGTGAGAGACTCCCCTTGCAGAAGCAATTCGGTTTTCCCCGGCAACGGCGCCAGAAAACGTGTTGGTGGCTCTAGTTGACGAGGGAATATCTCCCGGCAATAGTGCCAGAAACAATGCTTGTACGTCACACGTCAGTTGGGAACCCCAAGAGGAAGGTATGATGAGTGCAGCAGTAAGTTTTCCCTCAGTATGAAACCAAGGTTTAATCGAACCAGTAGGAAAACGAGGTTTGCTTCGAAGGTGTTGGTGAAGGAGTGTAGTGCGGCGCAACACCAGGGATTCCGGTGCCAACGTGGAACCTGCACAACACAATCAAATTACTTTGCCCCAACTTAACAGTGAGGTTGTCAATCTCACCGGCTTGCTGAAAACAAAGGGTTAAACGTATCGAATGGAAATGATGTTTGTTTGCATAAAACAGTAGAGAACAATGATTGCAGTAGATTGTATTTCAGATGTAAAAGAATGGACCGGGGTCCACAGTTCACTAGTGGTGTCTCTCCAATAAGATAACTAACATGCTGGGTAAACAAATTACAGCTGGGCAATTGACAATTGATAAGTGCATATAACATGCATGTGTGAGCTGTGGTGTCTACTATGAGATTCATTTGGGCATTACGACAAAGTACATAGACCGCTATCCAGCATGCATCTATGCCTAAATAGTCCACTTTCCGGTTAACATCCGTACCCCTTCCAGTATTAAGTTGCAAGCAACAGACAATTGCATTAAGTAATGTGCGTAATGTAAACAATACATTCATCCTTGAATAAAGCATTGCTGTTTTACCCCTAGTGGCAACAACACATCTACAACCTTAGAACTTGCTGTCACTATCCCAGGTTAAATAGAGGTTGAACCCAACTATCATGCATAAATACCCCCTCTTGGAGTTACAAGTATTCACTTGGCCAAGGCTTCAACAAGTAACGGAGAGCATGCAAGATCACAAATGACATAGACATGATAATATAATATTCAGCTCCACATAGGTATCAATATAAGTCAGATCCCAGCAAACACAACATGTAGCATTACAATAAGATGATCTTGATCATGATAGGCAGCTCACAAGATCTAAACATGATGGCACAAGTGGAGAAGACAACCATCTAGCTACTGCTATGGACCCATAGTCCAAGGATGAACTACTCACGCATCACTCCGGAGGCGGGCATGGCGATGTAGAGCCCTCCGGTGATGATTCCCCTCTCCGGCAGGGTGCCGGGAAGAGCTTCAGAACCCCCCGAGTTAGGGTTGACGACGGCGGCGGCAGCGAATATGTTCTGGATGAAAGGCTCGGTGTTTTAGGGTTTTCGCGTCTCGGGGAATAAATAGGCGAAGGGGCGATGTCGGCGGACCCCCGAGGGGCCCAAACCACAGGCAGGCGCGGCTGGGCCCACTGCCGCGCCGCCTGGTGGTTTGGCCACCTCGTGGCTCTCCTTCGTCTCTCCTTCGGACTCCGTGTACGTGCTGGAAAAATAGGGACTGGCCTTTTGTTTCGTGCAATTCCGAGAATATTTCCAGAAGTAACTTTCTGAAACCAAAAACAGCAGAAAACAGGGAACTGGCACTGTGGCATCTTGTTAATAGGTTAGTCCCAGAAAATGCATAAAAGTGATACGAAGTGTATATAAAACATGTAGCAAATGGTATAATATAAGCATGGAACAGCAGAAATTATGGATACGTTGGAGACGTATCAGTCTCACAAAAAATAATAATCTAGTCTAAACAAACAAAAAGACGCTCCAAGTTTATGGAATAAAGTGTTTCGATCGAAAAACAGAAGTTAGACATGTGCAAACCAAGAGTGTGTAGGTCCAGTGGGGTTGTCTTCACATCCCCAGCTTATGGTCTTCACCATCCTTGGATAGCTCTTGGTGCATCTCCTCTAATCCCTGTGAAAAAAATTCAAAACACTGTTTCTCCCATTTCTTTTTCTGTGGGGCACATTAGTAGTGATAAACAAATAGATTTCTTACTGCATATAATCCTTGAGCAAAAATTCATATGAATGTCCAGAAAGTGTATATGTTGTATGCATACTCATAAACTCAATTGGATCAACAAGATTCAAGTTAAAGGTTCTAAGCATGCATCAAACAAAAATGGGACAGAATCTGTCCAGAAAACAGCAGCGGCTAAACGTATTTTTCTACCCTACTTAACTTTGTCGGAAAATTACTAAAAAATTCATGCGTACAGAGGATGAAAAGTTGCCACTACAGTTTAAATATGAGCACATTCGGAGTTACAGACTAAGAATTAAAAATCATACCGTGCACAGATTCGTGCAGGAATAAAATCTCCGAACGCTATAAGCAACTTTTTCATACAAAAATGAGTAAAACTTGGCACTTTATTAAACATTCCACAAACTAAACTAAACACTAAGTCTCTTGTTACAGCAAGAGGATACAAAGAAAATCACAAATAAAAACAACCGGGTTGCCTCCCGTAAAGTGTTTTCTTTATAGCCATATAGTTAGGCTTCTTACTTGATGTTCATGAAGGTTGAAGCTCATGAGGGAACTTATACTTTGATGTGTCCCTCTTCCTTGGAAAGTGTTCATGCATAATACCAGGATCCCATGGTGTTCTCAAACCAATCAAAATAATAGTCAAGTTGAACCCTAGTTGAGAGAAAAACAAAACACAAAAGTAATAACAACGAAGTCTAACTTTCTTTCTATGCATTGGCATTTTGTATATGAATGAATCACCATAAATAGAAGTTTCCCAATCCATATTAACAATATTTACTTGCAGCATATAATTATTAGTAACATAAAGAGGGTTCTTATCACCTCCTCTTTCATAATAGTTGCAAGTAGTAGAAATAAATTCAACCATATAACCACAAGAATCATTCAACTTAGATAATTTAGGCACATAAAGAGGATTATTAAATTTATTATGGAATTCATTAGCATGCTTCCCTCTTTCAAAATAGTTAATAAGATCAATATTAAGTTTAATATCATGGTTGCAACAAAGATTTGGAACTAAAGGTAATTGCAAACCACATAAGTATTTTTCAACATAAGCAATTTTCTCCTCTATGGTGTAATTAGGAGAATTTAAGAACAAAGTAGGACTCTGATGAGTAAGAGTACCATCACAAACAACAAGTATATCATTTTTATCCTCACATAATTTAGTAACAACTAAACATGGAGTTTTATCAATAAGCATAGGACCATCATCTAAAGCATTATCATATAGCATATTTAAGCAATACTCCTCATTCTCATCAATAAGTTCACTAGTAGTATTAATAGAAAGTAAAGGAGCATTATTAGTTTCATCATAATAGCATGGGTTATCATATAGGACCATAGCATTTTCAGTTTCACACTCATCATAACATGGATTCTCATAAATAACAAAAGATTTTTGAATTTGAGTGTTACTGATGCATGTAAAATGCATACATGAACTTTACATTTTATTACATGTTATTCCATGTTATTTGCATCATATGAGGGTTATATTCATGATTTATATTAAGTTTTAGGGATAATTAATAACTCCCCCATTTTTCTGGAATTAACCCTGCGCTGTCAGAAAACCCCTTTTTCTATATTTTGATGTTTCAGGAACCCAAACGACGTCCAAATGAACTGAAACTTTACGGGGATCATTTTTTTGGAAGGAACGAAACGTAGGCGCAAAGGAATCGAAGAAACGGAGACCAGAAGGCCAAAAAGGGTGGGTCCACGCGGCCAGATTCCTTGGCCGCGTGGGGTCCCCCATCCTGGCCCTCGGGCCTCCGCTGCCGTCGATCTTTCTTCCCGAAGCTTCGTCTTGACCTAAAAACGACTATATATAGACCCCCAGGGCTTTCGCGAAAGGGAGCGCCGCCGAAACACAGAAACCATGAAACAGAGACTGGAGTTGAAGATTGGAGGGGGAAAACTCCGGCGGGGCGCTGCCAGGGTGGTCTCCATCTTCTCCAACGACTTCTCCACCGTCTCCATGATGAAGGGGGAGTAGTCCACCCCCTGGACTTGGGTTTGTGGTGGTAACTTATGTATCTCTCCTCTCTTTGAGCTTCACTAATTAGTACCGTATGAGCTGCTGAACATGATTACGGTCATCTATGTAATTCCTATGGTGGATATTGTGCTATGAGATGATTTGTTATGCATTTACCATTGTGTTGGAGCTTTTATGATTTTCATACTTTGGAGATATTCTATGATGCATGTGATGGTTTGATTTATGCATAATGCCTTGTTTATCCTTGTCATGAGGTGATTGACACCACCAAGTGTGGATAGATGAGAGAGATGTGGTCATGCACATGAATTATGAATCATTGCACTAGTGTTTAGAATATTGTCCATTATGAAGTATGATGTATGTAGGTACGGGATGGCTGATGTGACAACGGCATATGTATTGAGTGACATGTGCAATACAGCCCAACATCCTACATCTGGGGGTAAAAAGAAAGAGTATGATGTGGGAGTGACAGCAGCCATGCTAGCCTTGCGGGGGGTGATATAGCACACAAATGAGTATTTCTTTCAACTATGTGTTTTAGGACATATAGCCGTCATTAAAAGCTACCATTAAAACATGACAATTGTGTGTACTTTATCCATAACATGATAATCACCATAGATGAGAGAGAGAGTATTAAGTGAACCCATGAACCCATGTCCATTGTTCCTATAAGAGAAAACCTTTGTCTTGTCCTCTTGCATTGAAGAGGATTGGGACACTTTTACGTTCTTGTTTTGTTACATCAAACTTCCATCCATTAAATCAACCACCTTTTCTTTAAACTTGTTTAGTGCATAATCAACTAAAACTTGTGACACTTTAGTTGTAGGGAATAGATAACTTTTCCTTCTTGCTCCTGTGGATCGATACCTTACTTCCACATTGAGAGGTGCTACAGTGATCTCCTGCTCTTGGGGGTTATCAAGTACTTTTCTGGAGCCGTTGCCGGGGAGCGTAGCGCTTAAGTTTCTATTCTTGTGTGCACTAGACTTTAGATTTATTTTATCTTGTTTTATATCTTGCAATCATCTAAGCTCGGGATTTTCCTTTAAACTTGTTTGGTTGTGAGTTTCTCATTAGTTTTATTTTCAGTTTTCATTAAAAACATAAAATACATAAAAACTATTGATACTATTACTATGGCATTTATGAATCGTGCTTCGCGGCATCTTGCTTTATATGAAAGTGCTTATGCTAATGCTCCTAAAGTGGTTGAAACTACTGTGTCTGAGGTACCTAAAGTGGGAATTAAAATTCCTGCTGGTCATGTTAAAAGAATTATGAAAAATCCATTTACAGGAGATGGAACTAAGTCTGCACGTGAACACGTGGAGACAATTGAAAACATATGTGGTTTATTTAGGCTTCCTATTTCTAATGATCAGGTAAAAAGGAAGCTATTATATTTGTCTTTATCTGGTAATGATCGTATTTGGTTCAAGTCTTTGGATGAAGAAGTCACTATTGAATGGAGTAGTTTGAGGAATGTTTTTCTTGAATATTTTACTCCTAAAGAAAGAATTCTTGCTGCCACGGAAAGTACTAATATTTTGCAGGAAGAGGAGGATAAAAACCTAAGCTTGGGGATGCCCTGCAACCCCAAGAGGATGTTGAAAACATAAGCTTGGAAGAGAAAGTATGTGAAGAGGAGATTGAAATGGATGTGTTCCAACCTAAGCTTGGGGAAGAGTTGGATCTCCCAGCTTCACCATCAACAAATGATAGTAACACTCAAACTCAAAAATCTTTTGTTATTTATGAGAATCCATGTTATGATGAGTGTGAAACTAAAAATGCTCCTTTACTTTCTATTAATGCAACTAGTGAACTTATTGATGATAATGAGGAGTATTGCTTAAATATGCTATATGATAATGCTTTAGATGATGATCCTATGCTTATTGATAAACCTCCATGTTTAGTTGTTACTAAATTATGTGAGGATAAAAATGATATACTTGCTGTTTGTGATGGTACTCTTACTCATGAGAGTCCTACTTTGTTCTTAAATTCTCCTAGTTACACCATGGAGGAGAAATTTGCTTATGTTGAGAAATACTTATGTGGTTTGCAATTACCTTTAGCTCCAAATCTTTGTTGCAACCATGATATTAAACTTAATATTGATCTTAATAACTATTTTGAAAGAGGGAAGCATGCTAATGAATTCCATAATAAATTTAATGATCCTCTTTATGTGCTAAATTATCTAAGTTGAAGATTCTTGGTTATATGGTTGAATACACTTCTACTACTTGCAACTATTATGAAAGAGGAGGTGATAAGAACCCTCTTTATGTTACTAATAATTATATGCTGCAAGTAAATATTGTTAATATGCATTGGGAAACTTCTATTTATGGTGATTCATTCATATACAAAATGCCAATGCATAGAAAGAAAGTTAGACTTCGTTGTTATTACTTTTGTGTTTTGTTTTTTCTCTACTAGGTTCAACTTGACTATTATTTTGATTGGATTAAGAACACCATGGGACCTGGTATTGTGCATGGAACACTTCCCAAGGAAGAGGGACACACATCATTCAAGCTCCCTCATGAGCTACGTCCCCTTTGATTATCAAGTAAGTAAGCCTATATGGCTATAAAGAAAGCGCTTTACGGGAGGCAACCCGGTTGTTTTTGTTTGAGATTTTCTTTGAGTCCTCTTGCTGTAACAAGAGAGTAGTTTGTTAGTTTTGTTTCTGGATTTTTAATAAAGAACCAAGTTTTACCTATTTTGGGTTTGAAAAGTTGCTATTCATTTTCGGAGAGTTTTCTGCCTGCACGAAGTCTGTGCACGGTTTGATTTTTCATTTTTTATCTGTAACTCCGATTGAGCTGTAATTTGAACTGTAGCTTCAACTTTTCATCCTCTGTATACGTGATTTTTTGCAGATTTTTCTGACGAGTTTAAGTAGGGTAGAAAAATGCGTTTTGCTGCTGCTTTTTTCTGGACAGATTCTGTCTTGATATTGTTTGATGCATTCTTTGAGCTTTTTGCTTGAATCTTTTTGATTCAATTGAGTTTATGAGTAGGCATACAACATTATATACTCTCTGGACATTCATATGAATTTTTGCCTAAGGATTTTATGCAGCAAGGAACCTATTTGTTTATCACTACTAATATCACCCCACAGAAAAGAAATGGGAGAAACGGTGTTTTGAAGTTTTTTCACAGGGATTAGAGGAGCTGCACCAAGAGCTATCCAAGGATGGTGAAGACCATAAGCTTGGGGATGTCAAGACAACCCCACTGACCAACACACTCTCGGTTTGCACACGTCTAACTTCTGTTTTTCGATCAAAGCACTTTATCGTATAAACTTGGAGCGTCTGTTTTTTTGCTTTTGTTATTTCGGTTTGATTTTTATAAGACCACCACTATCATTTATATATGAGAGAGCTACTGGAAGTTTGGGTTGAATTATGTTGGATGCTATTAAATATATTGGGATAGGGATGTTTGAGTTGATTTTAAAAGATACATATAGTTGCATAATTCATGTGCTTTGAATGAATGTTAATTTGCAAGTGTGTTGTCAAGAGCTATCTTTTACCATGTTTAGATGTTGAATTTTAACTTTACTTGGTTTAACATGGATTGATTAGTTCTATGGACACTTATGCATGCATTTAGATGGTCAACTTTCTCCCTATTGCTAGCCCAAAAATTACAACAAGTAAAAAGCTTGTTTCCCAACACCTTCAACCAAAGTTTTTCCAGTGAGTCCACCATATCTACCTATTAGCTTTATGCTATTCCAAGTATGTTTATCATGTTATATTGTGTTATCTACATTTCTGAATTTAAATGCTTATGTTATTGATTGTCATGGGAAAAATTGGTTAAAAGCTCTCACGAACTTGATGCACAATTTACTTTTATTGCATTTAATAAGCATGAACCATTGTGATTAAAATTATGAAGTTGTGGGCTTGACAATTGTTTTGGTTGGGAGTTAGCCCATATGTGCTGTCACATGGCAAGCTTTCAACATTGCACTTATTTATATTTAGTTGATGTCATGTACTTTTGTTTATGGATGCCTATCATGGGTGAAATGAATGTGGATACTTAGTAAGTTCAAAGAGTTTGTATAAATGGTTAGAGAAATGCCTGGGCCGCTAATCTAAGCCATGCATCATTCATGGTGGAAATTTACAGCATAACCATAATGTTCATTCAGTGATGCACCTCATAATAAAAAGCTATACCCATAGTAAATAAAAGAGTGCTGAGATTGTTCATTGTCTGTTTGTCTTGTTGTTTTGACATGGGCTTGTTCATGTCAAGGGACAAGAGGTACCCCAGTGCAGTTCTTGATGATACTATTATTACTTGCAATGACCTTTATTTGAATTTACTTTGTGGACCAAAGTGAGTAACACATGGTGTAGGTACTTGTATTCAAGGGACATGAGACATTCAACCAATACATTGTCAAGCACACCACTCATATTTGCTTTCACTTTAAACATTAATCATTCAAGATGCTATGATAGGGGTAATGAGAGCTCCACACCAATGACTACCACATTGCAAGCATTAACTTAAGTAGAAGTGTTTGGAAGTTAGATGAAACTTATTCATGCTTTACCTCTACTTATTTATCTATCCAAAGTGTCCACCTTTTATATTCAGTTTTCATAAGAAGTACTCTATGACCACCATAGGATGTTTTTACTTTTCATTATGCATACATTTGGTCCATAGTACTTTCTTCTATATTACACTTTGTGAATTTATCATTGAACATCTTTACATTGAGTATTTGATATCACTTCATAATTTATCTTGCATATTGTTATTCCTTTGAAGAATGAATCATTTGACTCTATGTAGCAATAGTAATCACCTTTGATATCCATTGATAGTATTAAAATGCAAAGTCCATGTTAGTTTTATCACCTTCATACTCGGGACGAGCATGGGTTAAGCTTGGGGATGTTGATGCATGTAAAATGCATACATGAACTTTACATGTTATTCCATGTTATTTGCATCATATAAGGGTTATATTCATGATTTATATTAAGTTTTGGGGATAATTAACAACTCCCCATTTTTCTGGAATTAACCCTGCGCTGTCAGAAAACCCCTTTTTCTATATTTTGATGTTTCAGGACCCAAACGACGTCCAAATGACCTGAAACTTTACGGGGATCATTTTTTTGGAAGGAACGAAACGTAGGCGCAAAGGAATCGAAGAAACGGAGACCAGAAGGCCAAAAGGGGTGGGCCCACACGGCCAGATTCCTTGGCCGCGTGGGGTCCCCCATCCTGGCCCTCGGGCCTCCGCTGCCGTCGATCTTTCTTCCGAAGCTTCGTCTTGACCTAAAAACGACTATATAAGACCCCCCCCCCCAGGGCTTTCGCGAAAGGGAGCGCCGCCGAAACAGAAACCACGAAACAGAGACCTGGAGCTGCAGATTGGAGGGGGATCACTATAGCACCTCTCAATGTGGAAGTAAGGTATCGATCCGCAGGAGCAAGAAGGAAAAGTTATCTATTCCCTACAACTAAAGTGTCACAAGTTTTAGTTGATTATGCACTAAACAAGTTTAAAGAACAAGGTGGTTGATTTAATGGATGAAGTTTAATGTAACAAAACAAGAATGTGAAAGTGTCTCAATCCTCTTAAATGCAAGAGGACAAGACAAAGGTTTCTCTTATAGGAACAATGGACATGGGTTCATGGGTTCACTTAATCCTCTCTCTCTCATCTATGGTGATTATCATGTTATAGATAAAGTACACACAATTGTCATGTTTTAATGGTAGCTTTTATGACGGCTATATGTACTAAAACACATAGTTGAAAGAAATACTCATTTGTGTTGCTACGTCACCCTCGTAAGACTAGCGTGGTTGTTGTCACTCCCACATCATACTCTTCCTTTTTACCCCAGATAAAGGATGTTGGGCTGTATTTCGCATGTCACTCAATACATATGCCGTGTCACATCGGCCATCCCGTACCTACATACATCATACTTCATAATGGACAATATTCTAAACACTAGTGCAATGATTCATAATTCGTGTGCACACCACATCTCTCTCATCTATCCACACTTGGTAGTGTCAATCACCTCATGACAAGGATAAACAAGGCATTATGCATAAATCAAACCATCACATGCATCATAGAATATCTCCAAAGTATGACAAATCATAAAAGGTCCAACACAACAGTAAATGCATAACAAATCATCTCATACCACAATATCCACCATAGGAATTACATAGATGACCGTAATCATGTTCAGCAGCTCATACGGTAATAATTAGTGAAGCTCAAAGAGAGGAGAGATACATAAGTTACCACCACAAATCCAAGTCCAGGGGGTGGACTACTCCCCCTTCATCATGGAGACGGTGGAGAAGTCGTTGGAGAAGATGGAGACCACCCCGGCAGCGCCCCGCCGGAGTTTTCCCCCCAATCTGCAGCTCCAGGTCTCTGTTTCGTGGTTTCTGTGTTTCGGCGGCGCTCCTTCCAGAGAACGTCGGGGGACTATTTTTATAGACGTTTTTGGGTCAAGACTATGTCGGTGGAGCAGAGATCGACGGCCACGGAGCTCCGAGGGGGAAAAGAGATGGGCCCACGCGGCCAGATACAGTAGGCCGCGTGGGACCCTCTAATTTCCAGCCTGTTGGGTTTCTGGTCTTCAATTTAAGCCCATTGCGTGCGTCTCGAAAATTCTGAACCGTGCTCTTTGGCCTTGCCCTTTTTGGAGTCCGAAGCTCCCGGAAAATCTGAAACACTAAAAGGACGTTTTCTGGAAAACAGGGTTAATTCCAAATAAATGGGAAAACTATGAAATATTCCCAAAATCATTATAAAACATTGATATAACCCTTATATGATGCAAATATGATTGAAATATAAGTAAAATAATGCAAAGTTCATATATGCATTTTACATGCATCAGCGCCATGCCCTTTCACTTCCCATCTCCGAGGATCAAGATGGTGGCCGCCTCGAACATGTCAGTCGCACTCTTTAGGATCTGAATGTTGAAGTCCTACCATGGCTTGTAGGGGTCTGTCCTGCTGAGTCACAACCATCTTGCATGTAGGGCCTGGTTCATGAGGCGCGGGTTGGGAATGCCAAGCCCCCCGAGGTACTTGGGCATGCAAACTTTCTCCCATGCCATCAGGCAGTGACCAGCCTAGACGTCCTTACGTACCTTCCACAAGAAACCCCTAAGGATCTTATCTATATCCACAAAGGTTTTGACTGGCAAATTGAGAGACATCACCGCGAAGATGGACATCCCTGATAGGGTGGTTTTAACCAGCTCCAACCGGCCTTCTCTGTTGAATAATCCGGCCCTCCATCCCGGAAGATGTCCGACCACACTATCCACCAGATGTTGGAGCTGAGCCGTCGTTGGCTTCCTGAGGCCTAGTGGAATCCCTAGGTAGCGTAGGGGGAATAGCAGAATACGGCATTGCAGCTCCCGTGTGACCTGAGCCGCCTTTGCCTCTCCACGGCGTATAAGGTGCATCAAACACTTTTCTAGGTTTGTCCTCAACCCGGAAGCTGCTCCAATGTCTTCGAGCATCTTCGCAAAGACCCTAAAGTCCAGCGGAGAAGGTCGGAGGAAGGTCACCACGTGCGGTGTTTTAGCCAGGTCTCTACCAAGTCAGTCAACAGTCCACAATCCCCCCCCGGGGGAACTGTTCAACAACACCCTCGTGGAGGCCAAGGACAACAAAGCACATACTGAAGCGATAGGATGTCTGGAAACCTAGCTTCCTCAAGACCTCCAGAAAGAAGGCCCAACTCACCGTGTCGAAAGCCTTGGTGATATCTAACTTCAGTAGTACCGCAGGAGTGGCCGAGCTGTGTAGTTTCCTAGCGATACCCTGAACCGTGATGAAGTTATCAAGAAGTCATCGTCCACACACAAAGGCACTCTGGTGTGCACCCACAAGATGTGGAAGGGAGGGTGCAACCCTGCATGAAATAACCTTGGCGACCAGCTTCGCGAATCCATGTATCAGACTGATGGAGCGGAAATTTCGCAGCTCCTCAGCCCCGACCCTCAAGTGGTTAACCGCCCAAAATCCACGCGCATCCCGCCAGTATAAGGAGCCAAAAGCCGCCATCACATCCTCCTTGATGATGTCTCAACAGGCATCTGTTGGTGAATCGGTGCATGCATTTATCTAGCGGCATGCTTCTGATGGCTTTCCACACCTCCTCCTCCGAGAAGTCCACCTCTTGGTGGCTAAGATCCACCTTCGGAAGTTCTAGGAAGTCTAGGTCCAGTGGGAAAGGGCGGTCTACTTCCACACCTAAAAGGCCATCACAGAAGTCATCCACGGCTTTGGCCTTATCCTCGTGTTCAGCCCGCCGTACTCCAGCCACCATGAGGTGCCCAATGAAGTTCTTCCTCCAAATATGGCTTGCATGCAGATGGAAGAATTTCGTGCACGCGTCACCTCTCAGAGCCACAAGACTCTTGCCTGTTGCCTGGCAAGAGATCTCTCAAGCAAGGCAAGACCCAAAAGCTTCCGTTTCAGTGACCGTTTGAGGACCCTCTCTCCAGCCGAAAGAGGCCCGGTCTCCATGGCCACATCCAAATGCAAAATCACCTCATCGGCCACCAGGATTTGCAGCTTGATGTTACCAATGAATTTGCTGCTCCAACTCGCTACGCTCTTTGCCATAGTCCGGAGCTGGAGGTCTAACCGTTTGAATGGATTAGCCTCCCCTCATTATTCTTGTATGTATATGTGTTTCATGTGGTGAAAGCTATGAATGTAGG
Source organism: Poa pratensis (assembly GCA_947311845.1). NCBI lineage: Eukaryota > Viridiplantae > Streptophyta > Magnoliopsida > Poales > Poaceae > Poa > Poa pratensis. Next base: position 21,426,605 of record CAMZMU010000059.1, on the reverse strand, counting down.
ATTTATTTTCGAGAAATGGAAGTAGGTAATACAAACTAGGTCACTTAACTAGTTACGAAAACTTGTATAAGTTAGACTGATTTTGGTGGCGTGAATCAAGATAGAGGAGGTACAGTTTGGGCAAACATTCTTTTTCTCATCAGTTTCCATTTGCAGAAATTTAAGTTCAAATCGTGCCTAACTCCCGACAGTCTAGACTAAATTTGTATTTGAAGTTGAACAATACTTGGTTCCATAAGGAATGAGCAGAGGCCCATAAATGGGTGAGCCGACAATTAACTACTCCATGCAGGATTTATCAGATCAGTTAAGCATGTATTCATCCCATTTACAGTTCCTCATTATTGTAATCAGATTGGGCTGGCACTAATTAACACAAAAAAATACGGAGACATATAGGGTGCACCAGGAAAACAATTAGGACTATCATGTTTGAAAATTTTACATTCAAATCTAACTCACAGCTTAAGAAACAAAATAAAAAAGACAAACCAGTCAATAAATGGTAGCTAATTCGAATATGGATTGGATAGTACTACATTTGTACTATCCACAGTCAGATTTGCCATTTTTATTTCTTTAGTTGTTAGTTGAGTTCAGAGTTGAAAATTTAAGACATGGTAGGTGTATGTGGTGTCAATATTTTCAGAAAGAATAATATTTTTTGTAATAATTAAAGGTGCTAAATAATTAACCAGTGCACCTTACGCGTCTAGGGCATCCAATATGCCCCAAAAAAATATCCAATAAACCCAGCATAGAGCAGTTATCTGCTTCGGCGCATGTGTCGGCCGGCCTTAGTTTCCCTATCTGATATAAAAAAGCCCTGCTGCCTAGATGGATCATTTTTTATCTGAACCGATCTAATAGGGTCCAAAATGTAAAGCATAATTAGCCCTCGTGTTAACTCCGTAATTCGAATGCGCACCAAATTACAAAACTAGTAAGATAATACAGCTAGCTCGTAGCACAATTTACCCTTGGATGCGACCTATACAATGGAGTAATCAGAAACTGGTACGTACTAGGCTTACTATCATCATGAGCGCCACCCAAGCTCTCATAAGGATCAGGTGTTATGCAGTTGATGGCCAGAGAGAGAAACGTACGCCAGAGTTGGGTCCTTCTCGTATTATCGTGTAACGTGTCGTGGTCTACCAAAAGAGCGCATTCGATCAGTTCGGAGGTCCTCTTCGCGCGAATATTCTCTCTTTTTCTGTATTTTGGGCATATCACCCAATCACTTTCTGCAACACGCTGTCGGTTCTACATTCACCTCTAGTACACAGCGTCTAGACACGTACCGCCTATGTTGTAGTTTTACAAGGGGAGAGGCGTTTTGGCTCTTCAAGCTCATATGCTCCTCTTATATTAAACGAAATTAAAAAAATAGTAAAACATTTTCGAAAATTCTGAATTTTTTGGTGACGAACGTATACAATGTTTTTTTAGGGAACATATACATGTTTTTTAAATACGTGCCAAGTTTTGTGATGAAATGTCATGTGTGGTGCCCTGTGCAAAAATAACAAAATCAGTGCTCTAAAAAGTAGGTTTTTGAAATTGCATTTGGACCACTAATTTATCTTTTTTGCAGAGGGCATACCAAATGTCATTTCACCACGAAACTTGGAACGTATTTTTTACATTGGTATGTGTTCGCCTCCAATTTTTTTCAGATTTTTTTTAAATGTATTACTATTTTTTAAATTTCGTTTAATATACCAGGAGCATATGAGCTCGGGAGGCAAAGTGAATTTATGTTTTACATGTGGCAATATAATGAGAAGATTGCACTCGGGCTTCTAACTTGGCGTGCGGGAATAGTTTAGTCCAATAAAATACAAACCGCTCAAACATTTTCGAGAACCCACATGAGAAACCGTGCCGCCTAGAGAGTGTTGGCGATAACGTACATTGTGCCCCGGAGACCCACGTCTTGAGTAATAGCCAGCACTAGCGACGCATCACCACTAAGCTTCGCCTGTGAGACCGGCGAGGCCACCACCTCCAAATGCAACATTGGGGACTCCCTCATAGCCTAGGCAGCGCCTCCACGAAGGGAACGTCGTTGTGGCGTTGTCGCTGCTCGGTCCGGTAAAGCAGACCGAGAGTTTCCCCCGGCACCGAGGAGGGGAAAACACGGGCAATCCCAAGACCACCCCTCCCTGGAGAAAGCGGCACCCGCGGGCATCGTCGTGGTCAGCGTCTGGAGCCACTGATTATGGTTTTCACTCGGGAAAAAAGACCGTGTCCCGGCTGACTCTAGATGGGGACATGCAGGCATCTCGCATGCCTGTACCACCAGCGAAGAAAGCATTCGTTGCCTATGAAGAAGAGGAGCCTTTGACCTCCACCACTGCATCGACCTCTACACTACAAATTAAAGATCAATATGGCCCCGATCTGGACGGAGTAGGCCTACCACCGCCACCGGACCAGCAACTCCAGCCACCACACCACTCCGGCCGCTGCCCCTAGGGCCACCAACCGCGGAAAGCAGCAACGCCCCACTACGGCCAATCCCAAGCCAAACCGGCTCCATCTTAGACAGGGCGACCAGGCGAGGCCGGGCACCACCAGAGTAGCACCAGCTCGTGGAAGGCCACGGAGGGCCGCACCACGGCGCACCTCACCAAGTAGCCGCCATAGAATCACCGTCTTAAGCCCGCACGAGCTCTGCCTGCAACTGCGTCCACCGCGAGCTCTCACTGCCACCTTTGGAAGAAGGGGCCGCCGCCATCGCGGCATGGCCGGCGGTAGCAGCGGCGACGAGTGGTGCCTGGCGGCGGCGCGCTAGGGTTTCCCCGAGTCACTTGACATGAGCTACGTGAGGGGGTGGTCTCTTGGCTCGTATTTCTAGCAATCACTTTTCAAACCGCTCAAACTCGTCCACTAACTCTCTCTCTCTCTCTCTCTCTAAAAATAGAGTTTCATCTCGCTTTATAAATAAAACCAAACGGCTGAAGGGCCTTCTTATAAAGCACAATAAAGAAGCAAAAAAGGTACCAGGAGAACCGAGACTCGCCACAAATAAGGGGTATCGGAGCTCCACGACGACGCCCCAAGAGGTTACCGACGCAGTGTGCCGCCAAATCCGAGTTCACCCTTCGTCCAAATCACCCCATCATGCTGGATTAGCAACGCTGGCTGTTGACGTTAACACTCTGAGATTTTTTTTAGAAAAATTGTCAATAGTTTTTCACATACCCCTCTCCTTCGTCCTCCCCTCTTCAGTTTCCCTAACCTCTCCCTCGACACATTCGACGTCGCACCCTTTGGCAATGCCAAGCGATGAACACCACACCACCATGTGGTTCGCGACATATGGACGCGCACATAGCGGTTGCGGCTCATTAACAGTTTAACAATCCACCATCACCCCATATGATGCGCATCTTATTTTGATGTGCTCAAAATTCTTATGTCCCCGGGATGTTGTTCCAGGGACTGTTCCGGGAAAGAGGCCACATAGAGCGCCACACAGGAGATGCCGCATCGGAGAGTGGATCGATCGGGGATGTTTGGGGAACATGGCCACACGGAGGGCCACACAAGGAGCCGTCACATCCAATCCATGAGTGGATCGATCGGAGTTTTCCTTCACCTTCCTTGCTCAATACGGATCTTTACCGACCTGGTTTGTTGGATTGTTAGCGAGTTGTTGGACTGCAGCCAATTTAGGGTTTTGCGCCACCATTATAAATACCCCTTGTAAGCCGCCGGTTGGGATAAGCCAAGTCGCACGTTGTAAATCCCGGCGTTTGTAACCTCACCCGAAATAGTGAAGTATTGCTGGCTGGTTTTCCACGTTAAATCTCGTTTCCCCGTTGGTTTGATCTTTCCGCTCTTCGTTGTTTCTTTGCTATCCTTTATAACAGTGCACACAACATAAATTATTAGCATAACATACACTTTTCTTGTTCTTCATAAGTAACTAACTATGTGGTACTACATAAATTAGTAGTGGTATCGATTGGGCACTGTCCTCATCATTTTGAGAGGCTGCTAACCTCCCATAGAAATTTGAAATCCACAAACATGATATAGTGAGCTTTTCTTGCCAGGTCAGCCATACGAATGGAGTAAACTCCCTCCGGTCATGTAAACACTACCATTTTAGATAAAATAAAGCCAACCTTTAAATATTGGCTACTGATATCTTTAGAAGTATTTAGAATCTATACATTAGCATCATACATGTGAGTTTGAAAAATTAGTTCCACAGTGTATGATCTCTTAAATTTAATGAAACCAATGGTCAGACCATAGTTTGAGGCCTTGTCGATGTCCAAACAGACAGTCTTGCAACAGAAGAGGGAGACTGAGTGCATCACAGATTATTACAGTAACCTTGATGCTTCGTAATTTATTGTCTTAACCGCACATCAAGATGTACAATACATCAACAAAACATTTTTACTCTCAGTGGATACACAGAACCCAGCCAAATTTTGTTACAATTTCTCAATGAGATCTCCAAATTAGTACTCCCTTCGTTCCTAAATGTAAGGTGTATTAGTTTTTCAGAAAAAATATTCAAAATACAGGGTGTAGTTCTTTCCACCACTCATATCAATATTTGTTTTAGAGATTTGATTATTTTTTCTTATCTCATGCAAACTACTCATTTTCCATGTCAATTAGCTAGAGGTAATTTTCGTTCAAAACTGGTGTAATCTTTCCCTCCACGACCATTCTTTAATTTCCGTGCCAAAACTTATACACCCTAGCTACATATAGGAACGGAGTGAGTATAATATATATACTTTTTATCTCATATTTTACTAAGTTAGTTTTTGGGCTCACATACTAATTTTGATGATGCTATATATACCAAATATCATGGCGTGTATCTTTAAGCTAGCTAGTGGGGTCATACACAACACGTACCTCACCCCTACTCTGCCAGGTCACTTTTCTCGGCTGCAACAATAAATCAGAAATTATATGTGCAAAAAAACAAAGGCAGCAATGAAATAAAACAAAAGTACACCTAAGCAACAAAAAGTAAGAGTCTACTAGGAAGCGAAAGCATAACGAAAATTTGAAAGAATTTCATAGAGAGCTAGTACTATATATGTATTCAACTGGCCGCAGGAACAACAAGGACATGATCTTTTTTTAAAAGAAAAAGACAAAAAGAGAGCTAGAGTGTGAACCCTCCGATTTCATAATTAAAACTAAACATATAACCAGGTCCGATGCTTCTATTTCCAAATGTTCGAATGAAAAGAGAAGAAATGAAGAAAAGAATCACATATATACAAAACACAAAGGAACAACAAGGACGGGTACTTATGCCGAACACTAAGAACCATGATTATATAAAATAAAGAAAATGATCATCATAATAGATCGCCTCGACACTCGACAGTGTGTAGTGGAGACGCTATTAACACAACCAAAGACAAAAGCCGCAAAGGATGCCACACCACACTGCCAACAAGTCTTCTTCTACCTCTCCCACCTGAACCCATTACATTCCCTTCTCTCTCTAGCCACCTAGCTAGGTAGGTTCTCTCCCTCCCCCGCTCCTGCCGACAAACAAGAAACTACGTACGAGGAGAGAGAGAACACTGATCGCAGAAAGAACCAGACGTGCAGCTATGGAGCCGGCTCCCGGCGAGGGATCGAGCGCGCCAGAGGAGGCTGGACCGTCGTCATCCTCGGTTGCCGTTGAGAAAGCAGAAGAAGAGAAGCAACAGGCGCAGCCGCCGGAAGGAGCAGGAGCCGGAGGCCAGCATGGTGTAGTGCAGGAGCACCTGCAGCCGCAGCCTCTGTCGCAGCAGCCGCCAGTGCGGCCGGCCTGAGCCGGTACGAGTCACAGAAGCGGCGCGACTGGAACACGTTCCTGCAGTACCTGCGCAACCACAAGCCGCCGCTGACGCTGCCCCGCTGCAGCGGCGCGCACGTCATCGAGTTCCTCAAGTACCTCGACCAGTTCGGCAAGACCAAGGTGCACGCCGACGGCTGCGCCTACTTCGGCCAGCCCAACCCGCCGGCGCCGTGCGCGTGCCCGCTCCGGCAGGCATGGGGAAGCCTCGACGCGCTCATCGGCCGCCTCCGCGCCGCCTACGAGGAGTCTGGGGGCCGCCCCGAGTCCAACCCTTTCGCCGCGCGCGCCGTGCGCATCTACCTGCGCGAGGTGCGTGAGGCGCAGGCCAAGGCGCGGGGGATCCCCTACGAGAAGAAGAAGCGCAAGCGCGGGAGCACGGCCACTCCCACGGCGCCGCCTCCCGTGGTCACCGCGGCGGAGCGGCAGGGACGTCGGGAGGCGGCGAGGACGAGCCGTCACAGTCTGCGGAGCAACGCCAGACGACGCCGGCGTCTCCTGCTACTCCCCCAACTCGAAGTAGTAGCTCCGGCGCTACAAGTACCACCGTAACCGCGGCAGCCACACGACGACGACGACGACGAGAGGGAAGGAAGCGGCAGAAAGATCAGCGTGAGAAGTGTAGACCATTAATTTACCCGTTTGATTATTCCATCACATCCAAATGATCCAAATTCTAATCCTGCACCATTATAATTTTTAGTTATTTGTTATTATATTACTCTTGTGATGATTTGTTGGATATACTGTATAAGAAAGAGAGAGGGTCTAAAGGGTTCGTAGGGATCATGACAGAACGGAGTACATCAAGAAAATCTCTACACTAACTAGGAAATAAGAAATTTTCCAGAATAATCAAAAGATAAGGTTCTTTGCTTAATTTCTCCTGATGCATTAAGCTTCACTATTTGTTGATTTGAGTGCAATAGGGCCACGCTGATATGAATGGCTACCCCCATGGGTCCTCCTGATTAAATCGATCGATCACCATTTGTCTTAGTGCTTTCCCTAATCTTGTCCATTATTATATTCCATTCTTTCCTCTCCATTTTCTTGGTCCCATTCATCACCATTTCAGTCTCATATGACACTATTCAGAAAGGGACGTACATATTTACGAACACAGTGGCTGCCGAGGCCTTAGTTATATATACTGTTTCGTACACCATTAGTTGTGGTGTCCTTGTTGAAGGAACAAAAATAAGTTTATTTTGCTTTGACTTCGTAGACAATGAGCAGTACACTTAACAATAGTTGTAGAATTTAACTATTTAGACGTGGTGTGAATGTACGAACACACAAAGCGGTATACACATACACGAAAAGTTGCACATCACATGTCGGCATCGATACGAGATATATCAGTATAACATAAGCTTTCTCGAATCCTTATAGTTCCTTCCCTTGTCCTCTACTTCTTTTCCAAGTGCAATGCCGTCCCTCTCGTCTTTTCCTTTCGGTTTCCTTCTATTTTTGTTTTTTGGTGATCTCATCGCCTTCTTTTCTCATTTCTGGTTGCCGGTACGATATGTCTTGTTGTCATGATCAGTTGTGTATTGACACTTGGAGTATTTATTTTAATCTCTTGCCAAAGTTGCACTACTCAATATGACATATGGAGTTCACACATACACATAAACCTAGAAAATGATCCAGCATTAAGTGTACACATAACATGAACATATTAGGATCCTTTTGTATCAAGCTCGCATAATTATGGGCCGGTTAGAACCTAGTGTGCATGAAGTTTTTAGATATATATACATCAAATAAAATAGTTGTAATGGAGATTTTGAGTGGGATATTTAAAATGTTTGGTTGTCGATTTAATCAGATATGCTACGTTTTCTTGTGCTTATAAGTATTCCATAAAAATATCTAAAAAAACTATTTCCATAAAATATATTTTCATTTTAGAAACACGATGCTTCTTGAACCTGAGATGCAGAAATTAAATGTTTTAGTCGAGTGAGACCTCATACACTATTTGACATACTGATGCATACTTTTATATACCCACGAGCTCTATATATACTGCAAAAGATTTGTAGGGAACACATGCGATGGGAGTAGAGTCCCTATCTCTAGGGATGTGATTACATTTTTATCAACGAATGCCTCAATAATGCGTAATATCAAATGAGCAACTGACGTAACAGCTAGCTGTTTCCGTTGTTCTTTCTGATCATAGATGTGTAATCTTATGATGACATGGACGTACAAAATACTTGGTGGTTAAGGGATACTTTCTTTTTAGCTCTTATCGCATGCATTTGCATGAATTAATACATGCGTATATACTAATAGAACAACACTAGACACAATTAAGCTACAGTCAAAATTAACTAGTACAAGAATCCAATATAATTATAATGGTCCAGCAAGCTGTAAAATGGAGATGGAGATTCCGGCCGACAGGCAGTCAGAAGCAAATCTAGTACCGTACGTGATGAGCGGTTTGAAAATTGAAAAATTCTCCTTGTACAGTACAGGGTCACAGATGAACAGCGTTCTCTCTCTCAAAAGACGCCGCCACATGCAATTATTTCTTTGAGGGCGTAGCTAGGCCGTACGTGATGCGCTGCGCTTAATATTCATTGTGTCTGGCAGCTCTAGCCAGTTTGTTTTTCTTTGCTAGTTTCTTTCTCATCTTAATTTGGTTCTTTGTGCTTTTTCTCGGGCCCACGCTCGCCACTTTGGTTGCATTGCACCCTCGCTGGACCTCACTTTTGAACTGACATCACGTCAGCTGAGACACGGCGGGCCCACGCCGTCAGCGAGGATGCAGTTGATGACGAATCACCTGCTGCATGCGGCAGTCATTGACTCGCATGAATACGGGGAGATTCTGCCACATGGGCTGCTTGGGCCTCCATGATTTTTCTGGAGTCGAGTTTTTTTTCTGGAGTCGAGTTAGGTGAGTAAGGGCAACTTCTGGAATTTGCATTTTTTTATCATTTTTCACATTCAATCAAATAGGTAGCAAATATGGCTAGCAAATAAATAGCATTGTAGCAAAAGAATATTGCCATGCCGGCATACATCCATCCTAAAAAGCATCATACCTAGTTTCGGCCATCTTGTTCATAGTTCAATGCCAGCATATAACATTGTAAAAATGACCGAGATGTGATCACTCTCGGTCACCTTTGCTTCTTGAGATAGTACGCCTTCTTTGTCAGGGTCAGATGGAGAGATCCATGTCCATGATCTGGGCCTCCTCGAGGCGTACGGCGAGCTCAATTTTTTTCCTTGACATCTGCTTCTTTGGCTCCTCGTAGTACCCTTCGTCACCTGGCATCGGCACTGACATTTGGCCGAACAGGCTGCAGACTTGGGTGACAACTGTCGGGTCAGCTGCACGCGCGGCCTTTGTCAGCGGCGCCAGTGAGTAGCCGACCGTAGGCGTGGTGTTGAGAGGCACCACGGGGGCAATCGGTGTTGAATCCCTGACTTCCGGTGAGAACCGCGACGACCAGAAGCCAGAGCACAAACCCATTGGGTTCATCTCGTGTTTATAGTATAATTTTTCACTAATAAATAATGAAAAACGATCATATTAGTGAAGGATATTAGTAATTTATTGGGTTCATCTGAACCCAATGCCTACACAGCAGCTCTGCCACTGGCGGCGACATACTTCAGGGAAGTTAGTCGTACATAGGCGGTGCCGGTGGCGATGGCGACGTCGACATGGAGCAGTTCGACCTTGGCAGCCGAGACGCCGAGGCGTTCGAGCTGGCCACCACGGTTGGGGCAACTGCTGCGGGCGGAGCCATGCCTAGCACGAGGAGGGTGGCTTGCGCCGCTCTCGCGACGATGTCCTCATCCTCCGGGCCCTTTGGCTTGGCGATGTCGGCGGCGGCCTTCGTGGCGGCGCCTTCTGCGAGCGCTCTCTCCCTCTTCCTCCGAGTGCCCCAATTCTGGGTCTCGTTGGCCCTCTGCTCCGGACTGATTCTGATTTTTCAACCTTGATGTTGTTGTGAGGAGAGAACGGTCATCTAGAGCTTTATGCAAGGATGAAGTTCTAACTCAACCGAATAAGTTTTTTATAACACATGGAGCTAGAGGAAGCGCTCTCTCCCTCTTCCTCCGAGTGCCCCAATTCTGGGTCTCGTTGGCCCTCTGCTCCGGACTGATTCTGATTTTTCAACCTTGATGTTGTTGTGAGGAGAGAACGGTCATCTAGAGCTTTATGCAAGGATGAAGTTCTAACTCAACCGAATAAGTTTTTTATAACACATGGAGCTAGACTCAACACGGTTTCTACTTGGACGCAGCCTTTTTCAACCATGTGTTTAGGCTAGAGTTTTAAAATTAAGCCATGCGTCTGCATCGGTTAGTTTTCATATGGTACAATTTTCAACGTTGTTTTCCGGCGGTTCTTCATGTACGCCAATTACTCCTTTCATTAGCAATTTCTACGTTTTGGTCTTCAACTCATCGTTGCACAACAAATATTTTTCAAGAGCGCCAGTTGAGTTTCTTGCATTAAGCCAAATGTTTGCCCCTTGAGTTCTTCAATTGATATTGTCTTCAACGTTGTCTTTCTGTGGTTGTCAAGCACGCCTGATGTGCTAGTAGCTGGTGTTTCTTCCTGGGTCGTTTTGAGGGTTGCCTTCAAGTTTGTCAGTTCATCTCAATATAGTTGTTACTGTAGTTGCATGGAGCTGGTGTTCTTGACGTATTCCATATGTAGAAACAATTCAACAAGTCTTCGTTTGTTCATCATTGCTTCTTTGTCCTTTTTGTATGTCAGCATTCCTTCTGGTTTCTCAAGGAGACTTGTGTGTCGACGTTATTTCTTGTTCATCGGGGACTCTTGAATTATTCACTTCAATCTTCACCTGATTTGTGTGTGTTTTGCTTCAATGTAGTCGATCATAGTGACTTTCATTAAGCCAACCAACTTCCCAGACTATCTTATCGGTAACAACTTGTTTACTATACAGGATTTGCAGCCCGCTGGTATTTTACTGTTTTGTTTAGCTAGGATATGTATGGATGCCTCATCATGGCTGTCTGTCTCGCTAATCGCTATACCAAGAGAAGATAGGGCCTCCTTCATGTTGTATCAGATGTACTACTAGCTAGTACCTCAATTAATACAATGGACACACTTGTAGATCGCATTCAAATAAGAAAAAACCCAATAAGGTGGAAGAATTCGGTGACAGAAGAAAGCACCCATCCGATAAAAACGACGGTACATATATGCATCTATGTATGCATCAATATATGCATCTATGTATGCATCATGCGAATTTGCTGGATCCATGGACAAGTCCAGGCTGAGCTGAAGTCGCTTGCAGTCAACATGATGGTAACTACCCGATCCCGATCGATGTACGTGGTTATGCATGTTTCTGCTGACTGAATTTATCTGTTTTTATTTCAGAAGTACTGTTAATCGGTACCTAGCTGTTTCGTTCCTGAACAAATTTAGCGGCATGTTGGTCGAGGCGACATGTATCAAAATGCCATATTGGGTAGTGTATTCTTACTCAGTAATCCTAGACAGCAAAAACGGACACCTGGACTGAGATCCCGTCACCGGCCGCTTGCAGCAAGTTCGTTTTCAGTTCCCCACCAGGTCATAGGAACAAACCAGTTAAATAAACCTAAAGGACGATTGACATGACACTATCGGGTGCAACCTTTGAGTACATCTGAAATGATCGAAAGGCACTGAGAGAAGAATTGTTCTTCTTAAAGAAACTTTTCAGCCCTCTAGACGAACTTTCAGGTTTTCTCGAAACACATCGTTTCTGATCGACTGATGTCATATGTTCCCACGATGAATTCCTGGTGGTGGTACGGTCAATCGTGATGGTTCATCGATCCCCATGACATCTGACATGGTACGAACCGTGTAGCTGGACGGAATTCGGACGAGATGGATCATATATGTCTGGCGCCTTTGACATAATTCCATGCTATAATTGGTGGTGGCAGGAATAGATTAGTCGTGAGGCACAAGACGGGGGACAGACCAACTCGATGCCAACAGATCGACGACATGAAACGTCACTATGTCTTGTCTAAGCTTTATATGTGTGTGAAACGTAGGACGTAGAACAACACGTTTTGACGTTGGTGCGCTCGATCAGGTGGCTAGATTAACTCTGGTTTTGTCTGTTCGAAGGATGAAGAAACGACCTTTTCCATATGCATGTTAATTATAGGCTGTAGTTTGTGAGAGCGTCTCCGATCGGACTGGGCAAATCCTCCCTATGCGTGCATATATGTGCCAGGACTGTTTTTGTTTTCTTAGTGATATATTCCCTTAAGATAAAGTAGTTCAACTATGCTATCTGTATCTCTGTCCAGAAGAAGAAAAAAGTTCTGCTGGTTGTAGTTGCAATGTTTATTTGAGTATTAAGTAATTAAATTTGAAATTAATATGAAGCCCGTCTAGCTCAGTTTTGAAATTAACCTTGTGGTCATGGGTTCGAGCCCCACGGTGGGCGCTTTATTTTTCCTGTTTTTATTCTGTGTCCCCGATGTTTACCAGTTTACTCATTTCATGACTCTTTCATGATTGCAGAACATTGTTGAGCATTTTAGTCATGAATTATTCACCAAATTTATTGGTAATTATGATCATTTGAACCTAAAGTCTCTCAAAGGCCTAAACTCCTTCAAAAGTTTTTCTATTTTGGTTTACCGTTTCCATTTCTTTTTGTGTTCTGAAATTATTTGGAAAGCTTTTTGGGTGGTAAATAGGTTGCACTGCGACAGTGCAGCTTACTCGCCTACTGCCAAACCTCTGATGGCACGTTCTTTTCTTTTGCTTGTGTGAACTTGCTATACGTTTACCTTATTCTTGATATACCGCCAAAGATGGGTTTCAAAATAAAAATACTGCCAAAGTTTAATCCCCGTTTCCCTTCTCTGAAGCTACCATTCAAAATTCTTGATTTTTTTAGAGTGCCTTGATCTTTTTTGTACCGACAGCGCCTGCACGTTGTCGGGCGCGGCCGCATAAGACTAGTCATAGTGCGGAGTAACTTAGACTAATAACATACACATGTTACTAGGCTATGTTACTACCTCTATAGTGGGTACTAACATGTGTGTGGTGTCATGCAACTCTTCATTAATTAGGTTGTAGACTCATATTGTCTTGGGTTGTGTGATGTTACGGTAACATAGCTAGTTACTCCATTTGTCTCTCTCTTCTTTAATTGCATGTCACATCACCATTTTTACCTATGTGGCACCTATGTTACTTCCACTATGAGTAGTCTAAGAAAGCTGGTCAGAAATCCCATTAACTTGCAAAATTGGTCTGAGTTCGACTCATCTGGATTGGCCCGCAAGTAGCTCCAGTAGATGGGCTTTGCCTACGGAACTACAGATAGATGCACACTGCAGTACCACTCTGCAGATTAGTATTGTTTAACTCAAAATAAAAAGTTCTAGTTCTTCCCCTTTGTTTTATAAAAAGTCTTCCTCTAGAGATTTGGAATCCTTTGATTTTTCTATTTATGATACTATTTGATTTGTAGGATTAAGTTCTGTTGAATTTTTTTCCTCATAATTCCTTGCACTACATATCATAGAAATTTGTCTATCCAGTGAAATCCTTCCAAAATAATCCTTTTCTCCTATGATGCCATAAAAACAGTTGAATTTGAATGAGCATGACACTAGAATCCAGTTTTCTCTATTATTGTGTTTTTGGAATCCTATAAATCAAATATGCCCGTATCGAGAAAAGGACAGATGATTCTTGGTTTCAAAATTCTTTGATGAAAGATATTTTGAGTCATATTTAAAACAGAATATCTATTTGGCACCAAGTAACACAATATTCGAGAGTTTTTTTTTACCCTGCATTAGTATACATGAGTTGACTACACCACAATTCTTGATTGTGGAACAAGAACATGACTGGTCCCTCTCCTTAAAACTAGCAAAGTGCACGTGAATTGCTCCCGTTCCAACACAAATCAATATCTATAATTTATACCACTCAAACTACTTAGGTGTCATCCTGATTTGGGTATATAACATTACAAACATGGTTTCACCCCGGTTTAGTCATCTTAGGTGTTCGACTATACAACAATCCTACAAAAACAAAAACAAAAAAACAAACATTTTCAGTTTTCGGGAGAGTGGGAAATGTACAAACATAGGAGGGGTTTGTCGGTGGCATGGTGTTGAGCAATTGAAGTGGAGTTAGGAGGCATTGGGAAATTTTGAATGGTTAGAGGACGGTGATTAGAGAGGCGAAACAGTGAGAGGACGGCAATAAGTGAAGAAATAAGACATATGGAATATCTATGAAATAGTGACTGTACCCTCTATGAGCACATTCGATAGAATGAGCCGGCAGATATTGAGTTTGTCGAAAGGCCACCGACGTCTCGCTGTTGACGGGCACGTCACTTATTACTGAAAGAATAACGCGGTAGATTACTTTTAAGGCTTGAACTTGGATGGGCTGATTCTAACCATCTAAGCTCAGTTCGCTAACAGATAATCGATCTTCCTTGTCTTAATTTTGTGCACTACCAATATTTTCATTAACTGCCTCTCGATGGTCCACGACACGATCAGCATCACCCTCAAATACAAAACTATAAACGGACGTTCGATCGATGAAACAGAATATAGTTTGGACAGGATGCAAGCCAAGCAACGTTGTTTTACATAGGGTTCCATGCATGCACAACTCGCCCATTGAAGAACGGATCGAATCAAATGGTCGGAGCCTCTTAACTGCACTCTGACACATCCCTCGAAGCCACCAACACTGTCATGGATGCAATTGAAAAACCCAAAACGTACGTTAAGCTGCTGACTTAATAAATACTTTTGTTAGTATATGTCTCCCTTCCGATCTCTCTCTCTCTCTCTCACACGTGGGTGCATGTGTTGCGTTGAAAAGATGTTGCTTGGACTTCCTTTTCGAATGAGAAGCTCTGAGCACGAGGGAGATCAGACCGTGCGATCGATTACTAGAAAACAACAAAAACTAGGCTGTCGTCAGTGACAAGTGAGATCGAGGGAGGGAGTGAAGGGGAACAGACATCTTTCGCTAGTCGACTGTATTTATTGTCTAATGCTGAACTCTGATGGCCGTGGCTTCATAATTCAGAAATTTGAGATTCCCTTTCTTGGTGAAGGTGCTTGCAAGTCCATGTTTTCTCCTTTTGCATCTCAGGGACCATTTGATTTATACGAATATTTGGAGGTTTGTAATTATTAGAATTTTTTCTTACGGAATATTGGAGTGATTTATATAGTTTAAATCTCATAGCTTTTTAAGATAGTAAGTATCTTCTTTGGAATGATGAGACGGTGACGACATTTAAGTCATAATAAGGTCCTCCCTACCCTATCCCGTTGCGGCGGTGTGCCTAGCGTCGAGAGTGTATGTGTTGGGATCTAGTCGGTGTTCATGCATATTGGTGTGGTTGCAAGTCTGTCTTTTTCGATGTACGGTTCTCATCACTGGCGATGGTTGGTATTCTGATGCGCTTGTCCTTTAAAGTCTTAGCACGACGATTTCTCGTCTGCCTATTACAAAAACCTCTACTACGAGCAGTTTTTCCTAACGTGCGAGGACGGCGGCGCGTCTTCGCTCCCTCAGGGACCGTAGTCCTCGCTAGGTGGGTTAAGGATCTATTCATAATTTTTTCAACTTTTTAAATTCTTTGTACTTTTATTGTTGATGATTATTAATAGATCGGTAGACTTTTCGCAAAAAAATCTCATAGAAATTCCATGTGAACTTTTTTATTTCAAAAAAATAATTATATCGACTGAATCTTCTTGAAAACAATTCTTTACTTAGTTTAGACTAAATCATAGAATAAGATTGGAGTGTTCATGGCGTCATTCAATGTTTTTTTTTATTAGTGCGTTCATAGAATCCGGAAAGCAAATAGGCCTCTCAATGTGGACAGTTTTCTCTAGTTCCATTTGTACTTTTGCTAGTAATGATTGTGTATTCATATTTCTCTGATATCAGAACTTGGACCCAAAATATGCTAATTTGTACGAGAGGAGAGAGGAGACGTAGTGCCCACGTGAATGTCTCCCAAACAAACATTCACGTCCAGCCTTCTCTCTCGCTATCTAGGGTTAGCTAGCTAGTCTTCCTCGATCGGCACTGTCAATTTACCAACAACCTCGATCCTCATGTTACATTATTATGTTTGGAACCTTTCTCCCACTATCTGTTCGAAAGCCGCGTAAATAAATCACGCGATGGAATCGTGTCAGTTCTCGGTCAAAATGGCGTACGTGAACAGCACATCATGTCAATATAGCTTTTGAACACTGGTAATTCAGCTGGCCATGAGATGACCTGGAAAAGACTTTGGAAATTGAATGTGCTATGTGGGCCTAGGGGGCCATGAGGATACCCCATGTGGTGCTAGCCACGTTGGGCACCCTCGGGACCCCTCCCGGTATTTCCTTCCCTCTTCGGAGTTTGCCCGATTAAATTCCGAACTGGTATTTTCACTTCACAGGAAATTCTCAGAATTAAACGAGCATTATATGAAACTAATTATATGATCTGGGACATTCGATGTCCGCATATCAAACCTCCGGAAGAGTATTCCCTCTATATAAAATCTCGGAATTAATCCGACAATGATAAAAACTCTTTTCTATAACTGCGAGACATCTCAAGTCCGCTTCTTTAATCTCTCCGATAATATGTATATATCGATCACTCGGAAAAACCATTCCGGTGATACTCTCTCATGTTTCCAGACATTCAACATTCACTACAGGCTGAAGTAGACTTAAGCGTGTTACCCTACAAGTTCGATAACGTGTGGACACGACCTAGTCAATAACCAACATCGGAGCCGTCGAAGCCAGTGATGGTTCCCACAGTTACGCGAAGATGCTCTTTTGAACCTGTTAGTTCCCATGTGTATTCCTATTGCTGCACGATACTTATCAATACCCAGGGCGAGATATTGTGAGACCCTATGATGTAACACTTTGATCATTGTGTCTTATTATCCTTGTTACTGGTATGATACCTTTTCTCGTTCCCGTATTCGGTATTCCATGATTAATGTCATGCCATGTTACGTGCATACTTATTTTGGATACCTTCATACCGAGTGGGCACAGGATGTATCTATCTATTAACTAGATGAGCAATTTCCAATCTTGAACTATAACGATTGAATGCATGCTTTAAAGATTACACAGTGATAGCCGTTTTCATTACCCTGTTATGGTGTGATGCTTGACTATACCAAAGTAAACCTTCCAGAATACATGACCATATATATTCTCATGGTCAAAGGATAATACTCATGTTAACCTTTATCTGAATTACTATATGACAGGATCTCGTAGTAAATCAAACGGTTGGGTATGTCCAGCCACCATTGTATTGTTGACAATGTGCTACCACTTTTGTTGGTATACATCATACCCATGGCCAAGAAAACATAGCCATCAAACAAAAATGAGTTATCTATAGAGGCAAAACTAGGACCTTTATAAGATGTTCTTGTTTCTACACGTGCGTGTAGGTTTTCCTCTGAATCTCATATTTAGGAACCACAACAGTTATAGCATAGAATATGAACGTTAATTATGAAGCAGATATTAATAATTATTATTATTTCCACTAGGGGAATATCTCCAACATGTTGCACTCACCTCCTCTCACGACCACACTTATGGGACCATGCCCTCTGTCCCCTCTCTCTCTCTCTCTCTCTCTCTCTCTCTCTCTCTCTCCCTCCTGGTTGTGCGGTTAACTAACCACACACATAACTAGTTACGTATAGACACAGACTGCATCGGCAATGTCAGCGCCCATACGACCTAGCACCATTGAATGTCGACACCCACCACCGAAGCCGTCGCTACCAGCCCGAGTTATGGACATGCCCCCCTCCTTTTAGCACTTTGTGGGGTCATCAAGCCATAGTGTCGTGGGTTTGTCACGTCAGGTGTCATAGATGACTTCGTAGGTGTGGGATTACGCGAGTCAAGCATCTCCGAGCTTGGGATCGCAGGAACAAAGATCAACACAGATTTACCCAGGTTCGGCCCCCTCAATGTGAGGTAAAAGACCTACTTCCTGCCTACCCTAGATTGGTATTGATATGATAATCGAGGTGTTACAATGGAGGCGATCCGATCTGGTACTCGCCGTATGAGCTAGGGTTTAGGGCTTGATAGCTTGACCCGCTCTAAGTCCTGCGAGTCCTCTTTATATACACAGAGGCTCGCTAGGTTACAAAAGGAAACTTCCCCCATAAGGAATACGTCCACAGAGGCCTACTCGGAGACTACTTGGTCTTCACGTCCTCCGGGATATGTCTTCTAGATCTTTCCCCTTATGGCGGTTCAATATTGGGCTTGCTCCCAAGTGGGCCTTTGTCCGTGCGAGTAAGTTAAGTCGCACTGGGCCGCGGGTTAATCCAGAAAGTATTCCCCCGACATTAGCCCCCAAGTTTAGCTTGGATTTCGAGTGAAGGCTTTTGTCTTAACAAACCCCTGAGCCGCACACATGAATTATCCCAGCTGAACTCCAATTTTCATTTCCAATCTGCGGCTTATAACTCTTCTTGGCGGCTCAAGAACGCGACTTAACCTGCCTTGACGGTTGATTTTCAGATCTAAACGTCTTCCGCGTCTGGGTTATTTATCTTGGCTCATCGTTTTCCCAGCGTTCTGCATCAAGTCCTGCATTACGCATCCGCTGCTCCTTTCCGCCGCCTCCAATCTCGCTTCTCGTACTCACAATCCTTCGGTGGAGATCTCCATCAATCTGAGAAAAATGTCTCGCCGCAAGTGCAACTGGGAAGGCTCGTGGGTCGACGAAGATTTCCTGGAATCCCTATCTGCACGGGGCCTTCTTCCGCCAAAAGATCAATGCGAATGG
Source organism: Poa pratensis (assembly GCA_947311845.1). Lineage (NCBI taxonomy): Eukaryota > Viridiplantae > Streptophyta > Magnoliopsida > Poales > Poaceae > Poa > Poa pratensis. Next base: position 21,407,886 of record CAMZMU010000059.1, on the reverse strand, counting down.
CGGGCGGCCGGTGAGGAGGTAATCCCAACCTCAACCAGGAGAAGTAGTGATTTGCGGAGCATGTTGAGCGCGGGTTCAAGCCCCCGGGCTCTCTCTTCTTCCGCTCCTTGATGCAGCGGTTAGGTCTCCGCTTCCATGATATTGGCCCTAATTCGATGTTGCAAGTGAGCAACTTCCACGTCCTCTGCGAAGATTATCTGGGTATCCCGCCTTCAATAGATTTCTGGCTTGCTCTTTTCAATTGCAATAGTCAAAGGGAAACCACAGATGGTCCTTTTCTCCAATGCGGCGCCATTTCCTTCCAACGCCGTAGGGGTAGTATTTCCCAAAACTAACTCTTGCCAAGAAAATCAAGGAGTGGCAAAGGACATTCTTCTATTGTAAAAACACTTCTCCTGAGGGTGAAATTCCTCTTCCTCTTTGGTCTCCTCTTCCCTTCGAGGCTACCGATGCTTGTCTTCAAACCTGATCCTTCTTCGTTGCCCTTTATCGAATCCCTTCTAGACAAGGTGAGAGCGCTGACACTCCATGGTCTCACTGGATTAGATCTCATATCTTGCTGGACTAAGTGGCGAATTCAGCCTGTGAGTCGCCGCTCGCGCTTATGGTGGATTTCACTTGTCATGCAAACGACGTCGATCGTACTTGCCCTGAAGATTGGGACAAAGGGGAGTGGATAAATTTCATTCGCCGAGTGACGGACGAGGATATGACTCGTATGATAACGTCGGACTTGCTCCCTTCTGGGCTGAGCACAAGCCTTTTGTGGTAATGTTTACTTGTCACCTGTTTCCTCGAAAATTCCTTCTCCAAAATTAATTATTTCTGACCTGAGCTCCTTTTCAGATCGATCCCTATTTCTGGGTTCTTCCCTCAGAGGACGTCGACTTGAACCAAGGAACCGCGGCTGAGTCGTCAAAGCAAGCCGCAGCCTTTGGCGAAGATACAGTTATGCATATGCACGAGGGTAGCGCTTCTGAAGAGGAACAACAAATGGCCGACGCTCTTCTGTCCTCGACTCCAAATACACCTTTCTGGAACTTCCTGAGGTGCCTCGCAGGTCCTCGAAGCGTATTTTATGCAGAGCTCAGAAGACCCCGCGCAGCCTGAGAAACGTCGCAAAGCCTTGGCGCTACTGGTAGAAACAAGAACTGCCAAATCTTTAAAACTTGCTGATCCCAACAAGGCTACTTTTCTTCCGAGGCTGTTGCAAAGGACTGCTTCTCAATAAGCTCGGGTAATTGTTTGCGACTCTCTCCTTTTCTTTTGTGTTGCGTATTTTGGCAAGGAATTGCTGATCACCACTTCTTTTCATACTCTGTAGGTTCAGATTTGCAAGGTTTATCTTCTCCTTCCTCTGGTTGCCTGATGAAGAGTATCCGTGTCGCCTCTGGGTATGGTTCGCCTTCTTTTCAATGTTGCGGCTCTGCTAGGTCAGCTTATTAACCCATCAATGTTTTGCAGGGCCATGTCTGAAGAGGATACCAAGTCTAATTCCCATCCCACTTCTTCTCAGCAGCTATGAGCGAGGATGATGCTGCTGATGAAAACGTGGGAAACAGTAATGGTGCGACTCATCCAAGGCCCTCCCTGGAGGAAGGTATTGCAGATGCGGCTCCTGCCGCGACTCCAGTCGCAGCTCCATCCACAACTCCTGCTGTTGGTAGGGTATCACTGAAATAGAATTCCAGCTCCAGGAAATAGTTCCAAGTCAATCGCAGATGCCATAATTGCTGCTGGAGACAAGCATGCTGCTCTGCTGCGCGGCTTAGTTGAGCAATTTTCTTCAAGTCGCCAGGTACATATACCGTAGCCCCCAAGGATCAAAACCTTGTGTCATCGCACGGGGTGTTGATTCTTTTCCTGGCTTCAAATCTCGAGCCCCCAAATTCCTGGATAATTTACCATGCGTTTTGCTCTGTTTTTTTCAGCGTGAACTGTCCTTGCTTGATGCTTCTGGCTCAATAAAGGGTAAAGGCATTTCCATAGACCATCCTGAAATGATGCAGTCTCCCTGGAGCAGCATAATGAGGTCATTAGGGACCAAGATCAGGAAATAAAATCTCTCAAAGGTCAACTCGACTCCTGCGAAGAGCAATTTAAAGAACTTGAAGCGATATGCAGCAGCGACTCATGGAGAAAGACGAGTCATTAGATCTTTGCGAGAAGGGCTGACTCTTAAATCTGAATTGATTGATCGCCTGAAGGGAGACCACGCAAAGGAACTCGCCGCGCGAGATGAAAAATATAACTCGCTGCTCAAAGCCTTTGAGGGTTTTGGCTCCATGGTCAAATCAGCCGTCCTGCAGCTTGCTGGTTGGTCTTTTATTCCTTTAATCATACATATTTTGGGTAACCAACGTTAGTCTCTGACTTGTTTCTTGCCTTTTCTTTCTTGACATAGGACCTGAGGCCCCAGTGTCCCGCTCCAACTTGAAGGATCAACTGGTATATCTGTCTGACTTCAGCCAGCGCTTCTTAAAGGTTACCAAGGAAGTTATGACGGTAATCTCTCCTGCGACTGATGGCCCAACATCTTGCGAGTATTGGATAAATAAACTGCTCAAGGCTCCGCATTATGTCTCTGATTGGAAACGATCCTCTGCTCGCGCCGGAGCCGCGCATGTCTTGACATTGCTTCGAGCATATTATCCAGAGATAGATGTTGGCAAGGTTGCTCGCCACGGCCTGGCGATGAGCGCGGATGATACTGAACTGCCAATAAGCGAGTACTTCGATATCTGGAAAGGGATGCGCGGATATGCCACAAAATTTGTTGATAACTTAGACTTGGGCACTTATCTCGATAAATTCAATCTTGATGGGAGCAAGGTGTCAAAGGAAAAGTCCTCAGGAGCTGAGTCATCTCGGGCTGCCACTCCAGCAACAGTATCTGGTGGCCCTTCTGCCTCGTCTGGCGGCGCCCTGATTATTAGGACACCTGCGACTGCAACTGCGAGACAAGCCGCGCCAATTCCCACTCCTGTAGCTCGGAAGAGGAAAAATAAATAATGTGGGACATGCCCGTTAGTCTGTAAGACATTCATGTATTATAAACAGTATTTTGTGACCTATAAGCAGGTTCTTTTTTGATAATTCCATTAAGTAGACGCTCGCGCGGCTCAGTATTTCCTAGGAACATGTGTGTTCAGGGTCGAGAGCGGCCATGATAGGCAATCAAGCTCGATTGACGCCACACCCCAGTACTTTGGCCGCATAATGCAAGACGCTTCTAGCTTAAGGATTGCCACTAGTTTGGCAAAATTTGAGGTGCGATTGGTACTCGCGATGCTCGTAAGGAGCCCTCAAGGGTCAGTGATATATGAAATTCAAAAGACTCAGCGACTCAATGATAGTTGAGGCGAAACGACAAACCCTTGAATGTCAAGGGTGCCGGCTTTATTTCATAATCACTCGATGTTTTACAGGGTGTTACAGGATGATGCAGGCCCTTTAATGCGGGTTTTCTATTCCCCGCAGGCCATGCATACTTGATACTCATCGCACTTAGTTGCGAATTAATACTCCTAACGGAGTGGGTTGAACACCTGATTGGTTCAATTTTGAGTCGCTAAAAGCGACTCGGGTCGAGCATGATAGCTCCGATGTATGTCTCATGTTGAAGCAGAGAGCAATTTGTTAGGCGATTAGCCGCACTGAGCTGCGACTTATGTTGAGTTGAGTTTGCTAAGGACTCACGATAACTGAGCCCTTTGGCTGGGGTTGTTGATCGAGGCTGGGTCTATGCACATGCGCCATTCTTGTCTTCTTTTTGTATCAAGCGACCTCTGGGGCATTATCTTGCTGATGCGCGACTTCTCGGTGGGTATTTACCATCCGGTGGCTGCATCCTGTTGGCCGCTTCCGCGGTACCTCCAACGCGACTCGTTTTGAGCTGCGATTACCGATCTGCGACTGATATCCATGTGAGGAGTTGGCGATGCAAGCTTCTTCTGCGAGTACTGAGCCTGCGTTCTCGCATTCTAACGCTCTCTGCCTGTCTCCATATATTGTAATAACACCGTTTGGTCCTGGTATCTTTAACTGTAGGTAGACGTAGCAGGGGCGAGCGGTAAATTTGACATAGGCTTCTCTTCCAAAGATCGCATGATATGAGCTTTTGACTGCTACAACCTCAAAGTCTAGGAGCTCTGTGCGGAAGTTCCGCTCTGTTCCAAAGCTAACTTCAAGTGTTATCTTTCCGATTGGTCGCGTAACAGCTCCTGGGATTATGCCTTGAATTTCTTTCCTGGATGGTCGCAGCCTCGTCTCGGGTATATTCATTCTTCGGAGCGTGTCTTGATATAGGATGTTTACTCTTCCTCCTCCGTCCATTAGGACCTTACTTAACTTGTATCCCGCGACTTCAGGCGTGACCACAGAGCTGGCTGTCCTGGATCTCTTACTTCTGGGGGGTGATCGCCGCGACTCCAAATAACCGATTGCTCTGTCCAGCGACGATACCTTTCTGGCGTTGAAATCTGACCGCTCTTCCGGCTTCCATCCGTTGTTTGTACTTCCACTGTATGAAACTGTCCTATGTTTCTTCTAGGTAAAACGTCAGGCCCTTGACGAGAGCTAGATTTATTCTTGTGCTGCATCGATCTGCTGCGAGCCGTATCTGGCGTGTCGCCTTCTTTCCACCTCCGGTAATAATGACATTGCGCCTTTGTGTGACCCGCTGGCCTGCCATCTCTCCTGCGATGTAAGTCGCAAGGCACGTCGAAGATCCCCTTGCAGTTATTAGGGAGTAAGGCCTTATCACTCCTTGCTCCTGCATCTGGTGTGCGCGATGTTCAGTTTCGCGACTTGCAATTTCCCTGTTGGGTTCTGTGATAAGCCGCCTGTCCCTTTATCTGTCTTTGCGTACTTGTCAGCTGTTGCCAAAAGCTGGTCGAAACTATCAATCTTGTGCTCAGCGCGACTTAATTTGTGCACCAGCGGCTCAAATCTACAGTTCTTCTCATAGCTTGTATTGCAGCTTGTACTGTTAAGTTTTTGGCGGAGCCAAGGATCTCCGCGATTCTCTTGATCCAGTCGCCGCTTGATTCGTCCTCTTTTTGAATGCATTGTCTAAGGTTTTTCATATCTTCTGTTTGGAATCTGCTGATGAACTTGTCCTTCAAGTCTTCCCATGTGCTTATTGATTTTGATGGCAGCCTTAACAGCCAATCCCTAGCTTCTCCCTGTATTGCCAAGTGGAAGTATTTCGCACGTATTTCTTGAGTCACATCAGCCCCTGTCATGCTTGCCTCGTAATCTTCTATCCATAAGGCAGGGTCTTGGTCACTGCGATAGGTGGTGACTCGCTGCGACTCGTCGAAGTTCGGGGGGAAACGAGTGAGCCGTATTTCCTCTCCAAAACATGCTGGTCCTTTCAATAATGAATAGGAGTTTACTGGCGCTGAATCTTCATCTGAATCAGTTTCAATCTGGGATGGCTGAGTCGCTCCGGACGTCGTGACTCGCCTTCTATCTTCTTTTCTTTTTCCAATGATACCTGCAAACCTGCTAGCTGGTTGACCACTTCTTCGACGCTGCACTTTCTCCTCCCCATGATACCTCGTTTTGCGGCTCATTGGGCGTGACTCCATACATATTTGCTTGTTGTAAAGCAGCGGTTTGCAGTAGGTCGATCGCATAGCGAGCTTCCTTATCAGCTCGTGTGTCTCCAACCGGTGCTATCTTTGACAATATCCCTATCGCGGCGTGCACGTTGCTCTCTGGGTCGCCGTGGAACTGTGATTTCATCTCTCCTCTGTCCATCTTGATCTGATGTTTTTGCTGCCAACGACGGAGTCGCCACTCTTCTTCTTGGAGTTTCTTGCGCTCAGATGTCGTCTTGGTTCGACCGCCTGGTGCTTTGGCTGCAGCGACGGAGTCGTCGACCTTCTTCTTGGAGTTTTTCGCGCTCAGCCGCGAGTCTTTGTGCCTCTTCACAGAGTTCCGTCCTGATAGCTTCAATCTCTTCAATCTTGAGGTCTCCTTCCTGATTTGGTAGAGATCCCCAAACAGGTCTTGACGGGACGGGGATGGGTCTTGCCGTAGCTTGTTGTAGCTCCTCCAACACGCGGACCCTGACCGGCCGCAGTTCCTTCACCGATTCGCTTCCTTGAGTCGCATCTATAGATCTGCGACTGACGGATCCGACGAAAACTTTTACTGATCCGATGGGAACAATGTATCCAAACTCGATGCGATCTGCCTCGGGTCCCCACTCTGAGTCGTCGATGAAGGGGACCCCATTGATGTCTTCAACTTGGCCGATGGCGATGTCCTTGAAGCCTGATTTCGATCCTGCGCGGAACGTGACGCTTTTGACCGCAGGCCCCACGGTGGGCGCCAACTGTCGTGGGTTTGTCACGTCAGGTGTCATAGATGACTTCGTAGGTGTGGGATTACGCGAGTCAAGCATCTCCGAGCTTGGGATCGCAGGAACAAAGATCAACACAGATTTACCCAGGTTCGGCCCCCTCAATGTGAGGTAAAAGACCTACTTCCTGCCTACCCTAGATTGGTATTGATATGATAATCGAGGTGTTACAATGGAGGCGATCCGATCTGGTACTCGCCGTATGAGCTAGGGTTTAGGGCTTGATAGCTTGACCCGCTCTAAGTCCTGCGAGTCCTCTTTATATACACAGAGGCTCGCTAGGTTACAAAAGGAAACTTCCCCATAAGGAATACGTCCACAGAGGCCTACTCGGAGACTACTTGGTCTTCACGTCCTCCGGGATATGTCTTCTAGATCTTTCCCCTTATGGCGGTTCAATATTGGGCTTGCTCCCAAGTGGGCCTTTGTCCGTGCGAGTAAGTTAAGTCGCACTGGGCCGCGGGTTAATCCAGAAAGTATTCCCCCGACACATAGCGCTACCATAAAATCTTCCACCGAGTTGAGCCCTATATGGTTCGTGACTTTTTGAGTCGTTAATTTTTACGGTTTAGTTCTTATTCGTTTGAATATGGCAATAGAGTGTTTTGTTTTTTGAATGACTAAATAAACCTAATTAACTTTTTTATTCTTTCTTATAGAGTCTCGAAGAAAAAATGACAAGAAAATATAGAAATATATGTAGATATGTTTGTATGATATGGGACAACTACGTTGATACAACAATATGATTTTTTTTCATAGCCTCACATTAGCTGCGCTGCTGACAGCTTCCACATCTCGGCGTCCTCTATGAAGGTCGGTACGGGTCCTGACATTGGATCTTATCGTCTCGTGCTGAGGGCACTCGATTCTGGTGGGCACTTCATCTTTGGAGCTCTTGAACCTTCGAAACACCACACCCCCCCTATGGACGGGTCCGGCAGTTCTCAAAACTTGGGGTTTAGGGTTTGTTTCTGTGGTGTCTAATAAAGAGGATGGAGCGTTGTCTTCGATTCCTGCAGGTGTGCAAGTGCTGCTATCTATTCCATGTTGATGGAGCTCGGGGTTGTCATGAAGTTGGAAGTTCAAGCAAAAGATTTAATATTTCGGGTTTTGCCTCCAAGTGGTCTTCTGTTCAGTTTGTATACCCCTGCTTGTATCTTGTATTGTGTCTACACTACCAATATAGCCCTAGTACTTTTCCCTAAAAAACTTTTAAAAGAACATTTAGTACAAAAAACTGTTCGATTATACCGAAAACATCGTCCTAGAGATTCAAAATTATCATCTAAGACAGTTTTGAAACTACCTAGGATTAGGTGTCCTTTTTAACAGATCTCAGGATAGATTTTTAGCTCTTTTGATTAGAAGATATCCACAAAAGTTTCTCATGTGTGCACTTTAAGGTTAAGAAAAATAGCCAAATGTTCCACCACACTCGGTAACTGATCCCAAATAAGAACAATTAGATTTTTTATTTTGAAAAGGAGAATAAATCTTGGCCTCTGCGTCGATAGATGCATACAATAATAGAAACAATTAGATCAACAGATTATTTGATATTACTTCGAGTACGACCAAGCTCCAAACCAGTGTAGTTCTTTCTTTTGCCAAAACTATCTAGGTTTGTTATACTTAACCCTGGTGGTTGGGGCCTGTGTTTAAGTGATAAGTCAGAAATATCTACCATTTTCTAAAAAGTGGCTAAGACCCCCGGGCTCTGCATGAAAAGTATGCACACATACTTTTTTATTAGATTATTCAACAAAGACTGACAAAAACATACATCAAGCTAGAAAGATACCCCGCACATTGCAACGACAATCTTTTTAATAAATCTATATAATGTAAAGGAAAGGGTATAAGATGCATGAAATATGAAGTTATTGACGGGAATAAAAGTAGTCGAGAGGAAATTCAATCGGCGTGAAATGATCGGGTATTTGACTAATTAAAGGTAGCTAAGCTTGAGGAATGTAGTTGCATGGTAGTTATAGCCATAGAAAAGATAAAATCAACGTGCTAGAGAAAACGATGATGTGGATATTATTGGATGTGTGCCGAGAAGGCAATAAGAATTAACATTTGTTTCATAATTATACTTCATGATTCTATGCTATAACTGTTGTGGCTCCTGAATGTGAGATTCAGAGGAAAACTCACACGCACGTGTAGAGACATGAACAGAATAAAGATACCTAGTCTTGTCTTTAGACTAATTCGTTGATTGCATGATGACCGTGTTTTTCGGGTCAATGACATTGTTTATGTCAGCATCAATGAGTAGCATATTGTTAGTGGAAACAGTATGGGTGGGTAGACCCAAGTCGTTCATATGCTCAGAGATTCCTTAAAGTGTCTTTTGTCCTTAGTGACATATCACAACTGGGTTATTATATAACATGTCCTTAGACCATGAAGTTGTTAAGGTTATACATTCGTGAAGTGTTACTTTGGTATAGTCAATCGTCACCGCCGCAACAGGGTGAACAAAAAGGCTATTGCTGGGTAATTCCAAATGTGTGTATTAATCTTAGTGTTCGTGGGAATTACTCCTCTGTCAAAAGAGATATACATCCTGGACCCATTCGGTATGAGAGATATCCAATATGTTCTGCAGACAATGCATGATGATGATGCATCGTGTGGGATATCGAAATACGGTAATGAGTAAAAGGATACTTGCCGGTTAACAAGATAGACAAACATATAGTGAATCAAGGACTGATTCATGGAAATATCGGAATACCTAATCTCGGGTAAAGTTCAGTATCGCGAGTAATGGAAATGATATATTAATAGCCAACAGGTTCAACAGAGTATGTTCGGAGAATGGTAGTAGTTGATGCGGGCATCCATGGTCCTAACATTGACTGGTGATTCGATAGGTACTTCTAATCACAGCTACTCGTTATCGAACCTGTAGGGTATATCTGGGCATGGGCAGCTGATAATCCCCAAGAGCAAGGAATCACTGTAGCACAATTCGATAAGTATTTGAGTGTCGAACCCACGAGGAGCTGAAGGTAAACTATCTATTCTCTAAAGCCCTATAACCCTCTTATATGGCCTTTTATGCAAAGCAATAAATATGAAAGGATCTAACTAATGGAAGCAAGTGACGTGGAATGGATTTATCTAGTAGCAAGTTTCTCAAGCAAGTTTCAGACACAGGTTTCTTAGAGCAAGTTTCTCTCAGCAGTTTTCTCAAGCAAGTTTCTCAAGCAGCAAGTATCAAATATCTCAAGTAGCAAATATCTCAAGGGAGCAAATGTTCTAGCAATTGTTATTTCATTCGCGTGGTTGTCACAATTAGTGAAGCACATGTTTCAGTCTTAGTTGTTTCTTTTAGGTGGGAGCCATAAATAGGTGTAGCCAAGTAAATGAGCAATAACACAACTCTTATGATGGATCTCATGGCCAAATAAATGTGCAGCACAAGAATTATTAAGACATAATTGTCCCACCATAGCCTTAAGTTCTAGGGTCCCCCATATATATCCCCCATAAAGTAATTTCAAGTCTCAGACACCGGTTTCTCTCTACTCCGACATGTCCTACTCAATCCATTACGCTACGGTGATCACCTTACATGCATTCCCCAACATATGCGTACACTCATATATTGTACATAAAGACAATCATAAAAGATAACAACACTTGTATGCAACCAATCACCGAACTATTTCACAAGTGCCATGAACAAATCACTTCTCAAACACAGATGGGAGACACAATAGATCAAGGGAATAGTATATTGCACCACACATCATGTTTGCCAAGAGTTTACAGTGGGGAGATGGAGATGATCTTGCTGTAGATGTCGATGATGAACACGCCGGAGGGGGGTGGAGCCCTCCGGAGGTGATTCCGGCGGCGTTTCCCCCCTCCGATCTTCTCCGGCGGCAGCCTTCTGACTCTCTGTTTTGTGGTTTTCTGTTTCTCCGCCGCCTCCTTTCACGAAACGTCATGGGACCTTTTTTATAGGCGTTTTTAGGTCAAGACAAAGGCGGTGGAGCAAAGATCGACGGCCACGGAGCTCCGAGGGGAAACGGTAGTCCCACGCGGCCAGGATTTTAGGCCGCGTGGGGCCCTCCATTTCCAGCTGGTTGGGCTTCTGGCCTTCACTTTAAGCCCATTGCGTTCATCTCGAAAATTCTGAACCGTGCTCTTTGACCTTGCCCTTTTTGGAGTCCCGAAGCTCCCGGAAAGTCTGAAACACTAAAAAAGACGTTTTCTGGAAAAACAGGGTTAATTCCAAATAAATGGGAAAACTATGAAGTATTCCCAAAATCATTATAAAACATTGATATAACCCTTATATGATGCAAATATGATTGGAATATAAGCAATTAAAGTGCAAAGTTCATGTATGCATTTTACATGCATCAACATCCCCAAGCTTAATCCATGCTCGTCCTCGAGTATGAAGATGATAAAACTAACATGGACTTTGCAATTTAATACTTAACAATGAATATCAAAGATGATTACTATTGCTACATATAGTCAAATGATTCATTCTTCAAAGGAGTAGCAATATGCAAATAGTTTATGAAGTGATATCAAGTATTCAAGACAAGGATGTTCATTGATAGTTCACAAAGTGTAACATGGTAGCAAGTAATATGGAACACATGTATGCATAATGATAAGTAGAACATCCTACAATGGTCATAGAGTGTAGATGAAATCTGAATATGATAGGTGTACACTTTGGAAAGATGTATATGTGAGTAGAGGTAAAGCATGCATAAGTTTCATCCAACTTCCAAACTCTTCTACTTAAGTTAATGATTGCAATAAGGTATTCATTGGTGTCAAGCTCTCATTGCCCCTATCATAGCATCTTGAATGATTAAGGTTAAAGTGAAAGCAAATATGAGTAGTGTGCTTGACAAAGTAAAGGTTGATGTCTCATGCCCCTTGAATACAAGTACTACACCATGATTACTCAACTTAGGAAACAAAGCAAGTTCAAGTTATATCATTGTAAGTATAATAGTATCATCAAGAGCGTCAACTGGGGTACCTCTTGTCCCAGGATATGGAACAAGCCCATATCAAAATGACAAGACAAACAAACAAAATGAACAACCTCAACACCCTTTTTATTTACCATTGGAATAGCTTTTTATTGTAAGGTGTATCACAGAATTCACCATAGCATGTAAGTAAATTTCCACCATGAATAATGCATGGCTTAGATTAGCGGCCCAGGCGTCTCTCTAACCATTTACACAAACTCATTTAAACTTCACTCATTTCCACCTCATTTCACCATGATAGGCATCCATAACAAAAGTACATGATATCAACTAAATGAGATGAAGGAGCATGTTGAAAGCTTTGCATGTGACAGCACATATGGGCTAACTCCAACCCAAAACATTTATCAAGCCACTAGCATCATAATCTTAATCACAATGGGTCATGTTTTATTTATGCAATATAAAAAATGTGCATCAAGTTCGTGAGAGCTATATAACCAACTTTTTCCATGCAATCAATAACATAAACATTTTCATTCAGAGGTAAGATAACACAAAACATGATAAACATACTCGGAATAGCATATAGCTATAGGTAGATATGGTGGACTCACTGGAATAACTTTGGTTGAAGGTGTTGGAAACAAGTTTTTGCTTGTTGGAGTTTTTGGGCTAGCAAAAGGGAGAAAGTTGACCATCTAGATGCATGCATGAGTGTCCATAGAACTAACTAATCCATGTTAAACCAAGTAAAATAACAATCAGCACCAAAACATGAATAAGTGATAGCTCTACAAAAGAATTTGCAAACTATTACTCATAAACAAGCTCATGAATCATGCAACTATATGTATCATTAAAAATCAACTCAAACATCCCTTTTCCCATCTTATAAAAGCATCCAACATATTTCAACCCATATTTCCAGTAGCTCTCTCATATATAATTGATAGTGTGGTGGTCTCTCAAGACTCAAACAAAAACAAAAACGACGCTCCAAGTTTATGCGATAAAGTGTTTTGATCGAAAAACAGAAGTTGGACGTGTGCAAACCGAGAGTGTGTAGGTCCAGCGGGGTTGTCTTCACATCCCCAAGCTTATGGTCTTCACCATCCTTGGATAGCTCTTGGTGCATCTCCTCCAATCCCTGTGAAAAAACTTCAAAACACCGTTTCTCCCATCTCTTTTCTGTGGGGTGCATTAATAGTGATAAACAAATAGGTTTCTTGCTGCATATAATCCTTGAACAAAAATTCATATGAGATGTCCAGAGAGTGTATAATGTTGTATGCCTACTCATAAACTCAATTGGATCAAAAAGATTCAACTTAAAAGCTCAAAGCATGCATCAAACAAAATGGGACAGAATCTGTCCAGAAAAACAGCAGCAGCAAAACGTATTTTTCTACCCTACCAAACTTTCTCGAAAAATTCCGAAAAATTCATGCATACAGAGGATGAAAAGTTGCAACTACAGTTCAAATATGAGCTCATTCGGAGTTACAGAATAAGAATTAAAAATCATACCGTGCACAGATTGTGCAGGAATAAAATCTCCGAACTCAAATAGCAACTTTTCAAGACCAACATGGGTAAAACTTGGCACTTTATTAAAAACTCCAGAAACTAACTAGACACAAAATCTCTTGTTACAGCAAGAGGACACAAAGAAAAATCACACACAAAAATAACCGGGTTGCCTCCCGCAAAGCGCTTTCTTTATAGCCATATAGCTAGGCTTACTTACTTGGTATCAAGATGGTTGAAGTGAGGTGGCTTGGCATCCCCAAGCTTAAATTCTTGTACTTATTTGATATATGTAGGGTGAGCCTAGGGGTACATCCCCAAGCTTGAGTTTTTGTCCCTCTTGATCTTGTTCATCACCCTCAATTCTTCCACCTTAAAATTCTCTTTACACAACACTCGTCACAAACTTGATTAGAGGGGTTAGTGCCTTCATAAATTAAATCCACATAGGCTCAGCAAAGACATATCATGAATTGATTTTAAACATTAGCTACTGTTACTATGGTTATGTAATGCTCCTTGATCAAAAGAACCGCACAAAACACAAGTAATGAGAGTAATGCAGAATAAAGACAGGATATGTCAAAAACTGGACAGCGAATTACTATTATCACTCTTTTTATTTGGTTTTAGCTTTGGGAAAAGTTTTAATGATAGAGACTTTGCAATGGTTCCATTGGCATGAACAACACATGTTCAAGGTCGACCCCAACTTCTCCATTACTCATCCTTCTCATTAACTTTCCCAAATTTTATAAAAAATGAAAATCCTAAACTAATTGTCACAAATCAGTAGGTAAAGATATTTTACATGTTGTGAGGATATAAAGGTGTGCTCAAACCGAATAGGAAGTTAAAGCATAAAGAACACACCACAGAATATCAAACCATCAACTTTTAAGTCTAACTCTTTTCCTATGCATTGGCATTTTATATATGAATAAATAGCAGCAATTTTGTGATAACCAATGCATGTAGTGATCAGTAGCTTGCATTTTAAATAACATAGAAACATAAAGAGGATTCTTATCTCTTCCTCTCTCATAATAGTTGCAAGCATTAAAGTTAAACATACCCACATAGTTTTGAATAGAATCACCACATAAAGACTTATCATCTAATGAGCATAATGGATCATCAAACTCAATTAAATCACTTTCATCCTCAACGGCTTCCCCAAGCTTAAACTTTTCCAGAGCATTAGCAATAAAGGTGTTCAAAGAGTTAGTACCACAACATGAGTGTTATGCAAATAAAATTTAATTTTCTCCTCAAACACTTCATGTCCTAACTCAAGATAGATATTATACAACTCTAATTTTTTTGGTTCTTTTCCATTTTCTAATTTTTTTGTGTTTTAGATTTATATGTTAGTATGCAATGCAAACAAGAATAAAAGTTTAGCACAACGCTCCCCGGCAACGGCGCCAGAAAAGTACTTGATAATCCCCAAGAGCAAGGAATCACTGTAGCACAATTCGATAAGTATTTGAGTGTCGAACCCACGAGGAGCTGAAGGTAAACTATCTATTCTCTAAAGCCCTATAACCCTCTTATATGGCCTTTTATGCAAAGCAATAAATATGAAAGGATCTAACTAATGGAAGCAAGTGACGTGGAATGGATTTATCTAGTAGCAAGTTTCTCAAGCAAGTTTCAGACACAGGTTTCTTAGAGCAAGTTTCTCTCAGCAGTTTTCTCAAGCAAGTTTCTCAAGCAGCAAGTATCAAATATCTCAAGTAGCAAATATCTCAAGGGAGCAAATGTTCTAGCAATTGTTATTTCATTCGCGTGGTTGTCACAATTAGTGAAGCACATGTTTCAGTCTTAGTTGTTTCTTTTAGGTGGGAGCCATAAATAGGTGTAGCCAAGTAAATGAGCAATAACACAACTCTTATGATGGATCTCATGGCCAAATAAATGTGCAGCACAAGAATTATTAAGACATAATTGTCCCACCATAGCCTTAAGTTCTAGGGTCCCCCATATATATCCCCCATAAAGTAACTTCAAGTCTCAGACACCGGTTTCTCTCTACTCCGACATGTCCTACTCAATCCATTACGCTACGGTGATCACCTTACATGCATTCCCCAACATATGCGTGCACTCATATATTGTACATAAAGACAATCATAAAAGATAACAACACTTGTATGCAACCAATCAACGAACTATTTCACAAGTGCCATGAACAAATCACTTCTCAAACACAGATGGGAGACACAATAGATCAAGGGAATAGTATATTGCACCACACATCATGTTTGCCAAGAGTTTACAGTGGGGAGATGGAGATGATCTTGCTGTAGATGTCGATGATGAACACGCCGGAGGGGGGTGGAGCCCTCCGGAGGTGATTCCGGCGGCGTTTCCCCCCTCCGATCTTCTCCGGCGGCAGCCTTCTGACTCTCTGTTTCGTGGTTTTCTGTTTCTCCGCCGCCTCCTTTCGTGAAACGTCATGGGACCTTTTTTATAGGCATTTTTAGGTCAAGACAAAGGCGGTGGAGCAAATATCGACTGCCACGGAGCTCCGAGGGGGAAACGGGTAGTCCCACGCGGCCAGGATTTAGGCTCCGTGGGGCCCTCTCATTTCCATCTGGTTGGGCTTCTGGCCTTCACTTTAAGCCCATTGCGTTCGTTCGAAAATTCTAAACCGTGCTCTTTGACCTTGCCCTTTTTGGAGTCCCGAAGCTCCCGGAAAGTTTGAAACACTAAAAAAGACGTTTTCTGGAAAACAGGGTTAATTCCAAATAAATGGGAAAACTATGAAGTATTCCCAAAATCATTATAAAACATTGATATAACCCTTATATGATGCAAATATGATTGGAATATAAGTAAAATAATGCAAAGTTCATGTATGCATTTTACATGCATCAGCAGCCCGGCCCGGGCGGCCCGACGCGACCCAGCCCGAAAATGTCGGGCCGGGCCAGGCTCGGGCCTGAATTTCGGGCCAGATACACAGGTCGGGTCGGGCTCGGGCCTAGCAAAAACAGGAAATCAGGAAGGGTCAGGCCGGGCTGATAGGGCTTTGTCGGGCTCGGGCCCGATTTCTGCAGACCTACTGTCGGGTCGGGCCGGGCTCGGGCCTGGCCAAAACGACACATCGAAAACGGAGAAGTGGTCCGTGTCCCCGCTTCAGTGGCTGATGTGAAGGACCTCATCGGGAACGGAGGCCAAAAACCGTCACCGATGAGGCCTGATTTTGGCTACGGTTGCCAACCAATCTCCGTTGCCGATGTATTGGGACATCAGAAATGGAGATTCCTTTTTACTCGTTTGCATTGAGCTTTCTTCATAAGCCTACAGTAGCAATACAGCCAATTGACATTCAAAATCTCACAGCAGAAGCACAAAGTTGCTACCAAAACCATTCATAACGTATATAATAATTGTCACCGTTACATAGCATCAAAACATGATCAATTACACATGCCTCGCTAATCCTATCATTCTCATGCCTCCCTAAACTGTAGCCAAAGACTCGAGTGGCGGTTTCATGCTTCTCCAACTCACATCTGCAGCCAAATTGCTACACACATCCACAAAATAGATGGAGAAACTGAAAAACAGAAACCACACCGAGCCAAATTGCCAAATTCTTCATACTGAGGCTTGCTCCATCTTGGACGGTGTCGCCGAAATATAATAACGTCACCGCTGTGACATTTTGGCCACACTGTCCAAGACACTCTTAATTAAAAAAGTGTTTTGAACAGTGCAGCGAAACGTCACAATAGCGACAATTCACGGATATGATCCCACTTTATATGTAGCGCATTTAAAGCTTGTTCGGATCAGCCTCGTGTTTCTGGAAAAAAATACATGGATGGCTAGTTAGAAAAGAGCCAAATATGATGCTACGTGACATAAATACAATTTAAGATGAAAACAGTTTACACCTTAAGGGCCTATATCCTTGTCCTTGTGGCCCGATCGAAACGATTTGGAGGCAGAACTTCAAGGTGATGTTTCCTTCAAAAGCCTCACCATTTTTATGCAGTGTCACCGAAATATACTATTACTTCATACACTAGCAACACAAAACCATAACAAGGATTAGCACATTGACAAAAAGTTGTGACTAGTAGTGAGGGATCTATTCATCATCGGTAGTACTACAAAGAGTTGAAATTAATTTACCCTACTAGACTTTGAATAGTGCAAGATTTAGTATTGAGGGGTCTATTCATCATCGGTAGTACTACAAAGAGTTGAAATTAATTTACCTACAAGACTTTAAATAGTGCAATATTTAGTATTGAGGGATCTATGCATCATCGGCAGTACTACAAACAGACACAATACTAGATTTCAAATACTAGACAAGTTTTCTATGCTACTTTAAATAAAGTGTAAGATCTAGTCGGCGACATACTTAGGGAAGATGCGCCGCAATAGACCAGCAGATCCGCGTCGGCGACATATTCGGGGAAGATGTGTGGTGGCTCGATGACGCGCCGCTGGGGAAAGATGAGCCGCCGCGCATCTGGGGGAAGATGCGCGGCGGCTCACCGATGCGCCGCTGGGGGAAGATGCACGGCGGCGATGCCGACCCGACGCGCCGCTCAGATCTGCGAGATAAGGGTTAGGTCTGGTGCTGCTTGGAGCCGCCACCACACTGTGAATGTGGAGTGAGAGTGAGAGCGTTAGGGTTGCCGCAGTGGCACATTTATACTATAGCACAAAGTAGAACATCGCAAACGGAGGCGATAAACAACCGTTTCCTTTATTTTCTTCACTGACACACTGGGCCTACTTACGAATAATCCATGCAGTAGAATTGAACTAACTATCTACTCTACTTGTTCTGCTTACGTCCTGCCTCCGCGCCATTGTCAATCCGCGGCGGGGCGTCGCTTCTTGCCGGTTGCCTTCTCCTCAGGCGCGTGCTCCTTCTCCTCCGGCTCGTGCTCCTTATCCGGCCGTGCGTCCTTCTTCGGCCAATCCGTCTCTCGCGCCTCCTTCTCCGGAGCATGCTCCAACTTCTCCGGTGCCTCCTCCTCCGGCGCCTCCTCAGGCACCTCCTCCGACGCCTCCTCCTCCTCCTCCTCCACCTCGTCGGAGTTGTATTCTTCCTGGCTAGAATACGGCTCCGGCGGGTCCTCCGGCTCCTCTTCCTCCAGCGACTCCTCCTCTTTGGAGTCATCTTCTCCTTCGCGTGAAGACAGCAGGTCCGAGTCATCATAGGCGTCTTCTACAGAGCGTGAAGACGGTGGGTCCGAGTCGTCGGGGTCCGAGTCCGGCGGCCCGTCTTGATCCCACCATGGGACTTCACCGCGGTCTTCATCGCTCGCGTCGTCACTCGGGACTTCCTCGTTCTGCCACCAGGGCTCCTCCATGGCGGTTCCAATCCCTTGTGTGGTAGAGAATGTGGGAGAGAACGAAGGGGAGAATGCGCGAATTGTCTGGCTTTACGCGGTTCCAGTCACATTTTATTAGCGTCGAGCAGGCGGTTCCAATCCCTTGTGAATTAAGCCGCATTGAACAGGCGCGCTTCCAGTTTGCAACTGCAATTTCCCAAGCACATCGCAAACGGATATCCATCGACAATCGTTGCCATAGAGATAAGTGCTGGAAATGGAGCTAGATTTATGACCGTTGCCAATAATATTGGTAACGGAGATCGAAATATCTCCGTAACCAATGTTGACGGACCAGCCGCGGCCCAGTTCTGCCAGACCTTGTCCGCCACGATAAAATCGTGATTCTCTGTCGCCTAACTCGTGCCGTTTTCATAGAGGGGTTTCCGATGTGTCGTTCTGTTCTAGTGCCTTCATATACAGCAGTGGAGACTAAGTTCTGGTCAGCGAAGCTCTGCTGAACCGGACCTGGCGGACGTGTATGAACTCTCAGAGGGGTGAGCCGTTGATACGTGCATTTTATATCATCATTTATACAACTTATATTATCATATTAGAACGTTATTGGCATTGTTATATCATTGTTTTTACACGTTTTAGATGATTTATGGGACTTTCATACAAAGTCCCTATTTTTGGTATTTAATTTCTGGGAGGCAGAAAACCTCCTTTTTCTGTTTTTAATGTTTCAGGAGCTACGGGGACCCAAATGGAAAAAGGAAAATTGCACAGCTGGTTTTTCATCGGAGAACAGCAGTGGGAAGAAGATCGAAGGGAGGAGAGCCACGAGGCCCAAAAGGGGGGCCCACGCGGCCAGATTCTTTGGCCGTGTGGGGCCCACCATCTGGAGCCTCGGGCACTTCCTCGCCTGGGGCTTTTTAACGAGGTCTCCGTCTCGCCCGAAAAGTAACGCCCTAATTTTTACGAGACTATCCGAGGTCGCGGCGGCGGCGAAACTCCTGATTCCCTCCGAGGGGGATCAGATCCTGCTGCTCCGGAGCTCCGGAGAAGGGGGAAATCATCGTCATCACCTCTCCTCCTTGGCGTGGGAGGAGGCCTCTACATCATCACCATCACCAAGACCAGCACCATCTCCATCATCATCTCCGTGATCCACTCCGTCCCCTCGTAGTTTGAGAGTTGCTATACCCTAGATACTTGTCTTGTGCTACTATTCATGTTTGTGATTGAGTACTTGTCATTATTTGGTGGTGAAGTTATATTTTCAGATTGTGTTGTACCACTTATGCCACTGAATATCACCATGTTTGCACGTTGTGAGTAGTTCCCGTATGTTCCTGAGGGCATAGGATGAATTGGCAATGATTTATATATGACATGTGTTGGTATTTTGTCTAGTGTTTATCTTTTTGTGTGATTCTATGATGGTGTTGTGCGAACGTCGACTGCACAACACTTCACCTATATGGGCTCATAGGAGAACACCGTAGTGTAATGGCGTGAGGGAGACTTGGGAGGACACGAAAGCCTGAGACCGAATCATTAAGTTACTTTACGGGGTATTAGTATCGGGGACCTAGAGCGTAATGCTATGGTGGGATTTTATATCTTAATAATTCTTGTGCTGTCATTTAATTGGCCACATGATCCATCATAAGGGGTTTAGTTATTTATTTAGCTGTACCTAATAATAGCTCCGTCCGAAGAAGATTAAAACTAGACAAGATATTCAACGTGTTGTTTAATAAATCTATATGCCTAGCAATATCCATGCCGCCCTCGGGAACGTTTTCCACATATAAGTTACACATCACTTGAGCTTGTCCTCTTACACATAGAGGATTGGGCTTTCTCTCTCTTTGAGAGCTTTTACTTGTTACCATTTACTGTTGCATTGTCACTGTCTTGCAATTATACAATCGAAAATACCAAAAACACTTGCATCTTTTATTTCTATTTATCATTTCTAATAACCAATACCTTCAGCTCCTCGTGGGTTCGACAACCTTTTCTATTCGAAAGGTACTACAATTGATCTCCTGCACTTGGGAGTCATCAAGATACTTTTCTGGCGCCGTTGCCGGGGAGCGTAGCGCTATTGGTAAGAAGTTTGGTAAGGAAACTTGAAAGGTGAATTTTATTTACTGTTTTATCTCATCTACTATGGCATTTATGAATCGTGCCTCGCTGCATCTTGCTTATATGAAAGTGCTTATGCTCTCCTAAAGTGGTTGAAACTACTGTGTCTGAGATACCTAAAGTGGGATATAAAATTCCCGTTGGTCATGTTAAAAGAGTTATGAAAAATCCATTTACAGGGATGGAACTAAATCTGCACGTGAACACATGGAAACAATTGAGGCTATATGTGGTTTATTTAGACTTCCTGGTATTTCTGAAGATCAGGTAAAAAGGAAGCTGTTATATCTGTCTTTATCTGGTAATGCTCGTATTTGGTTCAGGTCTTTAGATGAAGAAGTCACTATGGACTGGAGTATTTTGAGGAAGGTTTTCTTTCTTAAGTATTTTACTCCTAGAGAAGCTTATGAGAACCGCTGCTATATATTTAATTTCTGGCCACATCTGGGAGAAAGTATTACTCAAGCTTGGGGGAGGTTAAAGGAACTCCTCCGCAAGAATCCTTGTCATGATCTTACAAGGAAAATTATTTGATAAACTTTTATGTGAGGCTACCAAGGCAACAAAAGGAATTTCTGGATAATTCATCTAGTGGAAGCTTTACAAATAATACTGAAGAAGAAGCATGGAATTTATTGGAGACTATTTCTGAGAATACTGGTCATTGGGATCTTGATAAAGGTAATGAGCCCTATCTGGACTATGAGTATTCATGTGTAGAGAATTTCTCTACTTCTACCTTGTTTAAAAATCTGAGTGATACTTTTAATCTTGATCCTTATGTTATAATTGAGGTAGCTAAATCTTTTGCTAATCATATTGGTATTCCTAAAACTGGGTTTGAAGCTTATGTTGAACCTGTTAAACAATCTATTGTTGTACCCAAAGTTATTAAACAGGTAGAACCAGTGTCATCCTTGACAATTGAGGAGTATGTTGAGGCACCACCATATCCAAACCAAGTCAAGGAAAATTTACTTATTGCTGTTTCTAACAAGAGTAAAAGAAGAAGATCTCAGCCTTATGAACAGATGGAAGTCAACAGTCAAATCTCTATTATCAAACAATTAAATGAAGAAGATCCTGTTGATGTTTATCTATGTGAAGATGCTACTAAAGTTGTTAAAGGCAATTCGGCCAAGGTTGGTAAGCCTGTTATATCATGCACTATTGGGACTTCTAGTTATCATGGCTTATGTGATATTGGAGCAAGCATTAGTGTCATTCCATATTCTCTGTATCTTGAAATCAAGCCTGATATTGATCCTATCAGTATGGAAGAGACAGGTATGACAATTCAACTTGCTAATAAAGATTATATTAATCCACTTGGAATTGTTAGAGATGTTGAAGTATTGGTAGGTAAAATTAAATATCCTGCTGATTTTATTGTGCTTGGTTGCCCTCAAGATTCATTTTGTCCTATCATTTTTGGTAGACCTTCTTACATACTGTTGGTGCTGAAATTGATTTGCTTAAAGAGAAAGTGTTTATTAATTGTGCTGGAGAAAAACTTGCATTCAACTTTTCTAAATTTTCTGATAAGCATTCAAAGAAAGAGCCATTTTCTGAAGATGTAATTGAAACTCTTGCTCATGTAGCTGTAGCTTCAACAGACGTGGTGGAAAGATACATGCTTAATCAAGATGAACCATTTAATGAAGAAGAAAAAGATGCTTTAGAACAAATACTTTCACAACAGCCACCACAATTACAATTGCATATCCCACCTGATAATTTAGGAGTGCTACCACCACCTAAAGGGGATCCTAGTTTTGAATTAAAACCTTTGCCTAAAATCTTAAATATGCATATTTGGATGAGAAGAGCATATATCCTGTCATTATTAGTGCTAACCTTTCAGCTGAAGAAGAAGAGAAATTACTTGATGTGCTTAAAGCTCACCGACCAGCCATTGGATACTCTCTTGATGATCTTAAAGGTATAAGCCCAGCTCTATGTATGCATAAAATTAATTTGGAAGAGGATGCAAAACCTGTTGTTGATTATCAACGCCGTCTCCATCCAAAAATGAAGGAAGTGGTAAGGAAAGAGGTAATAAGACTTATTGAAGCTGGTATCATTTATCCTATAGCTGATAGTAAGTGGGTTAGTCCTGTTCATTGTGTGCCTAAAAAGGGTGGAATGACTGTTGTTCCAAATGATGAGGATGAACTTGTAGCTCAACGCACTGTTGTTGGTTATAGAATGTGTATTGATTTCAGGAAGTTAAACAAAGCAACTCGTAAAGATCATTACCCATTGCCATTTATTGATCAAATGTTAGAAAGGTTATCTAAACACTCTCACTTTTGCTATTTAGATGGTTATTCAGGTTTCTCCCAAATTCCTGTTCATAAAGATGATCAAGAGAAAACCACTTTTACATGTCCATTTGGTACATTTGCTTATAGGAGAATGCCATTCGGTTTGTGCAATGCTCCTGCTACTTTTCAAAGATGCATGAATGCTATATTTGCTGATTATATTGAAAAGATAATGGAAGTCTTTATGGATGATTTTTCTGTGTATGGTACTTCCTTCGATAATTGCTTGTTCAACCTTAACAAAGTTTTGCAGCGTTGTGAAGACCAACACTTAGTTTTAAACTGGGAGAAGTGTCACTTCATGGTTACTGAAGGTATTGTTCTTGGGCATAAGATTTCTGGAAAAGGAATAGAAGTTGACCCAGCAAAGATAGAAGCTATTGAAAAGCTCCCATTCCCAAGGGATCTCAAAGGTATAAGAAGTTTTCTTGGGCATGCAGGTTTTTACCGTAGGTTTATTAAATATTTCTCTAAAATATCAAAACCTCTAACCAATCTTTTGCAAAAGGATGTTCCTTTCTCTTTTGGTGATGATTGTATTGAGTCCTTTAATATTTTGAAAAATGCTTTAATAAGTGCCCCTATTATTTGTGAGATCCTGGCTCACGGCTTAACAGGATTGATAGAATACTCATATCAATAAGTTGCAACTTCTTTTCCGGAAGCTCATCTAGAAAGAACTCCGAGGTTAAGCGTGCTTGGCCCGGAGCACTCCAAGGATGGTGACCGACCGGGAACTCATTCCCGGGTGCGCACGAGTGAGGACAAAGTGCGCAGAAAAGACTAGTGTTGATCTGTGGGGCCAGTCTGGAGATCCTAGCGAGCTGCCAGGGGTGACAGGCCCGGCCCGGGGTGGCCAGGGTGTTACATTATTCAACCACCTGATTGGAATTTGCCTTTTGAAATTATGTGTGATGCTAGTGATTATGCAGTTGGTGCTATTTTGGGCCAACGTGTTGATAAGAAACTGAATGTCATTTATTATGCTAGTAGAACACTTGATGCTGCTCAAAGGAATTATGCCACAACTGAAAAAGAATTTTTAGCAGTGCTATTTGCTTGTGACAAGTTTAGACCTTATATTACTGATTCGAAAGTCACATTGCATACTGATCACTCTGCCATTAAATACTTAATGCATAAGAAAGATGCTAAGCCTAGATTAATAAGATGGGTACTTCTATTGCAAGAATTTGATTTACACATTGTTGATAGGAAAGGGGAAGATAATCAAGTAGCTGATCATCTTTCTAGAATGGAAAATATACCTGATGATCCTATTCCTATTAATGATAGTTTTGCTAATGAACAACTTGCAAACATTAATGTTTCTAGTGCTAAAGTTGCATCACCATGGTTTGCCAATTATGCAAATTTTATTGTTGGTAAAGTTTTACCTCCACACTTCACTACTCAACAAAGAAAGAAATTCTTTTATGATCTTAGACATTATTTCTGGGATGATCCTTTTCTTTATAAGAAGAGTGTGGATGGTATTATTAGACGTTGTGTACCTGAGTATGAACAACAGGCTATTATAAGAGATTGTCATGACAGTCCCTATGGAGGACATCATGCAGGAGATCGTACAGGTGCAAAGGTATTACAGTCTGGTTTTTATTGGCCTACTTTATTTAAGGATTGTGCTGAATATGTTAAATCTTGTGATAAATGTCAAAGAGTAGGAAATATTGGTAGGAGAAATGAAATGCCTATGAACTATTCCTTACCACTTGAACCATTTGATGTGTGGGGTTTTGACTTTATGGGACCTTTCCCCGAATCAAAGACAAAGCATACTCATATTTTGGTTGCAGTGGATTATGTTACAAAGTGGGTGGAAGCAATTCCAACCAAAAGTGCAGATCATGCCACAGCAATGAAGATGCTTCAGGACATCATTTTCCCCAGGTTTGGTGTTCCTAGGTTTTTAATTACTGATGGTGGTTCTCATTTTTACATGGTATTCTTAGGAAAACTTTGGCAAAATATGATGTTAACCATAGAATTGCATCACCTTATCATCCCCAAACTAGTGGACAAGTTGAATTAAGTAATAGGGAAATTAAACTCATTTTGGAAAAGACAGTGAATAAGTCTAGGTCTGATTGGCCACTTAAAATTAACGATGCATTATGGGCTTATAGAACTGCTTTTAAAAATCCTATGGGAATGTCTCCTTATAAAATGGTTTATGGAAAAGCTTGTCATTTACCTGTTGAATTAGAACATAAAGCTAGATGGGCTATTAAACAATTGAACTTTGATTTTAAAACTGCTGGAGAGAAGAGAATTCTTGATTTAAACCTACTAGATGAATGGAGAAATGAA
This sequence comes from Poa pratensis, assembly GCA_947311845.1. NCBI lineage: Eukaryota > Viridiplantae > Streptophyta > Magnoliopsida > Poales > Poaceae > Poa > Poa pratensis. Next base: position 21,382,868 of record CAMZMU010000059.1, on the reverse strand, counting down.
GCTTATGAAAGTGCCAGGATGTTTAAAGAAAAAGTTAAGATTTGGCATGACAAGAAAATTAAAAAGAAAGAATTCAAAGTAGGTGATCAAGTGCTATTATACAACTCTCGTTTCAAGTTTTCTGCAGGTAAGTTAGCTTCAAAGTGGCAGGGACCATTAGTGATACAGGAAGTATACCGTTCAGGAGCTATCCGTCTTCATGGTGATATGAAAGGTAAACCTCATGTGGTTAATGGACAACGCCTTAAACATTATATTGCAGGAAAAAGCTTCATTGGAAAGGTGGAGGAATTCATTTTACAGACACCGGAGGAGGTAATTGCAAAGAAGTTTGCAGTTTCAGAAATCCAAAATCAATAAAAGGTAACTTTTACTCTGGAAAGTTTCTCGGAATTGCGTAATATTTTACGGACATCATTTTTTATGGAAATTAACGTGTGGGACAAGAAAATTGGAAGGAACGGAGACCCGAGGGAGAAAAGAGGGGGTCCCACGCGGTTAGATGCTTTGGCCGCGTGGGCCCACCCCTTTTGCCCCTCGGAGTCCCGTTCCGTCTCGTTTTCGACTCCGACGCTTCGTCTTGACCTAAAAACCGTCAATATATACCCCTTTTCGTTGATCTAATCTCGCACCGAGAGCTTTCGAGCGTTCTTTGCTTTTGCTGTTTCTGTCTGTCAGGTTTTTAGCCATGTCTTCGGGGAATCCTTCCAATGCTCCTCCATGGACAGAGATGATGACGAGCTCGAGGGCCTCAGCCCCACTTCCATGTGGAGGAGGAACGGGAAGAGGAAGGACTACTCAGATGATGAAGACTACGAGCCGGACGAGGAGAAGGTGGAAGAAGAAGAGGAAGAAATCGAGCCATGCCTCGACATCGCGCCTCTGGCTTCAGCACCACCTTCCCCTATCCCTGTTGCTGCTGTGAAGGTGAACATGTCTCTTGGAAACAAGAGGCAGACGGCGCGCATGAGCACAGGAGGGAAGGCCCTAGACGCACGCACCTAGACACGCACTTGCTAGCAGAAACGTTGCTTCTACTCTTATTGACAGGGAATTCAAGCGTGTCACTCAAGAGAACTATCCTGGTGAATGGGACCGTAAGATCCCGAATGTGAAAGTACCAAGCCCGGAGTGGAAGCCTAACAAGAAGACGGTGGAGAAGAATCTCATGGAAAAACTGGGAGAAGCTGCAAGGGAGTTTGAGAAAGCCTACAACCTTATGATGAGCATTGTTGGAAAACTTGAAGATAATTATTATGAAGAAAGAAGAAAGAGCAGAAGTTTCTAGCAAGACGTCAAGCTTGGGGGAGTTCCACCTAGTCTTTATCTTTACTAGTTTATCATATCTATCTAGTCATGGTGTGTTTTGCTTTTATCATTTAGTTATCAATCTCTTAGGCTTGTGTGAGCTCATGGAGCATTATCATGTATCCCTATCTTATGGTTTATCAATGAATATTAAAGTATGGTGTCATCCATGATTCTCTTGTTTGGAGATTTATGGGTAACACTCATGCAAATGAGCGTGGTTTATTTTAGAGGTTTCAGTCACATCTTGCCTTGAATTTAATTAACTTGAGTATGTTGGACAATTGTAGAATCTAGCTCAATATAAATAAGAAAAGAGTGAGTCATTATGACTTGAGAATTAATAAGTTTAAGGTTGAGATATAGTCTTGTAGCATAAAAAGTTGGGAATAGTTAATGAAAAGGATATGAAAACACTCTTGTTAGAATCTAGTATCTTTTGAGCAAATGAATGATCATGGATGTGTCAATACTTATGCTCTTGTAAAGTGTATGAAAGGAAGGCACCGAGGATTCGGTTAGCCATGGAAAGTGTGAGATAAAGGTTGTTTGAGCATAAGAACTTGATTGAAACATCCATGACTAAAGTTTGCACTAGTTACTAGTGAAGCAAGGGTGCAAATAATTTTATATCTGTCTTTTCATTTGTATTCTTTAACTTATTATCCAATGAGAGTTTATCTTGTCTTTAAACTTCAGTAAAGTATTAAACATTATGATGCTAGCCATAAGAGCAAAAGCATGTTAAAAATAGTGTGATTCAATTGTCCAACATACAATGGTTATTTGCTTTCAAAGTGTAAGGGGTGATTGCTAGAGCTTCTACTTATGCTGCCCTCATATGTGTGAGTTTTAGTTCATTAATCTTACATTGCAATTGAATATGATGATGATACAATGCTCGTATTTATTTATCAACCATAAGTCCATTGATACATGTAATGATCTATGTCCTTACTTACTTGAGGACAAGTAAGGGTTTAAGCTTGGGGGAGTTGATACGTGCATTTTATATCATCATTTATACAACTTATATTATCATATTAGAATGTTATTGCATTGTTATATCATTGTTTTTACATGTTTTAGATGATTTATGGGACTTTCATACAAAGTCCCTATTTTTGGTATTTAATTTCTGGGAGGCAGAAAACCTCCTTTTTCTTGTTTTTAATGTTTCAGGAGCTACGGGACCCAAATGGAAAAAGGAAAATTGCACAGCTGGTTTTTCATCGGAGAACAGCAGTGGGAAGAAGATCGAAGGGAGGAGAGCCACGAGGCCCAAAAGGGGGCCCACACGGCCAGATTCTTTGGCCGCGTGGGGCCCACCATCTGGAGCCTCGGGCACTTCCTCGCCTGGGGCTTTTTAACGAGGTCTCCGTCTCGCCCGAAAAGTAACGCCCTAATTTTTACGAGACTATCCGAGGTCGCGGCGGCGGCGAAACTCCTGATTCCCTCCGAGGGGGATCAGATCCTGCTGCTCCGGAGCTCCGGAGAAGGGGGAAATCATCGTCATCGTCATCACCTCTCCTCCTTGGCGTGGGAGGAGGCCTCTACATCATCACCATCACCAAGACCAGCACCATCTCCATCATCATCTCCGTGATCCACTCCGTCCCCCTCGTAGTTTGAGAGTTGCTATACCCTAGATACTTGTCTTGTGCTACTATTCATGTTTGTGATTGAGTACTTGTCATTATTTGGTGGTGAAGTTATATTTTCAGATTGTGTTGTACCACTTATGCCACTGAATATCACCATGTTTGCACGTTGTGAGTAGTTCCCGTATGTTCCTGAGGGCATAGGATGAATTGGCAATGATTTATATATGACATGTGTTGGTATTTTGTCTAGTGTTTATCTTTTTGTGTGATTCTATGATGGTGTTGTGCGAACGTCGACTGCACAACACTTCACCTATATGGGCTCATAGGAGAACACCGTAGTGTAATGGCGTGAGGGAACTTGGGAGGACACGAAAGCCTGAGACCGAATCATTAAGTTACTTTACGGGGTATTAGTATCGGGGACCTAGAGCGTAATGCTATGGTGGGATTTTATATCTTAATAATTCTTGTGCTGTCATTTAATTGGCCACATGATCCATCATAAGGGGTTTAGTCTATTTATTTAGCTGTACCTAATAATAGCTCCGTCCGAAGAAGATTAAAACTAGACAAGATATTCAACGTGTTGTTTAATAAATCTATATGCCTAGCAATATCCATGCCGCCCTCGGGAACGTTTTCCACATATAAGTTACACATCACTTGAGCTTGTCCTCTTACACATAGAGGATTGGGCTTTCTCTCTCTTTGAGAGCTTTTACTTGTTACCATTTACCTGTGCATTGTCACTGTCTTGCAATTATACAATCGAAAATACCAAAAACACTTGCATCTTTTATTGTCTATTTATCATTTCTAATAACCAATACCTTCAGCTCCTCGTGGGTTCGACAACCTTTTCTATTCGAAAGGTACTACAATTGATCTCCTGCACTTGGGAGTCATCAGCCGTCAAAAGACGTTTGACCCTCGCTCTGTTAGATCCAGAAGGCTGGACACGGGTAGTTGGTGACATTCTATCCTCTAGGCTTAGCCGAGAGAATCTTCCACATGCTTCATCAACATCATCATCAACATCTCTTCTGCTCCAATGGTGTTGGTAACGAATTATAGTTAGATCATTGATTTGTTATTCGTTTGTATCTTCATAGATAGATCTTGGCTGTTGTTTAGTTGTGGCGGATTTTTTCTGTTACGCAACCCTACAGATATACTACATGAAGGAATGCCATACACATTGTCGCATTTTTTTACAAATTGCATTTTTTTACAAATTTCCTGAGTGTTCCGTATAAAAGAGCACATATATTCGAATAGCAATTAAATTATTTTTATTATAATTGAGACCAATTGGTAGAAAAACCGCTCGGTTGGCTGAAACCATTAAGAACAAAAATATTGTGATTTTTAGTTGCACATTTATTGTGTAATTGCATAACAGTATAGTTTGATCCTATCAGATGGGGTGGCTAAAAAAGGATGATCTGGATAATGGGATGGCTAAGATAAGGATGATGCGCATAGTTTACATGTAGAGATAAATATAATTAATGGACAATTGGTTGGTTAAAGTAGTGGAGGATGTGGATCTTGCATGTTGAGATATGCAACTTAAATGATCGACAACCCAAAATCACCACCCCACACCTACAAACACGACAATGAAGAAAATCATGCCGTCACACAACACCTCAGCAGATAGGCATCACCGAGCACACATCCGTATGGCGTACCGGGAGCACACATGTGGTTCAGCTGAGTCTAAGTGTGCAAGCTTGCACACGCTTAAGAAGCAGTCGCCATTGTCGAACCGTCGCTCCATATTCAGGGCAGAAATCAACATGATCCTTGTTAGGCCTAATGTCAACGATGCGAAACAGCGACAACGCCCTGCGTGCAACCATCAACGCTCATCCATCGCCGAGACTCCGCCGCACCACGCCACCGTCGACGCGGAAGATACAACACCGCTCCACCTCCGGATCCCTCCGGCCAGAAATGTTTACTAAAGAGTACTTCCTACGTTAGTCTTTAATTAACTCACCCCAACAGCTAACTTGCGTTAGACCCTTCGAAGTTGTAATTAATGGCACTGGAGATGACAAAGACAATGTAGATACTATGTCAACAACATTGGTTCGGCTGATTAGGTCCCGGCAAATTGATGTTTTATTTCTATCTTTGCTTCATCTCGTGCAGTGCACATGATCGGCTCTGTAAACCAGTTACTTTTTTTTGGCACAACTTGCAACCTCTACACATTTTTTTTGGGCTCGCTAGTGCTCTAGCTCTGCTAATATCAGTTAGTTGCACATGCTAATTCGCCCTCTTGCAACTCAAGATGTACTTAGTCGGTCGCTAACTAGTAGCAAAAGGCGTTGAGAAAAACTGTAACACTATTACCGGCTTGTATATAGTGTAGGGGTAGGTAGGGTACTGGCCGGCGACGTCTTGGAGGTGGTGAAGCTGCCGGTGTGGAGTTTGGTGTCGGCGCGTTCCTTCTCCGGCGGCGGCGCTCTTCGGAGCTTCTTCGTCACGCGTTCGACTTCCTCGAGCTCGGCGGTCCATGGATCTGGCGAGCTCGCAGTGCCCCGTCCGGATTCGACTAGGCGGCGGATCCCTTGTGTGAAGTTGATGATGAAGGTGATATGGCGATGCTTCGCGTCGTCGGCGACGTTTCCAGGCGTAGGATCTTCGGTCCGGTGCTCGGCGACTTCCCAGCTGCCATGGGGCTGGCTCTGATCCAAGGTGAGTTGAGGAGCAGCGGCAGCAGCGCGCCACCGACAGCGTCTGTGCGTCGGCCTCGACGGGATCCAGCAGGACCACTTTGTTTTTTGACCTTTTCTCTGGATCTTTCTGTAAGAACGAAGTTTTAATGTATCACCTTTATTCCCACAAAAAAATCAAGGCATCTTTTGTCCACACCAGCTTACCAGATCGATATAGTTATCAAGTGGATCAGCCTTTTGGTTGGTATGTCGATCACTTAATTAACCCTTATCTTTTAAGGGTGCTGGGCATCGCAATTTCACGACCAGATTGAATTAAAATCTGGCAACCACTATGGAAGAAGGGTTTGAGCCACGACCTTAGGGATTTTCAGGATATCAATGCTGTATTGCCAAAAAAAAATCTTACTTTTTTTCGTGGTAAGGCGCATTTCGTTAATGCACCAAGATAATATAAAAGGTATAACCTGCATCCACAACAACACATCATCAGGAGCTGTTGAGACATCAAGGATGCAACTAAAATATTATTATAACAAGAAGTAGAAACATAACAACCTATTCTCACAAGGACATATTCACATATGGAACATTGGAACACATTGTTGAAATTCAACCCACCTTCGTATTTGACAATGACCGGACATCAAGAATGGTCCTCCAATTCGAGGATTCAAGAAGAAGGGGACGAAACAAATACGTTGTCGTCCCGGGATCGAACCACAAATAACAAGATCAGATATTTCACCATGAAGTGAAGCTCAATATAACACCAACCGGTAACAAATAAGAGATGTGCACATGGCGGCTATTGTCGAGCCAAAACAGTTAAGACCGGACCTACCTGATGCTCGAGAACCAGCGGGTGAAGAGTACTAGCAAAATGAACTGGCAAAAAAAAAACAATGAATGTGCCCCACGCACCCAAGCGAGGACATGACAACCGCCACGCATAACTCCAGGCATCTCTAAGGGCAACTTCCAAAATTATTTTCATTCCTCCAAAAGTATTTGTTTTTATCCGCGGACAAAAAAACACTTCCCAAGGGGACCTTCCAATCGTCATTTATCCATTTGTTAGAGGACCTGCCAAACCCATCTCAAACTTGAGCTGGATTTGGAAGGTCCAGCCACATTCCGTGGACAAGCCACATAGGCGACCAGAGAGAAAGCACTCTCAATGTTCCCATCCTGCCCTAATCCCTCTCTGCATCGCCACTTGATTTTCCAGTCCTGGACAACATTGTTACTGCTGGACCATGCTGGAAGACCGTTGAACAAACCTCGTACACACTCTGCCGTCTCCATGTCCCGACGGCCTCACTCGCCATCGTGCGGCGGAGTCCACCGCTTTCGGCGCCTAACCCACCCTTGAGCTGTGTTGCGGCCTCTCTATTCCGTTTGAATGCCGCTGTCTCCACCCGAGATCACCCTCTGCCCCAGCTTCATGAGCAATGTCGACAGCTCCCCCATAGCCTGCAGCTTCCTTCCCGGCGATGGTGCCCGCAAAATGTTCAATTTTATTTTATATTGTTTGATGACCGTATTGTTTGTAAGCGAACTTATGCATTGATTTTAGTTCATTTATCTGGTTCGTAGGTGCTAATGGATTTTGAATCCGGGAAGTACATGGTTTCATAATTCTTGAGGATTTACTCTTCAGGAAGAAAAAAAGAATATGCCGGGCTATATACACAAAGAGATGATGTTATATATATTTCATGAATATACTGAAGACTTGGAGAGGCACAATAGATCGAGGAAAAGCATGACCTCGAGACAAGGGAATTCCCGAGGATTCTTGCCACAGCAGCTAGCTAGGTGCGCCGTTGGTTTTACGCCAGGGAAGGAGTAAACTCTACACTGCTGCATGGATTCCTTGCTTCAGGTCCACGATCTCTCATCTCCTCAGGTCAATTGTATCCCTAATCTTTTCTTACATTGATCGACTTGAGATAGTTTACCACATATTGCCATGTGGGTGCTTGTATCCCTATTGGACAGTTAACCATCTCCATTACATATCTCTAATCAAATAGCCCAAATCACACGTACTATACACTGCACCATTTTGGGTTCTTTTAAGCCTTATTATTTCGAAGACATCATATATTAATACTGTATGTAACAGCACGAGTAAATCCAACCATCACATGCATGCACGTATATATGGTAGCGACCCAATCGATCTGACATTCTGACAGAATTAATTGCAAGCATGGTTGAGGTGTCCTAAGTCTAACTAAGATTCCTTATTGCTAAATAACGGTGACATTGATGCCCTCGTGTCCAATGGAAGCATCACCTCTGTCACTTACCTACGTGAAGATCTTTCAAAAAAACTTACCTACGTGAAAAAACTAGGATGTCTGTGTTGTCTAGATTAATTAAGTTGAGCTTTCTTCTCAAGTGGTCTAGGTCACAGGGGCAGGGCATCTCTTGAGAAACTAGCCAACAGAGCAGCACTACTAATTACCCTTGTCTCTCTCGGGGTGTGACGTCTCAGCACCACACACATGCGTCGTCCTGTCGTCGACCGATATAAATATCCGCTCTCGCTTCACACACTCCGGTCGCCATCTTTCGCCTTGCTTAACTTGCTTCGCTAGCTCTAATAGCAGCTCTCAAGCTGGCAAGCTCAGGTGCTATAGCTCCTAGCAGATACTATAGCACTAGAGATCTCCGGTCGGCCACCGGCGGCGAAGGCACGGTGCAGGCACACACGACGCTGGCGCACATGGGCTGCGGGACGCCGTGCGCGTCGTGCAAACTGCTCCGGCGGCGGTGCACCAAGGACTGCATCTTCGCGCCCTTCTTCCCCGCCGATGACCCCCACAAGTTCGCCATCGTCCACAAGGTCTTCGGCGCCAGCAACGTCAGCAAGATGCTCCTGGTACGTAGTACATATGTGGCTACCACTATTACTGAAGTAGATGCACCTCATGCAAGCAAGACTGGAAGTCCTTGTCCATGCAACGATGCAGACATGCACGCTCATGTACGTCTGGTATGAATTGCAGGAGCTGCCGGTGCAGCAGCGCGGTGACGCTGTGAGCAGCCTGGTGTACGAGGCGAACGCGCGAGTGCGGGACCCGGTGTACGGCTGCGTGGGAGCCATCTCCTTCCTGCAGAACCAGGTGTCGCAGCTGCAGATGCAGCTCGCTGTCGCGCAGGCCGAGATCCTCTGCATCCAGATGCAGCAGCGAGACGGCTCCCAGTCCGGGCTGAACGACGACGCCGACCACAGCATGGGGGCGATGCAGCAGATGGTCGTCGACGACGCAGCTGCGGCGGAGGCGTTCCTGATGCAGAACGGCGGAGGTGGCTTCCCGCCGCAGCTGATGAGCAGCTACGGCGGGGGGGCCGGCCTCCAACGTGCATCACTACGTGCAGCAGGACCACCTCAAGAGGGAGTCCCTCTGGACGTAGCTAGTCAAAGTCAACTTGTGTACGACTTAGCTTGTCGCTAGCTATGCACGTGTAGGGTTTTAGGTTAATTGCGTTACGGTGACTCTCTCTCTCTACGTGGTGTGATCCAGAATTAGTAGGAGATCCATGCTTTTTAATCATTGTCATGTTCATGCTCATTATTTTCCTCCTTTTTTCCTACTGCCTAACCTCGGAATATTTTTAAAAATAATAATGGGGGTATACGCCCCATCCTCTGCATCACGACGTCGTTACCTTGGTGAAGGCATCGTCCTAGCAGTCCACGTCTTCTCGCTCGCAATGCTCCGGGGGAAACCCTAAGATCTACGGATCGGACGATGGCGGCGTTGTGATGTCGTGTTCCCTCTTGGGGGCATCGTCTGTGGAGCGGCGCCGGATGTCGATGTCGGTGTGTCTCGGCGGCGTGGCGCTGCGGGGTCTCGACTTCGGGTTGTTGGACTCGCGCATGGTGGCGCTGTCTGGCATCGTGGCGATGCCGACGGCAGACCGGTTTTGCAAGGTCATGGTGTTGATCCTTTCTGAAGATGGGTTCGTGGAAGACGGCGGCAGCGACTAAAGCGTACATGTCGGTGTGCGTTGAGTGTTTAGCTGAACTGGGTTTTAGATGATGTGCGTTGGTGTTAGTCACCCCCATCATAGTGGTAGCGACCCTTGTTGTCGACAGGTTGATTTCAGTTTTGTGCTCAACATTGTACTCTGTAACTCTGGTTGGAATTAATAAGTGCGTATGACTGTGTGCATCACTCGATGCAGAGGCCGGGGAATCGCACCCTCCTTTTCTAAAAAAAAAAGTATCCGGATTCAAGTTAACCTCGGAATATCTTTGGTTGTTAACTTATTTTATTTTTGCTTAAAAGTATTAAGGAGTATTTTTTGAAGACAATATGTCAGCTAAGTATCTGCAAACAATTATGTACGTATTTCAACTCTAGTCGCCTCGAACCCTTCTTTGAAGAAGCAGTAGGGGGGAACCTTTTATGTTTATGTTGAAAAATATCCGAGAAAGATGGAGACTAAACTTCTTAGGTCATCAGGTTCAATACATTTCACTCAAAGAAAAAACCCGGTTCAGTACATGCCGAAGCTCAGACAATTAAAAGTAAATAAGTAAGGCAACCATGACACAACACGGGTATCCCAGCTATCACATGAGGTTTTCCATTTGGCTCGCTTGCTATTGGTTTTTCCACCGGACACGGGTCGAGCTTCACTATCATTTCAGATAACAGAACAACAACAAATATCATCCAGTTGTGCAGCAAAACAAAGAAACAAAGGTCCCTAACCAACGTCGCTTACTGCTGACGTTTTGACAGGAACGAACGAGCATAAACGACGATATATATCATCAGCAACCTTCAACATACTACGCTCCTCTTTTGCATATTTTTTCATCAACCCAGGTGTTCCTTAAACCACAAGCATCGACACATCTCTCTTCCTTTCTGAACATGCATCTCCACCTGTTTCTTGTCTATCTGCAGATGACAAAAACCTCAGTTCTTCTCATCAACTGCATCATCTGAACGATCTTCAGTAGGGCCAGCTGCACCTGGCGCAGTGAGTAAGCTAACACTTTCAGATATTCCCGGATCAACCCCTCCAATTGCCATCTGTTGGAGACCGTCAGCTCCATCTCACAGACTTTGTTGATCATTTCCACAGTGGAGACCTGCCCAGTATATTTTAAGAATACACAAGAAAAACAAATTAGTTCAACAGGAGACCTAATAAGCTTACCTTCAAAACAAGTCTCATTTCGAAGCTACCGAATTGCCCAACAAATTGAAGCAACACCAGCAGTCTGAACATTTCTGCATGCAGGAATAAATTGACGAAACCACCAGAAGGACTGAGCAAAGGATCCAGGTCTGGTTTGAGCTCCAATAGCTTTCCCAACTATCCCCCAAACATATTTAGCAGCATCACATTCAAAGAACTTGTGCAGGATAGTCTCCTCCTTCGGTTTGTTTTCCGTGGCAGACCGGTTACGTCAGAAGCGCTAGCCGCCAATTTTATTTTGAGAGAAACTAGCCTGCCTTGCCAAGTTCTGATGCGGGATTTCACCGGAACACTGCTTTAAGTTTCCTCCAAATCAACAGATTTCACAACATAAAGACTTCACGAGAAGAGAGTAAACATACAGAGGAACACAAACTAATACAATGCATACGCAAACTTGAAAATGAGTATTTGCTTTTACATCACAAATTGGACGGCCATTACTACATTAGTTTACAGTATGTCGAGCTGACATTAATTAAGTAGATCAGCAGAGTCTATGGCGTCGCGAATTATTACATGCAAATTGTGAAGTACAGTAAAACGTTAGCAGCCGTCAGTGGCCATTGTTCTTGCTTATGAACTGGTACACGCAGGTTTCAAAAGTCTTGTCACTGGCAGCGGCGAGGAAACCAGGCAAACCTTCCTTATCAGCAACACAGACCTTATCTTCAGTAGCGATGGACAACGCATCTAGCCTCTGCCACAGCACACCATGAGCATCGCCAAGTTCTTGCACTTGTCGCGGAGGAGTGTTTGCAAGGGCCGGAGACATCTTCCACTTTCCCTTTGCCATTTCCACACCGGCTAAAAGCTGCTAAAGTAAGACCGTGGAAGTGATGTACTAATTAGTAGAACGAACTTACAGCAACATATATAGTGGAGAAGAAGCTACGATGAATTCCTATCGGTTGTAGTTTTGCAACCATTCTGCAAACCAAATGAGCATCATAATAACCAATGAGGCTAAACCATGGACACAATTTTGTGGAGGACAACTGGAAAGCAAAATAATGAACAATGTACAGAACAAGCCAACAAACTATTTGCCAGACATGCCACGGTAATTACCATGCAAGGTTGAAGGAATCAGTAATAGTGGAGAACAATCAGAAAAATATGAATGTGGACTGAATTCGGATTCGACGCATACTTACCGGACGGACTGCCTACAGAAGCTCGCGCTGTTCACGTTCTATCAGGGTTCTATCTTGTTTTGTTCATTAAGGGGGCACATTTTGAAAGGGGTAATTTGGTACAGATGACAGGCGTCACTTTGCTGAAGTTGACCAGGAGCGGGAAAAAAGGGATATAATACCATCACTTGTGCAGATACTAGCACATGACGGCATGTGCCGTGCTTACCTCGAGGCCCGATCCACCGGTTCACGATGTGCAAATTTATTAGTACTAGAAACATACCCACGCGTTGCGGAGGAAATCTCTTTAAAAGAATTGTTATGCAAAAAATATATATAACCATGGAATATGAATTTGTTTATAGAAATATGCAACATATCACAATTGTTGAAAGGCTAAATTTAATTGACGTTTTTTTTTTGTATTTGATGATCAAAAACCGGTGACCTGGACAAATGAAAAGTTGATGACGTGGATTGCATGCAAAAAAATACTGTCATTAATGAATGCTAGTAGGATGATAAGGATAATTGGTTGGCTAAAATAGTGGCTGATGTGGATAGTTTGCATGTTGAGTTAGAAAAATCATAAATTACTTATAGTGGGGTTTTTCTTTATAAGAAGTGTTAAAAAGATACCCCGCGCGTTGCAGTTGGGATTTTTTTTAAAGTGTATTATAAAATAAAGGATTTAAGCATGAAATGGGAAAATCTAGAAAATGGAGGATTTAATTTGCCACAATAGTCGAGAATATAAATTTAATCACCTAGAAATGTTCGTATATTTAACTGCAAAAAATTGTTTATGTGGAAATTGTATGGCTAAAAGAATTAATAAGGTGAATAGAGTGCACGTATGAATAGATTTTCATTAATAGTTGTGGGATGGCATGGATAAATGAATGACTCAAATAGTATATGATGTTGGCACTTTGCATGTAGAGATAGACTAATTTAATTCATATTAGTGAGGTTTTGTCTTATAAGAAGTATAGATTAGCGAAAAGGATTTCCCCCGATTACAATAAAAATACAATTGCAATATTCAGCTCTACACATAACTCCCTCCCAAGTTGCATCAAGGAGAAAGAAGAATGGCTCGCGTAAGAAACTAAGAAAGATTACATGATATGAAACACAATAACACATAGCAAAAGAAACTGAACAAGTCATCCTTCTTTCTCCCCCGCAGCCACAGTCCCTGATTTACTGTGTGTTCTCGTATGGAGGAAAATTTCATATAGCTTTTCATCCGGACAGTCACACATTATTCAGAATTATAAAATTGACAATTAACATCAAAAGCATGGCTAACGACATTCCAGACTTACCAAGCTAAGGGGCACAAAAAGAAGAGATGTGATATTGATTCATCTTTCCCATAAAACAAGCAATTCACGCTTCTTACCATGACACATCTCTGGTTAGAATACCAACCACCGGAAAAGGATGATGCGCAATGGTATTTTCACTTTTCAAAGAAACACATATAGAACAGGAGGCGGACGAATGGCGCCCGGACTCGTTTGCTACTGGAGCAACCCGCGTGAATGAGTGGATGTGGTCGACTCAGGTGTAATAAATGCTCAGTTTCTAGCTGCGCTGGAAATTCACAGTAGATTTAAATACGGTATGAATCGAACGTATGCTATTGAATGCAAATGGTTGGCATAGGTCGCACTGCAGAACGAGACTTGTACCCAACCACAGCGCAAACCTGTACCGGCTGTTCTCTTGTGGAGCTACTCTGACTTAAGCGCATGATGGACTAAGGCCTTTGCCAATGCTAGTTTTTTAGCGTGGTTTTATAGACATTTTGCTGACATGGCATACTAGTTAATGAAGAAAGAGATTGAGGTTGTATCTTAGCTAACATATAACCCTTGCACGTGCCATAGGTAAAAAATAGTTCTAACTCAATCATATGCATGCATGAGCCCCAAATAATTAAATCTAGATATGACTCATAAGAAACAATGCATTAAACTAATTGTATCTTAAATATTTATTACTCATATGATATCGGGCTAAGAAACGGTGCATTGGCACAGGCCTAAGAAAAGTTCACTTAATTTAGTGGCATACATTTTTACTAGAGGATAAGCTTAGTACGTGATTGGATTTTGTTCCTAGACAACGAGTGGCCTTGTAAGTAAATGGAACGAATTTTATAGAAATATGTACGAGATAAATGCATATGATGGGCTGAGTAAGAATTTTTACAAAAGTATGGAATCCTAGTGCAGCAATATGGAGCCGGCCGGGCTACATGAAGCCCCCATTTTCTTCGAAAATTGACAAATGTTATATTCCAGTTTGAAGAGGCGGGCCGGAGGCGACGAATTTGACGGCGACATGCTCGGCCAGATGGGAAGAAGATGAAGACTGTGTCAATGATCATGTCTGTCCTAGGCCGATTCGGTGGAGAATGAAGGGGGCGAGCGGCGATGAATTCGACGGCGATGTGTTGGGCCAGAGGGGAATAATATGAAGATTGTGTCGATGATCCTGGTTGTCCCTGTCTGATTCCTTCAAGGAATATGGAGAGGGAGACAAGGCGGTGCTTTTGGATGGAGTCGGGGAGACTAGAGCGGTGGTGCGGCAAGGTGGTTGCGGCGGTGGTCTCGGGCATGCTCGTATGCGAGCGAGGGAATTATCGACTGACTTCTAGATGATAAGTGCCCATCGTCCAATAGGTAAACGATAAGGTCTTATCGTTCAACCCGAGAATGACGGAGCAATATTATTGAATATTTGTGAAATTTGGTTTAAAATAATAATATAAAAATCCATGGTATACTTCTATATGTACTTATATACTTTTCATAATTCTTTGAAGTAAAGAAAATAAAGATTTTGAATTTTTGGAAAACGGCTCAATGTAGCCTAGGCTCTCTTTTAGGTTTTTGAGTCAAAGTGAGTGATATGAAGCTCATTTGTTTCAAAATTTAAAATTATATTTTGAAGTAATAAAAAGATATGATTTATAGATACGTGGAGATGATTTCTATGAAGTTCAATTTTTTATTGAAGAATATGTAGTGTGTTTCGCTAAAAACACAAAAATGTGGCTCTAAGTAGGCATTTAAAAAAAATCATCTTCACATTTGTCTTTTTGTACATATCACGGGTGAAAGCATAATTATATTAAACGGTGTGCATGCATGGTATACATCTATATGTATTTGTATACTTTGTTTCGGAAAACTGAAGTAAAAATAAAGATTTTGATTTTTTGCTTGAAAACTAAACTCCATGTAGCACGGGCTCTCTTTTAGGTTTTTGAATCAGCTAGAGTGCATCGATATGGAACTAATCTTTTTCGAAATTTGACAATGCTATTTTGAGGTTTCAAAGAAATATGATTTTTTTGGTACGAAAATGATTTTTATGAAAGTGCAATTTTTTGTTGAAGAACACGCAGTATTTTGGGCTAAAAACACAAATTGTGGCTTTAAGTAGCGTTTGATAATTCATTTTGTATTCACATTTGTTCAGGTCGCGGGTGGAAGCATAATTATTTGAAACTTTGTGCATGCATGGTATACATCTATATGTATTGTATTTTTTCAGAATTTTTTGAAGTAAAAAGTTTTTTTTAATTGTTTGAAAACCGGGCTCCATGTAGCCCGCGCTCTCTTTTAAGTTTTTTAGTCTGAGTGCGGCGATATGGAGCTCATTTTTTGAAATTTGTAAATACTATTTTGAAGTTTCAAGGAAATTTGAATTTTTCACACGAAGATGATTTCTACGAAACTGCAAAAAATATTGAAGAATGCATAGTATTTTGGGCTAAAAAACTAAAAAAATGTGGCACTAAGTACACACATTTGAAAATTCTTTTTTGTCTTCAGATTATTATTTTTTTGTTTAGTCCATGGGTGAAAGCATAATTCTTTCAAACTTTATGCATACATGGTATACATCTAAAGTGGCAAAGCTTGCCAAGGACCATTGGAGGGGGAAAAGTACTACGATAGTTTGGGGGGACAAAAGGCTCTAGTTTTCTTTTCTAAACCTTGTAAAAAAAATCTTTAGTGGGTTCTTCCAAAAAGTTGGGGGAGGCCCCCCCCCCCCCCCCCCCCCCTTGACATGTACATAGCTCCTCCTATGTACATATATATGTACTTATAAATTTTTCTGAATTTTTTAGTCAGTGTTAGGAGCACCTAAGACAAAAATAAGTAATGGGCCGTGATCGCGTTCTGGTTAAGTCTATTGAAGATTCGTGGGTCCACCTGTACCAGTATCTTCATGGGTGCATACGACTCAGCCAGTTGGCTGACATAGGTGAAGTATTGGGCTGGTTGATAGGGAAGGAAAATACAAAACGAGGTACGATGTGTTAGAAAGAGACATGCGCTTGATGCGGAATCGATAAGCGGACCAAACGGGCACGGGCTCACTTCGGAGTTTTCGATATAGAATAATCCTACAACATTACAGTGCAGTGTAAAAGGGCTTGACCGAAAAGACCCTATAACTTGTGAGCTTCCAAACAAGGTTTGTCTGGTTCATTTGTCAAAATCACACCAGCAGTATCAACCGCACCTGAAGATTAAACCACTGACCCTTAGGAGCTCTCACCATAGCCCTCCTAAATCGAAGTGATGACATACCTCGTCTCAAAACTTCTTGCACAGTGATGTCATGATCCAGAAACACATAGCATAGGGGGTGTTTTGTCAAAACTTTTGCAACGTGCCAATCCTCCTAGAACCTAGTTGTGTCCCCTTTTTCTAACTGTGTTATGTAGCAAGACCAAAAATTATAGTAGCCTCCATTAGCCTTGCTATAGAATATCATTTTTGGTCTTGATATTATAACCAATAAAACATAAGTTGTGTGCCACAAAAATTACACATTGAGTATAATGTGCAAATAAGTACAAAACTAAACAAGAGAAGACCAACATAACATAAGTTATGTGCTACAAATATTATACATTTGAGTATAATGTGCAAATTTACTAGTATTAACTACTCCTCTGTTCCAAATTATAAATATTTTGACCACTTTAATATGGACTAAATACAAACTGAAATGAGTGAATCAATACACTAAAATACGTTAAGAAACATACGAATTAAGAAAAAACTAAAAACTTCTTAGATTTAGAAACAGAGGGAGTAGATAAATAAAACAAAAGGGTGGTTTTAATAGCTTCGGATGCTGTGTGAAAAGCAGAGGCGCGTGCTTTTTGAGATTTAATTTAAACCAGCCATTTGACCAATAAAATGTTCATTTCAAACTTCTTTCAAATGTGAATCTAAGATACCGATTTTTGTACTGTATAAAAATATGTATCTTTGGACTGATTTTTTATCAAACTTGAAATATGTGTGCACTTTTTTTAAGCCGACGGGACACGTGGATGACCATACCAAAAGAGTTCGGGAGAAAAAAGTGTCTACGTACGGTGTGTGCCACAGTGCCAGTCTTTATATTTGGGCCTAGTCAGGCCTCGATCGGCTCGGTTTTGGGCTTTTGGACGTACGGTGGCACAAATGTCTGCATGTTCTTCGTGGCTGGCACACACTGCCTGAATATGACGAACAAATCATCCGATCCGAGCCCCATGCCGTGAAATAAATAAGAAGTCCACAGTATAGCGTGCATGTGACTACGAGATCTCGTCACATGGAGCGATTAAATTGGATCAGTGGCCGAGTCATCTTCCTTCTCATAATCCCGTAGGCGTTTCTCACGCGTATAATAAATTTATTAACTACTACTGTCTACTGAAGGATCTGCTTATTATTCGTCAGTATCTACTTCAATTCATGGGTGTTCATGATCGTTACGGTCGATGTTGTAGGATCTGCATCTTTAAAGTGTCAGCGACTAATGTTTGGAGTTACAAAATGCAACGAACCTCGTTATTTGATTTTGGTGGAGTCATCTTTCCAAAAACAGACGCGTAGAAAAAGATGCGACAACTCCACGGTTTTGAAATATTACCCGAGTGTGGATTACCAGGTGCTCGACAAAATGCATGTGAGATCCTGTCTCAGTGCTTAATAGGATTGATAAGATACTCATGTCAATAAGTTGCAACTCTTTTTCCGGAAACTCATCTGGAAGGAACTCCGACGTTAAGCATGGTTGGTCCGGAGCACTTCAAGGATGGTGACCGACCGGGAACTGGATTCCTGGGTGCGCACGAGTGAGGACAAATTGCATAGAAAAGACCAGTGTTGATCTGTGGGGCCAGTCTAAAGATTCTAAAGAGTTGCCAGGGGTGACAAGCTCGGCCCGGAAGTAGGTCCAAGTGTTACAATGCACATAAAAGACTATGTGTGTGGTGTGCAGATTTTTTGTCGGCCGTTGGCTATACCACCCATCCACTACCGTCCGATCGCTTGCTGGAGATTCGATCTGCGGTGTCGGCTGCTCTGTAAGTAGCGTGGAACCGACATAACAAAGACACTGCCTAATTACACGATGATGCGACAGGAAAAACTTGTCAGCACGAGCAGGGGCGCAGCAAAATCGACAGCTCGCCAATCTGTTTGCTGATTGCAGATGCACTTAATTGTCACCCGTTAGCATGCACACATATTCTCTCTCGTCTACATATTTTTCTCACTCGAGCACTCACACGGAACGTTAATTACCTGCACTTCCCAGTGAGCATGCATGCTCTGTTCTCTCCGCTCCATGTTTTGCATGCATGTGCCTAGTGCTAACAATGGCTCTCAGCACCGATGCTTAGTAATAAAAAATCATGCACAAAGACTGTAATTATTTATTATGGAGAAAGTTTCGAAAAAATAATTCTTAGATTTATTACAAGTGATAGAGGCCCAAAAAATAAATTCATGCATGTACAAACGTGGCAGAACATGAGTCGTTTCAGGTGATACGTTCCCTGCCTAGTAGTAGCAAGTCAGTAAAACTAAAAATGCTACTCTGCTAGGATCATCCTGGGGACCTTGCTTCAGATTTGAGCATGACCGTAAAACTAGGACTGCTTACATGCAGGTGTGCCATGTGATTTGCAGGTGCACATAAACTTAGACTGCACATCACAAATGATGTGTACGAATCTATATGTCACATCCAACGACAGATAGGTGGGTGGTATAGCACCCGGGCGGCACCAACATAATAACCGTGTGAAAAATTGGTGCTACATCATCACTTACAATGGCCCCCCTCGGTCAGAATGTAAATTTGTGTTAAATGGTACATCGGTGTTTTCTTGCCACAGTAAAACGCTAGAACGATGGTTTTTTTGTGGAAAAATATTGAAGTTGGTGTTTTTAGCGATGATGCTCCGAATTGTGGTGATTTTTTGAAAAAAAAATCTTCGGAAGAACAAACGGGTAGAAAAGATGCGACAAGTCTACGCTTTTTAAATATTACCGAGTGTGGATCACAACATTGGACTCTAAGCACGTGTTTAGTAAGAGTCATCAAGTGAAGCCTAACAGAACTATTCCACACATGGGAGTATCATGTGTTTGGTGACAAAGAGTAAGGGAATCTGCCATTCCACCAAAGAAAATACCTCGAAATCGGTGGAATCAGCCGGTTCCTCGCGTTTACATAGTCTCGCGTGAGGAAATTTGAACCGCGAAATTGTCCAACTCACCCCGATTAACCTAGCCCTATGTTTCGGCATATTCAGTTCCTCTCGCTCTCTCGTGGCGGCGGCACCACAGGGGCCGTCGGTGATAGGTTTGTGCCCAAAAAACGATCAGAATAGTGGAAGGATTAAGGTTCAAATCTGTGGGAGCATTCGTCGTGACTTGTTATGTTTTGTACCGTGTAATGAAGATGAAAAATGTGCAAAGATGGACACATGGCGGCACTCTGGTCCATGTCATATATTTTCATGTTTGTAATATATTTATTGTTTGTATCGGAAATACAGATGAGATGCTACCGAAAATCAAATATATTGCCGAAAACGCAAAGAAGTTGTCAATTTCTAATATGTACTTCAGAATTGTGGTGATTTTTAGAAAAAAAATCTTCAGAAAAACAAACGGGTAAAAGATGCGACAAGTCTACGCTTTTTAAATATTACTGAGTGTGGATCACAACATTGGACTCTAAGCACGTGTTTAGTAAGAGTCATCAAGTGAAGCATAATAGGACTATTCCACATATGGGAGTATCATGTGTTTGGTGAGAAAGAGTAAGGGAATCTGCCAATTTCACTGAAGGAAATGCCTCCAAATCAGTGGAATCAGCCGGTTCCTCGCGTTCACACAGTCTCGCGTTGGAAAATTTGCACGCGAAACTGTCCAACTCACCCTGATTAACCTAGCCCTATGTATTGGCATATTCTGTTCCTCTTCGCTCTTTTGTGGCGCCAGCATCTCAGGGGCCATCGGCGATAGGTTTGTGACAAAAAAAAACAGATTGGTAGAAGGATTAAGGTTCAAATCTTTGGGAGCATTCGTCGTGACTTGTTATGTTTTGTACCGTGTAATGAAGATGAAAATTTTGCAAAGATGGACTCTGGTCCATGTCATATATTTTTATGTTTGTAATTTAATATTTATTGTTTGTATTGGAAATACAAATGAGATGCTACCGAAAATCAAATATATTGCTGAAAATGCAAAGAAGTTGTCAATTTCTAATATGTACTTCATCTGTCCCATATTTCTAATATGAACTCCCTTTTCTGCATCTCCTGAGGAGATTCTCCTCTCACTGCATCTCCTCTATGCTGGACGTGCACTTGGTTATCGTGTCAATTCAGCGACCGAACGCCAAGTCAACTACTGTTAGGACTAAACTGATTATTTCGTGATAGTTGACCACCCAGGGACTAAATTGCTTATTCGCCGAACAGAATTTGGGCACCCCACCGGCACCAGTCCACCACCGTTCGCCGCCGGTCCACGTCGGTCGGAGCACATGATTTCCTCTCTACGCCGCTTCCTCCGTCGCCTCCGCGCCATGACTCTCCCCTCTGAGGACGCCGCCGCCACCGACTCCGAGGACGACCGGCGCCCGTGGGAGCCGCCGTTCGACGCGTCCAAGCCGGCGCCGCCCATCTCCTACCCCATCACCGAGCTCGCCGCGCTCGCCTCCCGCTCCTACCTCTCCGAGTCCTCCAACTTCCACCTCCCTTTCAACCGCGCATCCACCCCGCTGCCCTCCCCCGGGGCGCCGCTCCCGGCGCGGCGGCGCCTCCTCGTGTGCCACGACATGCAGGGCGGGTACCGCGACGACGCGGCGCCGCAGGGCGGGAACAACCCTGACGCCTACGCGCTCTGGCATTGGCACCTCATGGACGTCTTCGTCTACTTCTCCACTACCTCGTCACGCTCCCGCCGCCATGCTGGACCAACGCCGCGCACCTCCACGGCGTCAAGGTGCGACCGCCTTCATTCTTCTTTTTTTTTTTTTTTTTGAGGGAAAGTACTCGACTTTATTACGAAACTTTTTTTGAGGGAGTACACTGGCGCATTCAGGCACCTCATACTCCCAAGACCTGACTGAATTAACATTACATTTAGCGCCTTCCTGAGCTAGAGCATGAGCAGCATGGTTGGCCGTGCGTTTACTGAACGGAATGTAGCCTTCATCCTTTTACCTCTAACACTCCAACTCCAAGGTCTTTCTTGCTTCTTCACTTCGCTCAAGTGGACGTTTCATTTTTGTTTGCCGTTTTTTTCTCTTTTTGATCCAAGGTTTTGGGAACGTTCATCACGGAGTGGGATAAAGGTGCAGAAATCTGCAAGGAGATGTTTGCAACAGAGGATTCTGCTCAGATGTATGCCAACAGGCTCGCAGAGCTGGCTGCTACGCTAGGCTTTGATGGTTGGCTGGTAATACTTCTCATGGTATCTTCTAATTTTAGTGATATGAGATCTGAGAAAGTCCATACGCAAGAGAGAGTGAAATGTTCTTATCTTGTAACTAAATTTATTGGCCACAACATTTTTATCTGAGCTGTGCTTGCTATTCTTCGAGATATGTCTGTTGCTGATACTGAAATTATCTATCAGATCAATATTGAGGTTAAACTCGACATTCAGTTCATCGATAACCTGAAAGAGTTCGTCAATCATCTAACCAAGAGAATGCATGCTGCTGTTCCTGGATCTCTAGTCATATGGTATTTTCTAGTTTCTACTGTGTGAAAAAGCATGACTGATTTCAGTCGTGAAGCTTGTTTGATACAAATTGGCTCTCTTACTTGGCTCTGCAGGTATGATGCAGTTACCGTGAACGGCACCCTCGACTGGCAAGATAAGCTCAATAAATACAACAAGCCATTCTTCGATCTGTGTGACGGCTTATTTGTGAATTATACTTGGAAGGTAACCTCAATTCTTTAGCTGGTCCCTTGCAAACTCACTTAAATGATGAGCTGAAAAAATTGGGACGGTTTCGGTAGGCAAAGTATCCACAAGATTCGGCTGCAGCTGCTGGCGATCGGAAGTATGATGTGTACATGGGTATTGATGTCTTTGGCCGAAATACTTATGGTGGTGGCCAGTGGAATGTATGTGAAAGCCTCTCTTTCTTTGGTTAACTCATGATGGTCGACTATTTCCAATAAGAATTATACTTGCAGATTTAATACAAAAAATGCATACATTTCTATTTGTACTCTGCTTTGAAACTGACAACTAAAGCTAGTAATGTATTTTGAGTCTACCTCACATTGTTCAGCAGATATAAGTGTATAATCAACGCATACGCTAATTCTTAAATATCTCACTGACCTATTACTTTACACTATCATATTTTAGTTTAAAACATGCTGACTGCACAATATTGCATGGCTGCTACAGTAATGCAGTTGATCGTCCCTCTAATTTGAGAATTAATGTCTATTTTGCTAGACAAATGTTGCCCTTGATCTACTGAAGAAAGATGATATCTCTACTGCCATATTTGCTCCTGGATGGATATATGAAACTAATCAACCACCTGACTTTCAGAGCGCACAAAATCGGTAATGTATTGTTGACATGCTTCTTAGTTCTAACATACTATTTTGAAAGTATTCACCTAGATATAGTGCAGTTGGTGGGGCCTCGTTGAAAAATCATGGGGCGTTCTTCAGAGCTATCCGAAAGAGTTACCTTTCTACTCAGATTTTGACCAGGTTGATTCCCAGTGATTATTATTATTTGTAATTATCTGAACATCGCTATTTATTATTACCTCCGTCCATAATATAAGACGTTTTGGAAAGCTGGTTTAGCTTTCCAAAACGTCTTATATTATGGAATGGAGGGAGTATATTGGATACAGAGGTCAATAAATACATGTACTGGGGATCTAAATCATGATAGTACCTGCAGCGTAGGCATGTCATGTGATCTTGGAGCTTCTTACAAAACCTCTAACCCCAGGAATGCTGATGCTCATGCTGACTTGTGAAAATGAATACCTATCCAAACATTGCCATGCTGTACTAGCAGTAAAGGGCTCATCTCATCAATTCTTCATGTTCAGCATGTATCTGATATTTGTGAACATGTTTGACATGTGATATTCGGTGTTTAATACTGAGTATAACTAATGATTAGTCTACAGGTTGCTTAATGTTCTTTCCATCGCATCATGTCTTCATTATTTCAATATCTGTATCTAGATGTTGAAATTTGCTCTTCTTAGATTTTTTTACATTAATTAATGCTTTTTAACTTTTGGTTTTTCTAGGGTCATGGTTATGAGATATCTCATGAAGGTCTACAAGTCTCTGGTGATCATGGAACAATATTTCTTGCCAAAGTTTTCAGGTAATATGCTGCCAGATCCTGTTGTTGGTCATGTCGTCTGTATAACACTGTTTACACTCTGACACAAAATGATATATCGAAAGAAACAGATACATGCTGTCCTGTGTGATTTAAAATTCCCAGCTGACAGATATTTTGATCAGCAAAAACGTTTCTTGTACTTCAGTAAATATGTTTTATACCAGATAGAGGTTTAAATTGCAGGGTTCAAACTTCATTTCAAGATGCTACCACCATTTCCTTCTCTAAAAGTTGCTGATGCTTTTAGGGATTTAAGTGTGACATCTGTCAACCCAACTTAACTAACTTGTCATGATGCCCCTCTTTATCAGCCTATGCTTAAGTACACTGGAGATGAAGTTCAGCCACCGGTGCAAACTTCTATCAAGTAAGCTCACCACAGGTTTAGATGTAATTATGTGTGCCTTGAATTCTTGTGTATGGTTTTCCATTTCTTATGAAGTTCCTCACTTGTGGTCACCGGTGTACTTTTTGGACAAGCAGAATGGCTGTTGCTTATTTTCTTTGCTCACCTTTTGCATTCCTTGTGCATTTGATCAGAGAGCAAGTCATTTTACTTGCCTTTTTACATTTCATACTATTTGGTTAGTCTTTTCCAATTTATATTGTTTCGCTGGTTGATTAGTTTCAAGGATGAGCAGTACAGTGGTGGGGGTTGTGTGACAGTCAAAGGAAGTCTTAAGCAGAATGCTATTTCCTCAGAGCGGCTTTTTAACGGTGGACTATCCATGGAAGATGGATCTGTACATCTGTTTTATTCGGTGAGGAGATCTCTGTCATTTGTTATGTCATTTGAACTACGTTGCAACTGATCACTTCTTTCGCGATCGCACTATAGAAATGTTTCTTGTACCAACATTGACACTAGGCCCCCTGAATGGCACTCGAAACATGTCCATGATAACACTAGATGTGCACCCTTACCTAGTGTTCTCTGATCCCTATTCTTTTCAGCGAAATGATATAGTTCCTTCTTGGTGATTGATCAGGTCAATGCTGATGCAAACTGTGTCATAGGATTGTCCCTGGACTTGTCATCTAGAAACAAGGGGAATACTTCCATTCTCATTGCAAACGACATAGCAACATTCGATGGGAAGAAACACAATTACATTATAGCTCATATGTTCAATCGGATAAGGTAGTGCCACAAGATCCAGATAACCAAAACTGGGTCCTCTACCAAGCAACCGTCCAGTCAAGTGCCAGCTACACACTAACTGGAATCAACATTGTTGCACACTGAAAACTACTGGCAAGATCAATGCAGAAATAGAAGAAGATGGAAGCTCAGAAACAAATGGAAACAGATCATTACCTTATCGTGCATCCTAGGCCATGTGAGTATTCGGAACAGCAACAATGACACACTGTTCCCACCAGCAAAATCATGGGTGACAGAAGGCGGGTACATATCATGGTCAAAAAATTCTAACACGTCGAAGCTTCTGAGTCTGAAAATTAGCTGGAAGCTGAATACCAGCCATCAAACATCATTCATGAAGTATAATGTATATGTGGAGAAGTTGACTGCAGATTCAAATGCTAAGGCTTCCAGAAGTTTTCTTGGAGTTGCAAGTGTTGAAGCCTTCTATGTATCAGACCTCCAGGTTCCTGACGAAGTCACTACCCTGAAATTTATCATTCAAGCGTGTGGGTGTGATGGCAGTCGCCAAAAACTCGAGGAATGTCCAAAGTTATTTTTGGTGCCAGTTGATCACTCTGTGTAACATTGACATAATGAATATGTACAATACCCCTTCTTCATCCCATTTATTTCAGAAAGTAAAGAATTATTCATGTTACCCTGACAGGAAATAAGGACAGATCAATAAATTGTGCTAATGGAAGCTGTTGTGATCCTATTTATTTAAAAGTTTTTCTTGTTATCTGAATATGCTGGTGCTTGTGCTAACATTGCTTATATTACTGATGATACCTGATAAACAAAATGAGAAAGCTATAACCTTCAACGCTTAGAAAATGTGAAAGCTCTTCAAGATTCATTCTGACTCTGAAAATTTCCTGCTCCTACAGTCCTACTTGTAGAGTCCGCTTCTTCCAGGAGCCGTTAACCACATCTTCTGAAAGAAACAAAGAAAGAACCCTGCACATTCAAAACAACCTCTTTGGGTCACAATGCAATGTCTCCTGGCAGGTTGTAGTATTTCCCAAGAATTAAACCATAAAACTCAGGTTGGTTTTTAAAACTTCGGAATAAAAACCGGCTCAATACACTCCCATTTGTTAGAAGAATCGGATCACCCAATTTTGAAGATACAGAAACAGTCATAACATCAAAGTTTTGCCAACACCATTGGTTATAGGCTGATAGCACAAACAGAATAATAGATTACGATATAGCTAGGAGAGACAGCGTCATCTAAGTAATTACATTGCATCTGCCAGGCCAGGTATGCTCTAGAACTTGTCTATGATGATACCATCTCTGACGACCTCATATGCATCGCGGCTGCGGGTCTTCTTCATACCAGCAGTGAAATGGACCT
Organism: Poa pratensis; assembly: GCA_947311845.1. Classification (NCBI taxonomy): domain Eukaryota; kingdom Viridiplantae; phylum Streptophyta; class Magnoliopsida; order Poales; family Poaceae; genus Poa; species Poa pratensis. Next base: position 21,356,638 of record CAMZMU010000059.1, on the reverse strand, counting down.
TTGAGCCTTCAGTCTTGATGGAGGTCACCTTGGTCCACACAAGCACCTTGGTCTTCATGCCCTCGATATCGGAAAGCTTTCCCTTCTCGAGGTAGCCAGTCACACATGTGAAGAACCGCACCACCGATGAGTCCTTATACCCGACATCGCAAGCTGAAGGGATGTACACTGTCAGCTTCCTCGTCTCTTCATTGAACTCGTAATTAGTTGTGTCCCTCGGAAGAGCCCTGCTGGCATGTCATATTCTTTGAGAAGATCTGGTAATGCTTTCTGCAACTTCCCTGAGACCAAGACATGTTGTAGTCAGGTCATAAATATTGGAAATTCGGGCTTTTGTACAGAACATGCCAGATTTACATTGGCCATGCCATATTCTTTTACTCCCTCCGATCCATATTAATGGTCTCAACATTGTCTAGATACGGATGCATCTAGTCTAAACACTTAACTAGATACATCCGTATCTAGATAAAGTTGAGTACATTAATATGGATCGGAGGTAGTAGTATTTTTGAAGAAAACGATCAGTGAAAGCCTTTTTTAGAGAACAAAGCAAAAGTTTGCACATGCATGAGAAGCAAATTTTGTTACAGAACGATCAGACCACGAGAAAGGAACCAAAAGTGAGCGGTTTTTGGCTATAAACAGGTGGGGAGCCAGGGTAAGACCATTAACATAATCCTCATGGTATTCTCACACGAAACATCTTCCTCACCAGTCATGACGCACATGGATACTTACTAACCATTACTTTACATCTATGTGACATATGGTACGTTGAGCATTACCTGAAACTGATGCCCATCTGAAGCAAGAAAAATAATGCAAACAACTAGGTTACCAATAAGGGCATAAGTTAATCGGTTTTGCTAAATCTCAGTCGACCGATATCTTCTTATGTCTCAGTCAATTCCAAAAAGTGCAACTGGGTGGCAGTTACAATTTTCTGAACTGACTGGACTTAAGAAAACACAACCAACTGAGAGACATCGACGGGCCCTTAAGTGATCTATTTTTTATCATGGTGCGTTGCTGGTAAGTGATCTATTTTTTATCATGGTGCGTTGCTGGTAAGTGATCTATTTTTTATCATGGTGCGTTGCTGGTAAGTGATCTATTTTCATGGTACTTGATAGTTATCTTAGTATACCTTGCTTTTTTTACTTTTTAGTGCCTTAAATTATAGATAGTCACGGGTCAATAGTACTAACGCACAGCTTTCAAAAATATCTGAAAAGTAAATATCAGATTCCTCTTTTGCAATTTAATAAACCACAACTGTAACTGTTTGAAGTAGAAAGTTTAACTTCTTTCATGTAAATCACAAATTCAAGAATCACATTTAATTGTCAAGTGTAAATTTTTCATTCATCACATATCGATGTGCATTAGTTAATGAGCTTCATCCAAATTTATATACTATGCAATATACCGTGCCATACTTGTAGTAGTAAACTTTTAAATGCTGCTGACGTGTTGTACCAACAGTATACGGTGTATCTTTACAATTAAAGCAGAGTCCGTGGTTGGTGTCACACTTAAAATGGTGTCACACTTCCACTAATTTACACAGATGCCACCGCTATCTCTATCCTCGCGCACGCACAACTACAACAACCATCGTGATTATCTCAACAACCAAAACAAATCTCTTCCTCTAACCCGTATACATCCTCCTCGCACCTCTCTGTCTCGCTCTCTCGTGCACCTCCACCCCGATCCCTTTTCTCTCTCGATCTAATCGCGGTGGAGGCGAGACCAGGAAGCAGGCAGGAGTGGTGACGGCGTCCACGCGACCCGTGCTTCCCCCTCCCCTTGCGGAACTTCCTTTGCACCCTCTCTCTCTCTCTCTCTCTCTCTCTCTCTCTCTCTCTCTCTCTCTCTCTCTCTCTCTCTCTCTCTCTCTCTCTCTCTCGTGCGCCTCCACCCTGGTCCCGGTCCTGGTCCCTTTCTCTCCATCTCGATCTAATCGCGGCCGGAATGAGCGGAAGCAAGCACGCAGCAAGAAGGAGCAATGAGCCAACGACGACGGCGCATCATCATCCGCCTCAACTGGAATTTCATGGTACAAACCATCTCCTGATCCTTCTTCTATACGCTTCTTCACTCTTGGTCACCCCGTCCTTAACCCCTGCCCTCTCGCGCGCGCCCCCCATGTATTTATGCGATCGATGCTGCTTATTTATTCCCCTCTCCTATTTTTGTGTGCCGCAGATGGAGTTCTACTTCAGCGACAGCAACCTACCCCGCGACGGTTCCTGCCAAGAATGTCGAGGCGAGCCAGGATGGATGTACGAATTCCCCTCGTCCAATGATAGTTTCCATGATTATGCTGCTTTTCTTTCTGTGGTTCTGGTATTAAATTGTGTACTGTTTTTTTGTGTTGGGATGGGATGGGATGGGATGGGATGGGCAGTGGTCAGCTTGGCTCTCATATGCTCCTTCACAAAGATGAGGTCACACCTTGGCCTAGATGCCACCGTGAAGGAGGACAGCGTGCCCGAGACGACGGTGCTACAGTGTTATATGGCCCTCAGCGTCTCCAAGTACGGTAAGCAAGTAGTTTTTTCCATTGTCCATCTTGTATTCCTGTTTCGTGGCTAAGGAGAAAAGGTTAGTTTTGCAACAGTGGGTCTGAAAAATAAAACCAAAGTAAATTAACGGCTGATTCAATCTTCTTTTTTCATGCTTACCATTTACCAGTTGAGAATTTTTGTTTTCATTCTTCGTGCTTATTCTCAATTTTTCGTTTCCACGCTCTTTATTTATCTGTTGCAGATTGAAGTTTGCTTATAGGCGGTTTAATACTGTCTGTGCACAATGTAGGACACTAAGTCAGTTTCCCTCTATTTCAGAATCAGTAGTCGAGCGAATCATAGTTTTCACATTCATAACTCTATGTCAATACTGATACGTAATCAAATGCTGACATGATATAGGAAGGAATTTGATGATGAAAGGTCGGCTAAGAAAGAAGCTTATGAAAATTAAACCCTAATAAGAATGGTCACGACGAAGGGTAAACTTTCTTTACTAGCAGTATGAGATATGTTTTTTTATTCCTAGAGCTTGACACTCGGTGAATCATAATTATTTGGTCATGGATATCCAAAAGGTCTAATTCTGGCTTTCGAGCTGAAGAAAATTCTAGCTAATGGTGACACAGAACAAAATGGTGGGGACAAAGTCGATGATATTGACACTGCCAAGAAGGAGGAGTCTTCCAATTCTTCGGAGGAATCTTCGCCGGCCTCTTCGTTGATTGCGTCACTTGATGAGGACATCTGCTACCCTAGCCTGCAACCACCGCTGCATCCACTGGCCAACATCCGCTATTATCACGTCTCCCTGAAGCAGCAGCAGCTCCCTCTTGAGATGATTTGCCCGGAGTGACTGATAGAGCGCCCCGCTCGCAGCCCGATACGAAAAACATTCATGTGGCAGTAAATGGAGGTTGATCGAGGTAGATCGGCCTCAGGGTCAGGGAAGCTGGCTTTTACATGCACGGAAACTGACCAAGTGTGTCAGTTTTTCTTCTTCTTTTGATAGCAGTATCATTCTTGCATGTTACATTTGTCACTTTAACTACTTGAGATATTCAACCGTATTTAGCATGAAGACCATCAAATAGCGTCCATGTTTTGTGGTCTTCGGGAGTGAAAAAGAAAAAATCAAGGTTTAGTCATCTTTTTTGCAAAACAAAATTAATATTTGTACTCATTTCGGACATAAAAATTGTGTATGTCTAATGAGCGCATTAAGCTCTGGTAGAAAAGCTAAAGCAAACAATTCTCTTGTACTATTTGATTATTGTGGCTGGCAATGGCAAGTGCGACATGGTGGCCACTTAGATGACATGTTCTCTCGGTTCAGGCAGAAGTGATCCTACTCGGAAGATTCGCTGCAGCACGTGGCGATAAACTTCATCCTCATCAACCACGACACCTCATATGTGGCGCTCTCGGGGTTTTCTTGCTCGTGTTCACCCTCCCGATCATGGAGCACAAGATCGTGTCGTGAGCTCTGCTCTGTTATCGCCCCATCACGTGCTTGGTTGCATCAGACGATCGGAGGTTATGAGATTTGTTCAGAAAATCTACAGGGCGGTTATTCAAGATTTAGGGAGGGGGTTTGTTCGACTGGGTAACAGGATACATTGTTAGGATTCTATGCTAATGTGTTGCATGTTCAAGCAGATACATGCTTTTATGATAATTTGTTGAATGCATGCAGATTGGTTGTCAAGAAGTGGTACAACGCGCACAAGGAAGCAACAAGAGGATTAACATACAACATTCTTTTTCGAGCCAAGTATAATTGCATTTTTACTCCATTGTATGAGAAGTTGAGTTTCGACACATAATACTGGTCAAATGAGTTCCCAAGTCTGCGATTCACCAGTTCGAAAAGGAAACTTGGAGCTCTCTATGCAGAGCAACAAGTTTATGTTTCAGTCCTAGCAATCTAGCATTTACCTATAGGAAAGGTAAGTGGTAAAAATGCGCGCAAGATCGATTAATTTAAGGTTTCCTATGTTATGTGATTTCCCCTTACAAACTATGACTTTTTCTTGTAAGCTTGTAGAATTATGTTTTGCTCAGTTGTCCTCATGAGTATTCAAAATGGTTTGCTTGTTCTAAAGTTAAGTCTTTAGGACCCCTGTTTCGATAATAGGACATAGGTATCTCAGTACAAATTGTGTAGAACACTAAGATTGCTACCAAGATCCCATCATTGCACAAACAGTGGATGATTGGGTCTAGATTGTAACATATCACGGATGTGTCCTTGTAGTTCTGTAATGCTGCCAAGGTTCCTTGTAGTATTTTGTTACGGTCAGATGTTCATGCTTAAAGGAAAATCCTGGTGTAAAGACAAGCGAAGGACAACCACCACAATGAGTTATACATTACAGATCAACCTAAGAGCATCTCCAACAGACGCGCTTCGGCGCCGCGCGCTATATTCTGTATCCAGCGCCAAAAAGGAGTTTTCGGGCGCGGCGCGCTGGTTTTGCTTTTCCAGCCGCGCTATAGTTTAGCGCGCCGGAAAGCAGCGCTCCAGCAGACGCCCAAAAACTCCAGCGCGCGCGGCTAGCCGGCGCTAGACAAAAATGAAACCAATATGAACATAGATATGATAGTTCAAACATAGATAAAAATTCTACGCATAGTTCAAACATAGATATAGAATAAATACATGACATAGTTCAAATTCTACGCATAGTGCATCAAACCACAATCATCGATCATGCATCATCTTGTTCCTCTCCATTTTCTTCATCCTCCCCCGCATCTTCTTCAACCGCCTCATTCTCAACTTGGACGGTGTTCCCACTACCTTCAAATGCACCATCGGAGGCGGGGGTGGCAGATGCGCTTCCGGTGGCGGCGGCGCTTTCCTCATCCGCTTTGCAGCCGCAGCCGGTTCCCCCTTCTTCCCCTTTTGTGCCGGCCGCTTGGCGAGGACCTTGCGCGTCTGCGCAGCAGGCGCCCGCGCGACGCCGTCGACGGAGTTCGCCCGGGGCGCCGTGAAAAGGCCGCGCGCGAGATCAACGGGAGGAGCGGCAGCGCCGGTGGAGGTGGCAAATCCCGCGCTAGGGTTTGCGGCGGCGCCGGCGAGCGAGGGTCGCGCAGGTAGGGAGGGGTCGGGGGGACGTCGGAGCGGCCGTCCATCGCCGGAATTTCGCCGGCGGCAGCGCGGGAGGGGCGAGGGCGGGAGAGAGAGCGCGAGCGGCGGGAGATTTCAGCGGTAGTTGGGGGATTCGCGCGCGTTCTTCTTTTCCCCGCGCGCTGGACGGCAGGCCGCAAATAAACCGCCGACGGTACCGCTTCGTCCAGCGCGCTGGACGAATATCCCGCGCGGCGATTTTATCGCGTGTCCGCTGGAGCACGCAAAACGGCCCCGCGCGCGGCAAAGGACCGGTATATGGCGCGCGCGGCGTTTTTGCAGCCGCTGTTGGAGATGCTCTAATATAATATTCATGCCCCCGTTGCAACGCACAGGCAGTTAACTAGTACCATATAGTATATCAGGTGATAAAGATATTTGCTACAACATAGTTTGCCAGTAGAATATACAGAACAGGCATGGCATACCTTTGATTTTGTTCACCATCCATTTAGCTCCCCCACCAATGCTGGAAGAGACCGACTGGGTTCAAAATATAATAATAGTACGTTAGAAGCTAGAACTGCATACAGAGCTTTGATTAACATAAAAGAAGGGTCTGGAACACAAAGCAAAACATCATAAAAAGGGTGTCATACATGTGTTTTTAGATCTCTATCTTCAAACAATAAACAGGGTTAAATAGACTTCGCTATTTTCAATTTTTAAGTATTTAATCAAAGCATATCTTAAGTATCTACTATCTAAGATCTAATGTGTATAATTTCAGTGCTAACGTGGCCTAAATAGAATTCAAAGATTCTAGTTGGTCGACTAGGAATTAAAAAGAGTTATGCATTACGAGTGAGTTTAGAGTAGAGAAGAATACATCATAGGAGTCATGCTACTATGTCTGGCTTAATCAACAGAAGAGAAAATTTAAGCAGCTCCAGTTACAAACCAATCACGCTGAGCAGTGTCAGTGTCAGGAATAAACCAACATATGAACATAGTCTCACCATAATGGATATAAATAGCCTACGATTGTTTCTCCCTCTCTCTCTATCTTCCTACCACCATCACAGGCCATGAGCAACAAAATTCTACCACAGCTACTACATTTTTTCCAGTAGATAAAAATATAGCCAGGTAATCATATCCACTTTACAACTATATCATAGATTTACAAGTGTACCTCTCATCACTGTGGCCTCTTTTTTACTGTAGATGTCATGCAGAATTGAATAGTTGTGGAGAGTTATGACTTATGAGTAGGAACACTACTATCGTTTCAAAGATTTTACTTGGCCAACTAAGAATTATGAAGGTATTAGCCCATAGATAGTTACTACTAGACATGCTGACAGCAGAAGGACCAGCAGAGAAACAGACACTACTTTATTATCGCTAAGCACTATCATAACATTTAGAGTGGCCCGTGAGAATGATATGAGTAGATTTGTTACTAAAAAAATCAGAATCTTCTAGCCTAGTAATATTCGGTATATCTACAAATCAGTTAACAATTTTAGACCTGCAAAGTAAATAAAGATAGAAATCGCCTATGGCCGACTGGGGTGTATTTGGTAGGAAGCGCCGTCACCAAACACAGCCTTGCACACCTTAGTAGGTAATGTTTGTACAGGGAGACAAATTTATTTCTAATGAGTTCTTAGTTTATTTGATTTTGCTAATGTAAGAAAGTTAATAGTATGATTTTACATGTCTTTAATGGATTATTCCTGGAGTCAAAACTCAAAAGTCTGAACAACCATACAAGAGTTCCATGAATCAGAATGTGAGGTTATCTCAACCTGTAGCATGAGCTGTAACAAAAGTTCTACTTGTGCTGTAGGTAAGTAGTTAATAATTTCCTTTGTTGTGTCAATCAGAAGCCGATTGTAGCTCTATGAAGGAAGCCTTGGGCATACTACGAGTCTGAATACAGATGTAGCAAAGAAGCATCAGGTTGAACGTCTTATGCTTCTTATTTCGCTACTCGGTTCCATTGTTTCCCATTAGTATGTCCCAAAAGAAAAAGCAGAGCGACACCATGTGCATATTCATGGGGTTGCACAGATTATCTTGTCTATATTTGTACTGGAAACCTGACGGCCGAAAACTTAAATTGCATATTTGCATGAGGTAGACCGCATACATGGACCTGTACAATCTTAACTTAAATCGACTACTCCCACGAGATTACAGGTGGACTTGCATGCTTCATGCTAAATTACATATTTCCTAGTCAAACCCAATATATTTGGAGTCATTTACCAAGGAACTTGAAAGCTCGTTAGTGAACTGAGACACAATAAATAGGACTAGGAGCCAGCAATCTACCAGCTGAAAATCCTCAAAAGAAAAGAAAAAAACGGAGTCCTACTTCCGCAGCGGAATGAAGTGCTCGCAAGAAAACGAACTAATTCAATACAGTACGCAAATCACACTTTGACTGGACATATCAAATCCCACAGAAAACCCAAGCGAATAATCCTCAATTTATTTTAGCCCCTTCACACCTTTACCGGCGGCTAAGCGTCGACGGCGCAAGCAGCAGAAACCTTCCTACTGGATACGCAATGCGGGTTCGAAAAGGATTCGGGTGCGCGGGGGAACGTACGTTGAGGTCGTCGCCGATGGAGTCGATCTCCTTGCTGGCCCTCTTGCTGAACCAGTAGCTCCCCACCTTGTTCAGCACCTGGTCCATCTACCCTCCTCCTGACCTCTTCCCCGAATCCCGAATCCGGCTCGATCTGCCTCGAATCGAACGGATTTGAGTTTGGATCGCCGGAATCGGGGGAGATGGATGGAGGTGGGGGCGCTGCTGCCGCGACCTACTCTTTCCAGTGACGAAGAAGCGATTCTTGCGGCGGTGTGGCGGATATTTACCTCGTGCGCGCGGTGTATGGACGCTGGGATATCTGGGCCGGTATATGGCGCGTTAAGATTCGTGATTCTGTGGGCTGCTGCTGGACCCGGTCTTTCTGGTCCAGCGCTTAACGATTTTCCACGCTAGGTTGACGGCGTCAGGCGAACAAATCATTGCGACCGTCGCACGTAAAGGTTAGGAGGACGCCACGAAACTGACGTCGTATCTGCCCTGCTAAAAGCTCCAACCTAACAAAGCCGCATCTAGTCTAGGTTCCAAAAGAACAAAAGATTAACGAAAAGATGCTACAGTAGAGAGGGAGGCGAAAAGAAGGCGACCAAGGTTTCGCTGGCGAATCCGTTACTCTCCTTCGCCTACGGCATCGCCTCGGCGTCGTGAGGTGGGGGGGAAGCTGTGCATGTAGATAGGCCTAATCCTTCGGACGTGGAGTTTTGGATCTCGGGCACCAGTGCTCCTGGTGCCCCGATTTTTTTTTCAAATTTTTTTTGTTACACATAAAATTCTCAAAAAAATCAAGCACATAGATTTGCATGTTCGTTACCATAGGAAAAATTGGCAAAAAAAATGTTAAGATTCATAGGCTGTGTGAAAATAACAAATATCAGCAGTCAAGAAAGCAAATTCAAAAACGTGCAAACATGTCTAGATTTCTTTTTTTGCACAGGTCAAATTATTTCGAGTTTTTTTTGCCAATTTATTAATTAATTACACATGTAAACTACTACCTGTGTGATTTTTTTGTGATTTTTTAGTAAAAGAATAAAGTTTAAAAAAAAATTGGGCACCAGGAGCACTGGTGCCCGAGATCCAAAAGGGATTTCCGTAATCCTTGCCATTAGAGATGTAGATGATGCATCGTTTTATTTTTAACACATATCTAGATTACAAAAGTACCTTACTAGTTAAGTAACTAGAATATGGGAGAAAAAATGTATTTTGAGTGGTAGCCAAGCATAGTTCGTGAATCCTTTCCTTTCTTGCACTAACTCGCTGACTCCAAGTCCAATACCGATCCGCGCCCGAATTCTCTCGATCCGACGTGCCATATATACCGGCTGCCCACGTGTCACCTTCCATCTCGACGCAACACACACCTGGTCCCACACGTCGGACCCACCCAGAGTAGCACATAATAAAGACAGAGTTTCCTTCGACACCAAGTCTTCACGAAGTTTCCGGGCACCACACGGCACTGCTTACGTCACCCGCCCGTCCCTTCCAGACATACACCGCGTCCACGTGAGCTGAGTCACTTACGCGTGGGCCCCGACGCCCCGAGTGACCTAGATGTTTCCGTGCGACCGGCGCACGAAGCGTCCAGATCCGGCCTATATATAGGCGCCGCACCACCAGGCCCTGGAGTTTCCGACTTTTCCTCCTCCTAAACTCTTCTCTCGATCTCGATCTCAACTCGTCATCGCGAACAAAATAGGCGACGAGACAGCGAACCTTATACGCCGCGAGGCGATCTTCGGATCTGCCATGACTGTAAATCAGATGGAGGCTGCTGCGGCGGCGGCGCCGTGTGCGCCCTTCGAGATCCCGGCGCTCCAGCCTGGAAGGTGAGATCTTTTGTCCGGAATCTGGGCTTCTGTTACGGTTTCCGTGTACTGCTTTGGGCGGATAGAGATTGGTGGGGGATTAGGTCTAGGGAGTGTTTAATTTGTTGGTGGTTGGCGGTTCCGGTGTTTGGAGTTGGGGATCGTGGGGTTCGTGGTCGAATCGGCGCTATTTGGCCGGTTTGGGCGTGTGCGTAGCAGGAATTTGGGGATTAGGGTTTGGTGTTGGCGATCATGGAATTTGGTGGTCTTCGGTGGTCGAATAGGTGCTCTCTGGCCGGTTCGGGTTCTTCTATTGTAGGAATTTTGGGGATTAGAGTTTCAGGTTAGGGTTTTGTTCATTACAATTGGGAACTCGTGTCCTTCAAATTGGGTGCTGCTCTGAGTGATCCGTGTGGGCTGAAATCGAAGTAAGACCTGGTAATTGGGGTGATTGGATACTTCAGGTTGATACCAGGTGGTGTCTTTTTGTATTGGTCGGGGAAATCACATAGCTCAGTAAAATTATGAACTTTATTAGGCTAGGATTTTGGTCTGGTCTATTCTATTATCTCTTAAAGCATTTTTTTTAGCTAGCAGCAGAGATTTTTATCTTAAGAAGTTGCCATCTCCACAGAAACGTTTGTACCAGTATTAGTTCGGGACCGGTTCCTTTTTTGGTTTAGGATTGATGTTTAACTTCAGTCAGTATTTCCTCCACAGGAACGTGTACTATCAAGTCCTAGGAACTAACTAACTTGTTTGGTGTTGTTGGTCTTAACCTGTTAATGTATTCTGTTGTCAAATTGTTGTCTTGTCAGTTTTCTTAGTTTATCCAGTCTCTGATTCTGTGTTGTCCCTGTTTGTCTTGTCTTTTCGGTAACTAGAACATGTGGAGCAGAGGAAAGTACCCGGAGTCATGTTCTCGTCGAATCAATAGGTATGCTGCTTTGATCACACTCATGTAAGCAAGAACTTGAACTATGACTGAGATGGGTACCTCGACACTTGAGAAGACAGCAGAAATAACTGTTTGTGTTTCAGCAGGAAGATGTGCTCTTCCCTGTAATGAATATGCACTCTGGCGCAGCAAAACCCCAAGGGAGATGCGTCGCCAGTGGCGCCTATTTTGCGGTGTGTTTAACCGTTCTATGTCTGGCTGCTCTATCTTTTATAGAGCATGTGAGCTATGACTACGAGTTCTAGCTGACCTTTGGCCAGTTTCTCCTGAACGTTATAATAGATGATCTCTAAGTAGTTGTTTGACATGTGGTTTTTTGGCATCACTTTCTGTGGATGTGGTCTCAATCAAACTGACTTTTTTGGTGCTGTTAAACATTCTGCTGTTATATGCAGTGGCCAATTTTGCCTTGCCGTATTGACTGTCAGTCTTATATCTTAGGGTTTTGGACTTGCAGTTTAAATGTAGGTCTCTACATTTTCTTTATTCCTGGTTAGTTGCAACACAACCTTAGCTTTGGACGATGAGTAGCATATGTGATTATTAACATGGTATCGTTTTCTGTGGTGATGGGCTGATTGTATGTCTGTAGGCAGTGTTTTTTCTGTCTTATGTACATCTGTTCCTGTGGAGATGGTTTGTTAGGGAAACTTAATTTTGTTTAGTTATTTGTATTGAATGTTTCTGTGGAGATGGTTGCATGTAGCTGTAGGACCTTTGATCAGATTGATCCTTACGCTTCAATCGGGTGAATGAAATATTGATAATCAAGTACTAACTGCTGCCCCTTGTTCTGCAGGAAAAAGCGACCTCGGAGATCACGTGACGGTCCTAATTCAGTCTCTGAGACGATCAGGCGATGGAAAGAAGTCAATCAACAGCTGGAGCATGATCCAGCAGGGGCAAAGCGGGCCAGGAGGCCACCTGCAAAGGGTTCAAAGAAGGGCTGCATGCAGGGGAAAGGTGGACCTGAGAATACACAGTGTGGGTTCCGTGGTGTAAGGCAACGTACATGGGGCAAGTGGGTTGCTGAAATTCGGGAGCCGAATCGGGTCAGCAGGCTCTGGTTGGGAACGTTCCCTACCGCTGAAGTAGCGGCTCGTGCTTATGACGAGGCAGCCAGAGCAATGTATGGTCCACTGGCTCGAACAAACTTCCCGCTGCAGGATGGACAGATTCCTGATGTGGTTGTCCCAGCGGCTGCTCAAGTTGTTCTGCCTGGTGGTTCAACGTCATGTGTGTCTACGACATCTAACCACTCCGACATCGTGTCCTCACATAATAGGCTTCAAGCTGAGATTCCAAGTCCACTGAGGTCTCAACCAGATGGGCTGGAATCTGTCATCTCTAACTCCAACTACAACTACGATGACCAACAACAGTCTATTCCTGAAGCTAGTTCAAGCACTTCAAGGAGCACATCTGAAGAGGATGTTTTTGAGCCGTTGGAGCCTCTTTCCACTTTGCCAGAGTGGGAAGATGAAGGCTTTGACATTGAAGAACTGTTGAGGATGATGGAAGCTGACCCAGTGGAAGTTGAGCCGGCAACTGGGCTCGTGGAACGAGTGCCAGGATGGAGCGACCACTGGCACAGAGATGGGCCAAGAGCAACCTCTGTATCTGGATGGTGTAGACCCAAGCATGCTTGAGGGCATGCTGCAGTCGGCTGAGCCCTTGCCAATCTGGATATCAGAGGATCGGGCGATGTACAACCCTGGCTTCCATGATGCTGAGCTAAGCGAGTTTTTCGAGGGGTTGTGATTCCTTGCAGCGGCCAAACCTAGATTGTGGCGTTTGGTCGGCTAAGGGCATCTGCCAGGCACAACATGGCGTTGCTTCGTTTTCCAATGAAGAAGATCAAACAGTCAACCGGATTGGATTCCTTTGCAGAACTAATAAGCTCCTAAAGCTAGATTTTTGTGCTTTGTTTTTAGTTCTGTTAGGCGTGGGAACTTTATGTTTTCATAAGAAACATTCGTGTTTGACGATCTTTGGAAGTGAAGTAAAATGAAAGAAAAAAGCCAGTTTGTGAGATTCATATCTTTCTCCACATGTTCTGTTGTCATCCTCGTTTTATTTCAATATAGTTCTGTTCATCTTTATATATATAGAAATTCGTGTGTTTTATGTCATTTGACAATCAAACTTTGATGTTAGCAACTATTCGCTGTTTCAACTTGTACACTTTTTTTTTAACTAAACTTGTACACCTTCTTAGTGGACGTATCTGACGGAAACATCAACCAAACTATTATTTCCCCATAATACAACTCCTCAGGTCTCTTTGAGGACAATTAGATAGAAAATCGGGAAGTTAAATCAGGGTCTAATACTCCACAAAGTAACGAGGGGTTCCCCAAAAGCACGTTTGTCGACCAGGTAGTGGCTGGAAATTGTCCAGATATCAATCACAAACCCTTTAACACTGTTTGGATGTAGGAATTGGAGCCTGAAATCAGGGAATCTAGAATTGGACAACAAATTCCACCGTTTGGATTGGTTATGGAATTTAGGCCCCGCCTGTGTTCCGCTCGGCCCAAAACTTTCCGAGCCTAGAGGCTGGGAAAGGCACGGAAACGAGCGAGTGAGCGAACGCAGCGAATCGTTACCCTCCTTTGACCTCGCTCGTGGTCGACCTCTAGGGGAGCAAACGCCGCCGTCCCCTGTCCATGTCCTCTCCTCCGAGCACCGCCATCCTCCGCTCCCTCTCCTCCGAGCGCCGCCGTCCCCTAGAATGGCCACGCCCTCCTCTCCCCATCTGAGACGCGCCGCCCTCTAAACCCTAGATGGGGACGGTGGCGAGAAGGGACGCGCCCTCCTCTCTCCCTGCGGGATGGGCACGGCGGCGGGAAGGGCGTCCAGCCACGCCCTCCACTGAGCCGCACCATCCTCTCTCCGTCTCACATCTCTCCCTCCGACGAGCTCTCCCTCTCACATTTTCTATAAAAAAATCTGTTTGAAAATTGTAGAATTTGTGATATGTTTTGTGTTGTCGCAAGTGCAGTGAGCAATTTGGTGCTGTCATATGAATGTGTGACCATGAATTTGTGATATATATTTATTTAAACAATGCTCCCAGTCACAAATTCTATTCACAACCAAACAGTGGAATTCGAATTGGAGCCCATTTCCTTTCCATCTTGGAAATGGAATTGCTAGTCCAATTCAATTCCCAGCAAACTTTCCTACATCCAAATACAGAGCTAAAAAATTGCAATAACAAGAATTTAAGTTGAAAAAATCGCAAAAACGAGAAAAAGCAAAAGCGAAAAAACAAACTCCACTTTGCTCCAGGGTTCATGGAAAGCAGGGTTTGCCCAACTGCGCGACATGGAGAGATTGGAACGACACAGTTGATATATAACTAGTAAGAAGCAAATTAAATTAGGCCCGTTTTTCTTCTATTCGGAGTGCATCCTAAATTATATTGTACACACATGCATCCAAACAAACCGCAGACTAAGATGTGGTGTTATCTGATCTTCGCCCATATCCGCTGGTCTCCTCCGCTACCGTCTCCCAACCGTCAACGATTTTCTCTGCATATGCAGCCTGTGTACATATCAACAAAAAAGTCTGTCAAGAACAAGTTTAAAAAGGAATATTATGTACAAAAGGAACCACTAGAATCACAGGGTAATTAATATACGCAGTGCTGGCTCTACTCGCTATTGATCCTATTTGCTAATTTATTTTGTTAAGACGGATAAGTTTTTAGCTAAAAAAAGCTGCAGACTGAGAACCCCGATTTCAAAATCTGAACAATCTATGCTCTCTGTTCGCCATCCTAAAACATTGGAGCGCCTGGCCTGGAGGTGCAAAGTCATCCTTTTTTAGGCCGGTTTGGCTTATGGATTTCACCCATGCAAAGATCCAGGCGGCAGCGGCATACAGTAGATGAGGCAAGAGTGCAGGTGATCCAGCATAGGCAAATGAGGCGTCACAAGAGTATCACACACTTTAGCTAAATTCGGCTGTGATTGTTATGTGTTTGGTTGGTAAAGTAGTACTGTTGTAGATTCTGTATCAAAATCTTTCTGGCGAATGAATAAAAACTCAAGGTTTCTCACAAAACAAGAACATCTGTGCATCAGGTTTAGCATGTGAGATCTACTCCATAGAGTATTTCGTGGGCAAATTCTTAGTCCATGGAACATTCAATTATGTAATCACTAAAAGGAAGGTGCAGAGCAATGCCATGTAATAGTACTGACAATGTTTTCTAACTAGGCCGTTTGCAAAAAAAAAAAGAGCAGTGCAATGTTCGGATTCAAAAAAAAAAAAAAGAGCAGAGCAATACCTGGCTTGTAACATATCCTTTCAACATCTCCAAGAAATCTTCCCTCCTTTCTCTGTCTAATCTGCTGAGTTCAATTTTGTTATTTTCCTGCATAATAAGTAACCAGAACGTAAGATATCCGCCACAAATTTGAAATATCCAGACAGTGGTCACCTCACCAAAGCAAGTGTTCCTCTACCAGAGGAAGTGAAAAACAATAAAGAAAAACACACTGCTTTAGAACAAGCTTATCAAAAGCAATTTTAAGCGATGCAGAGCTATGGCCTAGGAATTCCACCGAAATTCCTGCATTCCGAATGGCCTGGGAGGGTTTCATTGTAGCAATTGTGCATTATGATTCGTGCAGACAGCTACGTAAGAAATATTGATGGTACGCTCACAAAGGTTAGGAAGTATGCTTAGATTATGAATAATAGCTTATTGCCATAAAATGCGGTACTATTGGATCATCAGTCTTTCCTATGCCAGCTGTATTGCACAAAACAACCCGAAGTGGGTAGAAGAGAGAGGCCACGGAATTAGAAGAGAGAATTTTTCGAGGGGGGGTTCAGCTAGTAGAACCAGGTTAGAGTCATGTGTTGCGGGATTCGCAAGTATACTGGAAGATTTTTTTTACAGCTGAGATGGCGGGAAGTAGAGTTTCTTACCAATATAAGATAACAATCGAAGTAAAAATGTTCAACAAAGTTAAACATTTGTTGAACTTTGATGGCGGGAAGTAGAGTTTCTGGAAGATTTTTTTTACAGCTGAGATGGCGGGAAGTAGAGTTTCTTACCAATATAAGATAACAATCGAAGTAAAAATGTTCAACAAAGTTAACTGCTCAGCAAGAAAAAATTAAAACAAAAATAGTAGAATCTAATAATATCTCTCATCTCTTCGCACTTTAGTAGTAGTGGTGATGTTTGCATAGCCATTGGTCTTGTCATGCCCATTACTAGTTTGGAAGCATCCAGTCAGTTTATCTTTCAGAAAAATGAATGTCAGTTTACCTTGATTCTCTCGTATTCCCTTAACGCGCAGCACTTAGCATCTTCAGTAGCCCTTATTGTTTCCCTCAGCTCTTCAACTTTCCTTAACCTAGTTCTATCACCACCAAATACTTTCGATGATGCAGCTTCGAGTTTCTCGATCCTTGATTGTAGTGATGCAAGGTCTGACATAAGCGTTTGTACAGTCAATAATGCACTTGCCCGATCAGAAAACGCAGTATGAACAGAGAGCATTATCCCCAAATGTTCATGCAAAGTATCCTGCAAAACAAAGAAATGAGTCATTGATAAGATTAGTTGATATCCAGGAGAGATTAAAATACAATTTGAAGAACTGAAATAGTACCAGATATTTAACAGTTTGTGTATTCAAATCTCTACATGTCCTGCTAGCTTTAACAGCTGCTGTGGCTATACGTTTGCTGTCAGCAGCCCTTATCCTCTGAGAGTCGTACATAGCCTCCTCAGTCTCAAACTTTGTAAGTTTGACGAATGCCAATCCAAGAGCACCCATTGTTTCACCCATATCTTGCTGAGCCTTGACAAGTGCTTCAGCCTATACAATAGGGAGAAACAAGACAAACTCATAAACCAACGATAAACTACCTTCATTCCACCAAAACTCTATGGAATTTTTACCATTAAACGTATTTTTATCTTGACAATTATTCACTGCTGCCAGGCATACCACAATCGTATAACTGCTAGTACAGTGGTTCTGGGCCCGACTGAAATGATCATTTCCTCCAGTGTATAAACGTTATAGTCATTAGAAATCAAAGAAAGACTACATATTGTACATAGACACAATAAAACCACAAATGGGTGCAGATAGAAAGGAAAATGTTTGCATAGGTCACCTTAGAAACATTTAGTACAAGTTGACTGCAGTGAAGTGACTCTAAGACCGGGATTTCACACTTGTCTAGTTTTATGCATGATCTGTCGAATTCAGCATTAAACTAACAACAACAGCATAGCCTCCATACGCTGTCATATCAATTCCGTAAGTCATACAATTAGTGTGCTACATGCTACATACTGGGCGTATGTATGGGTCATGATCTAAATATCTAATTAATATATTGGTAGTATCGAAGCTTATAGCAGGTTAGCAAAGTAGGCCCATAAAGTTGATGAAAGCTGGTGCGCAACTCTTATACACGCTGATGTGTTTGGCACACAAAAACAATCAATAAAATAAGTACTTATAAGATGGCAATTATGTGCGACTAGATGATTATTAGGGGCATAGTGGACAAACGAGACTAAAACTTGCAGGATGTCACTTCTATGTGTAATCAAGCATGGAGGCCAAAGACCAGTTCTTTTCATGATCACAAGTGGGAGTGGAATATACCACCTTTATTTCAAAAAATAAATTGCAACTCATTTCTACCAATAGCTGATTTCGGTGTCTGCTAATATTTTCATGTTGTGTTTCGACCAATTTTCCATCTAATATGTGGTTTTTCCTCCCTTTCCATGTCTTCTTCGTCCATCAACTCCCATAATTTAGTGGTGAACTGCATGGGACCTTAGGAATACGACAAAAACATGCAAAAAATTAAATGCTTCCCTACAGTAGTACACTCACTTGCTTCCTAACTCATCCTAACTCAGCTCTTAGATGAGGGCGGGTTAACTCGTATCTTGCATGAGATACACTATTGAGTAAACAGATAACTAGGATACGACGACATGTTAAAATGGAGAGTTCTTTTATCTATGTGTCTGGCCCTAATATCTCCCAACCACAATGACAAGGTGATTCAGAAACACAAGAATTAAAACGCAACTTAAACATAAACCTAATTAGGAAGTCTGTTCGACTAGATGACCTGAGCATTTCCCATCCCCTAGATACACTGGATACACACCATTTTCTATGCTCTTAGTGGTACCAGGCATTCTTGTTCTAGCTAAAATGACCAAGCACAAAACTATGCTTAGCCTCTTAGCACGAGAGGCGTGTTAATTACAGGCCCACATCGAAAGATTGTAACTTTTATCTTCAATAGAAAGAATGAATGGCAGTGCTCTTCACAAAATGCGAACCATAGACCGAAATACAGTTTGTGAAAAGGAATTGATAGTTTAACTATTTAGAATACGAAAAGCATGTGAATATTTTGAATTTACTAACATGAATATACTACTTGCCATTGGAGGTTTTTTGGGGTAAAGTATCACGAAAAAAAAATTGAGGCCGTGCAGGAGAGCTGCATGTTTATATATCAGAAGATGGTGATTTTACAGCCTTTGAAAACGGTCCAAGAGAAGCTACCACACATGCATTGGGAGCTGGCAGAATGCACACTGAAAACCTAGCGACCATAACATATTCCCTAAGAACTCGGAGCTCTTTCGCTGATGCAATGCACCACTCCCGATATATATCTTTTTGCATTGGCCAAAGATTATGGAGAGGAGTGTGTTTATTTTGTTGAATACTGTAGTTCTACTAGAGTAGAAATTTTCATCACTCAACTCGAGCATTATATAACAGCGGCTTAAAAGTTTTTGGATGGGTGGAACTAGAACTCTAGTAGAACTGCCTTACTGTCTTAGCTACTATAACTCTGGAAATTACCTGCTGTGATGCACTACTGAGCTGCTGCTCCCAATCCTGCACCTTCTGCTTCTTCTCGAGGAACTCCTTGTCCTCCTCCACCAGCGGCGGCTTCACACCGCCCCAGTCCGTCACCATGGACTGCTTGAGCTCCTTGAATATCCGCAGCAGGTCCCTCCCTCCCTTGGCCGGCTGCACCACGTCCTGCGGCGGCGCCACGGCCTCCTCCCCAAGCAGCTGCCGCGGCAGCCGCGCAGCGCCATCGAGCATCCGCGATGCAACGTCGGTGCTGCTCGGGAGCGGCATCTTGCCCTCGGCTTCCAGGAAGACGCGCAGCTCGTCGCTGGCCCCGATCGCGGGGTGCTCGGCGAGGCGCCAGAGGTACCTCTCGAGGGCCGCGCGGCGCTGGGCGACGAACTCGTCGCGCTGCATGACCTGGCTCTCGACGGTGTTCTTGTCGGGGCGCGGGGGCACGAAGTGCCCCCGGAAGGCCTCGGCGAGGCGGTCGGCGAGGGTGACGAAGTCGCGGAAGCGGCGGCGGACGGAGTGTTTTCGGTGGTGGGGGTCGCCGCGGCGGGCGCTGGTGACGAGATAGGAGATGTAGGTGGGCGCGGATCCGGGGACGAGCGAGGTGGCGGCGGCCTCGGCGGAGGTCTCCGGGTCGGAGACGGCGATGTGGGAGTACTCGGACGTGGCGGCGCGCGCGGATCTCGGGGAGGCGGAGGCGGAGCGCGGGGAGGAGGCGGCGGCGGCGTCGGCGTAGGAGGGCGGGTCTACGAAGGAGGAGGAGGCGCGGGAGAGCGGGAATACGGCCGGGGAGGGAGGGGAGGGCGGCGAGGAGGAGAGGAGCGGGTCGAAGGTGGAGGCCACGGAGGCGTAGTCGGAGGCGACGGCGAGGGGGAGCGTCTCCATGTCGCCGTCGCCTGCGCCGGCGTGCGGCGACGAGGACATCATGGCAAGGGTTACGGCGGCGAGGCGCGGCGAGCGAGCGTGCTCGTGCCGGAGAATGGAGGATGGGTTGCAGGCGAAGACGAAGGTTCCGGCGGTTTGTTGCGGTGGGGTTACCGCCGCGAGGTTGGGATACGGGACACGTGAGCTCACGTGCCGGATGCGGACTACGAGATGGGGTTACCGTGCACGGAAGCAACAGCAAGACCGATCGCGACCAACCTTATCCCCTTGCTACAGTGCTCAGGTGCGATTTTTTGAGAGCTCACCGTCAACTCCACCTCGCGCGGCGGCGATCCGTGAGATTCCTCCGGCTCCGGCGACTGCTCCGGCAGCGGGAGGCTGGGAAATCCCCGGATCTCGCCATGTACATAGGTTTGAGTTAGAGGGTGTTGCTGCCGGCGGCGCTGTGGAGGTGGTGGCGCGGTCGGCGGTGTTTTTGGGGGTGGCGCTTCCCCTCTCTGCTGCGTGTGCAGCGGGGCGCTCGCCGTCGTCCTGGCGTCCGCGGATCTTCGGATTCCTCGGGCGGGCCAGGCCCCTGCTTCGGGCCGACGGGACGGCGCCGTTGACCTGCTGCTCTGGGACTCCGGTTCCCCGGCTTCGTCGTCGTCACGCCGGCGCGTCCTCCAGCGGCGGTGTGGAGCTTGGGTGGTGGTGTGTAGGAGGTAGAAGCGGCGTTCGCGAGGAGATCCGGCTGGCTTCGTCGAGATCGGTGGCTGACGGAAGGTGGAGCTAGAGGTTGTGGAGGGCGCTGGCCGAGCGTGTTCATCGTGCGAGGTTTCGTCACCGGGTGGCGGACGGCTTCTGTGGCCCTTTCCTTGTGCGGAGGTGCTCTCGGGTGAAGGTTAGAAGGCGGTTCGGCTTCATCGTCTCCGGCGACGACGGCGGCGTCGTTCTTCGTAGCTATGCTTCCTGTGTATGTTGTTCTGTTTGCGTGAGTCTTTATACTCTTTCTTAGTATAATACATATGCAGTTCTCAAAAAAAAAAAAGCAAGACCGATCTGCATTAAAGGTACTCCACTTTGTATTAAACTCGGAAATTAGTGAACGAATCTATTTTTTGTGTGAACGATCTCTATTCATTTTTTTGAAGGGGACGATCTCTATGCATAGTTCAATGGAGATTACATTAAGAGCTGGTTTGGCATAATTAGTGTAAATTTGGCACCCCTCATTTCATTTTATTTCTGCCAAATAAAATAAAATAATAGTGATGTCATCATTCCATTTGTCCAATTAAAACTACAAGTTGAAATTCATATTTAGGTTGTCCACAAGGATTTATGAAATGAAATGATTTTTAGAAGAACAACAGGGTGAGGGCACGAATTTACTTAACATACTATTCTCATTCACTTGATTTTTCCATTGAAACTAGAAAAAATGCACGCACAATGCACGTTTTCACCTGAATCAATAAGATTCAACAGAACCATTACATGACTATTATAAATTATTTCCTTTTTCTGTTTGATGATTGATAGGGATGTTGGGTTCAGCGAATCTTGCTTAGCTCAACGGATTATCAGCGGATGGGCAGGCCTGGCGGACGAAAAATTCGTTTGAGCGGACGTCCGCCTGCATGCATAATGATTGACCAATATAAACATCAACAACTTAAACTTGGACCCGTTTCCCCTCAACAAAAAAAGGTTTCGTCTTGGAAGTCTTTGTCTGAGTCAATAAAGATTCAACAGAAACATAACATGACTATTAATAAATTAAGTTTTTCTTTATCAAAACCATTGTCAATCCGACAAATGTAGCATTCTAACCTTATACTCATATCACAAGTTCACAACGGAGACAACATAAAATACATTGTCTTTGAGAGAATGTGTAAATAATGGCAAAAACTAAGTAGAGTATTCCATTTCGAACAAGAGCTATACATAAATTTACTCGAGCACAACATACAAGTCCGGGCAAAGTGCTCTACTAATCAGTCTAGCAAAGAGACGGTGTCCCAATTATGTGTTCACTAATCTGAATAGGAAACAATCACCATGGTTTATCTCTTAGCTCCCAGCATTTTGGCTCCACACTCCAGAGGCCCAACAAGTATGTTAGTTATGTGCGCAAACAACAAGAGCAAAGAGCAAGAAGTGGAAGGAGGGGCTGGAAATTTTGTAGCCACCGACACATAATGAGTGGAAGGATTCGTTGCAACCGTAGTGGGAGAGAATTAAGACTTGAGCGTGAGCGGATACGAGACACTTGAGCTATTCATTATTCATATGAGGAGAATTGAAGACTCCAGAGCTTGTCTTGGTATTGCAAGGCTAACTAAAAAGATGGTTGAGCTTGAAAATGTGCATCATGTATTCTACAGTTAACCCCCTCGTTTGATTTGTCATTGTATTTGTGGGCGGCGACAACAACTATTGAATGAAAGGGTCTTCTCGGTTGTGAAGATCATCAAGACCGATTTGTGCAACAAGATGGTGTGCTATATTGAGCGACGAGTATTCAAGAATGTAGAGCTTTGCCTGAGACTTTCAAACGTCATTAAATTTTCATTATCGACATGTTGATATGTTCTACTTATGTTTCGATTTATATTGCACTAAGTGATTATGTTTAGAGTTGTATAAAAATAAAGTATTAGTGTGTCTGGATTATTTTGATTTCCGCATTATTTTTACGCATTAGAGTTCTACTAAAATGGAAAACGCGCCCGTGCAATCCTCCGGTTCGTGCGTACGACACACGTCCCCCGCATCCACGTTGCTGGAAGAGAAAATATCTGTTGGGACCCACCACCTACCTTATCTTTTCCCCTTTCTTCTCCTCGGTGCTTCGTCTCCGCTCGTTTTTCCCCCATCTCCTCTGTAAAATCTCTCCTCACAGACCATGGGGCGCTGCCTAGCCACCACCACGCGACGACGTCCCATACACACCTCGCCGGCGTTGTCCCACCGGCGCGCCGCCGTCGTCCTCTTTCGCCTGACGGCTCCTCTTGCTGCCTCCCGTGTCTCCTTGTCCGGCATCATCCTTTGCCCTGAGCCGCTACAAAGGAAGGGCAGTACTTCTAGTCTGCTACCATTGGCGGTGGGTGGTGCTACAGAAGAAGGGTGGCGGTGCTGCCGGCCGGCGGCGGCCGTGCTAACGGTGCTGCTTGCATAGGTGGTCGGCGTTGCTACCGGCGGCGAGCGGCCGTGCTACCGTCGGTGAGGAACGTGCTGCCACAGGTGGGCGGCGTTGCTACCGTCGGCGAGCGGCCGTGCTACCGTCGGTGAGCAGCGTGCTACCACAAGTGGGTGGCGCATCTTCCATAGGTGGCCGACATTGCTACCTTCCCTGCTGCCCATGGAGGCTGCTGCTGCTACCAACGAAGGCCACCGCTGTTACCACTTTGCAGCAAACGACCGGCCACCCATGCTACCAACGACGACAACTGCTGCCAACGTCGGTCGCCCGTGCTACCGTCAGTGCTCCTAGGGTCGAGCTCCATGGCGGCTTGCTGCAAAGGACGACCACCCCTGCTGCCTCTGGCGGCTGCCGATGCTACCGACGCCGTTCATCGGTGCCACAAAGGTCCGGCGTCATGCGCCGCTTGCTACCGGCGAAGGCCACGGTTGCTGCCACTGCCGGCCACCGTTGCTGCAAAGATAGATGGTCTGTGCTACAAGGTCCGCCACCATGCGCCGGTATGCTGCAAACAAAGATCGTTGTTGCCAACGCCGGTCGCGCTGCTGTAGGTCACCGCCGCGCTTCAGTCACCACTGCAGCAAGCCACGGGGTGCTGCTGCATCTCGGCCGCCGACAATGTTTTTTCAGGCGGATGGCTGCTGCCGCGCTAGGGCGGGTATGCTACGTTGCGAAGGGGGCGGACAGATTCCTCGTCGACGGCGGCCGCAGCTTGGTTTGACAGGATCCTGCGTCACGCCATCGCGGGGAGCTGCGCCTGCGCGGGGATGCTGGGGATTTTTCTCTGACAAAATTCCTTATATGACACTCGCTTAAAATCATGTTCCTTATTTGACACTGGTAATTTTTTTTCTTCTCTCGTCGAATTTTCTTTCCCTATATGACACTGTCGTTTGATTCTGTTATATTTTCCGTCAAAGTTTCACGGGCGGACAAAAATACCCTCGTCACTCAGCATCCAAAAGAATTGATCGAACCAAAAAAAAGACCAAACCGTCTCGTCGGGAGTGGCCCGTTGCGGCGGCGGCGGCGGCGTGAGCTCAGGATCCATGGAGGGTGGAGCAAGCACGACTGCTGGGGTCGGAGCAGGCGCGGCGCCGAACGGCGACCCAGGCCGGGCGGAGGGCAGCCAAGGCGGGGCTAGGGATGGCTGCCAAGGCACGGCGGCGGGAGGTGACAGCGCGGTTAAGTGCTCGTCGGCGAGCTCAGCTGCGGCCACAGGCCATGGCTCAGCTGCGGGATCCCCGGGACGCCCAGCACTCCCCTAAAAAAATCGCCCTATTACACAGCCAAAAAAATCTAAAATACTACTACAGTATCGGTGAAATCCGGTAAGGCGATAAACGCCGCTGACAACTTTTGCACTAGATCGCCATGCCTAAAGAAGAGTGTAGGAGACGATCCGATCCGATCCGATCCGGTAAGCCCACCGGGTGGTGCGGGCAAAGCGCGTGGGAACTGGGAAGCAGGGAGTAGCAACGTATGGTGCACCTCAGCACGTGGTCTGAAGCCCGGCCGATCCGTCCTGTGGTGGAGTGGTGCCACGGCCGTCGCTCCTCGCGTGCTCCGCCTGGCCGTTGCGGGCGATGCACGGCGGCCGGCGGGGCTGCATGACGACGTGATACGCGTGCGCTCAGACCTCGTGTTCTGCTTTTTTCAGCCGCTGGCCGTTGGCACATCGCGTCATTCGATCACCGTTTCGTTTGCTTACGGATTCACCTACACCGAATTGTGCTTCGACTTGTTGCCTTGCGCACTTTGTGTGATATATACACATCGAATTTTACACTTTGTTGTTATTTTGTGTAGTTTGAAATATAAAGCATCCAAATATCGAAAACCTTTGTGTGATACATCGTTGATCACATGCAGGGTATTTTTAGAATTTTTTAAAACTTGTAAATATGATTTTTGACCACATGTTGGAACTCACGAGTCAAAATGACTTTCCATACATACACCGACCAAGCATACATAGTTACACCGTCATGGTTAATTACAAAGAGTCTGGTATAGTATGTTCAATTAACACAACTAATTAAATCCTAATACTCCGCCTGGTCCATGCTTAAACATTTATGTTATGATCATCATATCCAAATGGCTCGGTTAGGGTCTTGGATAGCAAGTCAATTCTCGGTCCATGTCTCTAGAGTGCTCTCCACCGAACCCACTGCCGGCGGCCACCCCGGCCCCGGCGTCCACCTCCCCGTCGCCCTCTACTCCGGAGGCGGCGGCCACCCACCTTGGCTCTGCGGGGAGCCCCTTAGCGAGAGCAGCTGGAGAGGGACAAGGCCGCCGGCAGGCGGAGCTGGCGAGCCCGGGCGCGTCCTCCGCGGCAAGGCCGGTCGTGTCGGGTCTGGACATGTCCCCTGGATCTCGTGCCTCGTCGTCGGCAGAGTCACAGTTCGGAGGAGGCTCGGATGCGAGCTCTGGGCGCGGTGTGGAGCCGGCAGCGGCAGAAGGTGAGGTCGTCGTCGCATCGGATCTGGCGGGTGCAGGCAGGAGGGTGCAGGAGCGGCTCACATGGGTGACGCCGAAACCCTCAAGGAAGACGCTTTGGAGGAGAAGGAAGCAGCTACAGAGAGCCCAGGAGGCCAGGAGGTCGCCGTCGAGGCCGGTGTCGCTGACCATGGCGGGAAAGTGCTTCAAGTGTTTCCAGAAGGGCCACTACCTTCGGGCTTGCACCAACAAGCAGGTTTGCTTTCGCTGTGGAGAAGAGGGGCACGGCTCCGGTGGTTGCAAGCGTCCCCGTAGCCCGGACTCGGAGGACGAGCTAAGGCAGCAGGCCATGCAGGCGGTGGAGAGGAGGCTACAGCTCGCCGCGGCAGGCAGGACTGGTGGTGCACAGTCTGGTGGACGGGGTCAGGGTGCGCCTGCTGCTTTGTCAGCCTGGTGCACCGGACCGGCGGACGCCTGCTGCTCACCCAAATCCTGCGAGGTTGGCGTGGAGGCCGCGTGAGGTGGGTCAGTCATCCGCGAGCGCGCGTGAGCCGGTGCCGGAGGTGGAGCGTGCTCAAGTCGCTATGTCTCGGCCGGAGCCGGAGCCAACGCCTGTGTGCATCATACGGCGCTCCGCGCAGCTGGAGGACATGGAGCATAGGCTCAAATTCGCCTTGGTGGCGTACGTCGGAGGGGCGCGGCCGTTCGTGTCCAGGGAGCAGGCGGAAGAGGCTGTGCTGGCGCAGACAGAGGTGCCGGAGGGCGCGTTCTCGGTTCATCTGTTCAAGCCAGAAGATTTTCTGTTCGTGTTTAGCTCTGAGGAGCACATGCGCAGCGTGGCGGCGAAGCCATTCTTGGAGCACGAAGGGTTCAGGC
The DNA here is from genome assembly GCA_947311845.1 of Poa pratensis. Lineage (NCBI taxonomy): Eukaryota > Viridiplantae > Streptophyta > Magnoliopsida > Poales > Poaceae > Poa > Poa pratensis. The sequence goes on along the minus strand of CAMZMU010000059.1, from coordinate 21,330,354 downwards.
TCTACTTCCGTCAGTGGACAAGGCAAGCCCAGGCGGTCCAAGTTGCAATGAGGTCCAGAGTGCAGCTGGCGGTGGAAGGGATTCCGCCGCACGCGTTCGAGACGGACACGCTTCAGAGCATCTTGGGCACGTCGGGATCAGTTGAGGCGGTGGCGCCGGAGACTGCGGACAGGTCTGATATGGGCACCTTCCGCGCAGACGCATGGACAACGAACCCGGAGTCGATCCCTCCCCTGACGCTGCTCTGGGTGCCGGAGCCGGCGCCTGGCATCCCGTTCCCGCCGCCGGTGGATAGGATCAAGGAACTAGGCCTTCTGCAATATCGTGTGCTCACTCATATTGAGGCAGTGGAAGAGTTTGTCTTCCTCGAGGACCCGGGGTTTCGATCGCGAAGCTCGCCGGGCAGCGACAGAGGTGGACTACCGGAGGAAGAGAACCTAGATCATGGCGGGAACGGCTACTGGGCAGCGAGTGCGAGGAACTGGAGCGCTGGGGTCCCGGATAGTCGAGGCACGTTTGCTCCTCAGGGCAGCGGCGGCGGCGGTGAACGACGGCGGCAGACAGGGCACGGGACGGCCACTGGTCGGACGCGGGCGGCGCCGTCGGACTGGAGACTGCCAAGGATGGACGGTAGGATCGCCAGGAGAGCGCTTGGCCAGGCAGGTGGGGCCACCAGATCTGGGCAGTCGCTGTCCCGCCAGGTGGCGCCTGTGCCAAAGCAAGCAGACAAAGCAGCCTTTCGAAAGGAAGCTGATCCCAAGACTCCTGTGGCATGTACCCCATCTGAACAGCGAGCCAATGAGGCGTCGCCACGACTGAACCCAGAGCTGGCAGTTGTGCATGAGGACAGGCAGGCGAGGCAGTCCGGGCCCGTTCTGGTGGCTTCGGAGCGGGAGCCAAGGACGATTGTGTCTGATTCCTTGGAGGTACCGACACGTGGAGAGTCAGGAGTGGGGGAGGCCATGCAAAAGCAGTTGGATCTGGGGCTAGGCCACAAGCAGCAGACGACCATGGTCTTGGGTCAAGAAAAGGAAGCCTCTGCAACATCCTTGCGGACTGTAGTGGGACCAGCCAGGGATCCGCCAGCCAAAGGCAACAGGAGTCTGGAGGGGGGAACAGTGTGGAGTACATTCAAATTTCAATCTCCAGATCGCATGGCGGGAACGAGGAAAATATCGAGGTTGAGTCGAGGCGGCAACCAGCGTAGGTGGGCCAAAAGGCCCATGGGCCTAAGGAGGAAGAAAGTGTGGTTGCAGCGACAACAATACATTTGGGCCAACTGCCTGCTGGATCGACAGCCCATGACAGGAGGAAGAACGACTCGCCGCCTATCACCGCTGAGCTCACCACGGTGATCGCCGCGCCGGAGCAAATCTCGGCGAATCAAGACCTGGCAAAGATGGAAAAAATGCGGGCTTTCTGTGCGGGAATCCTCAAGACACTGGCGCCGCCTCTGCTCAAGGAGGTAGAAGCAGCGAAGCTCTCCGCAGCGGCAGAGCCATTCACACCTCGCCGCAGCATCCGACTCACGCCAGCGACGACTCCTGCGGCGGCGTCCATAAAGCCGAAGAAACGCACATCTGCGGCAGAGTCTTCCCTGCTGAAGGCACTGGGAGTTGTACCAAATGAGCTGAGGGTGAACGAGCGAGCGATGGACGATCTTCGTACTCTGTTTGACTCACCACTACAGGAGCGACAGATGAGGGTCATTGCCTCGATCTTTGGCAAGGTTGTGCCGCCCAGAGAGCAACTGGAGAGCGCTGCGCAGATGCGTTTCAGCGTCTCCGCTTGAGCCCGTAGGTTGGAGGAGAGCACCCCAATTTCGATGGATTTTAATCCAGAGATTTGTTCTTGGAACCCTCGAGGGTTGAATGATCCTGCGAAAAGAGACGCAGTAAGAATTTTTATGGAGTCGATTCATGTTGACCTGGTATGTCTACAGGAAACAAAGCTGGCGTTTGTAGATCGATTTACGATTTTGCAATGTTTAGGCCCGTCCTTTGATGGGTTTGCTTACTTACCGGCGATCCAAACTAGAGGAGGCATCATTCTTGCTTGGAATTCTGCTGTCCTTGAGGTGCGCAATATTGTATTGGATGACTATGCGCTAACAGGTGAAGTTTACTCGAGTGACAACTTTGTGTGGTGGATCACAGTGGTCTATGGGCCGCAAGCAAGCGCAGACAAGGTACAGTTCCTGCAACAACTGACGGAGAGACGTAGTCTCTGCCCAGGGCCTTGGCTACTTCTGGGAGACTTCAACATGATACTGCACGCCTCGAAGAAGAACAACGATAACCTGGACAGAACAACTATGGCGAGATTCAGAAGCTTCGTTGCGGCGATGCAGCTGAAGGAGCTGTACCTGCATGGACGCAGATACACTTGGAGCAATGGTCGAACCGCGCCCACAATGACAAGAATCGACAGAGCGTTCGCCTCGATCGATTGGGAGCTCGCATTCCCTGACACATATTTGCAAGCGCTCTCTTCGTCCACCTCGGATCACGCACCAATACATCTCTCGTTGAATGCGATTGCCCGGCCAAAGAGAAGGTTCAAATTCGAGCTCTTCTGGCTCAAATTGGATGGATTCGACGATGCGGTTAAAGAGGGTTGGGTGTGCACTTCTGGGTCTGCTGATCCCTTCCTCAGATTAGACAACATGTTCAGAAACTTAGCGAAGCATCTGCAGTCTTGGGCTGACAAAAAAGTGGGGAGTGTTAAGCTGAAGATTGCGATCGGTAACCTGGTCATTCACCTGTTCGACATGGCACAGGAGAGGAGAACTCTATCGGAGGAAGAGCGCTGGTTGCTAAGCACGCTAAAGCTGGCAGTACTAGGTCTCTCTTCCTTCGAGCGCACGATGGCACGCCAAAGATCAAGAGTTAGATGGATTCAGGAGGGAGATGCTAACACGAAACTTTTTCATGCAATAGCAAACGGAAGGAGAACTAAAAACTTCATCTCCGCAATCAGGCACGAGAACGAGATACTTACGGATCAAGGTCGCAAGGAAGAAGCGTTTCATGAGGTGTATAGCAGCCTTCTAGGCTCGATCCTAAATAGAGAACACACGCTGAACTTAGAAGCGATCGGGCTGCCAGCTCATGAGCTGCAAGAGCTTGGTAGCATCATCACGGAGGAGGAAGTACTGGCAGTAATCAAGGAACTGCCACCGGATCGTGTTCCGGGACCTGACGGCTTCATTGGCGCCTTTTACCACAGAGCCTGGCCGATGATCAAGCAGGAACTAATGGCGGCAGTATGTAAACTGTGTGTGGGGGACAGTCGAAATTTTGGCAGGCTCAACAGAGCTCTGATCACGCTGATACCTAAAAAGGCAGAGGCGGAAACGGTGAACGACTACAGGCCGATTAGCCTTGTTCATAGTTTCGCAAAGTTGTTCTCGAAGATCCTTGCGAACAGGCTGCGGCCATGGATGGGCGGACTAGTTAGCTGCAACCAATCAGCATTCATACGTGGGAGGAACCTCCATGACAACTTCATTATGGTTAGGCAGCTGGCTCGCAAGATCAATAGAAGGAAGGAGAAAGGAGTGTTGTGTAAGCTCGATATCTCGCGTGCGTTTGACTCGCTTTCCTGGGCCTTTCTGTTTGAGGTGCTCCAGAAAATGGGATTCCCAGAGATGGTGCTGAGATGGATCGCTATTTCTTTGCGCACAGCGAGCACGAGGATCCTAGTCAACGGAATTCCAGGAAGGCGCATTCATCATGCCCGTGGCCTGAGACAGGGGGACCCCCTATCCCCACAGCTGTTTGTTCTAGCGATGGAAGTATTCACGTTGTTGTCTCAGCTGGCAGAAGAGGAAGGGCTGCTTACGCCAATTGGCAACTGCACACCGGTACAGCGGCTTTCGATCTTTGCGGATGATGTGGTGCTGTTCGTAAAACCCAATGTGGAGGACCTGACCATGGTTAAAAATATACTTCACTTGTTTGGAGAAGCCTCGGGATTAAAAGTGAATTATGCCAAATCCTCCGCCACTCTCATCAGAGGAGATGCACATACAGCAAGCATAGTGTCAGAGTTACTAGGATGCCCCATTGTGGAATTTCCCATCAGATATCTAGGACTGCAGCTTGCTCTTCGGCCTCTAACCAAAGCGGAGTGGCAACCACTTCTGGACAAGGCCACTCATCTCCTCCCTGCATGGATGAGTGGGCTCATTGGAAGAGAAGGTTGACTGACCTTGATCAAGTCAGTTCTGTCAGCTATACCCATACACCATCTGCTAGTGGCAGAAGCTCCAGCATGGTTATTAGCTGAGCTGGAAGGAGGATTCAGGGCATTCCTTTGGGCAGGAAAAGAAGATGTCTCAGGAGGAAGTGTCTTGTGTCTTGGAAAAATGTGAGCAAGCCCTACGAATTTGGTGGGCTGGGCATTCAGGATCTTAAGATGCAGGGCCTAGCACTTCGGGTGAGATGGCAGTGGCTGTCTAGGACAGATAGCTCGAGATCCTGGAGTGGATTAGCTATGTTGAGAGACAAGGAGGCAAAGGAGGTGTTCGATAACCTGGTTACTATCCAGATAGGTGATGGAAGATCAGCCCTTTTTTGGCTTGATAGATGGATCAATGGGCGATCGGCTTGGGACATTGCGCCGTTGGTTCATGACCTAGTAGGCACAAGATGCAGAAATGCGAGGACAGTGAAGGAGGCGATGACAAATAATAGATGGATGGACGATATAGGGGAGCCACTCTCGCCATTGGCTGGGTCGCAATGGATGGATCTATGGCGAGCGGTGGAGTCAGTACAACTGCGGGAGAATGTGGCTGACGAATTCATCTGGAGATGGTCTGGGTCGGGTGTGTACACGGCTAAGTCGACATACGACATGCTGTGCCACGGGCGCACCAGATTTGGCTTAGCGGAGCCAATTTGGGACAGCAAAGCGACAATGAAGGCGAAGATGTTCATGTGGCTAGCAGCAAAACATCGAGTTTGGACGTCTGATCGCAGGGTACGCCACGGTCTCCAGGAACAGGTGGACCCATGCACTGTTTGCCTTCAGAGTGATGAAACTGCGGAGCACATCCTCATGCAGTGTCCCTATGCGAGACAAGTGTGGCATACTTGCTTTAGGGAGCTGGGAGTACAGGTGGACATTCCAAGCGAAGACATCACGCTTCAAGTTTGGTGGCTCTCAGCTAGAAGAAGTTTGCCTAGCAAGGAAAAGAGAAACTTGGATACAGTGATTTGCCTGATCCGGATGGTCCCTGTGGAAGCACCGAAATGCATGGGTGTTTGGTGATATAAGGAGGCAGTTCTCGGTTGTGCAACTAGCAGCGAGAATCCTAGATGAGCTGAGGTTATGGATGTTGGCGAGGAGAGGAACTGCGGGTGCCGATCGCGCTGGAGAGGGAGTTAACACTAGATCTAGTGAGTAGTTGCCATGTGTGAGTTGTGGGTGTGTCTCTGATCCATTCTGTTCGCAGATTGGGTTAGACTCTTGTAAATATTCATGCTGCCTTCTATAAAATTCGAGTACGCAATTGCGTACTTTCGAAGAAAAAAAATGGCTCGGTTATTTGTATACTCGATCTCCTTGCTTATGCATTTACTTTGTGATAGTCATCGTGCTTGAACTTTTATATCCTGCTATCACTTAGTTGTTTAACTTGTTTAATATAAGTTGTTGGTGCACATATATAGCTGAACCTAGCTTATTTATGTTTTGTGCTTGATAAATTAAACGTTAATTTTATTCGGCATTTATTCAAACATATTCCGTAATTATTTTAAACCGTCTATTCATCCCCTCTACGTGGCATCCTTGTATTTTTCAGTTAGTAGTTAATGAGCTGGTTAGTTCGATTGTTAAATAGCGGCTCACTTATATAGTTATTGTACATACTATGGGTGCATGATACCTTAGCTTGTGTTTTCTTATTGCAACCGTGTTAGACATTTTTTGTTCATGTGTTCATGTTATATTTATATATTTTGTTACCTTTATTTATTGTATGAGTGCTTTGTTGAACTCGTTCTATCAAGTTATTTGGTGTATCAACTTATTCCGGTTGGATGGAATGATACGGTAATTGTGCTAATTCCTAAAGTGGAGTCGCCGGAAAAAATATCACAATTCAAGCCAATAAGTTTGTGTAACGTCTTATATAAAATTATTTTAAAAATGATCGTAACTCGCCTCAAGCTTATTCTTGATGATGTGATTTCACAAGTTCAAAGTGCATTTGTTCCTGACAGACTAATCACCGACAATATCTTGTTGGCTTACGAGAGCATGCATACTATTAATCTATCACGCCGTTACAACCACCGTTGACATTTCATTACAAAAAACTTTTTGGCGACAAAAAGACCTTTAGCCATGAAAATTGGCCACGGTGAAGGCTGACTTTTCTTGTAGTGCCCGCCGGAACGCCGGTGGATCCCACAGAGCGGCGCCACCGATACGCCGCCCAAGCTACCATAGATGTGAGGAACGTCATGTCGGTCTTGCTCGAGGCCAAATCTGAACCGAGAAGGCGTGGCCAAACACATATGGTATCCGGACGACCAACGTGAAGTCAGAGCTCGAGGAATGATGACGACGACACCGATTGGAACGATATGGCGAACTCTGATGTAGACACGTATTCAAACACCTCCAAGGCCCTGCTGGGATTGTAGTTTCAGTTTTCGTAGCTGAAATTTTTTCCACAACGCTGAATTTTACCAGAGAGTGTTGGGTATTATATGCTCAACCAAGCGAGACCTAAATGGAAAATATTTGACGTCTTAACAGAATTTGGAGACGCCTCTCTAATCATGCGCCACTCAACCAACCTCCCCTATCAGAGATAACAAACACACCCTCGTAGTTGAGAGAATATCTAGTGTACCAGTGTTCACTGTCTACAACCTGCAAAATTTCCATGTCAAAATTTGAAAGCCACATTGAGAAAAAAAAGACAAATCTAGCATGAACAGTGTCGTCGAATTTGTACCATTTTGAAGACCGTAAACAGGGAACACTCACAGTTTTTCATATTTTGTAAAGCACTTTTTTTTGGATATTTTCAACCACTCTATTAGGTCAGCAAACCGTCTCATTAAAAACCCAACCAATCCCTTAGGATACCCTGGTAGGGAAAAGAGTGCCTCAGAAACTTACTACCTCAACCAAACAAAGATACATCGTTCATTACATCAGGGATAATAAAGCTAGGGGGACTAGAATCCCAAAAAACGGAAATATGAGAATCAAAAGCATATCTAGCTACTTTGTGTGCTATAACATTTGCTTCACAAGGGCAATGTTGCACCACCACTTGACCAATTCTTCTTGCAGTGAGGAAACAATCCATTAGGATGGAAGTATAAGGGCTCCAGATTTCAATTACACCATTGAAAGTTTTTTTTAAAGCACTTAAAAGTTATTTTCTGATAGCACAGTAACTTCCCTCGCCGATGTTGTCTTCCTATACCACATTCGGATTTACCGTCAGGTGGGGCCCAACGCTGCCAATAGTCCGACCACCACCTCGTCACCTCATCCGTTCCAGACCCCGCTGTCTCGATCTAGACCGCTCACCCAAACTCAACGGTCCGGAAGTCGGCAACCCCCACGATAGGGTTACGGGCATTCGGCATCTTCCACCCTGGTCACACGGCCGACGAACCTACGCCGTCCATCCCGCCAGGGACGGCCCAGATGGGACCCGACCACGCTCCTTCCTCGGACGAGCCCACATTCGGGTCGCCGAGCCGCGCCGCCGTCACATCCCAACTCGATAAACCCTTCCACGGCTTCCCCCTTCTTCCTCCTCCCGCTCCCACCTCCTGCGGCCCAAAACCCTAACCCTAGATCGCGACGGCCGGCTGACTATCATGGCCAGCAAGTTCGGGCTCGCCGGCGGAATCCCGGAGCGGCGGGTGCGGCCGATCTGGGACGCCATCGACTCGCGCCAGTACAAGGCCGCGCTCAAGCTCTGCACCGGCCTCCTCGCCAAGCACCCCACCTCACCCTACGCTCTCGTGAGCTCCCTCACTCACTCCGCCTCGTCCCCATTTTTTCCGTCGTGGTCCGAATCTGGCTTGGAAATGGGCGTGCTTGCTTCGATACTTCTGTTTGGAGCGTCCTGTGAATATATTTTTTTCATCAAGGGGACCGGGGCACTGGTTGCGTTGGTGGAAGCTTCATATGGCTTGCTGTGCATTGTGCTGGATTGCATGCTAGTTCTAGCTTTTACTGACTTGCTTGAGCTGTCGAGACTGATTAAAAGACTTCAGACCATCTCGTATTTGCATTTTTACTTGTGTCAGGAAGCTCATGTGAGCTTGCATCCTTGACTAGTTGTGTGTACAAGTTCAATAGTAGGCTTCTTACTGAGGGGCGTGGCAGTAAGAGCTTAAGGCAATCCTTGGAAATTAACTTCTACCAACCTGGGGAACTGACACTGAAGCTAGATTGCTGCGAACCCAAGTCGGATGAGAGGTGGAGAGAGTATGGCGGGAGTAAGGTTGGATGCAGTAGTTAATGGGCATATGGACCGACGGAACTGACACTGAAGCTAGAGCTAAATAACTTGTATGACACTGATATTTTTGGAGGAAACATATTCTTTCTAATACTAGAGAGATCCTATCCCAGATGAACGGTTTCTCACTTGCTTAACTCATGAGTATTAACTAGCACTCTTTTTGGTTTATATTTGGCCTTTCGCCTTTTTCAAGCCTAGCCCCAGCGTCCAAGTCAATGCCTAGTCCCAGCAGGTCGCACGATGCTAACTCTTGACTCTTGAGTGATGGAAGCAAATCAATCAGTTCAGTGACTTATGATTAGGCACTGTTTGTATCGTGTAATGACTATTAAAGTTTAGGCTTCTACTAAGCTCTTCAATAGACATTTAAGTCCGTAACTATGGTCTGTAATATCATAGAACTGTCTCCCAATATCATAGAATTATTTGTTTTGTGTCATAATGTGGCATGGTCTTGATTTATTTTCTCTATGTCACTTGAAGATCTTATAACAGAACCACTGTTTTCATGGCGCTATCCTTTTTTGTCAAATGGATTAACTCAGTGTTGATCAGAACTATAGGCTTTACCTTTGCTGTATGTAGAATACAGTTAAACAACACTGTTTAATTATCTAATTCCAGGCCCTCAAAGCTCTTACTTTGGAAAGGATGGGAAAGCCTGATGAAGCACTGGGTGTCTGTTTGAATGCGAAGGAGCTACTGTCCACAAATAACATTTTCCATTTTGACGATCTCACTCTTAGCACACTACAGATAGTGTTTCAAAGGCTTGAGAGATGTATGTTTATACTTCACCATTTGTCCTAGCGCCTCGTTAACATCATCATTTTTTCTGAATTATCATGTGACTATAATTATATTTCTGCCAGTGGACCTTGCAACTTCATGCTATGAGTATGCTTGTACAAAATACTCTAACAACTTGGAATTAATGATGGGACTCTTTAATTGCTATGTCAGAGAGTACTCATATGTGAAGCAACAACAGGTATGATGGCACCTCGCTAGTTTTTTTTTTTTGCGTTTCCTTGTTCAATCCTGACCCTCCCACCAATTTATGTTTCGCAGACAGCAATTAGGATGTACAAAACTGTAGGAGAAGAAAGGTTTTTGCTTTGGGCAGTTTGCAGTATTCAACTGCAGGTAGGTTCATCATATATCCATGAGTTAGAAGTTCTGCATCTGCAATTTTAGCTCAACTATTGTAATGCAACACTTATTTTCTCGCTCACTGGAAATTAAGAAAGCTCTAAAGAAAAGCAATCCATTGTTATGAATATATGTCTAAGCTGATGGAGTGATTGTTCTAGGGTTGGAAGTTGAAACGGAAGAGAGTGATGCGATATACACCTTTAGTCATTGATATCATTGGTCTTCCCATTTTTGGGAGTATTCTAGTTTTGGATCTTTTTTTAAAAAAGAATACCATATTTGAAAATTGAGTATAAGAATGACATTCTTTTTGCCCGAGAATAAAATAAATGTACTGCGGGAGCAAATAAAAGATACAAAAGTTAGAAGTTACCATGGGCGCCGTTTGGAATTTACTACGGAAACTAACTGCTTATACTTCAGGAGAGAATATGTGTGAGGAAAATAGAAATCATTAGTGTAACAGATATAAATGTTAGTGTAACAAACTAACGATTCAGAAGAGTGCTGGTGGAACAAATAAAAGCATCTGTGGACTAAGAATTGTTAGAAGAACAGATAATACTGTATTGGTGGAACTGATGAAAATGCACATGCCCATCTTATTTCCATTGGTCTTGTATTGTTGTGTGCAAAAACACACAGACAGTTTTGAAATAAGATGTATGAACTTATAGAACAAAGCTAAAAAGACTAATACAGCAGTTTGAATAAACTGATGCAAAATGAAATCGGACTGTATGCAGATCTTGTCATGAGAAACATGACGGTTCAAACGGAACTTTGTTAACCCGTCTCTGCAAATCACCTTTTATAGGGTAAGGGATGAGTGGCAAACGCGTATACACTGTGGGTTTGATGTGTGTAGAGCATTCACTTAAGAGGTTGGGTAGAAAACATAACACCGTGAGGGATTGGTAGTGAGGTCATGGAGGACATAAAGGAAAGTAGAAGGCGAGGAAAACAGAAAATTAAAACGGTCCTGGTCTCATGGGTTCCAACTAGGGTTGACCTATAAACTCATGTAGCTTACAAAGTAACAAAACCACAAAGTTAATTTTAGGCAATCTCCTGATTTTGTTAGATGTGATGTATTTATCTTGGATGCAATGCAGTAACTTAGTGTGGACACTATTTTGTTCACACTTGACCAGGTCAATGTTTTTATCTGTGACTAAATAGATATGCCATACAGGAAATATACAAGCGACCTAAGGCTTGCAAGTCTTTACTGTGAAACTTTATTGCTCTAGCTTATCACTTCCTTGGTCATTTGATCAAACATGTAATAGAGATACTTATGCCATATCTACTAGATATAACAAGTTAGTAGAGGGCATGCATGTTACTAGCTATGATTATCTTAAATGTGTTCTGTATGTGCTATCATGTTATATGTGACTTTCATTTTGCACATGGCAGGCATATTTTAGCAGCGGAGGTGAGAAATTATTCGCACTGTCTGAAGCTTTGCTTAAAAAGCACATAACTTCACATAGTTTACATGAGCCAGAAGGTATCCCTTCTGATTCAAAATGCGCCATTTACCATGTTATCCTTTTCTTTTTGCTTACTTAAGTGTTGTCCTCTTTTGACATGTTTATACTACTTGCAGCGCTCGCTCTCTACATTTCAATTCTGGAACAACAGGCAAAGTATGATGCTGCCTTGGAAGTTCTTTCTGGAGACTTGGGGTCTCTTATGGGAAGGGAGGAGGACAAGCTTCGTACGCAGGTAATTTCAATTTCAATTCAATTTTCTTTGACAGTGTCTTGTATTGTGAATTACTATTAATCTGGATTACAAGCCACAGTAACTACAATCACATTTTCTTGTTCCATATTTCTCCATCCTAATATAAATCTGAACATAAACACCAATTTACTAGAATTTAACGCATATGTTGCTATGGATGTTTTATCATCTATATAATCAGGAGAAATTGATGGTAATAAGCTTACTAACACTAGAACTTTACATTATATCTAGTGTATGACTATGAATCATATATATAATCAGGAGAAATTGATGGTCATAAACTTACTAACATTAGAACTTTACATAGTGGTTTATTTCTTAGGTTATTTGTGTCCATTAAATTGGGAACTGGGTGGGCGAGAGAATATTATGGTGATTTGGCACTCTCCTATCTCTTCAGTGTAGAGATAAGACTGGAGTGCGTTTCTGAATGTGTATCATAATCATAATAATACTGAATTGATAGCCAACCCAGCTGTTCTGTAATTCTGTCGGCATTCGGGCATTGTTTACTATGGAATACTCTAATCAATTCATGAACTTGGAAAGTTTCTGAAAGCTGTAATGGACGTACAGTTAAAGTAGTTTATCGAACTGTGATTTTAGTGAAAACGTTATGCCCCATTACTGTTTTATTGTTGGTTTCCAGAAAAACACTACTCACTGTCTCTTAAAGTCATAATGTCTGTTGCACCGGCCTACAACCTACATAGGCTCCTTTAACTTCTAAGTCTTTGTTTTTCTCTCCCTCTCGAATGCTTGCTAATGAAAGTGAGAACCACTTACATTTTGTCTGACTTCAAGTTGACAGGGACGACTTCTTACTCAAGCGTGTAATTATGTGGCTGCTTCTGAGATATATCAGAAGGTTCTTGAATCCTGGTAATTCTTCCCGTCATTAACTCCATAGATTCTCAGTTGTTCTACAAAGCCAACTGCTTCTTAAACATGTGTAAGCAACTTGTTCTGAGACATTTCGTGTTCTACACATCTACTAAACAGGTTATAGGGTACACAATACACATCTATGAAACAGCTTATAGTAAGCAGTAGCACAGTAGCACCTTCAAAGGACCAACAACTCTTTTCACAAGCATACTCCATGATGTGCATAACACCATAAATGTGCTACAAATCCACCCGGCAGACCTGTCAATGTTGATTGCTTTTTTGCTCTAGAAACTGTGCTTTGATCTACCTATTTTTGTACAGAACCAAAATCCTTAGATTCATTCGGTTTATGTAAAGTTTAAGCTTTTGACGTTGGTATCTCAATTAGGAAACATTGCTATATTATTCACTGTTTTGTTTCCGCAAGTTCTTTTCTTGCTCCTTCCTCAAGTTATTGCAGCATATTTTATCCCCTTTCTGTTTAGCATTTGATAATTGTCCTCTTCTTTTGACTGGGCAGTCCTGATGACTGGGAGTCCTTTCTCCATTATTTAGGCTGTTTGTTGGAGCGTGATGTGAACTTACCTAAACCAGCCACTGGTGAACATACTTGTTCTTCTTGCTCTGTAGATTCAACTATGTTGAACAAGACTTCTCTTAGTGAGGACCTGGTACTTCCTCCACCTGAAGCAATTCTCGTTAACCTTCTTGGTGACGTGCATCTGATCTACTGAAAATACATGTTTGTAGGTTGAATCTCGCCTTGCAAGTGCATTTTCATTTGTGCAAAAGCTACAAAAAAATGATTCCGGTGACAGTGTTAGAGGTACTCACTTAGCCATTATTGAAATTGAACGGCAGCGCCGCCTCAATGGAAACACAACGGATAGGAAGTTTATGGAAGCTTTGGGAAACTATTTCCACAGGTCTGTCTGGGTGCATCCTCTTTCTGTTTGTGTCTATTTGGAATACTCTATACTATGTACAAGAATGATGGAAATCACAGCCTTTAGCCTGCAATAAGGCAGTGTCTGCTGCTTTTGAAGTTTTGATATCAACTACAGTTCATGAATTCTTGTATTAATTGTTGCATTTTGAACTAGAAAGTTGATTGTATATTTCTCTGTTTAAATTCACTTCTCTCTTTTCACGTGTTGCCAATTCATTAAAAGTTGTGTTTCGGTGCTCTTAGACTTTGCTGGCTACGTTTCCCGCACACTCTGGTGTCTTTGTACCATCTCCTCCTTATCTGGTATCAGAAATAGCCAAGCAAAGTGCTTGAGACACTGTACCCTACCTTCTAATCTACACACTCGCATATACTGCTGAAAAAGAATTTTTTCATTCGATAGACAACCGTTACAAATGACCCATGCAGTTGCAAAAGCATGTTTATAGTTGTAAACTATACCCACCATATATGGATGACATTTACATTTAAATGTATGACTTTATATCTCCATGTGCCTGTATGATATATATCTCCATGTTCCCATTACCCTTTTCTCCTAAAAGTGCTGCTTGTCAGGTCCATATCATATTGTGCCTTGTACATATCTATTTATGTGCATTCTTGTGTATTAGATGTCCAATATTAATATATTATATCAACTAGTACTAAATCGTAGAGCCGCTCATATTTGCATTCTTGAAACATAGATATATGTTTTCTCATCCATCTCTGATATGTAGCTAAAATTTCTTTTCGACTTCGCAGATTTGGTCACTTGTCATGCTCATCATCAGATGTTGAAATATACCTCCACATGCTATCGAATGATGAAATAACCGAGTTGTTAGATACAATATCCAGATCTTTTGATGCATCATATGTATCAGTAAAATCACTGGGGTTGACAGTAACTACTTTTAAGGTTCAAGAACTGTTGGGGACGTTTTTGTCGAAGTCAACTACAGGTCTACTTTCTCCGGAAATCACATTATTGTGTTTCTAACTTTCTATATCTTTAACTTGGAAAACTTTATATTGCTATTTTAAATTCAGCCATTTATTCTAATACTTCAATATGCCAATTCAGATCTTCAGCGCATTGCAGAAGGAATGGTCGAGACATTTTACAAAAACTTGCCTCTCTCAAGAGACCTGGATCCTCAGGAAAGCATACATGGCGAAGAACTGCTCTCTATGGCTAGCAGTATTCTTGTGCAGGTATGTAGGCTACTAGTGCAATTGTAAAGAAATAATTGAATTCTCCATGTGTTGGAACATAGAGAATTTATTCTCTGGAAAAAGTTTCTGATTTAGTAATTTATGATCTGGATAGGGTTCTTATAATTCATACTCCCTCCGTTCCATATTAGTTATAGCTGATTTAGTACAAAGAGGGAATAGTTTATTTGAGACAGAGCTAATGTATCAAAATTCTAACTTACTAAAAAAATGATTTCACTTCAATGTGTTGTCGTCAGCAGTTTAGTTGCAATTATGCAAGATAATTTGGTGTTAAATATCTGTAACTCGGATTAATCTACCTGGTCAATTCATTGAGCTATATTGTTTCCGCGTGTATTTGTCAAACAATTCTATAATCCAGTTACTTTGAGTTGCATAGTTCTCAGTTGCCTTTATATTTAATAGGAGTAAATAATCTCACAAAAATACAAGTTAGCATAAATTCAAACCTAAAGATCAATTTCGCATGACTACAAATTGGGGACTAATTTCACGGAAGTAGAGATTTAGGGCTACTTGTATCTCAAAACAACATGTTTGTGATACATTTTCACTAAACCTGGGTCCACATGGCGAACTCTCAAAATTATAAATCTGTCGTTCTTTGATATGTCCGATCATTAAATCTGTAGTTTTGTGAAATTGTTCTTAAGTACGTAGTTTTGTGATAGTTGTACATTAAAATTGCACTGTGCAAAATTTACTCTTTTTAATACTGCACTAAAATATACTTGTGATGTCTTTGAACAGCTATTCTGGCGTACAAGGAACTTAGGATACTTGCTTGAAGCAATTTTGGTGCTAGAGTTTGGATTGACTGTTCGCAAGTAAGCCTACTGTGCTATGGACGAATCTTCTGTTGGAACATGGGATCAAAAGATCCGTTGTCGATCACTATCTTTTGCCTTTGAATTCTGTATGGTTGATTTATTGTGCAGCCAAATATATAGTTTTTCAGGATGTATTATTGAATTATGCTACTGAGTTGACTAAAATGGAATTTGAACTATTGAAGCATAAGAGAACTAGTCATCTAAGCGTTGTTGCTGCACTTGTACAGAAGTAGACCAGATATTGGATTTATCCTAGTAGCTACAACCTCTATTTCATTTTTTCTCTACTAATTTTGATGACTTCCATGAATTGGCTATTTAAAATTTGTGCATGTCCTGTGGTAATATACTATGTTATAAACTCTAAATATACAAATGGTTACTAAATAAATGATTCAGTTCCACTTAATGAAGCCATGTGCCAATAAAATGTCAAGCAAAGTGCTATACAATATTCAATCAAGCTATGGTTTTGAAAGAAAAACCTGTTATTCCTATTCATGTAACTAGAAGCGGAATGAGAATATGTATTTTGGCCGTGTGCACAGGCATGTCTGGCAATACAAGATTACTCTGGTGCATCTGTACTCTTACCTGGGAGCTCTTCCGCTAGCACATCGATGGTAATCTTTTGCTTGAATATTTATTTTGAATAATGCTCTTGCTGTTTAGACGTCTTCGTGTGATATAAATTGCTGATATTAATGTTCTCCATTGCGGACCATTGTTGGATTGTCCTCTGGATAACTCCATGGTATAAACTTGCTTTCACAAGAAAAATCATTTGTTCCATCAAATGTGCTTTCCTTATGTCTTCTGTCCCTGTAGGGGTCTGCTTATTACTTATATGCATTGTCGTTTTTTTGGTTTATTTCCTCGAGGTTACTCATGGGACGAGGCTTTCACCATTGATCCTAAACTACATTCTTGCATACAGGTATGTAAGCCTGGAGGTCAAAAACATTCTTCTAGAGTCCGTCTCACACCACATCTTGCCACAAATGTTGAGTTCTCCTTTCTTCCAGCAAACAGCCAGTCTTGTTAAGGATTATCTTAAGTTCATGGATGATCATTTGAAAGAATCTGCTGATCTTACTTGTCTGGCATATAGGCACCGTACTTACTCAAAGGTAAGTAACACCCTTTTGCTTCTCACTAATTTTGCACGTGCACAACATAAAAGTAGTGTAATAATATGTGTTTGCCTGCTGATGGTGAGTACTGTTACACAATTTGCACCGCTGTCGGGGATGTGACCCCGGGTACCCCAGAGTTGTTGCTTTGACCGAAGCTCCCAGGACGTCAGATGCGCTCCAAGTCGAGGCAGGTGGCCTCGACTCTTCATCCTTAACGGGATCACTTTCCTTAAGGGGATCACTTTCCTTAACCGGATCACTTTCCTTAAGGGGATCACTTTCCTTAACCGGATCACTTTCCTTAAGGGATCACTTTCCTTAACCGGATCACTTTCCTTAAGGGGATCACTTTTCCTTAACCGGATCACTTTCCTTAAGGGGATCACTTTCCTTAACTAGATCACTTTCCTTAAGGGGATCACTTTCCTTAACCGGATCACTTTCCTTAACGGGATCACTTGCCTTAAGGGGATCACTTTCCTTAACCGGATCACTTTCCTTAAGGGGATCACTTTCCTTAAGGGGATCACTCTCAGCAGATCCGGAGACAACCTTAACGGATCACTCTCCGTAGACCAGGCGACATCCTTAACCGGATCACTATCCGAAGACGCCGAGACATCCCTAACAGGATCAATCTCCGCAGGCGCCAATACATCTCTAACCGGGACATCCTTATCCGGATCAGCACAAATATCTTCGGGAGAGGATAAGAAGAGGACGTGGAGATTCTGAAGACAAACGGCTAAAAGACAAAAGCAAGGACGGCATCTCCCAGAGATGCCGGAGACAAGTGCTAGAAGACAAAGGAGTCAACTGTGCTACAGTGCGTGGTGTCTCCTCCTCCACTCATTGTTCCCTGGGTTCCACGTTATAAGGGGCACCAGGGAGAGGGCACGGGGGGACGCGCGACCAGATGCGTGGCCACGGGCAGCCCCTTGGGCTCTTCTTCTTCCTCTAGCTCACTGGAGCACTTCTTCTTCCTCTAGCTCACTGGAGCACTTCTTCTTCCTCCAGAGAGAAAAGACCTCTTGGAGGCAAATCTAGTATACAGCTCGAGGAGCACTTGTAGCCCACCGTATACAAAGAGGAGAATACATCGAGTAGGCTAGTGCTGCAGTAGGGGTTTTACCTCCTCACGAGGGCCCCGAAGCAGGGTACATCGTGTGTGCTTTGTGTTCTTGCGGTTCTTGTTCTTGTTCTTGCTTGTTCTTCGTGTTCTTCGTGTGTTCTTCGTGTGCGACTCCATCGCGCAATCCCTCCCCGAAACCACAAGCATCCGTTCGGCCCCAAAATAAGCCACCCCGTGGCATCTGCGTGTTCCCACCACGACAGTTGGCGCCCACCGTGGGGCTGATAGTGGCGCTTGTTGGGTTAATTTCGGATGGGATCTTCGTCCTCAACGCGGGGACTCAACATCACCATTGTCCCCGCGCTCTAGCTTGACATCGTCGACAGATCCGTGGTGTGAAAAGTGACTCGGGGACTCGACTTCGGCATCGTCCCCGCATGTTGACTCATTTTCGAGTTGGGTACAGTGCGAATCCAAGCTGTTCTGGAATCCTGAGATGTTCTGGAATACGAATCAAGTTTTGGCAAGTTTCGGTAATCCGAATCAAGTTTTGGCATGTTCTGGAATCCGAATCAAGTTTTGGCAAGTTTCGGTAATCCGAATCAAGTTTTGGCATGTTCTGGAATCCGAATCAAGTTTTGGCAAGTTTCGGTAATCCGAATCAAGTTTTGGCATGTTCTGGGATCCGAATCAAGTTTTGGCATATTCTGGAATCCGAATCAACCTGGCAATCCGAATCTAGTTTCGGTAATCCGAATCATATCTTGGAAATCCGAGTCTATTCTGGGTATTCATACTGGCATTAGCGTCTTCCTCGACTTCTTCAACAACCTGGCCTTGTAAGTATCGTTTATATGTCTGCTTTATGCTTCTGCGTAGTCTCAAACAGTACTCGGGGACTGCCCCCTCGCTTTTTGTCTAAGTGTTTTACCCCGGACAAGATGTCTTGACCCGGGACTGGGTAGCCAGTCTGTTTTACACCACCTCCTAGATAAGAAAAGTGACTCGGGGACTCGGTTGAAACCGAGTCTAGTTTTTTGTGAATAGTATCTGCTGTTAGATTCGTTTTCTATCAAGTGCTATAGCTAGTTTGCCTCGGTTAAGTATAATGGTTGTTTCCGTCAATTATTCTTCATGATATGTATGTTGGACTAACGTTGAAAGGTGACATCGGTTTTGTTAAGAACATTCGTTACTGAGGTATCCTGGAAATTCGGAGTATTCCAGTAATCCGAATCACATTTGGAAATCTGGGTCATATTGGTAATCCGAATCACATTTGGAAATCTGGTCATATTGGTAATCCGAATCACATTTGGTAATCCGGATCATATTGGTAATCCGAATCACATTGGAAATCTGGATCCTGTTGGTAATCCGAATCATATTGGTAATCCGAATCACATTGGAAATTCGAGGTATCCGGGTAATCCGAAGTATCATGGTTGTATAGGTTATCTCAAATTACCCAAGTTATCGAGGCATTATCGGTATCCTCCAGATCGCCGTTTATTTTGGTTTGCCACAGTATCACGGCATCATTCCACATCACAAATCGCCGTTCATTTCGGTTTGTCACAATATCATGACATCATTCCATATCTCACTTCGTTGTTTATTCTGTTTGCCAACGTATCATGGCATCATTTGCATACCAGATCTTTGTTTATGTTTGTTAGCCAGCGGTAACCTTTGAGATATGTTTTTGCAGGTTGTATGTCAGTACAGCAGTGGCTGGAGACATTTATGTCGGTATACGCCCAAGATGGCTAAAACCGGCATCTGAGATATGGTTATGTCAAACCAGCATGGCTGGAGACATCTATGTCGGCATATGCCCGAAGTGGCTAAGAACCGACATATGAGTTATGCCCAAAGAGGCCGAGGTACCGAGATATGTGATATGCCCAGAGGGGCCGAGGTACTGAGATATGAGTTATGCCCAAAGAGGCCGAGGTACCGATACATGTGTGATATGCCCAAAGAGGCCGAGGTACCGAGATATGTGATATGCCCAGAGGGGCCGAGGTACCGAGATATGAGTTATGCCCAAAGAGGCCGAGGTACCGATACATGTGTAATATGCCCAAAGAGGCCGAGGTACCGAGACATATGTGATATGCCCAAAGGGGCCGAGATACCGAGACATATGAGATACATACTTGCAGGTTTATGTCGGTCCAGCTTACGCTGGCGGCATCCAAGTTCGGTAAAAGCCAGGAGGGCTAACCGACGCTGGCGGCATCCCAATTCGGTAAAAGCCAGGAGGGCTAACCGACGCTGGCGGAATCTCAGTTCGGTAAAAGCCAGGAGGGCTAACCGACGCTGGCGGCATCCAAGTTCGGTAAAAGCCAGGAGGGCTAACCGACGCTAGCGGCATCCTAATTCGGTAAAAGCCAGGAGGGCTAACCGACGCTGGCGGAATCTCAGTTCGGTAAAAGCCAGGAGGGCTAACCGACGCTGGCGGCATCCCAATTCGGTAAAAGCCAGGAGGGCTAACCTACGCTGGCGGAATCTCAATTCGGTAAAAGCCAGGAGGGCTAACCGACGCTGGCGGCATCTCAGTTCGGTAAATGCCAGGAGGGCTAACCGACGCTGGCGGCATCTCAATGCGATAAAGGCCAGGAGGGCTAACAACCGGCAGACAATGGTGGCCATGCAGGCAGTATGCCAAAATTGCTCAATGTCGGCAGAGACATCTGTGTGTGGCCATGCCCATGCAGCCAGCACATTTCCAGTGCGAATTGTCATCTCGTTGTTGATTCGGGTGAGCTCGGTCAACCGGATGTCGCATTTGGCCTGAAAGGAATGGCTAGATGACCGAATTACAAAGGCTATGCATATGGAGATTTCCTGGTGTGCTCATTTATTTTTGTAAGTCTGTGCGCGACTCTGCGAGTCCCCCACAACCTCGGGGACTACTGTCGGGGATGTGACCCCGGGTACCCCAGAGTTGTTGCTTTGACCGAAGCTCCCAGGACGTCAGATGCGCTCCAAGTCGAGGCAGGTGGCCTCGACTCTTCATCCTTAACGGGATCACTTTCCTTAAGGGGATCACTTTCCTTAACCGGATCACTTTCCTTAAGGGGATCACTTTCCTTAACCGGATCACTTTCCTTGGATCACTTTCCTTAACCGGATCACTTTCCTTAAGGGGATCACTTTTCCTTAACCGGATCACTTTCCTTAAGGGGATCACTTTCCTTAACTAGATCACTTTCCTTAAGGGGATCACTTTCCTTAACCGGATCACTTTCCTTAACGGGATCACTTGCCTTAAGGGGATCACTTTCCTTAACCGGATCACTTTCCTTAAGGGGATCACTTTCCTTAAGGGGATCACTCTCAGCAGATCCGGAGACAACCTTAACGGGATCACTCTCCGTAGACCAGGCGACATCCTTAACCGGATCACTATCCGAAGACGCCGAGACATCCCTAACAGGATCAATCTCCGCAGGCGCCAATACATCTCTAACCGGGACATCCTTATCCGGATCAGCACAAATATCTTCGGGAGAGGATAAGAAGAGGACGTGGAGATTCTGAAGACAAACGGCTAAAAGACAAAAGCAAGGACGGCATCTCCCAGAGATGCCGGAGACAAGTGCTAGAAGACAAAGGAGTCAACTGTGCTACAGTGCGTGGTGTCTCCTCCTCCACTCATTGTTCCCTGGGTTCCACGTTATAAGGGGCACCAGGGAGAGGGCACGGGGGGACGCGCGACCAGATGCGTGGCCACGGGCAGCCCCTTGGGCTCTTCTTCTTCCTCTAGCTCACTGGAGCACTTCTTCTTCCTCTAGCTCACTGGAGCACTTCTTCTTCCTCCAGAGAGAAAAGACCTCTTGGAGGCAAATCTAGTATACAGCTCGAGGAGCACTTGTAGCCCACCGTATACAAAGAGGAGAATACATCGAGTAGGCTAGTGCTGCAGTAGGGGTTTTACCTCCTCACGAGGGCCCCGAAGCAGGGTACATCGTGTGTGCTTTGTGTTCTTGCGGTTCTTGTTCTTGTTCTTGCTTGTTCTTCGTGTTCTTCGTGTGTTCTTCGTGTGCGACTCCATCGCGCAATCCCTCCCCGAAACCACAAGCATCCGTTCGGCCCCAAAATAAGCCACCCCGTGGCATCTGCGTGTTCCCACCACGACAACCGCATTTGTTCTTACAGTTCAAATCAAGGGTTTGAAAACCCCCTGTCACTAGCAGATCAGATGCCCTGTAAACTGGAATGTAGGATTACTCTGTTCCATGGTCTTGTAATTTGTCATAGTTTTAATATCTGAACTGATATTTTGACCGATGAGTACCTAGCAATAACAAGTCCATTGCTGGTTTGGAATCCTCTAATTGTTGCCGTAATTTCTAGAGTTCCTCTCTGCAATATGTATTTGTGAAGTTGATGCCATCTTTAGTTGCTCTCTTTGGAAGCTTATGCATAATTTGTTAAATAATTCAGCTGCTGTCTTTGGAAGCTTAGATCATTGTCACTTGTTCTTTATGCTTTGTTACTGGTTTATTTAGCCATGGACCACATTAATGGCTGCACCACAGCTGGATTTACGTTCTCTACAGAAATCTTGTGCTGCATTTTCTCATTATTCTGTGCTATTGTTGCTCAGGTAATTGAATTTGTTCAGTTCAAAAATCGCTTGCAACGCTCCATGCAGTATCTTGCTGTAAAATCTGATTCTGTAATACTGAGTCTGAAGCAGAACTCCGAGTCTCTTGAGGAAGTGGAGGTTAGTTGTTACTTGTGAATTTCAAACCCAAATTTGGGAAGTAGTTTTAGTAAAATTTATCGTGATATGCATTGCTGCTTGGAAGAAATACATATTTTTCTTCAACATGTAACCATTTTGAACTTAGTATTACAGGATACTACAATTCTGTTGTTTATAAATGAGGCCGCATATTATTGAACCAACCATTTTCTTAGAACATGCAATTATCTCTTAGGTGTTGATTAGTTTGTTCCTGCAATTTTCTATGTAATCCGTAGCCGTACTAATTATTGTCCTTAAGTGCAGTCTGTTCTTGAAAATGTGAACCATGGAGAAGGCTTGGTTGATCTATCAAATGAAGATAACATGAAACATTTGACTTTTAATGAAGATCTCGAGGCACGCCCTTGGTGGACGCCAACAACAAGTGTGAATTTTCTTTCAGGTATCGGTGTCCCATACTAGTACTCCCTCTGGTCCGTAATAAGTGACGGGAGCTGTACGTAAAGTTTGTACGTGACAAGGTCATTCTTAGCGAATCTTATATAGGATCGGAGGGAGTATCATTTTCTTGCATCTCGTTTGTTCTTTACAGTAGCGCTATTTTGATTTACTATGCTCCGTGCTTGGAAATTAGTTTTCATTATTCATTGAAGTGTCTTTGTTGGAGTTTTCTATGGTCTTGTAAGCTCGAAAGTTATTACAATTGTTATGGACTTGTGGTTTTACAGAACCAATCGATGAAGGTTCAACACCAGCATGCTTTAGGGCCGAAGTGGTACGCCTTTTTCTTGGAACCTTTATCTACACAAGTCAAGCAGTTTTATTTGTTATCGTCTTCATTCATTATATTACATCATATGTTGAACAAAAAAAAATACATGACCCCCGTGTCACCGTACATCAGGTCACGAGTGTACAAATGTACTCCTGAATTTCGTAGCAAATAGTCGATAGTTACGTAGATTTATACTGACGGTAAACAAGATTAAAGACACATTCCAGTTTCTTACTTAAATTGGAACATCGTAGTTGGGAGCGGCTGGCAGAATCTAGAAGGTGATTCTTTCAAAGATCACACATCTCAATTTTTCCTTTGTAATGAAATGTTCCTTGCATCATCTCAAATTTGAAAATGAAATGCCTCGTTCTATTTTTTTATTTTCTCGTACTTCGGCATAAATGCTTCATTACATCTCTTAAATTAAACTAGAATTCTTCATTCAAGCTAAGGATGTCCTAGCAGATATTAATTTCACTTTTAAGACATGAAGAATTGTCATCTTATACTCATCTTTGAAAAAAATTGTATATAAGATCTTTATAATTTATGTTGAATTATAGTTTTGCAACTTCAAACACCGATCTTGAAAATACTAGGCCCGCCAATATTCAACACGTCTTTCCCCACGGATGGGATTGCGTCTATTTTTCTATTTTCTTCATTCTTTCCATCTCCTATATCTTGAAGGTATGGCATATTGTTTTACTTCGCTGCTGCAGCCCACGCACCCGTCAGCTGACGCTGATAAAACAAGCCTGCATATGCGTGTGCTCTTGTAGCGATCTCCTAGTGCTGGTGGCTATGTTGCCTTGTCATGAGCAACATGACCCCTAGCCCAGTGAGTGGATAGCAGCGTGTACCAAAACTCACAGCCCCATCCACCAGACGTGGAGGCAGTTGCAGTCTCCTCCTCGCTGGCCCAAAACTAGAGCTGAATAAACGCTTCTTACATGTATATGAGAGCAAATGCATGAAGTGATACCTCCATTTCGTTTGCATTTTTTTCCTATAGAAATTGTTGCAGCTGTTTAACTAAATCTACCGATTTTTATTTGTTCATTCATTCCCTTACAAAGTTGCATATGTTTAATGTAGTGCAAGCTCAAATCTACTGAGAAGGATGGCCCTAAGAGGAGAGATACTGAGAGAAAATCTCTTGTTCCCCGCTTGCTTGTTTATCTATCCATGCATGGTTGTGTATCTTCTCTAAGGGAGACTGAACCCAACGGGTCTGTTTCTGATATTACTGTTGGGGAAATGAAAACCTTACTTGAAAAGTACGCTAGGAGTATTGGCTATTCCATGGATGATGCTCTAAGCATGATTTTGGGTATGTCTTCTGGCAAGAAGTCAATTAAGGTATGAGTTAACTGAATATATGTTCTTCCTTTTGAATTTAGCCCTAATAGCCTGCCTGTATTGTACACATGTCATCCCTTTACATCATTGTGTTTTTGTATCTCAAGAATATTTTTTGCATTTTTTTCCGGATTGTTAGTATTTTTTTTAAAAACATGCTGGCAGATCTGACTATTATCCTCTATGTTCTTTATCCTGTTTCAATTAGAAAGAAGAAAACATGAGTGTTGCTTCTATGCTCTCCCAAAATTAAAGCTTGAATTCTAAAGCAGTATTGCTTGCAATGAATGTTCGATTGAATAGATGCCCTTATCTTTATAGTTTTTTTGTTAAAGCGCAAACACGCTACCTTTCAAGATTATTAATGTGTGTACGATGTCGGTTATGCAATCCGTTGCTCTTGCATGTCTTAATGGAATGGTTCAATCGATTTAACATTATGCCGCTTATTATGGGCCCAACAGAAATTCTTGAATCTTCCCTTTGACTGGTTCCCCAAGTTAAATATTTTCCTTCGAAACAGCAACAATGTTTTAGTTACATTTGAAACAGTAGTTTCGACCCCTACCCTTATTACTGAAGTACGACTATAAACCAATCAGCATCTTGTTAATAACATCTGTCTTTTGCAGGACTTCGCTCCTGACATTGTCAGTTGGATGAGCTTTGCTGTATTTATTAATGCGATGAATTTGTGGTCAAATGAGCCGGTGATCCCCAGAACTGACCAGAGCAGCTCTACTTCTTGGGAGATCGTGGATAGCTTGGTGAAAGTTTGCATAGCGGAGCACCTGACTGATGCCAATCGAATTCTGACTTGTCCTGGAAATAAAATTCCTCTTTTAGTGCAGATGGTTACAGAACCCATTTCTTGGCATCTTATCGTAATCCAATCCTGCATAAGAGCGTTCACCCCTCAAGGAAAGAAGAAAAAGAAAAGCGGCCCATCGGTGCAACCAAACATACCTCAGTTGCAAGGAATTCAAAGATCTGTTCAATGCTTGATCGACACGCTCCGAAGTGTCCAAGCATGGTTATCTGATCAGATGAGCCCAGAGGAGAAAGCTTTGGATATCTTGTTGTCGCATTTGCAAGGAACTAGTGATGAAGGGCCAGGACAGACATTCCGTGTCCTGGGAGAGAATCCATCAGCACATGCCTCTGAGCTTGGTGATCTGATTTCCAAGTCTTTGGAAACATGGAGTTCTACTGGTGTGGTAAGAAGAATTGTGGGAGCAGAATACGAGCTGCTAGCTGAGTTCAAGAAAACGGTCGACTCGAAACTCAAGCGGCTTGTGTCAGAATTGGCTTCGTTATCTTCGGTGCTACACTAGAGTTTGTAAAATTTTGCACTATTCTTGTTGTGGCTTTCCATTATATATTTTGTAACAATGTAGCGGAATGGCTGTGGGCTGTCGTTTGAATTGGTTCTATTCAATTTTGAGAGAACATCTCCCTTTCCATGTATCCAGCGCTGCATTTTTTTTGAGACAAGCCAGTGCTGATTCGATATTGTATTGGAAATGTGCTGTATGACTTAAATTTGACCTGGTGATGACGCACCAAATAACAGAACCTGTGACGATATATCTGCAATTTTGTTGCGGAGCAACTAGAAGAAGTTTGCCGTCAGAAGTGCTGGTGCGCAAATGAGCGGTCGGCATTTAGGGTAATCGTTAGTTCTTCTGGCTTTTTTTTTGAACTGTTATGAATTGAATATACAGTGCGTCGGCAATGAATGGAGAAGATGTTTCGACTCATTAAATCAAACACGACGCCTTAGTCTTTTGGAACGGCATAGACCTCTGCGTCAACTACTAACTAGCTCCATGTAGCGTAGGCGGTTCAACACTTCTCAAAGTGTAACCTTTTTTTGTGAGAAAAAGGGTAACTTTTCTAAAGATTTATTGTCGCTTGAGTAACTTGGAACATGTTACTGGGCAGGTAACCTTTTTTTGCCGATTTAGTTTGTTGCTGGCTCATACGTCGGCAAGATTCAACAATTTAACTTCTTCAGTTTAAAACAAAAAACAAAAAAAATAACTTCTTTCGTGCCGATTACTGGACCAAAGGGTTCTCTGGAGCCTTGTTGGGGCCTGTTTGGTTGGACTATGGCTGTGCACATGTTTGATTTTTCCGGAAGAGTATGATACCCCTCCGTTCAGTAATGTAAGGCATTTTAACATTTTTGATTCAAATCTATCTATCTAGACTTACTTTGTACATATATTCACTCATTTTAGTACGTATATAGTCAAAATTAAAATGTTAGGTCCAATATCATTAGTGAACGGAGGGAGTATGTAACATACTAATAACCATAGTGCGATTTCCATCAACGTCAGTAGAATATAAACCTGTAACAAGTATGGAATGGAAACCTAAAAGGGGCCTCAAACAGTAAGGGCTCATTTAATTCATAGGATATGAAAGGTGTAGGAATAGGAAACCCATAGGATTAGAATGTCATGTCTAGTTGAATCCTATAGTAAGAGTACTTTGTGTTTGATGACAAAAAATAGTAAAAAGAGATTGGAGTGAATGCCACAATTCCTATGTTATGTAGTAGTACAAAGATTTTATGGGAAAAATTCCTACAAAAACTAATCATATAAATCAAACGACTAACCTAGGAAAATTTTCTATAAGATAAAATCCTCCAAGAATTTCCTTTGAATAATAAAGGAGCCCTAAACTACTATTACCACTTGTGCGACAGTAGCGTGCAGCATAGTATGATTGCCAGGTGGGTGCTACTCTGATCTCTGGGTATGGCCCAAGCGTGCACGCAGGGAGCTCGCCCGAGCTCTCAATTCAAACAGAAGAGCGCATACGGGTGCTGCGCTCAACTGTACAGGTCAGGTCGTAGGGTAGGCCACTGGAGCAATCTACTTACTCCAGTGGAGACGCAAATCTCTGTAACTGTATCTGTATAGTATACGCAAACAGCAAGAGCCAAGCAGAAAGCTACAAGGCGACGGCGAAAAGGATGGAGACAAAGTTTCCTTTTATTTTTTGGAGCTGAAGAGGAGGGGAGACAAAGATGAGGAGAAGAGACGAGACGAGAGTCATGGGCGCGGTCAGGTCTTGTGACTTTTCTATCTCTGCCTCTGCAGTGCAGGCCGGAAGATCTAAAGAAGAACACGGGAGGTGCAGCCGCTAGTGGCATTTTATTGAATTTCCGGCGTATAGACAATAGAACTAGCAGTACATCTTCATCATTTATTTCTTTTTCCTGTCGATAGTGAGGCGTCATCTGCTTTTGTTTTATGGTTTCTTGCTTCTTTCTTTCCTGGAATTTTTTCTTTCTTTCTTTGGATTGGACTGTGGTGGACCTGCGGTGCTTCCCTGCTCCTCCTCCGATAAGCGCGAAAGATAGCGAGAGGGCGACGCGCAAAGTCAGAGGGGAGATTGATGTGCATATATGTTGTCGTCTATGCTTCTTCAGCTTTTGTATTGTACCAGCCTCAACTGTCGGCCAACAGTTTTTTCAGGTTCGAGCTCCACCCATCGTACCGCCGCGGAACTTCCATGAGTAATAATTTGTTCAGCAGGAAAAGAAGGAAGAAAACAGAGAGGCGTCAAATCCGTGATCGATCGATCACCGCCTTCTTCGCCTGTGCTTAACTGATTTCACGGACTGCTCACGCGTGCTTGCATCACATGAATTGTATCCATGATATTCTTCCCCTCTGTGGGCTTGGACGTGCAAGTGCCAATGATTAAACTCAAAATAGAT
Source organism: Poa pratensis (assembly GCA_947311845.1). Taxonomy (NCBI): domain Eukaryota; kingdom Viridiplantae; phylum Streptophyta; class Magnoliopsida; order Poales; family Poaceae; genus Poa; species Poa pratensis. Next base: position 21,302,201 of record CAMZMU010000059.1, on the reverse strand, counting down.
TTCTGGTATATATACACTTACTACTAGTAGTACTTCACAAATTTTGAAGATCAGTGGTCGCTGATTTACTACTGATCTACTAGGAACATCATGCCTTCAGGCTTCACGGCCGTACCCCGATATAGTACTGTACTAATTTGGACCGAGTGGACACATCTTTTAACGCAAAGCCATCGATCGAAACGCTTTCAGGTTTTTGCACAGAAAATTAAGCAAGATTTTGGGCTGTCAATGGCCCCACGACCACCCCAGCCTGCACCTAACTAGAGCTCCGGAAAGAGCTTAGATCAAGGCTATTTTGCGCCAACTTTGATGTAGCCAATCAACCATGGGATGCCGCGGGCTTTGCCATGATGCAAAACATGCAATAAGTATGCCTGCGATCATTCCACTTTAATTAGCTGGCTAGCTGGTGATATCATTTGATCCCATGTGCATGCGTGCATGCCTGCGCTCTGTCATGGTAATGATCCATTTTGGTTGCTTTCTCGGAGCTCATGATTATTTAAACACTCACGTGTACAAAAAATTATAAGCAGTATGAGATGGATACATCAAATGTGTATTATCTCATCACTAGGCACAAGCCCACATGTGGATCGTTGCCCAGGATCATTGAGGTCTTCATCGAGGAAAAGAAAATGGATTAACGGATTTTTCCTATAGAAATCACATCTCTGAAATTCGTACGTTTTTTCTTTGTTTCAAACGGTGCTCTATGAATTCAAATACTACAAAGCAGACAATCATAAAATACCTCCTAAGGAACAGAATCCTCTAGATTTTTTATGAAATTCCCAACAAAGAGGTCCTAAGAGGAGGATTAACGGAAATATACTGAATTATCATGTTTCTCCTCTTCTTCTTGGAGTCTAGGCTTGTTTACTTTGTGTAATCCGCGGGCATCGACCGCTGAGGTCAACAGATACATCATGATCACCAATGCCATGGACGTGGGCCAATCCATACTCCAATGTAATCTCACGTCTAACGTATCAGATTGTCTAGTCTAGTTTGGCTACCCATGATGATTTCATATAATAGACCCAAGTGTAACCCTATATTTGAGAAAGAAGAAAGGCAAAACTATATTTCCCATCGATTATTTTATGTCGCTTAGTAGGTATCATAGGGCCCTATTGAGACACACATTAAATTGAACTCAGGATTTTATTTGTTGGGTTGGGGTGAAACCACCCAACAATTGATTACTTCTATATGAAGGGCCCTCTTTGGATTGTAAGATTTTTGTATGAATTTTGGAGGGTTTGAATCCTATGGATTTTTCCTTTGAAAGCCCTTTGGATCAAAGGATTGGGCCATCAAATTCCTATGAAATCTAATCCTATGCCCCCCATTCCATAGGATTCTCAACATGAGCTCAAACCTCATTTTTTATTTTCCTACGCGAAGTCCAATACAGTTTCACTCTATCTCTCTCTACTCTCTCTCACCAATCTTTCAAAATTCCTGTGTTCAATTCATGTGCACCATCCAAAGGCAGCTGCTACAAAATTCCTACATTTCACAATCTTTTGGGAATCCACATCACATGACATCTCAATTCTGTGTTTTTCCTAATCCTACGTTTTGAAATCCTGCAATCCAAAGAAGCCCCTAATCTCTAACCTCAAAGAACCTATAGGCAAGCAAGGCCAATGATAGAGAAAAACGCACTTGTAGACTTCCAACTTTCCAAGATAGATAACCTTTATATATCTAGAAACCTTCGTTAGGATATTTATTAAATATGTATGTGAGACATCAGCCAAGATATACGGGAACACAAAAGTAATAGGTACGAACAAATAGAGGAGCAATAGGTCGCGAGTTGTGGCCTCCTCGGCCCCTCATAAGCCTACTCGAGTCCTCTTGTGCTTGTTCTATTCGCCTTCAAAAAATATGTACGCCAGATTTCTTAGGGATTTTTTCGTGTCAGCCAGTTTGCTAAATTCAAAAAAATACGAAAAGGCAGTTTTGTGCCTTCTAGTAATAAAGACCAGTAGAAAATCTCAATAACCATGGAAAACCTTAAGAAAACATTATAACCATGACAAATATCAATGGAAACAACATAACAAATTTGAATAGGTATACATACATTCTGGGACGTATTACCTGCCATGAAGTACTGGGTAGGTCGATGACCCGGTGTCCAATTACGTTAAGAGGACACCTCGTCAACATCGAATACAAGACAAGTAGATAATTACCAAAAAAAGGAGACTAGTTAGTAACAAACTAGGATTTTATTTGTAAGCCGATTGGGTACCTTGTAACACAGGTAACAATACCCTTGGCCACCTTTATAAGGATGGGTTGGGATCACCCGACTTCGTAAGACTTTAGAGGCAATTTTTGTGCAACACGCAAACTATAACATAGCAACACAAGCAATGCAACTCGTCGTAAACATGAGTAAGGTCTCTCTCCCTGTCTCGAGAGAGTCGAATCTGTATAAATCTGTATCTCTTGTGCAACCATCGTGATCGTCCCCATGTTAAGTATTGCTGGTACAAACATCTATAAACCTAAAGTTGACACTTATGCACACTGGAAACATCTACTGTGATATTTGTAAGGATGCAATATCTAGAGATCTCTACCAATAACTAACGATTGTAATATAGGCACGATGACACACGTATATATGTATCATATATACCTTCAAATCATCAAAGTGGCACACATTGATCCAAGAATGCAAGCGATTTTGTTCTTTTCTATATTTTTTGGAAATAGATTTAACCAAGTTTTTATTACAATATCTCAAAAAGGAAACAAATGGCAACACTTCATGAGAAAATAAAGTTTAAATATTGTCCAAGCATATCTCCATGATTGACATTATATATAATTGTATAACGAAAGTATTGCATCTTAGGTTTCAAAGTTTATACCTGACACAAAAAAGGTCAAAATTGTATGTAAGATATGAGTTAAAATAGAAAAGTTTAGTATAAATAGATTTTCAATTCACATTACTGTCTCCACTTAGTCGTCGCCTCTTGTGCTTCCGTGGTAGCAGACGCTAAAGCTCTTTTAGAGCAAGGTTAACATCGCTCGTGGGGTTGTAGCCAGCTGGGCTTCCCGTCGATGATTTTTCTTTGCCTCTCTGCCGAGCTACATAACTGCTGATGCAATGCGCACGCAAAATCGGGACGCTTCATTCCACAAGGCACTATTTTGAGGACAAAATGTGTGTTGCAATTTGGTCCCCTCTCTTTGTCTCCACAACATGTTGTTGTTTTTAATAATTTACGTTCTCGATCTTGGTTTCTTTTGTTGGATTCGTGTTTGTTGTTTTATCTAGTTTTTGTGTCTTCGTCCGGGTGGTGAGACGGCAGCTACATCCTGGTGTCAGAATAAGGTACTCCCCGCTTTATCCCGCTCCGGTGGTGTTCCTAGCGCTAGCGGAGGACGCATGGAGTTGTGTGTCCGGAGGATCTTCTGGGATCTTGTCGGTTTTTATGTTCGTCGGTACGTTTGCAGGTCAGATTATTCTGATCTATGGCTCAAATCTTTGGCGATGGTTGCTACTCTGATGCGCTGGCCTTTGGGAGTCTTAGCACGACGACTTCTCGTCTGTCTACCACAACAAGTTCTCTTACGACAAGCTTTGACTCACTCCGGTGAGGGAGGGGCGAGGACAACGGCTCGCTCCAGTGTTCGTAGTCGTCGCTAGGTGGTCGAATAACCTATTTATAATTTTTATTACTTTTTGTGTCTTTGTACTACAGTGGATTATTAATGTATTATTAATAGATCGGTGGTCTTTTTCGCAAAAAAAAAAGATAAGACATGTGACCATAATCGGATGGACTAATATTCAAACATGCAAAAATGCATACAGGTCGGCGGTACGAAAGCGGTGATAAAATGGAGCGGAATCCTAACTGACGGTGACGGTGTGTCCCGACAAGTTCAGACAGCCCTAGGAGGCTGGGGGAGCTCCACGAGAAGAAACTCCAAGATTATCTCAGTTAATTTACAACGTGCTATTTTTACATCAAACTAATCATGAGATTGATCCCTAGCAAAGTAGTAAAAACGTCTCTCATATTTTTAATAACCACATTCCACAAGAGGAGGCAACTTTAATTGTAGCAATGGCAGTGTTCCCCAGAAAGAGAAGGATAAAGTGAAGGCACACCTTGACCATCTGACGGACCGGCGACAAAGATGCAGCTGCAAGCCTAGCACACCTGACCTGCCTGCCTGCGACAACCGGTGTTCGTAGTAGGACCTGCTTAGCTAGGTGAGGCAACAGTCTTTAGGTCCACACCATCAAGGACTCTCTCTTTAGGCTAATCTAAGCCCTAACTTTGAGGCAGAAAGTGATCAAGCTTCATGGCCATCGCAGTACATACAAAAGCTTGCACTAATCTACTGTTTGCTTGTCTTGCTCTAATAGTTTGTCAGTAATGTACACACAGTGTCAAGGCATTGTAGTGACAGAGTTCGGCATGCTTCTTTGGCGGACAGAGAGATGGGCGCGAAGAGTAATCAAACCGAGGACCTCTTTGATCTGTGTAAATTTTTAAGAGGCTGGAAAATATTCAATTAATCACTTTGCACCGTATGGATTTCATAAGAACTTCACAGGGTTTCCAACCTTACAAAATTTTCTTACTAATGCATTTGGATAATATCAAATCCTATTAAAAATTATCATCTGTTTAGCAATCAAAATCTGCAATTTTTTCACTTATGAAAAGTGCAACAAAAAAAAGGTATATAAGTACATATATGTGTCTACCATGTATGTACAAACTTTTGAAAGAATTATGTTTTCATTTATGACCTACTTAAAGAAGACAAATGTGAAGACCAAAATCGATTTTCTTTAGTGGCTACCTAGAGCCATATGATTTTTATGTGAATTTACACCTTCATAAGAATTATCTTTACATATTTGTATAAGAAAATCATATTTTATTAAACCTTTAAATATTATTTAAAAAATATCAGGCCATGTTGGCCTGGTTCCTTATGTCCGCGCTAAGAGCATCTCTAGCAGATCCCATAAAAGCCCCAAAACCTTAAAATAACCGCTAGTTTATGGTTTTCGCGAAACTTTTTGTCCCGCGTGGATCACTTATATCGGCCTGACACTAATTTTCTTTAAGGAAAACGTAAAACGGGGGACGAAAATCTTCATATACAAGGTTTGGCCTCCGGTTTTTAGGTTCCCTTTTATATCCACGAAACGTTTGGTGGAAGCTCCCGCACCGCCGCCCCGCCGATCTCCTAGCTCCCGCGTCGTCCATCCTCCCCGCACCGTCGGGGTCATCGCCATGGGGTTCATATTCCCGTCGCCTGAAGGTTTCGCCGGGTCGAGGTCCGACGCGCCTCCCGCAGCCAGGCTGGGGTCTTCCACCACTTCCGCCGTCGGGTCCGCACCTTCCGTCACCCCCCCCCCCCAGGTAGGGACTGACGCGTCTCCCGCCATGCGGTACTTCCCTCCCCCGGCTCCCGCGTGGTTCAACCTCGTGACTCTCATCTGGTATGGTGTCGCACCTACCACATATTCCCTTGCGATCAAATTGAGAGGTAGATTTCTCCTCTAGCCTCCGAGTGTGTGCCAAAACGTTTCTATTTCTTAATATTTTTGGTTTTATCGTTGTGTAGTACGGAAGAAGAAATGGAAATATATGATAAGGCAGTAGCGGATCCGTTTATAGGTTGTCTTTGATAGAAGCAATGGACATATATGAGCCAATGATTAAGGATTTCATTGACCAAAAGTTGTATGTAATTGATTTGGACAAAATATCGAATGATGGTGGATTGCAGGTCTTACAAATGATAATGGATTTGGACAAAATATTGAATGATAGTGGATTGTATGAGGCTAGATCTCTTTGCATTGCAGGACAAGATCATGTTGTAGAATTCAACTTCGTTGGACAAGCAGACTCGTCACTGCCGGGAATGTCTAAGGGCATCTCCACTCGTCCCTCCCAGCGCCCCCCCAAGAGGCGAAATAGCGCCGTTTGGCCCGAAAAGCGCCGTTTTTCTCCCAGTCGGCCCCCAGGAGCCCAAATAGCGCCGTTTCGGCGGAAAATAGCGCCGGCGCACCCAGGCGGAACCCAGTCCATTGCGTTCCGTCTTGGGGGCCAAAACGCGCGAAGTCTCGGTGGGCCAGCACTGTCGGCGAGACAGCGCTTTTCCCACCCCGCCTCGCTGATGACGTGAAACACACGTTCGTTGGGAGACCCCAAGAGGAAGGTATGATGTAGTCAGCAGCAAGTTTTCCCTCAGAAAGAAACCAAGGTTATCGAACCAGTAGGAGCAGCAACTCTTCAGAAGGTTGTCAACGGCGCCAGAAAAATAGCTGTGCAGGGAGTCTGGACTGTTGACGTGGAATCTGCACACAACACAATCAAACTACTTTGCCCCAACGAAACAGTGAGGTTGTCAATCTCACTGGCTTGCTGAAAACAAAGGATTAAACGTATGGTGTGGAAAATGAGTATTAAATTGCAGAGAATGAAAAAGGAACAGTTTGCAGTTTGTGGTTGTTTAATCAGTGTAAAAGAATGGACCGGGGTCCACAGTTCACTAGTGGTGTCTCTCCATAAAAGATAACTAACATGTTGGGTGAACAAATTACAGCTGGGCAATTGACGAATAGTGAGCGCATGACAATGCATATACATGACATGTTGACTACTATGATATTTAATTGGGCATTACGACATAATACATAGACGTTATCCAACAGCATCTATGACTAATAATCCACCGCCGGGTTGTCATCCGAGTCCCCCGTTGGTATTAAGTTGCAAGCAACGGATAATTGCATTAAGTAAAGTGCGTAATGTAAACAAACACATATGCCCGTGGACATAGCATCGTTAGGTTATCCCTAGTGGCAACAGCACATCCACAACCTTAGAACTTTCTGTCACTGTCCCAGGTTAAACGGAGACATGAACCCACTATCTAGCATAAATACTCTCTCTTGGAGTTACAAGCATCTACTTGGCCAAAGCATCTACGAGTAACGGAAAGCATGCAAGATCTTAAATAACATATAAGATAGATTGATAATCAACTTGACATAATATTCAATATTCATCGGATCCCAGCAAACACAACATGTAGCATTACAATAATATGATCTTGATCATGTAGGGCAGCTCACAAGATCTAAACATGATGGCACAAAGTGGAGAGACAACCATCTAGCTACTGCTATGGACCCGTAGTCCAAGGATGAACTACTCACGCATCACTCCGGAGGCAGGCATGGCGATGTAGAAGCCTCCGGTGACGATTCCCCTCTCCGGCAGGGTGCCGGGAAGAGGTTCTGAACCCTCCCGAGCTAGGGTTGACGACGGCGGCGTCTCTGGATCTTTTCGTGGATATTTGCTCAGGTACTTAGGGTTTTCGCGTCGGGGGGAATAAGTAGGCGAAAGGGCGGCGGCTGCGGACCCCCGAGGGGCCCACACCACCCAGGGCGCGGCAGAGGGGGGCCCGCGCCCTGGTGCGTGTGGCCTCCTGGTGGCCCTCCTCTGCTGCTCCTTCGCTCCGTCAGGTGTTCTGGAAAAATAGGCACCCCCGTGTAGTTTCGTCCAATTCCGAGAATATTTCCAGACTAGCTTTTCTGGAATACAAAAACAGCAGAAAACAGGAACTGGCACTTCGGCATCTTGTTAATAGGTTAGTCCCAAAAAATGTATAAAAGTGATATAAAGTAGATGCAAAACATGTAGCAATTGGTATAAAACAAGCATGGAACATCAAAAATTATAGATACGTTTGAGACGTATCAGCATCCCCAAGCTTAGTTCCTACTCGTCCTCGAGTAGGTAAACGATAAAAACAAAATAATTTTTGAGGTGACATGCTACTATCATAATCTTGATCATATAATATTGCAAGGCACATGTAAATGAATGAAGTGATCCAAGTCAATGGTCTATAATTTGCTACCAAATAGATAATGAGTAAACAATGAATCACACAAGCTAAACGTTTTCATGAATAGTACTTTCGAGACAAGCATCAAACAGTTTTGCATAAGTGTTAACTCATAAAGCAATAGTTTCTAACAAAAGGTATTTAATCAACACAAAGGAAGAATTTAGTTTCAGCATTTGCTTCAACTTTCAACATATTTATCTCATGGATATTGTCAACACAAAGTAGTATAACAAGTCCAATACATTGCATATAACGCATGTTGTAACAAAGTTGACACTAGTGTTTGCTTGTGGAAGACAGAAAGAATAGGAAAACTGACTCAACATAAAAGTAAAAGAAAGGCCCTTCGCAGAGGGAAGCAGGGATTAAATCATGTGCTAGAGCTTTTAGGTTTTTGAAAGCATATAGAGATTGCATAAAATATTTGATACTCCTCCCAACCTTGCTAACACAAGCCATGGCTAACCGAATCCTCGGGTGCCTTCCATCAATCACATACCATGGAGGAGTATCTATTTTTGAGAGGTGTTTGTTAATTGTCAACGAATGGTAGCGGGTGAGAACAGTATTCTACCTGTCGAACGGACTTTTAAGAGCGGCTCCCATGAAGGACGTTATTTCTACCAGCAAGGCAGATCATCCCTCTTTCTCTTTGGTTTACACACATTCAGGTATTTCACTGTTTGTCATTGCTTACTGATGAATCAGGGCAAAAGTGTGAAGAGAATTAATTGGTTAAAGTTGTAATTAATTGGGACTGGGCACCCCGTTGCCAGCTCTTTTTGCAAGTTATTGGATAAGCGGATGTATATGCCACTAGTCCAGGTGTAAAAGTCCACTCGACAAATAGAATAAAGAATAACCACACTAATTCCTCATGAGCTAGTAAACATTGACACAAAAAGGGAATAATAACATTTTGAATAATTTAAAGGTAGCACATGAAAAATTTACTTGGAGTGGCAAGGAAATACCACATATAGGTAGTTATGGTGGACACAAATGGCATGGATTTTGGCTCAAGGATTTGGATGCACGAGAAGCATTCCCTCTCAGTACAGAGTTTAGGCTAGCAAGGTTATGTAAGCAAACAAGAATATCAACCCGTACACCAAGTTTTATATGACAAACATATTGCAAACGTTATAAGACTTCATACCGTCTTCCTTGTTAACCAAACCCTGTTATTAGAAAATATCTAGACCTTAGAGGTACCACCGATGCAAACCAAATTTTCAACAAGCTTTACGGTAGTTCTTCACTAATAGGCTTAACTCATGTGATGCACAATTTAATCATGATCTACTTGTTAACTCAAAACAATTGACAAGCATCAAGTTATCCATTTTAGTGATCTACAAGATTAAGCAAGTTTTTCCTTATACCAATTACCACATGCAACATTTTCTGAACCAACCAAACACCAATCAATTTATTTCATCAACTCTCCAAACAAATATAAGTGAAGCAAGAGAGTACTTTCTACAAAAGAAAGCTAATAGCTCTGACAAGAGATACATGAAAACAAGAGCTAAAAGCTGAACAGCGCTAGATATGAATACTCAACAAATATAAGTGAAGAATAGGAGTATTCTCATGAAAAAGCGGAGCGTGTCTCTCTCCCAATCAAGAATGCTAGGGTCCAGTCAAGCTTTATTGAAAATAAAAGTGCAATACTGAAAATAAAAGCACACAGACGCTCCAAGAAAAGCACATATGATGTGAAAGAATTAAAATATAGTTTCACTAGAGATGACCTGATAATTTTGACGATGAAGAAGGGGATGCCTTGGGCATCCCCAAGCTTAGACGCTTGAGTCTTCTTGAAATATGCTGGGGAGATCCATGGGAGCCTCCCCAAGCTTAAGCTCTTCACTCTTCTTGATCCTATTATATCATCCTTCTCTCTTGACCCTTGAAAACTTCCGTCACACCAAACTCAAAGTAGATCTCATTAGAGGGTTAGTGCATAATCAAAAATTCACATGTTCTATAAAGACGCAATATGATTTGTTACTTTAAACATTAGCTACAGCCACTGATGTTATGTGAAGCTCTTCCACCCAAAAAAGAATTTCACTCAACACTAGTAAAAGAGAGAATGCAAAAATAAAAAGGCATAATCTGTCTAAAACAGAACAGTCCGCAAAGACGAATTTTTTCGAGGCACTTACGACGCTCAGATCGAGAAACTCTGAACTAATGAAAGTTTCAGACATTCATAAAGATTACGCACAAAAATTTCAGATTTAATTAACAATCTGGTGATTTTAGGAATTTCGTACAGTGAACAGCAAAAATCTGTTTCTGCGCAGCAATCAAAATTAAGCATCATCTTATCATTAGAGGCTACTCTTGGCACAACAATGCGAGAAAATAAAGATACAAAGGAGTTGCTACAGAAGTAAACAAACTTGACTAAACTGAAAATAAAAGATAATGGGTTGCCTCCCAAAAGCGCTTTCTTTAATGCCTTTTAGCTAGGCATAGTGATTTTTATGATGCTCACATAAAGATGAGAGTTGAAACATAAAAGAGAGCATCAAGAGCATATATAAAACATGTTTAAATCTAACACTCTTCCTATGCATAGGAGTCTTATAAGAAAACAAGTCAATTAAGCACAAAGTGACTAGCATAGGAAGGCAAAACAAGTGCAACTTCAAAACTTTCAACGGACCATTAGGTCTTAAAGCAAAAATCATATAGAAGCAACACAAGAGAAAGCTCAAAACTTTCATCATAAAGAGAGGAAATTTAATAACATGAAGATTTCTATAACCATATTTTCCTCTCTCAAAATAATTTTCAGTAGCATCATGAACAAACTCAACAATATAACTATCACATAAAGCATGCTTTTCATGATCTACAAACACATAATTTTTATTAAGCTCAAAATAGTGGGGTTATCAAACCCACTTTTGACAATAGTAGTATAATATCATTAGGCAATATAGGACCATCATCAAGAGCATTATCATATATAACATTAGGGAGCACATTTTTACTTTCTGCAATTTCCTCTTTTACTGAGTCAAGGAGGATGTTTACTTCAAATTTATCAAAAGAGATATTTCAATAGAATCATGACATTCAACAATATAGCATTCTTCCTCCTCCAAGCTTGGGGACTAAAAATATCATTTTTATCAAAACCAGCTTCCCCAAGCTTAGAGCTTTCCATGGCATTAGCAATAATGGTGTTCAAAGAATGTATGCTAATAACATTGCTACTATCATGATTGTTATGCAAATAAAGTTCCATAGGCTTTTTAATTTTCTCTTCAAACACTTCATGTCCCAACTCAAGATAAATTTCATAAAGCTCTCTCATGTTGTTTTCAGCCATAGGACTAGTTTCAAGGAAAGTAACCATTGATAGCAAGTAAAGAGCTAGACATAATAACTAACAGAAACAAAACTGAAAATAAACTAAATGCAAGTAACTAATTTTTTTGTGTTTTTGATAATTGAAAGCAAACAAGATAAAATAAAATAAACTAAGCAAGACAAAAACAAAGTAAAGAGATTGGAAGCGTGAAACTCCCCTTGCAGAAGACTGCTGTCTCCCCGGCAACGGCGCCAGAAAAATAGCTTGATGACGTGAAACACACGTTCGTTGGGAGACCCCAAGAGGAAGGTATGATGTAGTCAGCAGCAAGTTTTCCCTCAGAAAGAAACCAAGGTTATCGAACCAGTAGGAGCAGCAACTCTTCAGAAGGTTGTCAACGGCGCCAGAAAAATAGCTGTTGCAGGGAGTCTGGACTGTTGACGTGGAATCTGCACACAACACAATCAAACTACTTTGCCCCAACGAAACAGTGAGGTTGTCAATCTCACTGGCTTGCTGAAAACAAAGGATTAAACGTATGGTGTGGAAAATGAGTATTAAATTGCAGAGAATGAAAAAGGAACAGTTTGCAGTTTGTGGTTGTTTAATCAGTGTAAAAGAATGGACCGGGGTCCACAGTTCACTAGTGGTGTCTCTCCATAAAAGATAACTAACATGTTGGGTGAACAAATTACAGCTGGGCAATTGACGAATAGTGAGCGCATGACAATGCATATACATGACATGTTGACTACTATGATATTTAATTGGGCATTACGACATAATACATAGACCGTTATCCAACAGCATCTATGACTAATAATCCACCGCCGGGTTGTCATCCGAGTCCCCCGTTGGTATTAAGTTGCAAGCAACGGATAATTGCATTAAGTAAAGTGCGTAATGTAAACAAACACATATGCCCGTGGACATAGCATCGTTAGGTTATCCCTAGTGGCAACAGCACATCCACAACCTTAGAACTTTCTGTCACTGTCCCAGGTTAAACGGAGACATGAACCCACTATCTAGCATAAATACTCTCTCTTGGAGTTACAAGCATCTACTTGGCCAAAGCATCTACGAGTAACGGAAAGCATGCAAGATCTTAAATAACATATAGATAGATTGATAATCAACTTGACATAATATTCAATATTCATCGGATCCCAGCAAACACAACATGTAGCATTACAATAATATGATCTTGATCATGTAGGGCAGCTCACAAGATCTAAACATGATGGCACAAAGTGGAGAGACAACCATCTAGCTACTGCTATGGACCCGTAGTCCAAGGATGAACTACTCACGCATCACTCCGGAGGCAGGCATGGCGATGTAGAAGCCTCCGGTGACGATTCCCCTCTCCGGCAGGGTGCCGGGAAGAGGTTCTGAACCCTCCCGAGCTAGGGTTGACGACGGCGGCGTCTCTGGATCTTTTCGTGGATATTTGCTCAGGTACTTAGGGTTTTCGCGTCGGGGGGAATAAGTAGGCGAAAGGGCGGCGGCTGCGGACCCCCGAGGGGCCCACACCACCCCAGGGCGCGGCAGAAGGGGGGCCCGCGCCCTGGTGCGTGTGGCCTCCGGTGGCCCTCCTCTGCTGCTCCTTCGCTCCGTCAGGCGTGTTCTGAAAAATAGGCACCCCCGTGAAGTTTCGTCCAATTCCGAGAATATTTCCAGACTAGCTTTTCTGGAATACAAAAACAGCAGAAAACAGGAACTGGCACTTCGGCATCTTGTTAATAGGTTAGTCCCAAAAAATGTATAAAAGTGATATAAAGTAGATGCAAAACATGTAGCAATTGGTATAAAACAAGCATGGAACATCAAAAATTATAGATACGTTTGAGACGTATCACTCGCCCCTTTCCTCTTCCCGCCCCGTCGCCGCCGGCACCACCCCTTCTCCCTCCGGCCACACGCAGGCAGCTACGAACCCGACCATCTCGCCCAATCGACGCCGCCGGCGCCGCCCCTTCCCCTCTGCCGTGATCTAGCCGGAAGTAAGGCTCTCGGGAAGGCTCACGCCCACCTCGCCTGCTAGGTGTTCGGCGTTTTGTCCGCCCAGCCATGGACTCCGACGACGAGGAGTTGCTCGCCGAACTGCTCGACGAGGAAGCTGAGGCCGATGTCGACGATGAAGAACACTTGCTGGTCCTCGCGTGCCTCGCCGGCATACTCGCAAACGACGCGCGCTGCGGCTTGGTGGCTCGGCGCCCGGTCGCCTGAAGAGCAAGCCGAGGCAGCGGTACGAAGGGTACTGCATCCTCTACTCCGATCACTTCGCCGATTTCTCCCTGCAGGACGAGGCCGTGTTTCGGCGCCGTTTCCGGATGAACCGCAAGCTCTTCCTCAACATCATGCATGCCATACGGGAGTTCGACACCTACTTCAAATTGAAGAAGGATTGCACCGGTACGGTAGGCTTGACCTCAATTCAAAAGTGCACGATGGCCATGAGGTTGCTTGCATACGGTGCTCCCGCTGATTCGCAGGATGATTATCTGCGCATGTCCGAGAGCACAGCCATTGATTGCTTGAACAGGTTCTGCCGGGCAGTGGTTGCAGTGTTTGGTCGAACCTACTTGCGATCACCCAATGCGGAAGACACTGCTCGGATCCTAGCTTGCAATGAAGCAAGAGGCTTTCCTGGGATGTTTGGAAGCATCGACTGCATGTATTGGGCATGGAAGAACTGTCCATTTGAATGGCAGTGGATGTACAAAGGCCACAAAGGAGAGTGCAGTGTGATTCTTCAGGCCGTGGCTATACATGATCTATGGATTTGGCATTCCTTCTTCGGTATGCCAGGAACTCACAATGACATCAATGTTCTGCAGTGCTCGAATGTCTTCGCGAACCTTGTTGAAGGTCATGCTCCCCTAGTGAACTACGAGATCAATGGGCACCAGTACACAAAGGGCTACTACCTTGCAGATGGCATCTACCCAAAGTGGTCAACATTTGTGAAGAGCATCTCCAACCCTGTGCCAGGAAGCGCGAAAGCTTGGTCTTCCAAGTGCCAGGAGGCATGCAGGAAGGATGTTGAGCGGGCATTTGGTACGCTGCATTCTCGATTCGCTGTTGTCCCGGTACCCAGCTATGACTTGGTCGATGGCCAATATGTGGGAGGTGATGAACTGTTGTGTGATCTTGCACAACATGATCATTGAGAGCGAGCGGAATGCTCTGGTGACTGACTACCGACAGGGTCCTCTTGCAGATGTAGATCACCAGGTGCCGACATCATGGGCAGCCTTCCTCGCTATGCGCCAGGAGATTCGAGACCCTGCAGCACATACACAACTGCAGAATGATCTGGTGGAGCACTTGTGGGCGCGCAAAGGCAATGTCAATGCCTAGTTTGATTTGTTTTATTTATTTGCATTGTTGAACTATTTGAATTTTATGTTAAACTATTTATGTGTGAATTTGTATGTTGAACTAAGTGGAGAAATTAATGTTTGTTCAAATTTGGGTGAAAATCGCCGGCTGTGGCGTTTGAACAAATGGGCCGAAGATCGCCGGCTGGGGGTGACCTGGGCTGACGGCTGGGAAACGGCTCCCCCCAGCGCGCCGAATAGCGCCGCTGCCCCCCCCCCCCGACAGGCCAAAATAGCGCCGTTTTTACGCCCTGGGGCGAACGAGTGGAGATGCCCTAAGAATTCACATATTGGGATGCGTAGTGACCATTCGCGAGTGATTGTTCTTGGTGGCCGTTTGAGGCTTTGAGCAACCGTAGTGGTGCCAAATGAGTAGTAGAACTAGATGTAGCTTTGTTAGATATTGTCTGAGTGATGAATAAAATGTGCTGAGAACTTGCCTGTGGCAAGATGGTTAGAGCGTGGTTGTACCCCCAGCCCACCAGAGTTCAAACCTTAGTTTTGACATTGGTGTTTCTCATTTAAGCCGGGATATTCTTCAGTGAGAGGCGACGTTCCTGTCGACAGCGAGGCGCCCGTGGTGACTTCGTCAATCTCAAGACTCGACCCGCCGACTCGGTCTCTCGGAGGTGCTCATAGGGTAGGGTGTGCGTGCGTGCGTTCATAGGGGTGAGTGTGTGCGCATGTATATGAGCGTCTGCGTTGTACTGTGTTTCGTAAAAAAAAAGTGCTAGCTTTGCTAGATATTGTCGAGTCATTTTTTTCATTTTAAGCCATTTCGCGGCTCTTTACGGATCAGATCCACTAAAATGGAATATCTTATTTTACGATACATATTTTGTGTAGATGTTTTGCCATTTCTACCACTTAAAATGGTTTTAAGGGGTACCTTAGAGCATCTCCACCGACACCCTCCAAATGGCCCTCCAAAGACCCACTGAGGTTCGGACGCCAAAATCGGCCACCAGCGGCACCCTCCAAAGGGTCGGGCCGAGCAAAATCATGTCCGGCACCCCCGAAAGGGCCCCTAATTTTGGAGGCCCCCTCGGGGGTGCCAGACATGGGCGGACATGCCCTTCGACAGGTCTGGCCCGCCCGTCATACACAGCGCCGGCGTGACCAGATTCATTCGCTCCCAACCCCCTCCTCAGTTTTCCTCTCGCCGGCGATTCGCACCATCGCCGCCACTCTCGTCGCCGCCTGCTTCATTCGCACCTAGGGCCCAAGGTGCAGCGCTCACGCAGGCCTGCTTGTCGCCGCTCCCCGCCGGTCTCCGACCTCGTCTATCGTCGGCGCAGCTAATTCAGCCCGGGTACGCCTCTTCTTCCCACCTGCCTCGCACGCAACCTGTTCGACCATTGGTTGATAGGCTGATTTTATTGATTGGTCATTCGTGGCTTTGTTTCATATCTTTGTTTCGTCCGATAGGCTATGGACAACGACGGCGAGATCATGTTTTTCCAAATGATGGTGGAGGATGCCACCCTTGCGGCCGACGATGAGGAGAATGAGATGGTCATCGCCGCAGTTCTAGATGCCGCAGTCGAGGCAGACGCGGCGCCGAAGTTTGGAGGATCAGTGAAGGGGTGGAGGGCCAACAAGGAACGTCACAAAGCAACTGGGCACATGCTCTTGTACAACGACTACTTTGCCCAGAATCCGGCGAACTTTCCTCATGAATTTCGTCGGCGCTTTAGGATGAGTAGGGACATCTTCAGGAGGATCGTGCATGCCGTTCGGGAATACGACGACTACTTTGAGCTGAAGAGAGACTGCATCGGCCTTCTTGGGTTTTCATCTCTTCAGAAATGCACGGCGGTCATACGGTGCCTTGCTTACGGACTTCCCGCCGATGTGCTGAATGACTATCTCCGTATGTCTGAGTCCACCGCCATCGAAGCCACCTACAGGTTTTGCAAGGCAGTTGTGAAAGTATTTGGAGTGGAATATCTGAGATCACCAAATGAGGCAGACAATGCTTAGAAGCATCGATTGCATGCACTGGAACTGGAAGAATTGCCCGTTCGCTTGGCAGGGGATGTATAAATCACGACATCACGGAAAAGTGTTGTGTCATACTTGAGGTCATGGCAGATTATGATCTTTGGATCTGACATGCATTTTTTGGCACGGCTGGTGCCGCCAATGACATCAATGTGCTCCAACACTCCCCGGTGTTTAAGAAACTTTGTGATGGCCTAACTCCACCATGCAACTATGTGATCAAAGG
Source organism: Poa pratensis (assembly GCA_947311845.1). NCBI lineage: Eukaryota > Viridiplantae > Streptophyta > Magnoliopsida > Poales > Poaceae > Poa > Poa pratensis. The sequence goes on along the minus strand of CAMZMU010000059.1, from coordinate 21,285,319 downwards.
CCATGAGTACACCAAGGGTACTACCTTGCCGACGGCATCTATCCTACTTGGTCAACATTTGTGAAGACTATCCGTAACCCTGTCGGCAAGGCAGATTGCCATTTTGCAAAGAGGCAAGAGTCTGCCCGCAAAGATGTGGAGCGGGCATTTGGAGTGCTCCAGGGCAGGTTTGCCGTCGTCCGCTACCCTTGTCTTTCATGGTTGCTAGATCAAATGTGTGAGATCTTGGAGGCTTGCGTTATCATGCACAACATGATCATTGAGAGTGAGCGTGATACGAGGAAGCCATTGATCAATGATGTGTTTGATTTCCAGGGGCCTATGGCCGAGCCACAACCGGGCGTGCCGACGCAGTATTCAGAATTTCTTGCCATGCATCGGCAAATTCGTGATGGAACAATGCATAAGCAGCTGCACGATGACCTCGTGACGCACTTATGGGCTGTCAAAGCAACTCAGCCGGCGCCGGTTTGATATGTCATGTGTTAAACTTGAATTCGTATTTGAACTTTGCATTCGAATTTGAACTTGTGTTGTAATAATCTATACTTCTCTATCTTCAATTCGTATAAAAAATTTGAAATGCAAGAACAACCGCCGATGTGGTTTAATGAAAAAAAATTGGAGTGCCTGTTTGGGGTGCGCCGCTGTGGGATGCACCATTCCCGTGGCCGAACACATGTCCGACACCCCCCAATTGGGCCTCATTTGGGGGGTGCCGGACACCCCATTTACGGTTTGTCGATTGCTATAGATGCTCTATGGGTGAGAGAATAATCATACCTTTCATAGATGGAAGGTAGTAGGGAAATTAGTACTGACCTGAAAGTTTTTTACCAAAAGTAACCTTCAAATGGTCCTGCTCACAACAAATCATACATCTAGAGGAATCCAATGCATTACTAATAGTACCAAATATGTAAACGTGAATTGACAAATGACAAGCATAAACTTATCCAAAAAACTTACTAAACCTAGTACATAATGTAATTGTGGAAGGAGGGAGTATAGAAGTACATGTAGGTGTCTACCATGTATGCACAAAATTTGAAAGAATTATGTTTTAACATGTGACATACTCAAAGAAGACAAATGTGAAGACCAAAATTGTTTTTTCTTTAATTCCTACTTGGAGCCATATTTTTGTGATTTTTTCTGTAAAGTTTACACCTACATAAGAATCATCTTTGTGTATTTGTATAAGTAATCATTCCACGTGTAGCCCAGGATCCATATGTCGCACTCAGGGTGAGAGAAGAATCAAAGTTTTCATGCATGGAACGTAGTGAAATTAGCACTGATGTGAAAACTTGCACAAAAGTAACCTTCAAATGGTCCTGCCCACAACAAATCATAGATCTAGAGGAATCCAAAGCATTAGCAAATCTGAAAACGCGAATCAAAGTTTTCATGCATGAGCTTCTTTGGATTCTAAAAACGTAGGAATAGGAAAAACGCAGGATTGAGATATTATGTGAAGTGAATTCCTTTAGGATTCTAAAACACAGGAATTTTGTGGCAGGTGCATTTGGATGGTGCACAGGAATTAAACACAGGAATTTTGAAGGATTGATAAGAGAGAGTAGAGAGAGATAGAGTGAAATTGCATTGGACTTCGCGTAGAAAAAAAAATTAAAATGAGGTTTGAACTCATGTTGAGAATCCTATGGAATTGGGGCCATAGGAATAGATTCCATAGGAATTTGATGGCTCCAATCCTATGATCCAAAAGGCTTCCATAGGAAAAATTCCATAGGATTCAAACCCTTCAAAATTGCTACAAAAATTCTACAATCCAAAGAGGGCCTGAACTCATTAGCTTTTATAACGATGATGACAAATAGGATGTCACAGCTCATACATTATATTATACATATGACATATCATATTATGACACTAATAATTAAATAGACCTAAATTAAATCTCCTCTCTTCGAGACCAGCAGCAACGCAGAGCACACTAGCCGGCCGGCAAGCCGCCGGCCACGTCGTATGGCACGGTGAAGCCTAGGCCGACGGCTTGCGCACGAAGTAGCGGTAGGCGGCGACCTTGCGCTTCCGGGAGCCGGAGTTGTCGATGGAGAGCACCATCTTGCCGGCCTCCTTGGCCGTGAACGCGTTGTGCACGGGTCGTCGGCGGTGGCCGGGACCTTCCTGGTCCTCTCGACGCACAGCGTGTAGCCGCCCTCCGCCGCCGGCACGTACTCGGCGCCGTACTCCAGGTCCCAGCCGCCGACGACCAGGTCCCACGTTATCGTTGCGCCGGCCTGGAATTGCAGAAACCATAGTTGGTTACCCTTACTTTGATGCAAACAATTTCAGCAGAAATGACCATGCAAGTAGTAACAGTTTTTTATGTACGGGTCCCGCCACGTCCTCAAATCAGCATTGCCCTGCCCGAGAGAGTCCAGTGCTCATCTCTTTATACAACGGTTAAAGGAAAGAATCGACTGTTTCTGGGGTAAAGAAGAAAAGAATTGACCACTGGCATCACTAGGCACTAGCGAACAAAAACCTACCCCTCTTTCCCCGCTTCACGCCTCCAATTAGGGAGGCGCAGAGGCTTTCTACACGCGAAGATTAGCGGCTAAAGCTTCACTAATTTACCCTGCTAATCCAGCAGAAACGCGTACTTGTAGTAGTACTTAGCGCAGAAGAGTGAGGCTCACTCATCACTCTCTGCACTTTTGCCACGCTCCATGAGAAGTGACAGTGCGTGGAGCCGTAAACAAAAGCAAAGCTACGAAAAGAGCGCACGGCCGCTGTCGTCTAGAGTGACCACTACTTTATCCCGTAAAACTCTCACATCACCGTACGAGGTGCGGACAAAAGCGCCCACGTTTGTAGCCCAGAGAAAAAAAAAATTCGTTCATTCATTCAAACCTGGGAGTAAAGAAATTCACATGCGTTTCGGCCACCGTTTAAATCTATCCCGTTCACGAGATGAGAGAGGTCACCGGCGTTGCAGCAGTGTGACGGAAATTACAGCTAAGCTCAGCCCGGCTGAAGCTCCGGCTTTTCCAGGCCCCGTCATGTGAACTCAGGGAAACCGAGGAACGGGGCTGGCAGGCAGCACCGTCCCCCATGCCATGCCGTGCCCCGCCCGTGTCAGCCAGTTTGGCAGGGATGCAGCGTCTACCACTGCGGTGCTTGACGCAGTGTCCACCGCTGCCATGGCAACAAGCTCGACGCCACTTTTGCAGCTCGTTCCTTTCACGCCAGAGGTTTTCAAAAATTGCAAGGGGCAATCACGCTCACATTCCATCCCATCCCACCCCATCCATCCACGGATTCTACTCCCAAAGATGCTTTGCTACTACTGTAGGTATGTAGTGCCTATCCTCTCAATCACGCTTGAGAGAGAGGTGAAAAGGTAAAAAAGAAACGAACCGGGAGAAGTTGGAGAAAAGCCAAGAACACGGGACACGGCGAAAGCTTGCGAGTGTGTTCTTGCCCGGTCTCGAGCACGCAGCAGACGCGGGCGACGCCATTGTTTAGACCCCGGTTCCGGGAAACCAGATAGAGACACGCACAAGGAGGTGATGGTGTAAAGGACTTGTTTGTGCTCATTGCGAGCCCAAATTACTACTGTACTATACTATGCAAGATGGAGTATGTAAGATGCGATGTAGTAAATTATACCTCAATGCCGTCGATCTCGAGGAAGACCTTCTCGCCGCCCTTGATGGTGAACTCGGACGCCGGTTTGGGCGGCCCGTTCTCGAGCTCGCTGCCGCGGCTCAGCCCGCCGTACTGCACCGGCACCAGCTCTGGCCGGATGAACCTACGCACGCACAGAGGAAACATAACGACTGATGAGAACCGAGCGACGGAGCGAAGACAACCAAATCGATCTCTAGCCCTGATGAAATGCACGCGCGAAGCTTACTTGAAGAGCGTCTCGGCGACGTTGCCCTCGCGCGCGATGACGAACTTGCTCTTGGTGCGCTCCGTCAGGAACGGCGAGATCATCGAGAAGAGCACCGAGAAGTACCACGGCACGTTCACGAACACCTGCGACCACGACCACCACCACCACCGGGCGTGAGGAGAGAAATAAATGGCAGGTGGAGTGTTCGACGAAATGGCTGAAACCAGAGGGAGAGGTACCTTGCGCGCGACCATCTCGGGTAGTTGTCCTGGAAGAGGGAGAGGATCTGGTTGGAGGCGGCGCGGAGCTCGCGCTTGGGCATGTCCCTGAGGTCGGTGACCTGGATGATGGCGTTGACGCCGCCGGGGCGGAGCTGGAGCGCGCGCACGCCGCGCTCCATGACCTGGACGCGCCACCGAAGGAACCGCGCCAGGCGGTCGCCGTCGCCGAACACGCGGTCGTACATGTCCCGGTCCTTGAAGACGCCGTACGCGTTGTAGCACACCGGGTGGCCGTCGCGGTCCCAGCCGTGCATGAACGCCACGACGCCCTCCAGGTCCTTGAACCCGAGGTCCTCCTCCAGCACGGCGTCGGCGCGGAACTCGGCGCGCCACGCGGCGCAGCGGAGCACCATGGCGTGCGCGTCGCGGACGCGGAAGTCCCGCGCGCGGAGGAACTTGAGGAGCACCACGTCGGCGCGCTCGTCGGGGGCGGCGTCGCTGGAGGGAGGGTGGTTGAGGGGACGCCCCAGATGGAGATTTGGTCCGGGTGGGTGGCCAGGAGCGCCTTGAGGTCGGCGAGCGCGCGGAGGTCGGAGGCTGGCAGCGCCGCGGCCACGTAGGAGTCCTCCTTGAAGGAGGCTGCGCGGAGCAGCGCCGTGGCGTCGATGAGGGACCCCATCAGGCCGCGCTTGGCTCCTCCTGAGGACGGCTTTGGTGCTGCCGCGTCGCTGGCTGGCGCCGGCGCGGGGGACGCGGTGGCGGTCGGAGACATGGAGACCTTTGGTGGGAATGCGAGCGACGGAAGAGGCAGAGGGTGAGTATTTGAAAGTGGAGCGCGACGGAGTGGAGCGTGCGGGGTGGCGTTATGATGGTGGCGTGGTGTGTGGTGTGGCCGGCGTTCGCTGCTCAGCTCTGCTTTGGGCTCTGGCTCGCTCCCCCTCTTGTGGGGTTTTAAGATTAAGATAGGAGCAGCAAAAAGTATGACTTTGAGCAGTAGAGTCTAGAGTGAGGTGCGTAAATCATGTGTGTGTTTTTTCAAAATCTAAATCCTCCGTTTTCTTTTCAGAGTGACCTATTTCGGGTCTTTTTGATTGACCGGGGTTGAAAAGCACCGGAATATGAAAAACACAAGAATTTCACGGGTTTGCAAGTGCAAAACAGAGGATTGTAAAACATAGAAAAATTGCAGGAATTATCGTTTGGATAAAACACAGGAAAAACAAAGGAAAAGTGTCTCAATCCTACGCACTTGAGTCCAAAAAAGAGGTTGGAGTGGATGTTTAAATTCCTATGGAATTGAGGCATAGGAATGCAATCCATAGGATTTTGGTAGCACCGTTCGTTTAAACCAAAGGCAATCCATAGGAAACAATCCTAAGGATTGGAATCCTATGAATTTTTTAGAAATTCCTGCAATCCAAAGGGACCCTTCTTTACCAATCTGGCCTGGCTTGACGCCGGTACGGACTGCATCGAGATTGTGAGGTCGGCGCAAACAAAACCAATAGTTGAAACCATGTCAGCGCCACTCTCCTAGGCGGCAAACACATGTTGGCGCAAACAAAACCAATAGTTGAAACCATGTCAGCGCCACTCTCCTAGGCGGCAAACACATTGGCGCCACTCCCCTTGACGTCGAGGTCGTCGAACATCTGGCTAGTGAAATGTTTTCGTGCGGAGCTACACAATCTCGTTATTGTGCGTACTAACACCGTATCAAGAGGGTAGATCTCAAAATAGTTTTCAGACTGGTACAGCCTAGTGGCCACATTTGACAAAAAAACTCAAATTGACACAACACCATATCGCTAACACGGGAGAAGCCGGAATCTTCAGTTTGAAGTGATTTTCGAGGACCGAAATATAGAAAAACATTACACCATAGTTAATGTTTGATTCATTGGAATGAATGTTAAAGAAAGAATCAACCAATTCAGTATCTTGGATTGAATCTTTTGTTTTAAGAAACGCGTAACTAGCATTTAGTCGATTCAAAATTAATTCACTAGGCTAGCATCAATCACTCAATCTTTGTTGGATAAATCTAATCTCGATTGCAACTCATGTACATCTCAGTAAACCAAACGAAATAACAACGGAAATCCGTCTATAACTTTTCTTGATTTCAAGTCATGTGCAACTTGAAAATTCTACTCACGACTGATGTGCAACTTTTAGCAGCACAAGTCACGACCCTATACCACTGATGCCACTAGGCTAGGCGAGGTCGGGGACCTCGTCATGGCTACAATGCTCCTCCCGGTTTCTATTTGCCTAGCAACAACCTCTAGCCTTCCAATTAGCGGCGAAGGACAACCTCCAACACCAATCGAACGACATGAGGAGACATTAGTGCTCCCCCCGTCAGAATCGATGGCGCGATGGCGGGGAACTAGGGTTTTAGCAACAGTTTTCGTGGGTTGCGCGTGGCACGAAACGAAGTGGGAGGGTTACGGAGGTCAAGCGGTGGGCGACTTGCGTGATGAATTGCGATGGAGAACGACGACCGAAATCAAAGAGTGTTGGTGGCGGCATGGGCGTCGGCTCGGGCGCAAAAACTTTCATCTCAGTCGCTTTGGCTTGGGTAGTGCAATTTGAGAGCATCTCCACTCGTGGCGCCCAAACGGCCGCCCAAACGTGTTTGGGGCGTGCCGGACACAAAATCGCCCCCACTCGCGGCGCCCAAACGCGAATTGGGTCCGGCGCGGCCTAGTTTTGTGTCCGGCACGCCCAGCCCACGCCCTCAACTTGGGGAGGCTTGGGGCGGCCCCGGACGGAAGGAAACGCGACGCCACGTCGGCTCCCGACGTGCGGGCCACGCCTAGCAGTGAGACACGGACTATGTCTCATCGTTTTCTCGCCTGATTTTACCCCCCCCCCGTCTTTCATCGTCGCCCCAGTCGCCCCACTTTGCTCGACGCCGCCGCCGTTTGCTTCCTCTCCTCGACGGCCTTCGGTTCCGGGCACCGGCGAAGCTAGTTGAAGGCCATGCCTCACCTGTCAACTATGTGGTCAATTGCCACGAGTACAACAAAGGGTACTACCTAGCCGATGGCATCTATCCAAAGTGGGCAACATTTGTGAAGAGCGTCCCCAACCCTCGCGGGAACAAAGCTTGTCATTTTGCCGCTGAACAAGAGAGCGCCAGGAAGGATGTCGAGCGGGCATTTGGAGTGCTGCAGCAAAGGTTTGCTATCGTTCGGTATCCTGCTCTGACATGGTCGAATGAGCAAATGTGGAAGGTGATGAATTGGTGTGTCATCCTGCACAACATGATCATCGAGAGTGAGCGCTATAATCCAGTGCATGATCATATGCCATATGACTTTGAGGGCCCTCATGCACAGGTTGATCACAACGCGCCGGTAGATTTCGCTGATTATATCTCAATACATTTGGAAATTCGTGATGAAAATACTCATAATGCACTCCAACCTGATCTAGCGGAGCATTTGTGGGCACGCCGGGGCATGACAGCGGCAGAGGAGGAAGAGAAAGACGTTTGAACTTTATTTTATATATTTGAACTATTAAATATTGTATTTAAACTATTACATATTTATATATGTTTGATTTTTTCCTTTCACAAAATATTGAAATTCGTGTAAAAAACCCTTTTGGGGCGTCCCTTTGGACGCTGCGAGTGGGGATCGTGAACGCCCAAATGGCGCAGATTGTCCGGACGGCGCCCAAATGGCACGTCCGGACGGCCTTTGGACGGCCATTTGGGCGTCGCGGGCGGCTGGAGATGAGTTGCCCATATTTGGGTACAGGAGATAAAATTGGGCTACTACAAAAAAAAAGTTATTTGACAGCAGCATGATTTTGTGCGGGAGCACAATTATAGTCGTTTGCATGCTTCCAGAGTTTGCATGCTTCCAAAATTTCCCGAAGAAAAGACATACGTCATGTCGTAGGCCAAAAAAACAATGTTATAAAAAATGTTTGTTGGAGCACCAAAATTTTGTTTTTTACGCAGGTCATGAAAATTAGTTTTTTTCGTAAAAAAATATGTGTGGGCACGGGACATGTAATGTATAGTTGGAGATATTTTTTGAAATGCACTTTCTGTTCAAGCGGGTGCATTTGCTTCCAATAGTTGTTTCGAAGTCGCCATATACATGCTGACTAAAGAGATTTCACCAGTCATATATGATTTTTTTTTTAGAACTTGCCTGTGGCAAGATGGTTAGGAGGGTGGTTGTACCCCTAGCCCATCAGAGTTCAAACCCCAGGTTTGACGTTGTTGTTTCTCATTTAGGCGGAATATTCTTCAGTGGGCGGCGACGTTCCCGTCGACAGCGAGGCGCCCGTGGTGACTTCGTCAATCTCAAAATCATTCACCGGCTCACTTTCTCGGAGGTGCTCATAAGAGTAGGGTGTGCGTGTGTGCGTTCATAGAGATGAGTGTACGTGTGTGTTTGTGAGCGTCTGCGTTGTAATGTGTTTCACAAAAAAAAGTCATATATGATTTTTTTTCGTGCTCCCGCGTTCTCGAGTACTACTAGTAGCTCTGAGCGAGTGGCACAAGCCCAGTGCGTGCCTGACAGACTGCCTATCTAGTGCTTTCGAGCATGCCGATTAGACCGTGTGTAAGACGCCCCTACGTGTTTACGTGCACGCAGCATCTACAGGAGTACATCCATGGCATATATAGGCTTCTAGACCTGTGCGTTTCTATTTTTCTTTGCAGACAACTGGCTTCGTACCACATGCGTGTCGGTCACATTTTAGATTTCAGCATACTTCACTAGATCGTTGACTTGAACGACTTGGTTGTTGTTTCGGTTCTGAATTTTTGGTTAGGGATGAGGACATATCATAGTGCTACATTTTTTTGTATTTTTTCCTAAAAATGGCCCTTTTACCGAACTAAGCCTAGACGTGGCCCTTTTGTGAAACTATTGCCAAATCTAGCCCCTGGGCTCGGCGCCAAATGGGCCGGCGCCGAAATTGTACAGCTCGGCGCCAAGATGGGCCTCTGCTGAACCGGGTCGGCGCCATCCCATTTGGCGCCGAGCTATGCGGCGCCAGCCCATCTTGGTGCCGAGATGTACAATTTCGGCGCCGGCCCATTTGGCGCCGAGCCCAGGGGCCAGATTTGGCAATAGTTTCACAAAAGGGCCACATCTGGGTTTAGTTCGGTAAAAGGGCCATTTTTGGTAAAAAATACCATTTTTTTAGTCGAAACAATCACAAACTATTATTGTAAGAAAACATTTCACAATATAATAACTTTATTCAACCTTCTGAAGATTATTATTAACAAGACTTATCCATGTTCTAAAAAACTAAACAAACTACTCCATAAACATCATATGGATCATGATCAGAGAAGATGGATATATGATTAACAATCTAAACATGCAATCTTTCACCGATAAAATTTCTAAGCGTCCACTATAAGAGGGAATCAATACCGAAAAGTAACTCTCAACGACAAATACAAATTATAGTTCATAGATTAAACGGTGGAACAGAGTGGAGACGACTGCGAAGACAGTGTTGATGATCCCGACAATGCACGGTGTATTTTGTTTTTCTTTCGAGCCCTTGGGCCATTCTTTGAGACTCTCATTAAAAAGGAGATAAGTTTTTTCACAGGGTAAAGCGGAAAAAAGTTACCGTGCACCATGCACATGAAGCATAAATCATACTCTCTCGCCCTGAAGTATTTGTCGTATAAATTAACTCAAAATTCAAAACTTGCTATGTTTGATTGGAGCTCGGGCATCCCCCTCGAGTATCTAACGGCGTAATTTTCGGGTCAGCTCTACACCGGCTTAGGCATTTACATGTGTTCTACATACTTGTATTGTCTTTTTTTTGCTTTTTTTATTATACCACACACCGTGGGACGGTGGGAGAGGCGTTTTGGCTCCCGAGCTCATATGCTACTAATAGAATAATGTTTTTAAAAAAATAGTAAAACATTATAAAAATATCTGCAAAAAATTGGTGACAAACATATACATGTTCTGTAAATACGTACCAAGTTTGGTGATTAAATGACATGTGTGATGTTATGTGCAAAAATAACAAAAATTAGTGCTCTAGAAAAATGTTTTTGGGATCCTATTTCGGACTCTGCGTCTTTTTTGTACAGAACAGAACAAATTTGATTTCACCAGGAAACTTGGTACATAAGTAGAACATTTGTGTATGTTCTTTTCCAAAAAAAATCAATTTTTTTGAAAATGTTTTACTATTTTTGAAAAAAAAATATTCTATTAGAACCATATGAGCTCGGGAGCCAATGTGAATTTCCGACGTACTGTGTACATCCTATATATAGAGATCGGGTGTGATATCTTATAGATTATGTCAGGTTGATGCTAACTTTTGAGTTCAATTAAATACTCCCTCTGTTCCAAATTACTTGACTTGGGTTTGTCCAAATACGGATGTATCTAGATACTAAACAAGTATAGATATATCCGTATTTACACAAACCCAAGTTAATTAATTTGGAACGGAGGGGAGTAGCTTTTAATTAGAAAAAATCTGGGACTTGTCAAATACATAAAAGGGGCAGCCGCCGCATTTTGAAGCTGCCACCATGGAGTGATAGATCACGATTCCAGTGCTTGGGCCTTGGTTATGTCGTGCTAGGCTTGAGGCCCTAGAAGATGGCTCATGAGTGCTTGCCTTCCGAAAATAGTAAGGCCCAAGAAGATGGCTCATGAGTGCTTGGCTTGCACATAATGGGGTATTTTTCAATCTGTAAATGTATAAGATGCGGAACTCTCGAAACAGGCTTTCGCCCCGCTTTATAAATAAAGCAACATGCCAAGCAAGTTCAAACACAGTTACAAACAAAAGAGCGGAAATGCCGCTTGCTGGGGGCGCAGCACAAGTAAGGCCACATGAAATAAGCAAGAAAGAAGTGGTGGTGGGGGGGGGGGGCGGTGTGAGAGATACATCAAGAAAGACAGAAGAGAGCGAACAAACTAAGCCCCTCGGGCGCTAGCTGGAAGAAGACGAGGAGATGCGCCGAGCGATCTCCACCAGTCTAGTGATCATGCCATCCAGCTGTCCCCTGTCCCGCTGCCTAGACAACGGGTGCCACTGCTGCAAGAAAGTCAGAAGTTTAAACATCGAGTCAGAAGCATGCCGGAGAAAAATCCGCTCGATCACCATCTTATTGCGAACCGTCCACAAGGTCCACATCAACGCGGCAACACCAACCAGAAGAGGCGTCGCCTCTCCCCGGTACGGTTCGCCTGGATCTAGGAACTCGCCAAGGTCTGAGGCCTGCCAAGCAGGCCCCAGCGCCTCGTGGACGAAGTTCCATAGAAACCTGGCAGCGGGGCAGGTGAAAAGGATATGGGTTCCCGTCTCGGGGATCCCACACATGGGGCAGAGCCCATCACCCGGCCCCTGTCGCTTGCGCACCTCCACCCCTGAGGGGAGGCGGTCCCTAAGAAGCTGCCACACGAAGATTTTGATTTTTAACGGTATGGGGGACTTCCAGAGTGGGGAGGTCCAAGCTCTAACTGGGGTACTAAAGAGACTCCGATATGCCGACTTTACAGAGAACGTCCCAGACGGTGTCAGGTGCCATGACACAGGTCACGACCACCTGCAGCGACTCGGAAGCAAACTCCGTAACTCCGTCCAGGCTGCAGCCTCGGCAATACCGAATGTTCGTCGGAACGAGATGTTCCAAGTCCCATTGGGTATTGCCGAAGCCACAAGCTGCATCGGGTCCGCGCTGATAGCAAAAAGAGCAGGGAACCTATGCTGTAGCGGGCTCCCATCGAGCCACGGGTCCAGCCAAAAGAGGGTGTCCTCTCCATTACCAATGGAGAAGCGGACACCCTTCCTAATCTCATGCTTGATGGATTGGATAGATCGCCAAAATTGGGATCCATCCTGGCGGTCACAAGAAAAGAGGGGGCGACCCTGCAGATATTTCGCTTTGATTAACTGCAGCCATAGTCCCCCCTCCTCTCTAAGTATCCGCCATACCCATCGTAGCATGAGCGCAACGTTCATCTTACGGGAGGAAGATACCAATGCCCCCCATGTCTTTGGGGGTGCACACATCCGCCCATTTGACCATGTGGTACTTCTGACGCCCATTGGCCGCCTGCCAGAAGAAGCGTGAGAGATCCCTGTCAAATGAGGTGTGCGTGCCTTCTGGGAGTATATAAACTCCCATCAGGAACATCGGCAGACTAGAGAGACAGGCGTCAATCAGGACAGTCTTGCTCGCCTTAGAGGTGAACCGCCCTTGCCAAGGCTCCGCCTTGGCTTTGACACGCTGGGTGACCGGTTCTAGGTCCTTAATAAGGATCCTAGAATCACTAATGGGCGTCCCCAGGTAAGTAACAGGGAAGGTAGACAACTTGCAATTTAGTTTGTCCGCTATCCGCTGTCGCTCATCAGGGGAGTATCCCATGATCATGACTTCGCTCTTGTCGAAGTTAATCTTGAGGCCCGACATGGCCTCAAAGCAGAGGAGAAGGAACTTGAGATTAATAATGTCAAGCTCCGAACCCTCCACCATGATCATGGTATCGTCCGCATACTGGAGGTGGGTGATCCCACCTCCAGGAATAAGGTGCCCTACCACACCAGAGATGTGACCGGCCGTCTTGGCTTTGTCCAAGATGGCCGCCAGGGCGTCACCGCGAGGTCAAAAAGAAGGGGGAAATTGGATCCCCTTGCCTCACCCCACGCGAAGACCTAAAGTAAGGGCCAATGTCTCCATTAATGTTTATGGCCGTGTTCCCGGACATGACAATCTGCATAATCCACGATATGAAGCGTCGTCAAACCCACGACGCTCGAGGACCTGGCGTAGAAAAGCCCAGTCCAAACGATCATATGCCTTCTGGAAATCTAGCTTAAGAAAGACACCTTTAAGGTGTCTCGTCTTGACTTCATGAACAACCTCATGAAGAGCCAGAATCCCATCATGGATAAATCGTCCCTTGAGAAAGGCGAACTGATGTGGGTGAGCCAGCGCTCCACAACTGGCGCCAAGCGTGTTGCACACACTTTGGCGAGCAGACGCATGATGACATTGATCACCGTGATCGGCCTAAACTGACGAACATCCGTGGCCCCTACAACTTTAGGAATTAGGGTAATCACCCCAAAATTAAGGCGGGACATAACCAGTGTCCCAGTATAGAACTCCTGGAACATCGGCATAATCACCGCCTCAATAGACTCCCAGAACTTCTGGAAGAAGGATACAGGGAGACCATCCGGCCCTGGGGCCGAATTGGTTTTCATCCCCATAATGGCCCGGCGCACCTCCTCGGGACTGAATGGGAGAGTAAGCTCCCTATTCTCGTCATCCGAGACTAAGGCCCCTAAGGGCCAGAAGTGCGCGGCCAAAGCCACTCCCGTGCGGGGACCCTCCGTAAATAACTCCTTATAGAAGGAGTATATATGTCGGAAAGGTCCTGGGCCTCCTCTAATAGGAGGCCATCCGCCCATAAGCAAGGGATAGAGCACCTACGACGGCGACCATTAGCAATGGCATGGAAGTATGCTGTATTAGCATCTCCACGAAGAATCCAATTCTGGCGACTACGCTGTCGCCAGAATATCTCCTCGCCTTTGTAGATCTCCATCAAGGAGTTCTCCAAAGCATACCGCTCCAACCATCCATCCGCAGACAAGCCTGTCGAGTCGCCGTCATATCAAGCGTCTGAATCTGGGCGAGGATGTCCGCCTTATTCTTACGCACCTCCGCGCCTAAATTCGCGCCCCACCCCCGCATAAATTGGCGCACGACCTTAGCACAGTGGTGCCAAATGTCAACCGCATTATAGGCGCGGGGGGGAGTCGCGACCGCCAAGTCCCACTTTTGGCGAACCGCTTCCACAAATCCTGGCTGACCAAGCCAGAACTCCTCAAAGTGGAAGCGGTTCGACCTCGGCGGGGCCCCCCCTCCAGACGAGAGGAGGAGGGGGGAATGGTCTGAGCCGATCCTAGTAACCGCACGAAGCGAGCACAGAGGAAAGGCAACTTCCCATTCCACCGACACTAATACCCGGTCAAGCACACTCCGGATCGGGACGGCCTGGTTGTTGTACCACGTATAACGTGCCCCAACTCGAGAGATCTCCCTCAGAGCCATGTCAGCAATCCAGTCGTTGAACATACGCATCCTAGGGAGGTCCACATTATCCGAGCTCTTGTCATCAGGAGAGCGAATGAGATTAAAATCGCCTGCCACCACCACAGGTGTATGGCATCGCTCCACCTTTGCCTTGAGCTCAGCTAAGAATTCAGCGGACCTCCGGTGATCCGCGGGGCCATAGACAATAATATAAGATGCGGAACTTGTGTGTTTTATCGCCAAAACCCTACGTATAATGTCAAATATGTGTATGCCTAAGTACTTCACGTGATTGGTGTCCATGCACCGACGGATGGAGCTAGCTAGATAGAAAGAACCGTGAAGTCATGATGAGCCGTGGAGCGTTGCAGAGGAGAAGCTGCACTGGATGGATGGATCCAAAGGGAGGAGCGTCGTCCTGGGCCGTTGGGGTTAAAGCGAAAGCGAGGCGTGTCGCGTCGATCCATCACAGGCGAGCAAGGCGACAGCACCGGCTTCTTCCCGGGACCCGGCCGGCCTCGGATCCGTGGACGCTGCTGCCACAGGCCCACAGTCGTCGTCTTCGTCTTCATCTCCGGCAGAGAGAGGTGCAGCAAGCTTCGAATTCGATCGGTTTCTGGGCGACAGCGGTACGGTTAGCCATATTCCTTTACCTGTTCCGTGTCACGGTGCTAGCATCGGGGCCATCGGGGCCATCCGTTGGATGATGGCAAGCCCATCGATCGACAGTGTTTTTTCTTACCGTGGACCACGGTGTGTGTTCTCTCAAGCCAAAGAGTGGAGATTGGGAGATTGCTAACTACAGTGTTTTGGGAAGTTGTGAGGTGTGACCGTACCATCTTTTTTTAGCATTAACCCGGTCTCTGTCAATATGCGCATTGTCCCATTTTATCAGTAACATACAGGAACTTTTCACCTATTGACATTGGGTTGCTTGGTCAGACTTATTTGTGTCTTTTTGGACTTGTTATAAGGTTAAAAAAAAGCACTTGGTATAAGCCAAAAACATATATTTAAATGTTTTTGTGATTTATAAGTCAAAGTCCAAATGTTAAATATAAGCCTAACCAAACACATCCATAGGAGTACTTGACATGTGACTCACAAGGCCAGTGGCGGAGCTTTAGCCCAATTGTTGGAGGAGCCATTGGGCTGGGGGGCAAGAATTTATGCTTTGGGCTAGTTTTTCTTGTACATATGGGCCAATTTGTGAGGTGTTATCTACTGTTTTTGTCATCGGCTGGGAGGCCGACGGCCCTTTTCGCCTCCACTAAGCTCCGCCACTGCACAAGGCGCGTTGTCACCACCTAGAGTCAATCCATCACCGCCAAAACTACCTAGCGAAGTCCGGAGGAGGCCGACCGTCCGCGACGGACGGTGGTGACAGGGTGTTCTATGTAAGTTGTGTTCCTCTTTCTCCGGCCGTAGTTGTCTTCATCCCGTCCACGTCGCCGCCCAAGACCGGTTGACCGGTTACCGATGCGCAGCTGTCGATGCGTCTCTAAACCCCAGTTGTCGTGCGGCGCGACAACCCCATCATTGGAGGACTTCAAGCCAAGGTTGGTGATCCTTGTCGGTGCGTCTCCCATTCAACCTGGTGCCCGTGTTTCTGGACCTTCTTTGTCGGCGGTCTATAAGAACAAGCACAAAGCACTCGTAAACCTATGGATCGGCGGGGATCCGAGAGTGCGCATCTGTAAGCCTCGGCCTATGCGGCTTCGAGGAGGTGCGTTGGGATACTCCGCTCTTTGTCAACACCACCGGGCATGTCGATCTCGACATCAACACAACGATTACCATGGTGTTGACAGAGGCGAGAATATTAAGGCGGTTACGCTTGGAAGGACATATGGTATCGATGGCTCTTGTTGAGTTCGACACTGCTAAGTGATGGTGGAGGCCTGGTTTTTGGATGCGATTAAGTAGGTACTTCACTGTCGTTGTGTGGATACAGTTTCCTTTGCAGGGTGATGTTGTGCGCGTGACGACGGTGAGGCAAGTGATTGATGATTTGCAACAATGTCCTCGACAAGTGGGATCGGCAACCTGGGTGAGTTCATCGTTGGTGGTGCTCTTTGGGTACCGGGTCTCAAATATTAGGGTGAAAACCCTAAGTCTGTCTTTCATTGGTTGTACCCGGCAATGGTTGATTTCTTATCGTTTCCTTGTTGAAGACATTTTTAGAGAGGTCGGACTATCTGTGTGGTGAAAACCTAGATCAGACTTCTAATTAGAACGGGCGACGACGGCGGTTGTGCATTGTTCTCTTCTTAAGGCGTTGCTATCGGAGAATTTTTTTTGCAGTCCAAGGGTGTGTTCGGTTTGAGAATTGGAAGGAATGGAATGGAATCATTCCATTCTAGCAAATGGAACCGTTCCATTCTTGTGTTCGGTTTAGACAAAAAATTGTCATGGAACCATTCCATTCTTGTGTTCGGTTTTGGAATGGGGTGAGGATGGAATGGAATGGGGTGAGAATGGAATTATTCCTAATGTCGATTAATTATTCCTAAACTTGATTAATTATACCTAAATTCGATTAATTATTCCTAAAATTGATTAATTATTTCTAAACTTGATTAAGTATTCCTAATCTTGATTAATTATACAGAAACTTGATTAATTATACCTAAACTTGATTAAATTAGAGTCAGACAGACAGCCGTTCCACTTGGTCCGACCGATTTGGCCGGACGAGTGCATTCCGCATCTGGAGGGAATATTCCCTTCCTAGGAACCACCTCGTTCCATTCCATTTCAAAACCAAACACAAGAATGGGGTCTGGGTGTGGAACGGTTCCATTCCGTTCCACTCCATTCTCAAACCGAACACACACCAAATGTTTCCATTGGTGGCGGATGGGTCTAGCATTTACGAGTGGTTGATTACCTGGAGTCTTTTTTCTTACGAGTGGTTGATTATCTTTTTGGTTGTGTGCACCTTTTTATGTTTTGGTATTGGTTTTAATATTCCTTTTGTAAAAAATAGAGTACTCTTTTTTTGCGATTTAAACAATTCCTTTTGTAAAAAATAGAGTACTCTAATAGGTGACTTTCTTTCATCGAGCAAAGCAAAACTCGCCGTTTTTTTTCAAGTAATCTATGGGCCGATGACTAATGCACCAACGGCCGAAAGCAAGTCGAGTGTAACATCTACGTACCTATATGGCTTGAACAGGCTGAGCAAGCCCATCTACTTGCACGGGTTGAACTAAAAATCTATTTGTACGGGCCGGGTTCCACTAAAAAAAACTTTGGTTTCCCTCAAAACAAAAACTAAAAAAACTTTGGTGGTGCAAATATTGCACTGCCTTCCTTATGCATTTTGTAACGCCCGGAACCACTGCATGCAACTGCACTAGCCACTAGGTTTTGATGCCATGTCCTTTAGTTGTCTTGTCTTAGTTTTTCCCTGCTCTTAGTAATTTCTTTTAGACTCATTTAAACTGCACTGCTTTTGTTTCTCGCTGCTTGATATACAGACATTGCAAAAATAAAAACACAAAGAACAAGACAAAAAAAATGGAGAAAGAGAAACGCCTTCCAAAAGCAGAGAAAATTGGGGGGTGGGAGCTGCCTCTGAGCGGCACGTGGCGTCATGTCGCATTGTTGCGCGTACTTCCGCACTCCTGTGCGCGGGACGGTCCTCCTAGTAAACCCCTCCTTAATTTAAGACGCAAATAGATTTTTTCGTGCTTTCATGCCTAGCAGATTTCTCATAATAAATTCAGTTCGGCAAGTGTAATTTAACTCTTGACGGCTTGCTCAGTTGCTCTGTCGTTACCGTACTGGTTGTCGCGTGTTTTTTTGTCCAAGCATGGAGATAAGACATGTGTTCGTGTGCTCACAACGTCCAATGCCACTGCGATCGTTTCTGGTTAACTAGGGGATTAAGCGCGGCATTCGCCGCACCCGTGGGTAAAATTCTTGGTTTCTTTTAATCGTAGAAGTGTTGAAATTCATTTAGAAACGGTATGGAAATTTGGAATTTAAATCAGAAACGGTACGGAAATTTGAAATTTAAATTTTGGTCGTGCATATGTAATTTTATGTGATCCCGTTGATATATTTGTCTTTTTTTGTATGAACATGTTTAAAATTGATGGTTTGCATTATTTAGAATTACTTTAAAATCATATGGATAGGTTGGATTATTTTCCAAAAAAAAAGGGAGCATTTTTGAAATTATTAGTTTGCATTATTTCGAATTATTGCAAAATCATATTTAGAACTACTTACAATTATTCAAAAACAAATGGCCACATTTTTGTTGGATTGTTTTCTATTTTTTTTAGTTTGGAATATTTTTTTTTGACTATTATTCAAAAAAAAATTGGGGCATTTTCAAATTGTTAGTTTGCATTATTTAGAATCGTTGCAAAATTATATTTAGAATTGTTTACAATTATTTAAGAAAAAATGTCAACATTTTTGTTGCAATTTTTTTATTTTTTAGTTTTTGCGGCTTTGCTGCGCCCGTGGGCTAAAATTTTGAATTGTTCGATCGTAAAATTATTGAAATTCCCAAATTGTCTAGGTTGTGGAATTGTTCAAATTTTTGGAATGTCCATATTTAAAAGTTATTCAGATCTGAAACCGTTGATTTTTTTTTTACAAATACATGTGTGAATTGTTTAGTTTTTTGAATTTGTTAAAATTGGTAACTTATTTGCATGTGAATTCGTTTTTTTAGTTCGCCTAATTTTTGAATTTTGTAGGAATACACGATTTTAATATATGCAAAATTGAATTTTGATCGTATTTTGAAGTATTGTTTTTCCATATCTGTATGTTCGAAATACTGTTGCAGTTATTGTTCAAATATTTATAAAATATTTGCGCACTAATAATTGCTTTCATGTTTACATATTTGTTTCATATTTTCCTGACGAACCAGCGAAAATAAGTTAATTAATTTAAATTTCTAAATACAGAATAGCTTTAGTTTGTTTCCAAATACTTTTGATATTAGAATGTTCCAAAATGTATGGATTTTAACACAAACAAATTAGATCTATTTTCTGATCATTTTGATGTATAATTCATATTTTTCTGATAAACCAATGAAAAGATATTGTTTTTTGAAATTTAATGATTTTTCTAGATTATATATAGTAAACCGGGCCCACCTGTCAGGTTTTTTCAATTTTTTAAATATTTTTCGGAATTAAACAGCCGCTGACAGGGCGGGCCCACGCTGACGTCGCACTGACGTCAGCAATGGCGGGCGCGGATCTGGCCGCGGATCCGCCGACGACGGCGCGGCCGCCACAGTGCGTCCTGGGCCGCGTGGCTGGACGCATTCGACGCGCCTCGACGCGGGCGATCTTTAGGTGGCGGCGCCGCCGCGGTCTGGCCACCGGAGCGTCGCCGGCGACCAACGGACGCCGCGGAGGGCAGCGAGCACGGCGGCCGCGATTCCGGCGGCCAGGCGACGTCCCGGCACGCACAGCTCGGCGAGGAGGTAGAGGACGGTGCGGCGCACCTCTCCGTCGGCATGGATCTGAGCGAAGCAGCGGGAAACGGCGGCGCGCCGCGTCGGCGGCGCCGGCGACCACGGCCATCGCGGGAGAGGAAGAAGATGATAAGGCTGTGCTGGCAGTTTTACACGTACGTCCCTACGTTTGTTAAAATTTGCAACCCAGTCCTTTGCGGGCGGTTTTTTGCAAAAGTACTGCGCCAAAAGTCGTGCGCACGGGCAACCGGCTGTGACCGGGGAGTGACCGGGAAAATAAGTTAATTAATTTAAATTTCTAAATACAGAATAGCTTTAGTTTGTTTCCAAATACTTTTGAAATTAGAATGTTCCAAAATGTATGGATTTTAACACAAACAAATTAGATCTATTTTTCTGATCATTTTGATGTATAATTCATATTTTTCTGATAAACCAATGAAAAGATATTGTTTTTTGAAATTTAATGATTTTTCTGGATTTTATATAGTAAACCGGGCCCACCTGTCAGGTTTTTTCAATTTTTTAAATATTTTTCAGAATTAAACAGCCGCTGACAGGGCGGGCCCACGCTGACGTCGCACTGACATCAGCAATGGCGGGCGCGGATCTGGCCGCGGATCCGCCGACGACGGCGCGGCCGCCACAGTGGGTCCAGCCACGCGGTCTGGCCACCGGAGCGTCGCCGGCGACCAACGGACGCCGCGGAGGGCAGCGAGCACGGCGGCCGCGATTCCGGCGGCCAAGCGACGTCCCGGCACGCACAGCTCGGCGAGGAGGTAGAGGACGGTGCGGCGCACCTCTCCGTCGGCATGGATCTGAGCAAAGCAGCGGGAAACGGCGGCGCGCCGCGTCGGCGGCGCCGGCGACCACGGCCATCGCGGGAGAGGAAGAAGATGATAAGGCTGTGCTGGCAGTTTTACACGTACGTCCCTACGTTTGTTAAAATTTGCAACCCAGTCCTTTGCGGGCGGTTTTTTGCAAAAGTGCTGCGCGAAAAGTCGTGCGCACAGGCAACCGGCTGTGACCGGGGAGTGACCGGGGTGACGTGTCGCGAGCCTATTGGCTAAAAATCGACCTGCTACAGTGACACGGGTTTTGGAGCAGACGTGGGCGCATCTCGGCCGTCCGTTTCGCGGATCGGACGGCTATGGTTCATCGGCGACGTGGAGGGCTGGAGAGGGCAGCGATTTCTCTGTCTTTTATATATAGTAGAATTAGGTTTAAGTTGGCAGGTCGTGCCATGTCAAGACGACTACCCTGCATCAAACACTTTGCTTATGCCACTTGTGTTTGCGCTTCAAGTACGCTAAGAGCAAGTATAATACAAGTTTCAAGGGGAATGGGTTTAGGGGCGCTCGATCTAACTCCAGTACAGCTCTGACAAGTCGGTTCGTCAGCGACGAGCCCCATCCAGCGAGGGTGGTGCTCTAGAACAAGGTTAGTTTGCGAAATATTCGATGTTGCGTGGGGTGCTCTTTGGATGCTTCGAACTCGCGAGTGTTTTTCTACAAACACACTAGCGAGATGCTGCAACGATTCTAGACAATTGTTATAAGTAAGTCTTTTCGTGGATTTTTGATGATGCATGTGTTACGTTAAAAAAAGATGATGCATGTGTGCGTTCAAACTTCAAAATGATATAAACTTTGTATTGTTTTGCTGCAAACGCACAAGTAAGATGCTCCGTCGATTTTTGGGTGTTGCTAGAAATGTTGTTTTAACGATGCAAATGTTTTGGTGCTACAAATGCTACAAATGTTGCCTCCCATTATGACGGTTTTTCTCCAACAGGTGGAGATTTTTGCTGCATACCCACCTTTTTTTGCTGCATTAATATTTTCGAAATGGTGCAACTTTATTTGCTCGGTTTTGACAGCTTTCCTAACAATAATGCTTTGCGATAGTATAAAAATGTTGCTATGCTGGTGAGGGATGTAGTGCGATGGACGGATGACCCAGATCTTGCAGATTTGCAGAAACGGCAGTTCATTAATCTGTGTGTTAGCTGGTTCCTGCTGGTCGCTGCTGTAGGTCGTTGGATCGATGTGTGACATGCTCAGACTGACGTGGTCTTAGTCAAGGACCCTTTGCGGCCAATCAAAGCTTGCAGGATCAAGCACTATATCAAAAGTTCTGATTTCATACCGATGTTCTCATTTTATAGCTAACGAAATTTCAACAGCAAGAATTTGACCAAAATTGTAGCTACCACCACTGGAACAACAACTTGCACCCTCTTGCATAAGGATTCATATTTATGCATACGGATTCATATTCAGATTCCTGATGGAAACTGAAATCTGCAGAACAGGCATTAAATCAAGGTTTTTATATTGCTGATCTTCACGCTTGGCCCGCGATATGCGAAACAGGCATTGGGGACTGACTCAAGTAAATGAATGTCTGATATGACGCACAAACTGAACAAAAACATAATAAATCAGGAAGATCTTCGCGATTGCGGGACGTGTAATAAACTGTGAAGTTCTAGGCAGCAGATTATGACCTATTTGTCTCTCCGGACACGGCAGCATTAGGTTAGATATTTCTATGACGCGTATGACAGACGTTTATATAAGAAATTTAAAACATCAAGGTAAGCTGGTGCTGTTAGCCATGGCCAGTTGCATTTTCTTAACATAACCTGGCTCACACGGTGGCGCAGAAGATCCGATCCTTTGCCGGCCCAAAATGGCGCGCACTGCTCGCATCGCCTCGCTGTATATCAGCCAGCAGACACCAAACCGATCGATTAACCAATCCAACTGAAACTGAACCAATTCCATCCACATCTCCACTCCAAATCCCAAGAACCCTCGCGTACGTACTACGCCATGAGCGACGCCCCCGCTGCCGCCGACGTGGAGAAGGCCGGCGTGTCGGCTGGAGGGGCCGACGGCGCCTCAGCCGCAGGAGGAGGCGCGGTGGGCGCCATCGTCGGGCGCTGGCGGCGGCAGGACCTCCTGGACAAGTCTGGGTCGGCGCTGCGGGCGGCGGCGTGGGCCTTTTCCCTGCTGGCCTTCCTCATCATGGCCGCCAACGAGCACGGCGACTGGAAGCAGTTCGACCACTACGAGGAGTACAGGTGCATGCGCCTCTCCCGCCGGCCGGCCATTGCCCATGCCGTGCACGCACGCAGTTCTTCATCCGATCGACGCCTCCGGTGGTTGCCTGGCGTGTGATCGAGCGTAATAATAATGATTAATCAACTAACGTTTGGTGCGTATGCGTCGGACTTTCAGGTACATCGTCGCCGTCGGGCTGCTGGCGTTCATCTACACCACGCTGCAGCTGGTACGGCACGGCGTCCGGCTCAGCGGCGGCCAGGACCTCCAGGGAAAGGTCGGCCTGCTCCTCGACTTCGCCGGAGACCAGGTCAGCAAAGCAATTAACCTTGGCGTTCATATCTGCTCTCAAATTCCACGTACGTCAGTCACTCCTGTTGCTGCCTCGCTGGCAATTGTCTAGCTCGGACAAGTGTCAACATGACCCCGTTGTCTCGAACGAGATTACACAAGATAAGCATAATTACGTGCACGATAGGGAAAGCAAAAGATTCCGGTAGCAGAGTATATTGCTTATGAGGGTTAATTAAGTTGGTGGTTTTGTGAATGAGAAGACTGTGATGCGTACGTAGCTCGTCGTTAGGACAACTGTTACAGCTTACACATGTGCTAGAATCCCTATTTACATGATTGCGCAAGCTGTTATGTGCTGGAGTTTTAATCCATTTCTGAAGCTAATTAGCTGTGTAGTCGCACAAGACCTAAATACAGTACTTCCACACGGCACTTCCACTTCATACATTGCCTATGGATCAGAAGAGAAACACCGGAAGTCAACACGCGTTTGTTGCCTTGTTGGAACTTGGAAGAATGGAAGTAATTAAGTACTGCTAGCTATTAATTTCGATCTGTTTATTTCCACGGTTATGTTTAATGACCGACTTCTGCAGAACATTCGTATGAATATACAAAACGTCATCCTTCCGAAGAAACATTTGGCATTGTGATGTTTTGATAGTGATGCTCGTTCATCGTTACATCCTAACCGTAGTAGATCCGACTAATGATAGGGGCGGCACACATGTCGTTAGATCGTGGGACTTCCTGATTTTCTATGATTTTTCTTATCCTTAAGATAAAAACCACACACAATCTGAAGAATTCTCAACGTTGCCTCCACGATTCTCTTGCAGGTGACGGCGTACCTCCTGATGTCCGCGCTGTCTGCGGCGATCCCGCTCACGAACCGCATGCGCGAGGGCGCAGGCAACGTGTTCACCGACTCATCTGCTGCATCTATCAGCATGGCCTTCTTCGCCTTCGTCTGCCTCGCGCTCTCTGCTCTCGTCTCGGGTTTCAAGCTCTCCAAGCAGACCTACATATGAGCTACATCCCGGGTCTGCTTCCTCTGTGTAAAGCGAGAGCTAGCAGCCAGCTATCCATCTCGACACTCTATAGTCTATTTGTTTATTTCTCCCTGATATATACGCGCGTATAACTTGGTTTAGTTTCCTCTGTGCTCCCGATTGGGAGGTTGTCTGATTACAAGAATCAATGGTTGCTTCTTTTGCGTGCGTGTGTTTCAGTATTCGTATTGTGATCCCAAAGCAAAGCATGTATGTAATTATGTTTCCACGACATGGTTGGAAGTGTGTATATCTACTTGATTCTTGCATAGGTTGTTCTGATGAAATCTTTCGAGTTTGCAAGTTTTGATTACACATCTAACATATGGTAATGGCATGCACAGTGGTTGATAAGACAATCTTATTTTATACGTTGCATATCGTGTACAGAAGACAACAAATATGTTAATATCTCTTAGTGTTGTTTTCAACTGTTAATGTTTGCTTGCTCCTAAAATTAATGCATGATCAAAATAAACTAGAAAATGTGTAACTAAGATAAGACATCTAGTGCAATGCAGAAAACTATTTTTATTTTCTTAACAAGAGATCATAGTTCTTAGCTTGGAGAAAGCAAAACCTAATTTTTCTATTTCTTTCTCTTCAAATTGATGCTTTTTTTTACCATCAACTGTAGGGAAAATCCCAACAGCGTCAAAAACTTTTATTAAATTAAAAAGAAGTTTTTACATAGTTTCTTACAAAGTATCCAACCAGGCTTGCATGCCTTCTTTCAAACTTGGCCTAGCTCTATGCATAGATGTATAGAAGAAATCCTTGAACTGAGCCGTGCATCTATTACATGAAGGATTTTGATCTCTGAAAATGAAGATGTTTCTTTGATCCCAAAGGCTCCAGCATCCGGTAATAAAAATTTCCATTAGGAAGCTGATAGATGAGTATCTGGTAGCCGCATCCTTGATCATTGCATGTATGTCTAGATCAGTGTTCCATTCAATACCAATGTTCCACCAGAAACTCTGGCTGAAAGTGCACTCGAAAAATAAATGAGATAGAGTTTCATCTGGGCAAGTGTCGCATAGCACACAGTCTTGATATTCCTCATAAAAATTCTTCCTTTTCATGAGATCCTTTGTGTCCAGTCTTCCATTTAGTAGAAGCCAGGCAAAGAATTTTTGCCTCGACACACAACAGGTTTTCCAAATGTCCAGGATAGTGCTAGGTGTTGGATGTTTACCAATAAGTGCATCATATACCTTTTTGGTACAGAATTTCCTATCTCCCCCAAGTATCATTTTCATCCGACGCTCCCACTGAATTGAGTTCTCCTTGCAACTCCATTAATTGATTATGGGCAATAACCGAAAGGGGTAGTTGGAACATGTTATAGGTATTATCCGAGTGAATTGCAAGAGTTTCCTTCATAGAGATGTCTTCATTTTCAGCAAATGAGTGAAGGTGTGGAAAGTTGAGTTCCAGAATTTCCCCTTTCCAAAGGAGCATGGTGCTACCATTTCCAACACAACAGGAAGCTAGCCCTCTGTATAGTTCGACTAGGCTCATGCAATCTTTCCACCAGAATGATCCCTTTGGATTTAAAGCATGAGGGACAGCAGACCCTCCATAGTGAGCTCACCAAATTAAATTAACCCAAGGCATATCTTCATTATTGTAGAACTTGTGGAGATTCTTTATAAGAAGGGCTTGATTTTGAGTTCTAAGGTTTAAGATTCCAAGCCCACCTTGATCTTTCGGCTTGCAAATCATTTGCCATTTAGCAAGACATCTGCCTTGCTTGTGTATGTCTTTTCCACTCCACAAAAAATGTCTACTACTCTTTTCAAAGTGAATAAAAATCGTGATGGGGATCTTCAGAGCACACATAGCATACATAGGCATGGCCGCAAAAACAGAGTTCAGAAGACTTAATCTTCCAGGATAGAAGGGATGATATACCAGATAATCTTCTGTCAGCTCTAGAGACCATTAGCATTAGATCGTCAACTGATGGTCTAGTAGTTCCAAGTGGGAGGCCCAGGTAGGTAAAAGGCAGCTTCTCTGTTTTACCGCCGAAAGAGTTGGCAAGTGCTTCAGCTTGATCATTACCAATATTAATGGGCACTAGAGTGGTTTTATTGAAATTCACTTTTAAACCAGTACACTCACTAAATTCATTCAGAATATCCTTCAATTTTGTAAGCTGGCTTGCATCAGCTGGCATAATCATGAGCGTGTCATCGGCATATTGGATCACAGGGTATTTTTGTCCAAAATCTTGCGAGACATGTAGTTCTAGATCCCCATTTTGCCAAGCGTTATTAATAACAACTTGTAGGAGTTCACCTGTAAGCACAAAGAGAAGTGGCGATAGTGCGTCTCCTTGTCGAACTCCTCTTTTACATATGATCTTTTTCCCCGGGACTCCGTTAAGAAGTACTGATGTAGAGGCAGAATTGAGAATATTCTTGATTAGAGAAATCCATTTAGGTCCAAATCCTTTTGCTTTGAGGATTTCAAGAATGGCATTGTACTCAACTTTGTCAAAAGCCTTCTTGGATTGATGGTAGACGTGAAGGTATTCAAAAGTCCATGCTAGGCAGTCCTGAATTGTTTTTCCTTTGATAAAACCATATTGGTTCTGGTGCACAATCGAGATGATTTCTTTTTGAAGTCTGTTGGCAAGTAGTTTTGTGAGAAATTTCATAGGCAGGCTGACCAGAGAGATTGGTCTGTAGTCATTCATCCCTTCTGGATCATTGATCTTTGGGATAAGGGTGATATGGGCAATATTGATACTTTCCAGCTTAATATCTCCAGAGTAAAAAGCATTGGCTAAATTATAAAAATCTTCTTTTACTGTTGCCCAACATTTTTTGAGGAAATGACCATTGAACCCATCAGGTCCAGGAGCTTTGTCTGGCAGCATTTCCTTAATTACCTGTTCAATTTCCTCAGCAGAAAAAGGTCCATCAAGGTGTGAGAGGTCATGGTGCTGAACAAGGTTGTTTAGATCAAAGGACATAATTGGATTGCTGCAAACGCCAAGCCTATCTTTATATGAATTCCAAATAACTGCTGCTTTATGATCATGATCAGTCGCCACAATTCCATCATCAGTCAAAATAGAGGATATAAAGTTTCTTCTATAACTTTGAGTAGCAACAGTGTGGATTTTTTTTGAATTTTCATCACCCAATTTAGCCCATCTAATTTTAGCCCTGCATCTCCAGTAGATTCTTTTAGCTTCCAGAAGCTTTTTAATGTGGCTTTGCAAAAAATTTCTTGAAATTCTTTTCATGAATAGCAAGTGGCCTTTGGTCTTCAATTCCATCCAGGAGGGCCAGTACAAAATAACAATTGTCAATGATTTTATTAAGGTTGGAAAGATGCTTACTCCAAACCTTAAGGCTGCCTCTCAATTTTTTCAATCTAGCAGTGATCATAGTAGCAGGATCATCTTTGAAAGGAACATTTGTCCACGAAGTCTTGACAATGTCCTGAAATCCAGTAAATCAGTCCAATAGTTTTCAAACCTGAACAATTTTGACCTAGGGATTTTTGTTCCAATCTGGACATTAATAGGAGTATGATCTGATCCCAATCTAGCAAGCGGCAATGCTAAAGTATTGGGCAATTCTGTTGTCCAATTTGCAGAAGAGAAAATCCAATCTAGCTTTTCCAAGAGAGGAATACTTTGCATATTGCTCCAAGTAAAAGATCGTCCTTTAAGGGGTATTTCCTCAAGATCTAAATTCTGGATGGCACTATTGAAAATCATCATGTTGTTTGCATCTCCACCTGCCCTGTTCCTGTTCTAAGGATCTCAGATAAGATTGAAATCTCCCATCATCAACCAGAATGGCATTGTGGATGTATCAATATTATTCATCCAGTTAATAAAGTCAGCTCTGTGTTCATTGTGTGCAGGCCCATATATGTTAGTCAGAAACCAAGTGAAACCCGAGATTTTACATTTGAGTTGTACTGTAACTTGAAATCTTGATTGACTGACTAAGACTCCATCAAAAAGACTGCCATTCCAAATAGTAATAATGCCCCCCGAACTGCCAACAGATGGTGTGTATGCAAAATGTGTGAATCTCCTCGGGCAAAATTTCTTTAGATAGGAGTGATCAAAAACTTCTCGCTTTGTTTCTTGAAGGCACATAATATTGCAATTACATTCATCAGCTTTGTGTCTAATATCATCACATCTGTCCTGGGAATTAATCACCCTCAGGTTCCAGTTAAAGATATTGCATTGTCTATTCATTGATAACTGATATGTAAACCATCAATAATCTGTTGGTAACGTAGTTGACCAACATAGCATAACAGCAGCTAATGAAATCCAGCAAATGATTCATCAAGAGATTAGGTCTAGACTGCCTTATAAGATCATCATAAAACATAAGCAGCATAACATGTAACACAAAGCTGATATGAATCTGCCCCATAAGAAAACCATAATAGAATATGGCATGAGGTCCACATAAAAACCAAGCACACAAAGTAGCACACTTTACCACTAAATGGTAGTTCATTATTACATAACTTCGGCTAACAAGCCCGATATCAAGATAAAATGGACTGCCAGAGAGACAGTCAACTAATGCATTTAGGAAGTGACTATACATTAGTCACATTTGGCAGATAGAATGTCTTCTGACACCTCACTAGGAGGTATCATGCATTGGTTTACTCCCATGGCTTGGATCGTGTCAATGGGGATGACAGGCAGTTGAGGTGCATTAATGTCCCTAATCTCAATATCAAAGTCATTGTTCAGGCTCTTGGCAATTTTCATGGATGTTTTCTTTGCAGCCTTCTTTGCAGCAGCTTTGTCAGCTGCTTTCTTGTCCTTGAACCCAGCATTCAGAATAGCAATCCGACGGCTGCGTCTAACTCCAGTTACCTCATTGGGCACATAATTCTTACTCATGGGAGTAGCAAAAGCATCCAAGTTCTGTTCCATAACATGCTCACCAAGCTCATTGTTCTCTATCATCATCTGACTATCAACACCAACATCAACTTCCATCTCATCATCCTCAGAACTTTCAAGATGTGTATCAGAGTCACCCATCACATCATTTGCAGTAGATATACCTTGGTCTTTGTCAGCTGCTTCCATAACAGAAGCCGCAGGGTCCAACATGCTCTCAATCACATCATTCACAGTATTGCTTTGCATCTGCTCCACAACATGTTCATCAATAATTTCCGACAGAACAACAGTGGAGGGGACAAGAATTTCAGGTTCAACAGAAAAGATAGTGAGAAGACATTTCCTTCCTTGCCAGTCCCTCCATGTACATCAACAATCTGAACCCGAGAGCCAGTGACAAGTGTCTGATCCAGTTCATTAAGAATTGATGCTCATCTACATATGTATGTAATTATGTTTCCACGACAAATGATTGGGAGTATGTGTGTCTTATTGATTCTTGCGTAGGCTGTCTGATGAAATCTTCCCGACTTTGGAAGTTTTGACTAAATCTACATATAGTAATGACATATACATGGGTTGATAAGACGATCTTATATTACCCTGCCGTCCCTATATAGGTGGCGCACACATTTGTTTTTTGAGTTCAAAATTTTATCATTAATTTGATCAACAAAAAATGGATTCTATGTCACATAATTATATTATTGCACATGTATTCAAATAAAGTTTTTAAAGTATAATTTTATTAGAAGCGACACATGTTCTATTGGTCAAATTTAAGACACGAAAACGAGGGCGTCACGTGTGGATAATTAAATATACCTTGTGTGTAGAGAAGACAAAAAATGTGTTAACCTATGTGTTGTTTTCAACCGTTAATTGTTGCATGATCCTAAATGCATAATTAAAATAAACAAGAAAAAATGTAACTAAGATAAGACTATGCATTTTTTTTTCTTAATAAGGTAACGCATCTCTTAGTTAAGATAAAGCAAACATCTTTTTTCTCATTTATGGCAAAGCCCTAACCTCATCCTTACCGCCATTCTCCCGTTCATTCCTAGACTGGCTAAGCCAGTTAGAGTCATTGTTGTTGCCAAGCTTGAGTAACCATATATAACGTCCATGAGAGAGATGAGGTATGTGAGAAGAATTGATAAAAATAAAAAGGCGATAGTACATTCTGTTATGGATTTTTTGTTGACTTCTTAAGTCTTGTAATGGCATTTCTCCAAGTTTGGAAGGAACACCAAAGTTTATTTTTGAAATGGCATGTCTCAGAATTGGGTATTTTCCGTGGCATATATCCAATATACCTTTTCTTTGACTATCCTTTTTCAAAACATTCTTTGATTATCCAATATGTCTTTTTTTTAGAATCATCCAACATATTCTTTTTTAGGGAAGATTAAATTTGTCTAGATATGGTCCTTCAGATCTTGCTTCGCCAGATCAATTTTGGATATTTTCTCATGGTTGCCGCAAGGAGGATTGTCCTCGCAATATTTGTCCTGACTGCTACATCCTCGACAATGGTGATTCATGCTCTCGTCCCCCAGCGACGTCGACCATGTTGTTCGGTTGTTTTTCCCCTGAAGTACCGGTGTTGGTTCACACGCCGATGTTGGTTGATTAATTTAATGATTGCGTGCGTGCACATAGATTTGGCATTGCGGCTCAAAATTAAAATTATGGGAGAATTATCGTTGGTATTTACCGGTTTGTGGTTTGATATCAACGTCATGTTTGTACGGCTGCCTTCAGAAAATTACAAGATTGTGTCAAGAAAAAAGAAATAGTTTGAAGATCTCAAATATTTGCTCATTTCTTTTAGACTTTATTTTGTAATCGCTATAGTCAGCTTATGTATCTCTACCATGTATTTTTCGCTACTATAAATATATATCGTGGTATTGATTGTCAAAAAAATAAAATATCCAACAATACACTTTATACGTGTAGCGGCTAATGGGCCGCAACGGCGCGATCGTTCCCGGCCTCGCGGCCCAACGAATACTCCACCCGGTCGTCTTCAACCTTCCCCCTCGCCTGTTACTGGACAGAGAGCAGCAGTAGCCAATCGCCGTCGCGGAGACGGGAAGCCATGGAGGCGCCGCCGGAGAGGGAGAGGGAGGTCAGGGGAGACGAGTGGAGCGAAGGCGGCGTGGCTCTGGGATTCCGGGTGAAGGCATGCTCCCGCGAGTCGGCGGGGCAGAAGGCGGTCAACGTGCTGGACCCCGACCTCCGCTCCCACTGGTCCACCGCCACCAACACCAAGGAGTGGATCCTCCTAGAGCTCACCGAACCCTGCCTCCTCTCCCACGTCCGCATCTACAACAAGTCCGTCCTCGAATGGGAGCTCGCCGCCGGGCTGCGCTACAAGCCCGAGGCCTTCGTCAAGGTCCGCCCGCGCGGCGAGGCTCCCAAGCGCGACATGGTGTACCCGGGGAACCTCACCCCTTGCCGCTACGTCCGCGTCTCCTGCTTGCGTGGCAGCCCCATTGCCATCTACTTCATCCAGCTCACCGGAATCCCTGTGCCTGGCCTGGAACCTGAATTCCAACCTCTCGTCAACTACCTGTCACCGCTAATCTCTTCCTCGCAGAAACAATCTCACAATATGCATCTCCAGGTACTCTGCGGTACTCTTGCTTTGCTTCTTGTTTATGTCTTGCTATCATATGTCCCCCTAATTAGTTATTTCTGATGCAAACTGAATCTAGTTACTCAAAGACATTGCAAGCAGGCTACCACCGTTTCTGCCCCAAATCGAGGTAACAAATTTCATGCTCCTGGCCTAGCTAGTAATTTGCTGCTTGCCCCCCATGTGTGCATATTGTCCCTGTTAACCGGCTCCGGGCTGCTCTTCACACTGCAGGCTGACCTTAATAGCATCGCAGACACCCCAGACAGCAGTGTTCGGTTTTTGGCTCTGCTTGCTGGCCCATTTTACCCAATCCTTCAGCTTATAAATGAAAGGTGTGCTCCATTTCTCATACATGCTTACTTGCCTGTCTTCATACATAGTTTTCATACATTATGTGCATGGGCGCTGCTGTGCACACACACCTTGTGCGAGCTTGACACGGTGCCCTGAATTTTCAGGGATGCTACAAAAACGTCGATATGCTCTGCTGATTCAGATACCCTAAAGACTAGCCTGGCTTCTGCTCCAACCATTTCCTCAAACTTCGAGGCATGTCCATCTTTTTCTCTAGTTTTTGGTTGCTATGTGCTATCGTTGTGTGCTACATCAAGAACTATGAGTATATGCTGAAATGGTGCTGCACTTGCACTTAGTCATACATACCTTCTCAGTTGTCTAGAATGTTCATAGCAATAAATACTTTAACTTCTGCACATCTGTTTCTGAATGAATTTCAAGCATTCATAGTGCTGAGTGCTGACTAACTGTACACACACCTAGCCCCTCTCCAAGCTCTGAAAAGACCACATTAGGCATATCCACCCTAGATTGGAGCTAACCTTGACTAATAGGAACTAAGAAATATATGCAGGATCCATTTTCATGTTTCTTTGATGTAGTTGAGATATATGGTTTTTATGCTTGCATTCTGGCAACTCCTGAAAGCACACATGAGATACGACTATCCTGTAGGCAACCTGACTAGTTAAGTCACAAAATGGCTGTTGAAGTTCTATAGGAGCGTATAAGTTAGGTTGCTATTATCTGGGACTTCCATTAATTTGTGTCCTGACATTAAGCAAACTTCTCATTGGTCATGCCGGGGTCATGAAATGCCGAGTACTGGCATGTAGTCATTTTCTTGGTTGCTTGCAAAAGCACAAAAAAAGGAACATTTCTCTCTGTGTGACTGGTTTATGACCAGAACTCCCGAACAGCCAGCCTATGTTTTCCATATGTGGCCATTTTATGTTTACAAAAAGGAACTGAATGGTTTCTGATCGTATCTGATTTCCTAATGGTTTGATATATTTAAAATGTAAGATATGCTTGAGTGTTCTACTTTGGAGAATGTGGTCCTATTTAGGTCTGGCAAGCTACCATTTAACATTAGGATCTGTGCATCTGTGATTCTGTGGTCCTAGTGTCTGTGCTCTGTCACTCAGCTTTAACACAAGGACCTATTTCCTGGTAAACCTTCTAATGAAAACTACCATAATACTACCTCTGTTCCACAATGTAAGCTATTAGCAAGTTAGTTTAGCTTTCTAAAAAGGTTTATATTGTGGAACAGAGGGAGTAGAAGGCTGATTGCTCTGCAGCAATTGATATGGAGTTTGATAGTTTGAAATTTCCAAAAGTAGCAACTTATTTTAGCGTCCCAACCTGTTATTAAACTACTTTTCATAAGTTATATTTTACAAAAAATATTTTTCAATTATTATGTATGATATTTACCTCTTTGTTTTATTCATGGAGAGCATCTATGTGCCATTCAAAGGAAATCTCCACTAAAACCAATAAGGGAACTTGAGGTGTTCATCTCTTTGTTTTATTCATGGAGAGCATCTCTGTGCCATTCAAAGGAAATCACCACTTAAACCAATGAGGGAACTTGAGGTGTTCATCTTTGTTTTATTCCATGGGGAGCATCTCTGTGCCATTCAAAGGAAATTGCCACTTGAACCAACAAGGGAACTTGAGGTGGAATCACTAGTAAATGATTATTAGTATCCACATTTTGTTAGGATGTATTTTTCTTGTGGAGTATAGAAACATACTATTTATTAATGACGGTTTTAATGTTCTCAATTCTTTATTTTCGTACAGGCACAACCTAGGAGATCACGGAGTCCATCTTCTATTCAGCTTACTTCATGTATGCTTGCATTTCGATCTGACACAGCTGTACTACTCTTAAGGAAAGCACACAGAGATAAAACCCTTGGAATTGTTTGCCACCGAGTATGTTCTTTGGCAATATCTTTTTGTCTTCTTTGGTGATGTACTTTCTCCTATTGGAGGATTTTCTGAGCATTCGCTTCTTGAACTAAGGCATCAAGGGTGCTGCAAAAACTTTTGGAGCCTGAGCCGTTCTTTGATGAGCCAATACCTAATGGTGGCATGCTTCTGAGTCAAGTCTCTGATGAAATTCCTAAAAGTGATGCTTCCAGCCTTGTACTTCGTACAAACTACTCAAGTTTGTTTGGAGAAGAATTTATTTTATCGGAAAATCACTTCGATGGCTCTTTGCTGAATATTTTGGATATTTCTGCTGTTGAAGAAGGCATTCTTCATGTACTCTATGCAGCTGCATCACAGGTACCTTTGTCATATTGTTTCATCCTTATATCTTTCAAGTTCAGTGTATGTAGCCTCTATTTTATTCTAAAAGGCTTTTTTTTTCTTGATTGTACTTGTAGCCTGAACTAGGTTGCAAGCTTGCTGAAATTACTTCAGACATCTGGTCTGTCTTACCACTTGTTCAAGCTCTTCTTCCAGGTATTGATTGGGAGATGACCTTATATAATGATGATGCTTTCTTAGCTGCTTTTACTACTCTTGAATTAAAATGAGCAGAAATATGAATGAACAAGAACTTTGGCTACCAATAATCCACACCTTCCCACATGCACAATCATATGCTGTTCCACACTAAAATATGCAAGGCCAACATGGCTAGTGGCTAGTAAACTCAGTGTGATACCCGTATCTTGTGGCTAGAGACTATGGATTTAGTTAGTCCAATCAAATGTTAGTTTGTCCGTATTTTCCAGGATTTTATCCTATGAACTCTTGGTTACTGAGGCCCCGAGGCTTAAATGCAATCGTGATAACCAACTGCACCCCTTCTAAATAAAGAAGAAAACAATGGGACAGGTCTACCTGCAAGGCACAGTATACAACAGGCATGCGGTTGTGGAATATGATAATATGATGTTGCTCTTGTGTGTGTTTTGTAGCGCTTCGTCCTCCATTCAGTCCTGGCCCTGCCGAACAGATTGATGATTGTTTTAGCCAATGGAAGCATCCAGATGTTCATAGTGCTCTTTCCCTGGTACCTCGATTTATATGATTTTTATCTTCATGCATTAGTGGCATCACTTGCCATTTCTCAATGACTTTGTGGCTGCAGATTGTGACAATGTCAGTATCAACATCAGTTTTTCATCCTCTTCTCAGAGGCTGTGCTGGTTATCTTTCATCGTGCCTGTCATCGCATGTTCGTTCTGCAACTCTGAACTCTCTGCTGTAGAAGTATTTGTTTTCTTCAGAAAATTATTGAAACTTCTCTTATTTTCACTACTAGGCAAAAGCAGCATGTGTTTTGCTTGATTTGTGCAGGGGACCATTATCACCTTGGGTGCCCATGATCACAAGAAAGGTCTCTATCATTTTGTGCAAGTTATGATTTTATATAATCTGTTCCTCTTTTATGACTTTATATACGCATGAAACAGGTAGATCTCGCAGTTGAACTTTTGGAGGATCTCATGGATGTTATCCAGGTATGTATGTGTGATGGAAATTTACTCCACAAGAGCAATGGTGGGAAACTAACATATCCTTTAATGCATATAATATTGCATATTTTGTATCCTATCTATAGGACCTAAAGTCTTGTACCTATACAAAACAAATAACAAAGCAATGCTTCAGTTTAAGTTTATCTCCTTTTGGGTTACTACTCTTGAAGGATGTACTACTGTCTGGAGCTGGTGTGCCTTGATTTCCTGTACTTAAGATGAAATCCAGCAGAGTTTATAGTGTGGCAGCCTCATGATGAATATATTACTTTACTTTGCACCATCCTGAATTGACATCAATGATTGGTTTTGTTAAATTGCTTAAAGTTCTCCATATCCATGCGACAATCAAACGATTTGATTTCTTATGATGTTGGTCAGGGAGTTGGGCAATCTCTAGCCCGTTCTCGTGCAGCTCTGAAGTATGTTGTATTGGCCATATCTGGAAATATGGATGATGTTCTCACAGAATACAGAGTAACCTCATCTTTCCTTTCCTGATATTTTACAGTGATTGTTTTACTGCTTCCTGAACATGCATCCTGTACACTCACGTACTTTCAGGAAGTCAAGCATAAATTACTTTTCATTCTGGAGATGCTAGATCCTTTTATTGATCATGCCATAAGTGTCATGCAAGACACAATATCATTTGGTGGTGTCTCTGCTATGTATTTGGATAAACAGGAAAAATCTTGCAATATTGCCTTAAACATTATTCGCACAGCTGCAAAGAGTCCCGCTGTACTTCCATCTTTGGAACTTGAATGGCGGCGAGGTACTGTTGCCCCAAGGTCGGTAAGCATACTTGCAGGTGTAACATAAGTTTACGAATAACCTATGCTGATGATGGTACCAAATACTCTCTTAATTATGTTTTAAAAGTTACTCCCTCTAGTCACAACCCACATTCATGTTCCTATTTATACAGCAATAATGTATATTTGACTAATGCATAAATTTGACATTTGCACGGAACTTGTTTTGGTTTAAATGAACTGATGCCAAATTGCCCTTTAAACTCGGAAATGGTTTAAAAGAGGTAATGAACCGAGTTGACACCCAAGTTGGCCAACTTTGTGTACATGTCCCACCAACTCACCTCGTGGCGTCAATTGAACATTTCTGAAAGTAAAGTGACTAATTTTCCCTTTCCAAAAATTGAGATGCCAAAATGAGCCATGTGTCGAAGTTGAGGACCAACTTGAGCATTAACATTATCTTTTCAAACATTTTGATTGGGCATGCGCAAATGTATAGAGTACATTCATCATTAGGCTTATTATTAGTTGCTTTATATGCTAGTAAATGCACTGAATTTAACTTCCACTTGCAGTATACTTCTTTCTATCTTGGATCCTCATATGCCACTCCCACCGGACGTTGACCTCTGCAAAAGTTCAATGCCGAGGTTGATCAAGCAACTTTGGCTGTTTCAACTCCAGCACCGCCTTCCTGCAACCCTGAAGATGTTGACGGTCGAGATGCATCTGAAACAACCGTGAGGGTAGAAAGTTTTGAACTGTGCAATTCCTTATTTGCTCCTGAAGAACTGAAGCAATCTGAGTTGACAAATAATTTGCGGGAAGGCCACGATAAAGTAACTAGCCATTTGGACCAGACCATTCCTGAGGCAGAAAAAGCAATTTAAATTCACCGGCTGGCCTTTTTCAGTTGGATAATACTGTTGCTGCTGACTACGATGATGTCCGGGCTGATTATCTACTACTGTTGAACCACCAGGACTGCGAATTAAGAGCTCTAGAATTTCGCCGCTTAGCACTGAATCTGTGCATGCAGCAAGAACCAACGATTGAGGGCATAATGCCGGAATTGATGCTTTGCTATTAGCTGCAGAATGCTATGTTAACCCATTTTTTCTCATTGATTTACGGCTTAACTCAGAGCCTCTGGATCAAATTGAACGTACTCATTCAGAGTTGATGCAAGGGAATGCTTCCTTTGAGTTGAAAGGTTTGCATGTGAAAGATTTAGACCTAGTGGCAGTCAGCAGTTTGGAGAATAAGCGAGATAGAGCTGTCCTAGATTTACTCCTGCAAGCTGCAAGATTTGACTCAGAATACCAGGCAAAGATACCCGACGGGGAAGTTTATCCAAATGATGCTGAAGATGACAAGCAAGCTATAGAAATTTCACCAGAAGCTACATACCTCGTTGATGCTGTAACGTTGGTCAGAAAGAACCAAGCTCTGCTTTGTCAATTCATTATGAAGCAATTTCAAAGGAAGGGGCATTCGTCTAATGAAATTCTTCTTGATAGCTTGTTGTTCTTGTTGCACTCAGCAACTGACCTATTTTGTCCACCAGATATTGTGATTGATATCATATTGAATTCTGCTGAAAACCTCAACAGACAGCTGACATGTCTTTACAGTTCTGTTAATGCAGTGGATAAGAAATTGGATAAGGTAAAATTACATGGTCTACAAAGACGTTGGTCACTTCTCCAGAAGCTGGTTCTGGCTTCATCTGGTAGCGATAATACTAGAGAACTCGTGAGCATTAAAAAAGATGGTTTTCGTTTTAGAAGCTTAGTTCCTCCATCAGCATGGATGCATAAGATATCAGAATTCTCCAGATTTTCTAGCCCACTTCCTCGATTTCTTGGATGGATGGCAGTGTCACGTTATGCCAAGGAATATATAAACGACAGATTGTTTCTTGCTTCTGATTTCTCACAGCTTACGTCTTTGCTGTCAATTTTCACTGATGAGCTTTGTTTGATGGATGGAGTTGCAACTCAAAGGTTAAGCTGGCTAACATTGAGCAACCTGATTGCAATAAATACTTGCTTCTTAAGCAGGAACCTACATTTTTAGATCAACCAAGCATGAACAAACTGTTTCAGATCTTACTTCCTGAACTACATTTCTTCTTTCCAAGTATGAGCAGACTGTTTCACACGTTTGGAGAGAGCATTTTGGAAGCTGTTGGGTTACAGTTAAAATGTCTCCCCAAAAGCGCAGTACAAGATGTTCTTTTTGGTTTTCTGAGATGTGCTTGTGGCCTTACCTTGAAAGCATTAAGGAGCATCTTGTACATGCAAATGGAGTTACTTGGTTGAGAGGAAATATTGCTGCTAATGCTAAGGCTGTTGTTTTCTACCTACTCGAGTCAGTAGTTGCTGAGCACTTGGAGGCTATTGTTCCTGAAATGCCAAGGGTAGTGCACATTCTTGTGTCACTTTGTAGAGCTTCTTATACTGATATAGCCTTCCTTGACTCTGTACTGTGTCTGATGAAGCCACTGATGTCCTACTTCTTAAGGAAGGGAACTGGTGATGAAAAGGTGATGGGCATATAACTGACTGCAGCGATTTTGAGTTGATCTGTTTGAAGAATTGTTTGAAATTATCCGGTGTTGTAGACATTCAGAGGATGCAACTGATGATAAGATTCAGGTTCCGTTGCTGATCTTCATTCTGGGGTCTCTGTTTCCTGATCTGTCCTTTAAGAGGAGGATTGAGATATTGGGCTCCTTGTTAGTATGGGTAGACCGTATCAGTTCCGACCCACCATCACTTCTGTTTAGTTATCTTCAAGGCTTCCATACACTTATTGATGGTTGTGTAACTATACTAGTTCAGAATATTGAATTACTTGGTATCAGCATCCTTTCTGTGAGAAACCAGTCCAGAGAGTCTGCAAACTCCTTAAGTGGGGATACCATGATGCAACTTGAGAAGAATGTGCAAGATAGTGCGGAGCAGGTGGTGGTGAAGTCCGCAGACAATTCAGAAAAGTCTGGTCTTGACTTTCCACCTGCTGGTTGTATCATAGAATTTTGTGATGCCCTGGAGAAGGTCATTTCACACCTTACTCCATCCATCGAAGGTAGCTGGAAATGGAGCCACCAGTTGGCCTCTAGGCTGTCTTTATCAATCGCAAATGTTTGCTGTATGCAAAATGCCTAAGATCTGTTACTCAAGGAAACACAATTTCTAGTAGCACCAGACAAGAGGTGGAGCCTGCACAAAAACACTGGGAGAGTGCTCTTGAAGGTCTTGCTGAAATCATTGTAGGAAATCAGGAAAAACAGTTCTGGCAGATGGCATCCACTATGCTTGACTATATGATCAAACTGCCCAATGTTCTTGCTTGGAGTACTGTCTTAGTGCCACATGTTCTGCAGTCGAGCACTTTTGCTCTCATGCACCAAGGATATCTTGGAGACTACAGACAGAGAAGTGGTTATCGTTATTGGTTTCGGATGGAATTGAAGACTTCAAGAATAGTGAAACCTCATTGATTAATCTCTTCTGTACAATGTTGAGTCACGCTGAACCCGAACAACGCTCTGTTGCATTGCAGCAACTTGGGAGGATTATTAACTTGGCGAGTACTGCTGAAGTTAATTTGCAATATCCTTCTTATAATCAACATATGCTTGCATCTGGTTCAACGGTGACATCCCATTTGGTTACTCATACATGGAACATGATATCAGCATTGGCTCTCTATGACTCTTCAATGCTTTTAAGGAAGCATGCGATGGCTTTGCTTATTGAATATGTTCCATTTGTTGATAGAGATCATCTGCGGTCATTTCTTGCATCAAGTAACAGCATCCTGAATGGTGTGGGGCAGCTTTCCTATGTAATAGAAGAGAGCTATTTGACACGAATGTCCTTGCTGTTGCTTTCAAAGGCATGCGTTTATTCTTCTTCTGAAGATATTGCTTTAATACCTGAATGTGTTTGGAGGAAATTGGAAAACATGCAAACATCAGTAACTGGTAAATTAATGCTTCTCAATTACCCACATTTCTGTTGTTCAACCTTAACAGTTGAGTATTCACACACTGTGTTTACGATTTTCTGATGTCTTATTAGGAGGTTTTGGTGACATGGAGAAAGATCTCTGCCGAGCTCTATGTCAGCTAAGAAATGAATCTGATGCTAAAACAGTCTCTCCCTCACTCCCTCCCTCACCTCCCCCTCTCTCTCGTTCTTGGGATGGAAGTTTTTTTTTTCTATCCTAGGGCCATGGCTAACGAACTTCCTATATTATTTCTGCACGTTTTGAATACCGAGTAATGACTCTGCGTCTCTTCCTTTAGGTTGTAAAGAACTTCTCGCAGGATCTACTACAAAACCAGTCAACATTGATTATAAGGGCATCCGTGAATCAATTCTTCAGGTCTTGATCTTTCGTTCATTTTCAAATGCCTTTGCATCTATACTCTGTTTTTCTTTGTTGCTTAAGTCCATCTATCAATCATCGTTTCAGTTCTAAACTCAAACATAGTTCGCATTTATGATGACTGATGAGTGTGCTTGCACATTTTTACTTAACAACACAAGCGGTTAATACTTCTTCAAATAGCAAACTTCTAGTCATGGTTAGAGCAAATTCTTGATTGCCAAATTATTGTAATACTGCACTAACAACAGTTACAGTTAGTTTTTCAATGTTTTGGAATTCTGTTCATATTCCAACAAACCAAAATGCTTGCAAGAAAGACTGCAAGAGGCAGCACTGGCATGCTTATATCTATGTTCAAATGTATACTCTTTATACTAAAATTTTCTGTAGCCATATGGTAATTTATGCACCTGTCAGTGCTGGTAACCGCTCTTGTGAATCCTTTTCGATAGGTTTTGTCCTCTTTGAGCTCTGTTGAGTCATACTTCGAGTTCTTCTCAATCAGATCTGATCAGGAATATCAGGTTAGAGATGCAAGGGTTTCTGGCCACCATGTTTTCAATATCTTATTCTGACACTTAATTAATTACAACACCAAGGAACTTGAAGAAGCTGAGATTGAATTGGAGCTTATTGAAAGGGAGAAAGCAGTTCCGAAATTTGTCGGACATCCCCAGGATATTGTGGTTCCATACATCTCATCCAGTAAGATCCATGACTATTAAGGACTATTATCAGTAATATTGTTTCTTTGATGCGCAGTAATGAAATTACATTTGCAGATTATAAAGATGGTAGTGAAGTTAATAAACGGCTCCAGCAGACCCGTGCAGATATACGGACCCTGTAAGTTGATATATCACATTTTACACCTGGTTCTTTCAAATGCACTTCATTCCTTTAGCTCTTGGCAGTTACTTCCTCCGGTCACAAAATCTCAATTACTGTGGGAAGTGTGTGGGCGGGTGCAGTTTTTATCTTTACAATGCTATCTTTTTAATATTTGAATTTGTCCCGTGAAGATTAGACATTACTCATCATGGTAAGTACAGTAATGTTATACTCTTATCTGGCCTCCTAACAAAACATAGACCATTAAATGACATGTAATAACTAATAAGAATACTAAAGTTTAAATCATATTTGTTTTCTGGATGTTAAAGTGATAGTTTGAACATGAAGCTTCATAGAAAGCTTTGTTATCCATTGATAGTATCATTTTCTTGCTCCAGTTTATTTTGAAGTGTTGAAACTAGCATTACTTGTATTCATCCAATATGTATAAACTTGTCAGGGAACGGTCCAGGCTCAGAGAGGAAATTATAGCACGCCGACAGAAGAAGTTGCTTATCAGACGTACTCGTGAAAAGTACTTGGAAGAGACAAGTTCTAGGGAAATGGAGCTTATGCTAGCGCTTGATAGGTTTGGAGCTGCTACCTTTCTGTTTGATAGGTAAACAACGACATAGTGATTATTCCTATTTCTTGTTGTATGATCTTTGCAGGGAAAGAACTCTTGAGATGGAGCGTGACATTGAAAGGCAGCGGCAGCTGGATCTTGAGCGTGTAAAGTCTAGGGAACTTCAATATAACCTCGAGATGGAAAGAGAGAAACAAACTCAGGTACATTTGGCAAGCTTGTTCAAACTGAAATTGCTTTTTGGTGTTCTAACAGACGTTTACCATAAATCCATGATGCACCAAGCCAAAAAGAATAATGTAGCACCAAAAGGGAAACCAATTCACATACTTATGTGGATTTTTCTTGTTGCATCATATGCTGATTGACTTTTGCAGAGAGAGCTTCAACGAGAGTTGGAGCAAGTTGAGTTGGGGCGTTCATCAAGGCGGGAGTTCTCAGCCAACCCAACAGGTGTAGTTTTATTGCTTTTTTCCCATTCTTCGTTTGTCTTGCAACATTGTGTAATTGGTATCCTTGCTGTTTGCAACATTGAGCAGTCGGTCAGGGAGAGATACCGTGAAAGGATAATGGCAGAAGTCCACAGCAGGATGGAAGCCGCAGCCAAGGCCCGAGGGTCAACCAACCGTCATGGGGGTGCATCAAGACCATCGTTTCCAGGCAACCTTCCAACGATACTGCAATCTCGGGACGTGGCAGTGATGGTTATGAGGAGAATGCAGAGGAAGTAGGGATTCTGGTGGCGATACTAGCAGCATGGGGGATCCGGAATTCGACGGGCCAGGGTCAGGCACGAGGCTTGGGACACGATCTGGCAGCAGCAAGTCATCAAGGCAGGTTGTAGAGAGGAGAGAGCGAGACGGTAGGCGGGAAGGTAAATGGGAGCGGAAGCAGTAAAAAAATCTAGGAAAACCCGGACAACTTAAAAGGCGGGCCGAGAAGATGGTAGCCATGGAGGCAAGCATCAATAAGGGTACTTGTGGTCGTCGGTAGTCCTCTGGTAAGGGTGAATTATGTAACCAAATCGAGCATGCTGTGCATGTTGCAAATATTGCATCTTATCGTGCAGAATGTCAGAGATGTGCTTGTAAATTTGCCTGGAACATGCCATCGGCCTGTATCATCAGTGTACAAGGTGGCAATGCGAAAATAGTGATTGGGTTGAGGCAGCACATAGATAGCACTACACCAGACAGCAACACACAACTAACTCATCGCTATTCTGGGGAAAGGAATGAACACGTCACCATCATTTCGTACTCCATAAATGTTTTGAATAAATAATATGTGTAGCCATCCAGCCTGATTACAACCACAGTACCAACCACTAGCTATAAAGACATGATATAGTATTTGGAGTAACTTACATTTGCCTCACCAAAGTTTACCTCACCCTGATTGTTCCCAAAGAAAAAGAATTGATGTGTGATTAACAGCTGCTAACTATTGGATCCTCCTATATGAATATGGACTATATATATTTTCCTCGTTTAATTTATTTTGATGACTATGAACCCCCTTGTTGTAGTATCAAAGAGTTGACCTCATTCCATGTCTTGATTATGAAGCGGCGCCTTTGCCTCCCCTGGGATCATGATTCAGTTCTTGTCACTGAGACGGCTGAGTTGCATATACTATGATGCACTCTTTGCTGACCATAGCTTCTTCTGGCAGATGAGGAGCTTTTCCTTCTCATTCTCCTTGTTCTCGGTGTCATGCATGTCGCAGGTCCATCTCATCCCCTTGGCGATGGTGGCTACGGAGTCGAGGAAGTAGGGATTGTCCCGGATGATGGCGTAGCCGCTTGGACGAAGGATACGGTCCATCTCAAGAAGCACAAACTTCTTCTCACATCTGCAGTAATGCAATTGTTAATTAGCAAGCACTAGTTTGAAGAATTTCATTTGCCATCAAGATTTAGCAGTGGATTACCTGTGTGATTCTGCAGTAAACAGGCCATCAGCATGCAGCAGATCATACGTCCGTGGGTATGTAGAGAAGGCCTCACACCTGCAAATTAAATTAAATTAAACCAGCGTGTCAATTTTAGCAGATTAATACCAATTTCAATTCAATGTAGAACAAACAGAGCAACAAATGAAACTTACCAGTCGTGGTTGGTGCCAATGAGTCCTCTGTCGTAGACGACGCCGAGAGAATTGGGTCCGTAGGAGGAGACGACGTTCATGACCCAGACGGGGTCCTTGACGATGCTCGCCGCGAACCCTCCGTAGACGGTGTTCATGTCCATGACGTTCCTCACCTTGTCGCTCCCCAGCGCCGGCAGCAGCGCCTTGTAGTGCTTCGCCGCGGCCTTCCA
Source organism: Poa pratensis (assembly GCA_947311845.1). Classification (NCBI taxonomy): domain Eukaryota; kingdom Viridiplantae; phylum Streptophyta; class Magnoliopsida; order Poales; family Poaceae; genus Poa; species Poa pratensis. The sequence continues at coordinate 21,241,007 of CAMZMU010000059.1, read as the reverse complement.
CTTGCCGTCGTCGTGCTTCATGGCGCTGGCGCTGCCGCCGGGGACTGCCGAGACGCGCTCCTGCGCGACGTAGCTCAGCCTCTGGGGCCACTTGGGCAGCTGCGTCTGCTTGCCGGCCCGGGACTTGGCGCTGGGCGCGGTGACGCAGGAGCGCATGGGCACGTACCATGCGGCGTCAGGGTCGACGCTGTCGTCGCACTTGGCCGGGGAGGTCACCGGCGTCAGCTTGTCGTAGCAGCTGGCGCCGTCGAGGGGCTTCTGCCACACGGCGATGTCGCCCTTCTTGGCGTACATCCTGAAGCACATGCCGGCGAGCATCTTCTTGAGCCTGTCGAAGTCGGACTTCTGGGCCTCCACGGTGGTGTTCCAGCCGTGCCACCGGTTCTCGTAGTTGATGGGCGGGCCGGAGAGCACCCAGAAGCCGCCCGGCCGGAGCACCCGCTGGATCTCCATGAGGTAGAGCCCGCCGAACTCCGTCCAGGGATGAGGCACCTGGAGCAGTGCGCCATGTCCATGGAGCCGGAGGGGATGGGGAGGCGCTGCGTGGAGATGATGCCGAGGATGGCCGGGATGCCGCGCTCCAGCGCGAACTGCACCTGGGCCTCGTGGTTGTCCCTGGGCGCCAGCGACACGGTGAGGATGCCCCGGGCCAGCAGGTCGCCGCCCCAGCTGGCGACGCCGCAGCCGGTGTCGAGCGCGGTGCGGACGGTGCCGTCCTTCATGCCGGGGACGAGGTCGGCCATGAGGTCCACGTAGGCGCCGACGCCGTTGGGGAACATGGTGCCGCCGCCGCGGGAAGGCGAAGTCGCCTTCCTTGCGGAGCCAGTGCTGGTTCGACTTCTGGCTGTTGATCCAGTCGTAGGGCACGTTGCGGTACCAGCACTGGTCCTTGCTCTTGGGCCAGCGGATGGGCGGCTTGTATCCCTTCGGCGGCGGCACGAGGCAGACGGCGCGGTCCGGCGGCGGCGGGCAGTGGCGCTCCATGAAGCTGAGCCGGTAGTTGCCGTACTTCCGCCAGCGCTTGGGGTCCGTGCAGGGAGTGTAGTCCTGGTAGTCGGCGGGACACTCCGGGAACTCCACCTCTTCTTCCTCCTTGTGGCAATGGCGACGGCGGTGGAGTCTCTTGTTTCGTGGAAAGAGGGACACGAAGGGTACGCGTGGTGGTGGTGGCGGCAGTGGTGGCGACGTCGAAGATGTTGAAGGCGCGGCCGGTGCTGTAGACGCCGCCGAGGTAGAAGGAGAAGCCGCAGAGGAAGAGGAAGACGAGCGCCACCGGCACGGCCCTCGACCCGCGCCGCCGCCGCCCGCCCTCTCGGGCTTCGCCTCCTTGGTGTACTTCATCGCCCTGCCCTGCTCGCTCTGTGGATTAGATTGGATTTGGTTTTGTTTGTTAAGGAGAAAGAATTTGAAACAAACTACAGATATGCGCACGATTTCCGGGCGGGATACGTAACTAAACCCAAGACGCGATCGATGACGATGAACTGAAAGTCTGGGACACAAAGATCGTACCTTTTTCGAGCCGAGTTGGAGCCAAGCCGAATCGACCAAGCGACAGAGCAGCAGAGCAGATCGGCAGAGGTCGAGAGGTGTTGAGGACGATAGATCGATATATAGCTAGCTAGCGGGAGACTGAGGTAGCGACGATGTCTGTCCTGTCGGCTCGGCAACACGCCAAGAAGAAATACGTTACTTCTCCGGTAGATCAGAATAGATCTTCTCAATATAAAACCTTGTGTGTAGAAAATCCTAAATAAAACGACCAGATTAACAAACAAGAATTACAGAAAAATCCCTGTGATTGGCCTCCTCTGTTTGTGTAGGCCGGACAGAGCAGTTTTAAAGACCCGATGGTTAGGCCCGCGCCCACTCCCATCGCCATCGTCTTCTTCTCATTCCGTTAACGATTAAGCACACAAGTGGGCGGTCGATCGGTGGAGCATCGACCATGGGTTAATTTTGGGTGGATTGGAATTGGGAAGCGCCCCAACTCGGCCAACCCAGAGCAAACCTCTTCCTGCCAGGAATTACAAATAGTGCTATATTTTTTAAACAAATTTAAAAAAAGATTTTTTTTTGAAACAAGCAAATAGTGCTATATGCACATTTAGCTGCATGTTTATGCAGACTTCGTTAATTTGTCCTCATTGCAAATTAAGGAGTCCTTGCTGTAAGTGAGTATCAACTGACGAGTGGAACCCCATGCACGGCTCATAGCTGGCTGCAGAACATACACTGCAATGTACCGAGCCGAGGAATGTTTTTTTTCTTAATTTGACTGGTACGATGCGACAGGTACTGGCTTAGCTGGCTGTTAGCGTCGCATTACAAGATGGGGTTTGGCGGATCGCATTTAATTAGTCAGCTCGGTAGTGGAGTGAGCGAGTGAGTGAGTGAGAGCAGCACCACCCACGACGACTGAACCACTAATCGAGCACCCATCAGCATTCAGCTGTTAATTTTGTTTAATTACACACTTGCATACCATATTGAGGAGGGAATTGCAGTTTCCACCAGGCTTAGGACATTTTGTTGCGCAAACCACCAACTCTACAGAAATTTTGCACTCTCCACCAGGTTGACATCCAGTGGCGGAGCTAGAGCAAAACTAATCAGGTGCACTACTCCTGGCTAACCTATAATTGTGGACAAATTTAAGCCACATGGGTGCACTAATAAGTGTATAGGGGGTGCGCACGCTGGTTTTTAGGCTAATTGCAGTGTTAAAAAAAATTCTACCCGGGTGCATGTGCACCCGGCTAGCTTCAAGTAGCTCCGCCAGTGTTGACATCTAATCCTGTGTAACCCGGTTTAAATACCCCGTTGACATCGTCGGCGACAGCCGACAGAGAACGATCCCAAAGGACAGAGAAGCCTGGGCCTGGGTCTGGATCCATCGTCGGCGACGATTTCGCCGCGATTGGTCGTCGCCGTCCAGGCCGAGGAGGAGGAGATGGTCGAGTCGGTCACGACCTCAGTTCACGGGAGAGGCAAGGAGGAGCTCGGGATGGAGGAGATGGTCGAGTTGGTCACTGGTATATCCATGTGGGACCTAACCGTCAGTTCAGATGTCAATGGGCTATTTAGACTGGGTTGCAACAGATTAGGCGAACGTGGTGGATACTGTACAAGTGGTGGTTTGCAACGAAATGTCGTGAGCCAGGTGGAAACTGTAATTTTCTCCCATATTGAGAGCCAGCCAAAAAATAAAACGAGAGCTAGCTCTATGATTGCCTTGCAGGTGAAGAAGCCCTACATATGCCGGTGAAAGTAGCTTGACGTTTGGAATGCGCTGTGTGGTCTCGAGAACAAAAGCTTTGGCATGCACTGAATATGCTGGCCCGCCCGTGACAGACCGGCCTACACTGCATGCCAGTGAATATTCAGCACTTAGTTAATTAATCTAAGCTTTACATTGGCTAGCAGCCGCTCACTCACTGACAGTAGCAGTCGATCCATCACACACGGTGGCAAGCAATCATCAATCTGTCGGTGGCGCATGCAGCTCAAGAATCGATCGGGACCGGGTATATACCACTGTTTACTCGTCCTCCTCGCTACTCGCTATAAATGCAGTTCGATCGGTGCGTTGCACCGCCGCGCGCCGACCATGCATGTGCGCTCTCACGTGAACTGCGTCGATCGATCGACTGGATCATGCGTCTGTATGTGCATGTGCATGCTTTGGTAACCTGTCGCGTTCACTCCAATTGTCCCGGTCGGATCATATCATATCGACCGACACGTCCGGGCGAGCTTTTTCTTTCGTACTACTGCTCTACTACGTATATTAATGCAGACCATTTCTTGATAAGGAGAACATGACCAAATAATGGGGCACCATGTAGAAAAATCTGAATGCATGCATGTAAAAAATCGCAATCCAAAATTCTTTATATCATGGGCTACGCAGGAATGACAAGAGTTTGTATATTTTGGAGATCTGAAAATGTGTATACTCACATCCACATATTTGTTATTTTTATATGGTTTTCTAAATATACAGTATTTTACACATGTTTGTGGCATACACCATTGAAAAATTGTAGGATTTTCTTCCAACTTTTTCAAAACTTATAAATATGATTTTGTGTTATTCCTTTAAATAAAGAGATCACATGAGAACTCGATCGGGACAGAGAAATCTCTAATCCTTGACATCTTACTGACTGCAACTGTACAATCTAACACTCTTCACATCTTCTAAGTCCCCATTAGTATTCCGTATTTGTGAAATCCATTTGGGCTCTCACGTGCATATGCACCCGGTATTTTAAAAAGACATTTTGATATGTCTAATTTTTTGAAAAAAACTTTGCGTATACATTTTCAAATTATATGTTTTCCTAAAGTCGTTTCGTGTAAAAAATGTTCATGTGTTCACAAAGATTAAAATTGTCTCGGGAAAAGGCTTATTTTACCAACACATTTTTTCTTTTTACACGGGGCACAAAAATGTTGTTTTTTTTTTTTTTGTAAAACGACTTTGTGAACACGACACGATTTTTTTTTTTCATTTCAAAATGTGTTTAAAATGGACTTTAAATAAATGGTGCATATGGTATGCAAGCATATTGATGTAATCTTTTGTATGCAAGCATATCAATGTAATCTTTCAATTTCCATTTTTTGAATTAAATATTGTAGGGGAGCCCCCCAGCCTTTTATTTCACAACTGTAATAAAGGAAGTTTTAGACGCACAGAAAAATAAAAAGACAAATCCACCTTCACAGTCTAGTTGAGTTGGACGTATGATATTATGAACAAAACATGAGCACGGATTCAAAAAAAAATCAGCTGGTTCCAAAAAATGTCATGTGAGAGAAATACGTTCATAAATTTAAAACTATTCACGGATCCTTCAAAAAATTGTTCACGGGGTTCTAAAAAATTCACCTTTTTTCATGCGTGAATGTTAAAAATATTCAACAATCCCATGTTTTGGATGCTATAGCCATTTTGTTCAACGGTTGTGCCTTTTTTTTCAGTGAACAAAGCACGTAGCTAACTTGCTATAACTTTAAAAATCGCAATCCAAAATTCTTTATATCATGTGCTACGCAGGAATGACAAGAGTTTGTATATTTTGGAGATCTGAAAATGTGTATACTTACATCCACATATCTGCTATTTTTATATAGTTTTTTAAATATACAGTATTTTACACGGGATTTACACATGTTTGTGGCATACACCATTGAAAACTTGTAGGATTTTTTCCAGCTTTTTCAAAACAAATATTTTTTTATTCTTTTAAATAAGGAGGTCACATGAGAACTCGATCCGAGAGTGAAAGGATCGGTATGGCCACCTAGAGAGGGGGTGAATAGGTGCTACTCAATTTTTAGCTCTTTTTCGAATTTAGGCTTGACACAAAGTAAATTCTCTAGATATGCAAACGGTGAATTTACCTATATGACAAGTTAACACAAGACTAAGCACGATACAAGTAAGAACTAGCAGTAAGGAGTAACCGAACGGGAAACACGCGGAGACAAGATGTATTCCCGAGTTCCTCCTTTTTAGGGGAGTACGTCTCGTTGGAGGAGTGTTAGTTTCAAACTCAAACGCCACAAATGGCCTCACCCTATTCTCCGATGAACCTTGCCAAAAGCTTGGTTCACCATCACTATCGGAATCCTTCAAGCGGAATCCGGAGCCCTTACAACAAACTTGAGGCTCAACCCACAAAAGGATTGGGGGCTCCCAAGCACCACAACACCTGCTACACAAAAGTAACAAGCAAGTAAGTACAACAAGATGCCTAGATTTTCCTAGTGGAAACCCTAGGCTCAAATCTCTCAAGTGAATGAGGGGGAAATGAAGAACGGCTTGGTAGACTTGTACATCGGGGCCTTCTCCTTTAGATCTCCAAGTATGAGCTTGATTGGTTGGTGGAGTAGAGAGATCTAGGAGCTTGAAGCTTTGCTTTTAATGGAGGAGAGAGAGTGTGTGAAGCTTGACTTCTTCTAAGAAGAAGCAACCTTAAATACCCCTCCACTAGATCTGACCGTTGGCCAGAAAAACGAGCTGCCCGGTAGTACCGGGCTCCATCCGGTAGTACCGGCCAACCAGAACAGCTGCAGTCAACCCTTGGTTCTGAATCCTTGCTGATCAGATGGGAGCACATGCGGTACTACCGAGCCAGAGGGGCCGGTAGTGCTCCCCAATCGGTAGTACCGGGCTCCTCCGGTAGTACCGACGAAAACAGAGACCGAGTCCAGTAGCCACTGGCTATCTTAGCACTACCGCGCGACGCGGCGCGGTACTGCTGCCTTCAGAACCGATACTGCCGAAAATCGCCTCGCGGTGGTACCGCCAGGTCGATAGTACCGACCGTCTCGGTACTACCGGCAGAAACAGAGCCTGGAGAAACTGAGAGATCCTTCAGATCACGAAGCCTGGCGGTACTACCGGACCCTGTCCGGTACTACCGGCCACAGAAGAAAAGGCAGACTGAAACTGGTTCTTCGCGCTGAAACCTTTTTCATCACTTGATGCATTATATAAATTTATGTAATCAATCCTGCACCACTTGACAACACATTAGATTGTTCCTAGTGTTGTTGCCTAACACACAAAACATCAAGGGATATAAAATATGCTCTTTCAATCTCCCCCTTTTTGTGTTAGATGACAACACTAGGATTTGCAATGGAGCACAAAACAATATCAACATGTTTCACAAAAGATTGATAACCTCCCCATACATGTGTGCATATAAGAAGTTCATGAGAGAAGAGGCAACACACATAATAGAAGTAAGATAGATTTGCATGAACAAGAGACATAGCACAATAGTAGGTTGAGATATGTATATGGAATCATACCTTGTGCATAATAATGTAGAGATAAACCACTTGCACAATAATAGATGTCTGAACCATAGATAATAGAAATATCCATATGTCTCACACCACCATAATTAAACAACATAGTCTCACTCACAAATAGCAAATAACAAGAGAGTTCAACAAAACACAAGATAAAGGGACACAAGCTCTCAAGAAGTGATAAAAGCACATGCTTGTGTCCGACCCATGCAAATCCCATGACATCCTAATAGAACACATTCTCCCCCTTTGTCATCGAAATGCTAAAAAGGGAGAAGCGCGATTGTAATACCCCGCAATTATAGGACTCGAGAGGGTAGAATTAGGAGTTTGCATTTGTGCATTCATGCATCTTTTGGTGAAATCTGGAAAATTTCGCGCTTTTGTGTTAAAAGGATCTAGGGTCGACGCCAGACGAGTGTTGAGGGGCTGGGAGACAGTCATCAACAGATAGTCTAAGGTGTCGATAGACCCTAAGTCATATTTTCAAAACCAAATACAATGATCTTTCAAAACTACTAGTTGGATTTCGAAAGAATTCTATAACATTGAATATAACTCAATTCTATACCTTATCTATTCTATTACCAACACATATATGAAGTCTTCAATACATAAATGCCCAACCAAAACATAATGAAAATAAGAGTAGAAATAAAATTCAAATCTTATTATTCACAATATAAATCTTATACAAAATATTTCTTATACAAGTCTTTATGGAAATCACATTCACATCTTCTCATAAAAGAATACAAATTCTTACAAATAATCTTTACAACTTTGAGACATTACAAATCGGAATATTAAAATTTCCTAAACTAAAATTTCAAGCATTTCTTGGATATCTTTTCACCTGCAAAACAAACATCACAAAAAAAGAAATTGGGGTTAATGTGAAAATGTTGCCAACACCATTTGGTGCTGGCGTAATGTATTGAAATCTGGTTTTAGCAAATTAAAACCAAGGTTTAAAGTGGCTAAATGGAGAATGCAAATAATTCAAGGCAACCGTGGGACTGATCAATTTTGATCATGCTCATTTAATCCGAAGGCAACATTTAGGGGCAAAGGCATATTTGCTCAGCATGATTAGAAACATCTTAGGCAACCAAAAGTAAAGGCAACAAGTGCTGGCTAGAGCATTGATCTCAGGATCTTATAAAGAAGCAAAGCAACACATATAATTTATACTCTCCAATTTAAACCAGAAATCAAATTTAAAAGAAGGCAGCAGTATTGGTATCACATTTGCCAATGTATTTGGCAAATGGATCCTAATTCCATTCTTAAGCTAGTGATTAGCTTAATAAGCACATACACTTGAATTTAAACTCTCAAACCGACTAGATTAAGCATGCCTTCGCAGCCAAGGATTGTACCACAAATATCTGGGACTAGATAGGATCAATGACTCAGAGTCTATCACCAAAGGGAGATGAACTGCGCAACAGCAGTGGAGAGTTATCCCCATGGTTAAAAGGAGAGCCAAAAGCAGTTAAGCTTGGCAACTCGAGGTGAGAAGGGCCACTGCAAGCAGGTTACTCACCACAGCCAAGTTATCCGGGTGTCACAAGCACAACACCTCCCAAACCTGTATAAAAACAGTGTTCTAGTCACAGCCATGGTTCACAAATTTCGCAGCAACCACAACACACATTTTTCACAACCATCCGAGTCACTAGCACCCACATTTCCATTTGTTCTTCACCAAGAACAACCACAAATCGCAAGCATATCATGGAAGTAACTTAAACAATCCACCACAAGCCATTTCAGCTAGTTAAATACACTCTAGGAAAAATTGAAGCAGAGGAGGTGGAGGCAAATTCCACAAGACGCAGGTTAACATCATAATCCAGAAGCACAAGCTGCTCAACAACAGCAGGTTGATCCTGTGAGCTAGAGAGACCAAGCAGATTCTGTAAATGACAGAATCATGTAGAGAGATGTTTTCGAGCATCTGTTCTTAACAGAGCCTTGTTTAACAAGGTAGGGTGCTGTAGAAAAAGGTTTGCAAGGCAGAAGCATCTGTTCTTTGCACAAGCTAGGCAAGAGAGGCAAGGAAGTGCAGTTGCTTGTGTTAGCAATTGTTTGAGCATCACAAGGGCAGGGAATTAGATTAAGTGTAGTATCTGTTCTTTTTAGAGTTATCCAAGTCATACACATGACAGTGAACCAGCAGAGATGGATTAGCTGTGCATAGCACTTCTGTACACAAGGTAGAAGCACAGGAAAACATAAAAAGCATTCTAAAACAAGCTAGCTGTGTGTAACTCACAAGGAGGCATCACAGCGAGCCAAACTAGTCTTAAACATGCCTAAAACATTTGTAACATCATCACTAGACTCTGTTCTAGTTCAGTTTGGACAGAGCATCACAAGTTTCAGTCCAAAATTATTTTTCATCAGCTGTGAGCATGAAATTGCTCTCAACATCATTTTACTGAGGTTATGGAATAATCTAGATGCATCAGATAAATCCATTTATCTCTAGTTGATACACAAAGTTTGGACAGAGCACATCCGAGGGGAATTCAACACGAATTCGTCTCAAATTCATCAAGTACCTAAACCAACGAATTATCTGTGACCAATCCTTATCCAGTAGCATCTAGAGAGTAGAGAGAAGGAGAAGAGAATTTTTACCAGGCGTCCATGGCCGTAGCTCCACGGTGCGAGGCAGTGCTCGTGCTACCGTTGGAGGGGCGTATGGAGGTCGAGGAGAAGCACCACCGCACCACGACGGCACAGAGGGCGAGGCTCTGCGCCGAGACATGGTGGGCACGCCGGAGAAGAGGGGCAGGCGAGCGGCGCCGGCACCAAAACCCTAACCCTAGGGTTGGGTTGCGCGCGGCAGCTAGAGGAAGCAGGGCACCAATCGCTTGGGTGGAGAGGATGCGGAGCGAGGGGATCAGATTGCCCCAAGTCGCGGCGGTGGAGGTGGCCAGAGATGGCCGGAGAGCGAGGCGGCGACGGCGCAGGCGACTTGGAGCCAGAGATGGTCAAGCACGGGCTCATGCGTGCGAGAGAAAGAGAGAAGGAGAGTGGCTCGGTCGGTTGACCGACCCGAGCCCACTCTTTGACCTGGTTCAACCAGGGGTTGACCAGGGACCTTTTTGTCAATACACTAATTTGTGAAATTAAACTGAGTTTGAAAACTCATTATAAATTCAAATAAATTCCTAAAAATACAAACAAAATATCTACACATAATAGAAGGAAATAAGCCGTTCAAATAAAATATCTATTTGAATTTTTGAAAATTATTTCCTGTAGGAAAAATTCAAAGGATCCTAAGTGGAAATGACTTTGAAATATTTCAAATTATTTTCAAAAGAAATAATATGGGAAAATTAAGTACTAAGTTCAAAGTATAATTTGAACTATATCATGACTATCATGTCACTCATCCTAAATAAAAATCTGAATAAAAGACCATTTAAAAATCATTATCAAAGCTTTTAATAAATTTCTGGGGAAAAGCATTGCATCCTATGCATAATAGCATACATTTGGATTTTTTGAATATTGTCTCATACAGACAATGAGTTGATTTTCAAAACACGAGGTTCCCAATTCGTCGGAAGCTTTAGACTGCACTACCTATCAGCCTCAAGGCAAGTTCCAACTTGCATGTCCTTGATTGATTATTTTATCAATGTAATTGGAATTCCAAGTACTATGGTTTATCATGCATGAAAAAGAAAAACCTATTTTCGAATGATGTGAATTGCTATACTTATTATGTTGGCTGGTAATGGAACCACGGTTTGATGTTGTGGTGGAGGTTCCATTGTACGGGAAAGTATATACCTAGGATTAATACCCATGGCCCAGTGATCGTTGCGCCGTATTGAAGCATCAGCCAACAGATTCACTATGGATGGCTCGTCAGAGGTTTCTTCCCTCGTTCGCATATCCTCTGAGACTATTACCTGGTTGTGTCCGTTGCGGTGGCCAACAGCGTGGGAGTGCATACCTTCCCCACCCGACAGGGTGATTTGGAATAGGAGCTCGGGAGTGGTGATGAGCTATGGTCTTTGTACCATGCTGGGACAAGGCGGATATGCGTTGTGCGGGAAGCGACTCCACATGACTTGTTGCCCTGAGTTCTGGCTATAGTACACATGGTGTTTGGGAGAGCACAAAGAGCCAGCTTGTTGGGTAAAGTGATGCAGCTCTGCAGAGTTTAACAAAGAAACTGTGACTGTCACATCCTTTTCTAGGAGGGAACTATAGAACGCTGCGGGAAAGGCATCCCAATGATGACTAAAAGACCTGTGGAGGCTGGGCATAGTTTTCTAAAATAAATAGACCTTTTCCTAAAAATGTTTTACAAAACTTGCATATGCATCTTGACTTTTTGGTCAAGATAGTAGCTAGTGCATTCCACTTATCTAAGCGTTAAGTTGAACTTGCTGAGAACGCTGTTACTCATTCGTTCCCTTTGTACCCCCTGCTTAGACTTTGAGGAGGCCATTGAAGGAACTATGGAGCATACCATGCTGATGAAGTCTACTTTAAAGCACCTGATCTGTCTGGAGGAATAGAGGGCATCGACTACAACATCGCCTACAGAGCCGACGACGTTGAAGAAGAGGAGGTGGAAACTTAGAATATCCCTAGTAGGAATCAGCCAAGGCAGACTAGACTAGTACTACTATCTGCTTTAGCCCGATGTTTCTTAGTTTGCTGTTATCTATCGCCAGTAGGTTGACACCTGTCAACATATCAATAATAGACCTTCCTCCCATGTCGGAGGAGAACGTCGATGTTTTTATGCATTTGGCTTGTAATCTGTAACACTGTGTAATAAAGTGGACCCGCAATGTTTCTGTTGTACTACTCCGAGAGATGTAATATTATGTAATAGTCCTTTCCGTGGGTGTTATGTCAACGCCTTGTACACTACAATATGCAGTGGTGTGCTGGGTCACCGCAGCGATGCCAAAGCGTCCCAAGGAGCATCAAACTCTACCCATGCCATGGGGGGACGACTAAGAAGGAGCCATGAAGCGAGAACCACCCGGAGGAGCATCTTCATCACTCCAATAGCCATGTTTGGAGACCCATGCATGCTTGGGAGTGATTTCATCTTCGGACCCCTTTGGAGAGACGGACAAATTCTTCTCAGCCATCAAAGCCTTTTCACGCGCAGCAGCCTTCTTGTGATATACATGAGCCTCATACATACGGTCCTCGAGATCTTGCTTGAAACAAAAAGCCTTTTGACCTTGATTTGAAGCTTCTTTGCCCAAGATGGCTCTTCCATAAGCTGTTTAGCCCAAGCGGGCTCTTCCATGGGAGAGGCAATTACTTTGCCACTAGCCCTCCTACCCACACGAGAGACGGGAGCCTCTTTGGGAGCATCCGTTGAGGTGCTTCCCTTTGTCTTGACCACATGCTCCTTAATGCTCAACTCCTTGGGGGATGCTTGGTAATACGGCTTCCATCCTCCATGATGTCCTCTCCGGTCTCACGCTTCCACTTGTTGTGAATGAGCCGCATAATGAATGGGCCATAGATGGGAACCCTCCTATCAATCATAATCATCCACATCTCGTGATGAATCACATCCATCTTCTCTCCCTTGTTTTGCTTCTCAAAAGAATTCTTGAGGAGATCAAACATGAAGCCATGCACTTAATCCCAATTGCCCGCACGAGGTGCAATTGTCTCATGATATATGCGGTGCAAAATCTCAAATGGGCGAGTAAGATGAGAAGTTTTGCCCAAAGTGCCTCCTTCCAAAGTAATGGGCTCAAGAACGGTCTGATAGCTTGAGAGATCATTGCCATGACTTCTCCATCCAGTAGGGGTAGATTCACCCTTGTCAACATAGCCCAACATTGCACCAAACTCCTTCAAAGTAGCTGAGAACATCTTGTCTTTGGTCATCCACCGCATAGTTCTTGCTTCATCACCGTCCATGTGAAGGGTGGAATAGAATTGTAAGATGTAGTACTCAATGTATGGTTGGTAGAACTTCATGAGTGGAATCAACCCAAACTCCTTACACATAGCAAGTGTATCATCAAAGTAGCCATCATGCTTGGGCATCTTCATGAACTCAATATCAATAGTGTGTTGGGGAGTGACTGAGTAATCTTTGTAAAGATAAATCTCCTTGTATATCTTCTCTTGATCGTTTGTGTGGAAGTGAGGGTTGGATACGTGAGAAACTCTCTCCTCATCATATGGATTTTCTTCTCTAAGTTTTGTATACTCATCGGGCTTCCAAAGATGAAGTGGCTTAACACCTGATTTCTTGGTGGTAGCCTTTTGCTTGGAACCACCTCCACGAGTTCTAGCGGTGGTTCGCTTTGGCATAACTTCTTCTTCCTCCATGAAATCCTTCTCAATCTCATTCTCAACAACTTTGGCTTTCTTGCTTGAGCGAGTGTACACGGTATCCTTGCCCAAACCTGTGAATAGCAATAGATAGGGTAGGGAAAAAGATAAGTGCACAAGCTCTAGGAATTGAGGAACAAACACTGTGGAAAAAATGTAGTCAGTGGTCAAGATTTACTACAGGCGGTAGTACCGGGCAAGGCCCGGTAGTACCGACCGTGCGAAAAATGACTCGCCCGAGAGGAATCAAGAATCGACGGTAAATTTGACAAGGGACTACAATAATCAACAATGTACTAGGAAACCAAGCCTACCAAGACTATCCAACCAAGTTTTACCGAAGAAACGGAGCTACTGGTCATTTTCCTCAAGAACATCTAGGTTTCACAAATACGAAACGAATAGGGCAAATTGAGGTAAATACCGGAGGCCATTGGAGGAGAACGAGGTGGAGATCGCTCCCACGGAGCAGATCCGGCTTAGATCCACGGAGTCCGGCGGCCGGAGGCGGCGGCCGGAGCAGAGCAGAGAGGGAGGCGGTGGTTTGTGGAGTAACGTGTGCGAGATGGGGAATAACCCCTCACCCCGCACGGTTGACTTATTTGGGCGAAACCCGCACGCCCGGTAGTACCGGGGGCTGCGGGGCGGTAGTACCGCGAGTACAATTTCAGCAGTTTTGAAAACTGCTTCGACTGTACAGGCGGTAGTACCGGCCCTATCCTGGCAGTACTACCGGGGCCTCCTTCTCAGCTCTAGTGAAATAGAATTAGAACTTGTGCAAGATAGAGAAAAGTTTTATGGGGTAAGATCATGGCTTAGGATAGACACAGTCACTGTATAAGAGGGATACATACTTGGAAATTGCAAGATTCAAAAATAAAAGCCAATTCCAAGTGTTTCTCCCAAAAGAGAGCTAGAGGTCTAGAAAACCCAAATAAATCCAATAAATCCAAATAAATCCAACTCTTCATAAAGAAGAGGGCGGTGGCCTAGGCCACCATGTATGAGTGTATGTGGCATGACACCGCGAAGATATATCTTGGGTTCACTACCACTACTCGTCATTTAAGCTCACAATTCATAGCACGAGTATAGAGAAGCAAATGATTTCTTGATGTCGGCATAATGGGGGGAGGAATAGTCTAATGTATTAGGACGCACTCCCCCTATGTCCATGCCTATACCTAAACACAATAAATAGTCAAGAAATAGGTGTGTATGCAAAATAGTCAAGCCAAGCTCCTTGAATCCACGATATTTACCTCATTCCTCAAATAAGTGAACCTTGTTTCATCAAGAGGCTTCGTGAAAATATCGGCAAGTTGATCTCTTGTGGGAACATGGCCTAGCTCAATATCACCACGAGCAACATGATCTCGAATGAAATGATGACGAATCTCAATATGCTTGGTTCTTGAATGTTGCACCGGGTTGTGGGCAATCTTGATAGCACTTTCATTGTCACATAAAAGAGGCACTTTGTCACAAATGACACCGCATTCCTTTAAAGTTTGCCTCATCCATAAAAATTGGCGCATGCACTTGTGGCCGCCACATACTCGCTTCGGCGGTGGAGAGAGATATACAATTTTGCTTCTTGGAAGACCAACTCACCAAGGAAGCACCAAGAAATTGGCAAGCTCCGAAAGTTGACTTCCTATCGTCATGATCATCGGACCATTCTGAGTCCGTGTACCCATGAAGAGAGAAAACCTTGTCCTTGGGGTACCACAAACCAAACTTTGGGGTATGAATCAAATATCGTAGGATTCTTTTGACCGCCATCATATGGCTTTCTTTAGAAGTGGCTTGGTACCTTACACACACCCCTACACTCAACACAATATCGGGTCTAGATGCACAAACATAGAGCAAAGAACCAATCATGGAATGGTATACCTTTTTATCAACATCTATACCCTTTGGGTTAAGTTGTAGATGAACCTTGGTGTCCATTGGGGTGCGCTTCTCCTTAAAACCAACCATATCAAACCTCTTGAGCATGTCTTGGATATATTTAGTTTGAGAGATGAAAGTCCCTCCCTTCAATTGCTTGATCTCAAAACCAAGGAAGAACTTCAACTCTCCCATCATGGACATCTCAAACCTATCAGTCATAAGCTTTAAAAATTCATCATTGAAAGCTTTGTTAGTTGAGCCAAAGATAATATCGTCCACGTAGACTTGGCATATGAAAATCTCCCCTTTTACTCTCTTGGTAAAGAGAGTGGGATCGATTTGCCCAACCTCAAATCAACGGTCTACTAGAAGCTCTCTAAGGTGCTCATACCACACACGTGGAGCTTGTTTAAGTCCATAGAGCGCCTTATTGAGCTTGTAGACATGGTTAGGGAGATTGGGATCCTCAAAACCCGGTGATTGCTTAACATATACTAATTCTTTAAGTGGACCATTTAGAAAAGCACTTTTCACATCCATTTGTTGCAAGATAAAATTATGATGAGATGCATATGCAAAAAGGATGCAGATGGACTCAAGGCGAGCTACGGGAGCATAGGTCTCTCAAAAATCAATGCCTTCAACTTGAGAGTACCCTTGAGCCACCAATCTTGCCTTGTTCCTCACCACCATGCCATGTTCATCTTGCTTGTTCTTGAATATCCACTTAGTGACTATAACATTGTGTCACTCCTTTGTGTCGGAGACTAGTCCCAGGAACTAGGG
Source organism: Poa pratensis (assembly GCA_947311845.1). Lineage (NCBI taxonomy): Eukaryota > Viridiplantae > Streptophyta > Magnoliopsida > Poales > Poaceae > Poa > Poa pratensis. The sequence goes on along the minus strand of CAMZMU010000059.1, from coordinate 21,225,134 downwards.
GTGTCTCTCAGATGCCAGGAATCGAGTAAGGGGCTGAACAAAACGTCAAACAAATCCTCAACAACCTCGACGACGGTGCTCGTCGAGCTCGGTGAGGAACATCACGACAGAGAATGAACACGAGCCGCTACCCAGGTTCAGGCCCACCGCGAGGTGTGAAGACCCTATGTCCTGCTAAGATGTATTGCACTGCTTGGAGAGGTTCACAGTACAAAGTGTTTGCCGAAGGCACAATTATGGCTATGGTGGACTATGGTGGAATGAGCTCCGTCTTCTTCCTTGCGACGTAGCTGCTTGAGTGTGGAATGAGCTGAATCAGTTCGGATCCCCCTCCTTGGTCGTACGCTGCCCCCCCCCTTTATACTGCCTTGGTCCTCTTCCCCGAAAACTACAGGCGGGAAGGGATTCCACATGGTGGCAAAGGTGGAGCACAGTGCACAGCGTCGGGGTTGTCCATGGACGCGGTCCATTACAGAGAGCACGTCTCCTTGGCAGAAAAAGCCACCGTCCATCCAGGACGGTGGGCTGGCGCCGCAGAGGTCCGTGACGCGCCCACGGTGACGTTGGCCTTGGAGCGTAGCGGCGGCCGGCCCCTTTATCACCAAAATGGAAATCCTTGGAGTCCGCTTTGCTTGCCCCAGCTTTGTTGACTGCTTTATACACGAGAATGGCAACTGCGGCATCCTCGTCATCGCGCGCAGGCGCGCGTCACTCTGCGGCGGGCGCAGAGGCCATGTGCGCACTGCAGCAGGTGCAGGAGCTTGCTTCCACTTGAAGGAACCCCGCGAGGGCCTGGAGCCTCGCCGAGGTTCTGTAGTACTTGACGCCTCGCGAGGGAGTCTTCGCGAGGGCAGCGCGGAGACGCGCCAGGATTTGGTGGTTTTCTGTGCAGGAGAGGCCCTCCCGAGGAAAAGTCCCTCTCCAGGCCCCTTAGGCTGAGCGTCTGGTCCTTAGCAGAAGCGCTCAGCAGAGTGAAGAAACCCTCGCGCGGGGAAAGTCCCTCGCGAGGCTCGCCAGGCTAAACGCCTGGTCCTTAGCAGAATTTCCCGCGGAGCGTCGAGGTCTGTGGCAGGCCGGCCCATGGTACCCTGGTTTCCACTGGGCCGACAGTAGCCCCCGGGCCCGCGATGGGCACGCTGGAGTTTCACACGATGCAGGCGAATCGTCGTGGGCCCAAAGAAGCCTGCTTAGTCTGAGACACGCGGAGAGCTGCGGCCGGACACGATCCCACGATCTCCTCTGTAGTAACGGGCGTAGTGGTGGGACCCTCCACGTCCTGGCAACGGCTCGATGAGCCGATAAAAGGCGGAGAGCTCGGCGCAGACGGCCACTGCTTCAATCGTTCCCCTTTCGCCTCCTTCTTCCCAGCGCACAATCCCCAAGCTTTCCTTCGCAATCTCGTTTCAATGGTGCCCAAGAAGGCCACCGTCTCCAAGAAGGGCAAGGCGGTGGTGCAGGAGAGCGAGCCTGCCGTGATGCGGCAGGATGGCGACCTCAAGCCGGCTCTGGCCGGCTTCCGCTTCAAGGAGGCGCAGCTGGACAAGGTGCGTCACATGGCGGCCTCGGAGACTAACGAGCATGGCGCCACGGTGCTCAAGCCGGCGAACAACTCCAGCGGCAGCTTCTACTCCATCTTCATGCACACCCTCTACGCCGGGCTCGTGCCTCCTTTCTCCGACTTCTTCCTGGCGGTTCTGGAGCGCTACCAGATCCAGATTCTTACCTCCACCCCAACTCCATCCTCATCCTCGCCATCTTCGCCTATTTCTGGGAGGCATACATTGGCATTCCGCCCTCGGTGGACCTCTTCCGCAGCTTCTACGCGCTCCGGTTTACGGCGAACAATGAGCAGTCGGGGTGCGTGTCCTTTCGCATCACCGACGGCATGGGCAGCGTCTACATCCCCATCGCGTGGGCCGGCGAGAATGTCGTTACCAGCGTCACGAAGAAGGTGGAGGACTTTCGCAGGCGCTGGTTCCTTGTGGACGTCGGGAGCCAGAGTCCTTTCTTCGAGCTGCCTGAGGCCCCCCCGACAAAGAGGGCAAGCTGGTCCTCCCAGACACTCACAGGCACAGCGCTTGGCCCCGTGGTGAGGCGCTTGAAGGTCCTTCGCGAGGCAGGCCTCACCGGGCAGATGGTGGCCAAGGACTTCGTGAGGCGTCGCATCGCTCCGCTCCAGAGGCATGCGGACTCGATGTGGTTGTACTCCAACCAAAGGGACAAGATGCGCCTGAGCGCTACCCTCTTCATGCAGGAGGAAGTGGACAGCATCATGGAGGTCCTCTTCATGTCTCCGTCCATCCCCAAGCCTACCGACAAGACCGTTCCGCTCCACAGGCTTGATCTTGGGCGTCGCGTCTCGCTTGTGCAGACAATGCCGAAGTTTGACCAGTGGGGCCAGGTGCCTGAGGGGCACGTTGGGCCTCGCGAGGACTCAGAGTCAGTGGCGCAGGCGCCGCCAGCTGATGGCGAGGAGGAGATAACAGAGATGCCTGCGGAGTCTGACGCAAGTGCGGCCGGCACCTCGGGAGGCCCTGATTCTTCGGCAGAGAACTCGAGCACCTCGAAGGGCGTGCCGCTTGACGCTGAGATCTCCTCGGGCAGCGACAACCGATTCTTGGTCGTCCCCTCGCAGCGCGTCGAGGGAAAGGAGGAGAGCGACGACGATGATGCCTCGTCGGGCCACTGTGAGCCCCGCTCCAAGGCGATCCACGACAGGAACGCCGATGCTCGGGAGGAGGCGGAGGCCAGTGCCAAGGTGGGCCAAGACAGGCCTGCCGAGGCTCAGAAGAGCACGGATCCCAGTGCTCCGCCTGTGCGGCGGGTGCCGAAGAGGAAATGGATCGACACCGCTGCATAAGTCTTGTACTTCCCTTCTTTTTCGATGTCGTTCTTGTGTGACCCCCTCGAGGGATTTCTGAACATTTTTCTCTCCAAGCGCCCCGAGGAGCCGAGGCGGCGGAGGCTCTGGAAGATTGGAGAGATCTCCAGTGCAGCAGCAGCAGCGTCTGTGGCGCCTACAGCTGAAGCGGTGCCTCACGAGGCTACCGCTCCTCCTCCCGAGACGGCGGCATCGCCTCTCGAGGCGGAGGAGCGCCACGAGGAGGAGGAGACTGAGGCGACGGCGCCGCCTGGCGCTTCTCCTGCGCGGCAGGAGAAGGCGACGGAGGAAGACGTGCGAAGACCACGACGCCGGTGGAGGAATGCGTGGCGAAGACCGCGACGTCGGCGGAGGCGCGCGCCGATGTTGAGATGGAGGAGGCCACCGCGCCGCCACCTCCACCTAACGCGGGCCCTGAAGCACCGGTGGTGGATACTGAGGCTGCAGCGGGGGCGGCCTCAGCGGAGAAGACCGATCCTGCCCCTGGGGGAGAGGAAGATGCGCCCCAGGGCCAGAAGGATAACGGGGCTGATAGCGAGGGCGCTCCGAGCCCCCAGAAACCCCCAGCGTGGATGAAGAGGGAGGCTCTCACCAGAGCCCCCAGGCACGCCTCGAGGCCACTTCGAGCCCAAGACGTGAGGTCCCGGAGTCCTCAGCAGGCGCCGGCACCTCTGGGCCCCCTGGCGACGCGTGGGCCTTGGTCCTGCGGGGTCGACACCCGGTTGCGGTTCACCGAGATGCTGTCTTTCGCTCGGCGAGGGAGGTACTTGACTGGCTCGAGGCCCAGCTCACCGAGGAAGACCGTGCCAAGGCGGAGGAAGGCCCTGAGCTCGCGCGGGGCTGGACCTGCCTCCAGGAGATTGTCGAGCGCTGCCGCCGGAGGGACGAGGCGGCCCAGGCGCAGCGCTAGGAGGCACTGCGCTTTGCTGAGGAGACCTGTGCCAGCGTGGTCCGCGATGCCGAAGCAACCCTCGCAGACTTGAGCGCTAGACGCGAGGCCCTCGAGGCGGAGACTGAGGCCAAGCACCAGGAGCTGGCGGCGCGCGAGGCGGCAGTCACCACCAAGCATCAAGAGCTCGTGGATCGCGAGGCGTCGATCATCGCCGAGTCAGAGACCGTGCGGCAGAACTTGGAGAAGTTCCGCGAGGATCTGCGCACCCGCGAGGGGCTGATTGTGCAGCGTGGGGAAGAACTTAACTTCCGCGAGTCTGAGCTGGGCAAGCGCGAGGAGCAGGTCGAGCAGATCGAGAAGGACCAAGCTGCGCAACGGGAACACCTGGAGTCTCGCGAGGGCAAGGTGGCCCAGGACGAGGAGTTCTACAAGAAACGCCTCGCGCAGACCAACGAGAACCTCCGCAAGAAGGAGAAGATGAAGGAGGAGTCCGCGACCAAAGAGAAGCTCTTTCGCGACAATTGCTCCAAGGAGTTCCCGAGGAAGGTCAAAATGCAGGAGGAGCGCTTCACGAAGAAGCGCGACGAGCTCAACGCTTGCATCAGGGAGCTCGAGCTGCAGAAGAAGCGGTCTGACTCCCATCTCCAGGCTGCCAAAACCACCCAGGCCGGCGCGGAGCAGGACCTGGCTTCCTTGACGCAGGACATGGCTGAAATGCAGCAGCAGGTGGGGCCTATGGTGGAGCTTGTCGAGGAGGCCCGGCAGAGCGCTCAAGCTGCGCGGGTCTTGTCGCGCCGGCGAGAACGCATGTTCCGCTCCCTGGTGGGCCGTGCGCGGACTGTCGCGGACCGCCTAGGAGCTGAGGCCCCCGCACTCTCTGCCGAGGGAAACGCTGACGTCGCCACCTATCTCGGCTTCTTCGAGCAGCTCCTCACCAGCCTTGAGGAGGTTGTGATGAACCTCGACGACCTGGTCGATACCGAGAGCCGCGAGCTCCTTGGCGTCGCGGTCGGCCAAATCTTCGCCAACCTTGCGCATCTCCACCCTAGCTTCGACTTCACGACCGTGACGGAGCCTCTGGAGCAGAGGCTTGTCTCGAAGCTAGACGCCTCGGTGTGGGAGGACGTGGAGAAGTATGTCCAGCGCTTCAAGAGGGTCGAGGAGGACTTGGCCCAGGAGGGCGACGGCGAGGCAGGCGCTGAGGAGGAGGACGACGAAGCTGTCGATGGCGATGACGATGACAACCCTGCTGCTTAAGCTGCTCCCGCGGAGAGATGTGCGTGGAGCACCAGTTATCTTAGGATTTGCTACTTCCACTTTGTAATGGTTTGTAAAGACACCTTTATTATATGCAAGTGTGAGTGCCCCTCGGGAGGCCTTTTATCTGTTTCCTCATGTCTTTTTCGCTCTACGTCGTTAGGACCCTGCTTTCAGCACAAATAGCACGCCGCTTCGGTATGCCGGAGTCAGGGCTCGACAAGGCCGGGGGTGCGTAAGGCTTAGAGAGGTAAGAGCTCTCGAGGCACGATGCTCGGGAGCTCCCCTTTGACGTGCAAGCAGCCCATGAGGCGTAAGAGAGAAAAGAGAGGCTCGAGGGGCGACAAAACCAGCAAGAGGGAAAAACTCGTGAGGCGTAAGTTTTGGACTTAGCTTTTGCGAGACGTTTGCCTCGTAGAGGGTGTTATGTTCCCTGGCGAGGCGTTTCCCCTCTCGAGGTTGGCTGAGGCTGGTTTGGAGCTCCGCAGCCTTGTAGGGTGTCTTGTTCCATGCGTTGGAGAGAGAGAGGCATACCCACAAGCAATGCATGGTTGTACAACTCATGCGCGCTCATAGGTTTCCTCATGTGTATCTCACGAGGAGAGTAAGCACTAAGGTCCTTGGTGAGGTGACGTGCATGGGAGCTGGCCCATGAGTCAGAGCTCTTTGGAGAGATAACGGTCGTGGGCAGAGAACCACGAGTTAGAGCTCGGATCCTTTCGGTTTTGCGATGCTGCTGGGATGCTCCCGAGGCACATACACCGTGCTCAGCCCCCGCTCGCGAGGTGCGCATGGATAAAAGTGTGAGCGTGAATGAACATAGGAAAAACAACTCACCAAGCAATATTACAAAACGGTGCTGAGGCGCAAAGGTTCATGGTGAACCGAAATTGTTCATTACACTTGGCGTGGCCAAGACAAAGTCCGCCAGGACTGGGCATGGGGTTCCACATGGAGTGGCTGAGGCTTCTCGCGGCCCGTGGCGACGCGTTGTAGAGAGCTCTTAGTGGAGATGACCCTCGTGAAGGGAAAAGCTTGGTGAAGCTGGGAGGTGAAGATGCGTGCTTCCCTCTTGAGACAAAAAATGCCTGCTGTGACGTGATCACGGGTAGAACTTGCGTAGGTGCTCGATGTTCCACGGGTTCTTGACCGGGGTGCCGTCCTCCATCTCGAGCCATACCGCGCCGGGCCTGGCGATGTGCGCGACCCTGTAGGGGCCTTCCCACATGGGTGAGAGCTTGTGGAGGCCTTCCCTGGAGAGTATCCTCCTCGGGACAAGATCACCTGTCTCGAGGGTGCGCGGGCGAATGTGGCGGCTGTGGTAGCGGTGCAGATCTTGCTGGTACTTTGCCGCCCGAGGGCAGCACGGCGGCATAGTCCATCGAGCAGTAGCAGGTCATCGTTGTGGAGTTCTTCTTGATTGTCCTCATTGAAGGCAAGGATCCGTGGGGACCCATGCTTGATCTCATGGGGAGGACTGCTTCAGCGCCATAGACGAGGGCGAACGGCATTTCTCCTGTGGGCTTCATGGCGGTGGTGCGGATGGACCAGAGCACAGAGGGGAGTTCTCCAATCTAGTTCTTGCCGTGAGCCTTGAGGCGGTTGAAGCTTCTTGTCTTGAGGCCCCTGAGTACTTCAGCGTTTGCTCACTCAGCCTGCCCATTGCTTCGTGGGTGAGCCACCAAGGCGAAGCAGAGCCGGGTGTTGTGGGCGCCCTGACCCCGAAACTATACAAAGATGCTGTGTGTAACTGGTCATGTGATTCAACCGGAGATTACTGGGCACACCGCTCTCAGGCCAAAACCTTTGGCAGGCGTTGCTCGGAATGGATCATCGGCAACACAACACTCCGATTGATGCCATAACACAGGCACAACTATCAAAGTATAATAAGGAGATCAAGACTGCAGAACAATGGTACATCACAGACTCTACGACTCAGAGTAGCTATATTACAACTCAAAACTTAAGATAACAACTTATTACAAGTAGAGGTCACACGACCCAACATTACACCATACAGCGGAAAGCAAATTAGGTTGTTCTAAACAACAAGATAACAAAAGGCCTAAGAGGCCAGAACATAACAACATCCACCCATTTCCCCGCAGCCTCAGGCTGCTGACTGGGAACCCCAAAGCTATTCGTCGAAGTCTACGTCGGCATAGAAACCACCATCGCACGAGATAGTCTCACCTGTAACAAAAATATCAACGAAGCAAGGGTGAGTCCGAAAGTACTCAGCAAGACCTACTAGAGCTACTAGCTCGATGCTTGAGATAGCAAAGCTTTCTATGGGGCGGTTTTGCATAAAGCCGGTTTTCATTTTCAAAAGACTCGAACCATTGCATCGTCTACTGAGAAGTTATAGAACAGGTAAGAGAGTGTATCTCCAGCTCCATAAAACAAGTAACACCTTCCGGAACATCAGCAACACTCTGGGTTGGCACTTTTAAGTTATGATCATGTTATCTATGATCTCGCCCGTTAATTCCAAGTTGTCCGTAACGGTGGACATGGCTATTCGAATAGATTAAACCCTGCAGGGGTGCACAATGTTTGCCACATGTACCAACCAACTCTTAATGCCACTAGGTTGGCGCTCTTCTAGGGAACGCTGGCAGAGGGTGGTCGGCCACGAACTTTACCTTGCTTTCGCCTAAACCATGAGTCACTCCAAAAGGGGTAAGTCCGCCATCGTAAGACGGCCGTTCTCCGATGCGGTCCCGTTTGTTGCATGGCAGGGTTGGTTTACTAGAGAGTTCGTCCTCAAGCAACCCTGGCTGCTCCTATATGCTCTATGCACCTCCTCCTCCTCCTGTAAAACATTTTCGATGCGTATGGGCAAATGGAACACCCGAACTATGTGACTCATGGCAAGACTAGACAAGTTAGTTGATTGAGAGGGAACCATTGTAGGGCCTCGTGTGGTTGTATGCTCAGTCTTGGATCAAGGTATGAGAACTCGGGTCTTAAGGGCGGCTAGTGGAACAAGACACCATAAATGTGGCCTCCCACCAACCTTTAAGCATGTTTATCATATTTCCCTTCATCTCACCACTTCTTCCTATCATGCTAGATTCGTTAACAGCTCTGAACATTAACCAACTGAAATAGCTCGCTAAGCTTGCCCTGCTCGCTCCAGGACGCGCGCGACGCTGGTGTTGCACGTATCTGCGAGAGGGGGCCGCGGGGATGCGATTGGCGGCGAAGCCGGACCAAATGGTCACCGGGCTCGCCGGCGGCGACCAATCCACGGCGGCGGACGTCCGGCGTGCACGGCCACGGCGAACCAGAGCACGGGGGAGGTCGGGAAGGGGTCCAGGAGGACCAGTGGCTCACCACGAACGCGATGGGATGCTCGGGGAAGCAAGGCGAGGTCGGGGCGGAGCTAATCGAGTGCCGACGTCCGGCGGCCGGAGTTGGAGAAGACGGGCGATTGGCGGCGATTCCGGGTGTCCCGGCACGCGCGGCTTGACAGGGAGGTAGAGGAAGACGCGGCGGAGCTCACTGTGGCTTCTATTTGTCTGGGGAAGGAGCCGAGCAGCGGCAATTCGCGATGGCGGCCTCGGCCTCGTGCGCGAGAAGTAGAGGAGAGGAAGAGAGGGACGGGCGAGTGGGTGATTGAGGAGGAGAGCAAGAAGGGCACGGCCTCCTTGGGCTTATCCACGCGAGGAGGGCAGGCAAGCAAGCAGGGAGGAGCTGGCCACGGCGGGCACGGCCACGGAGCAGTGTGCCTGCCTGGAGGAAGAAGGCAACACCCAGTTTTGCAAAAAGGCCCTTGGTGTTTTCAGAAATTACAAAAGAGTCCCTGGAGATTTTAAAACAGAACTTTCTATGAATTTTTAGAGACATTTATGGTAGCCCAAAAATACGGAGAAAATTCATGGAGGCTTCTAATAATATAAGGAAGCTCCCCATATTTTTAGTTTGAATTTTTGGGAATTTTGAACAACATTTAAAAATAGGAGAAGTTTATGCCATTTTTAACAAGTTACTCCTTATTTAAAATGCAAAAATTTCCTTGTGAATTTTACATGATGCTCATGAGTGCAAGCTCTCTTTATTACAAACATGGGCTGTTACAACTCTATCCCCCTTACAAGAATCTCGACCCGAGATTCTAACCTTGAGAGAAAAAGAGAGGGTACTCAGATCGCAAGCGATCTTCTCGTTCCCAGGTTGCTTCAGACTCGGAATGATGAGACCACTGAACTTTGAGGAACTTGATAGCTTGAAGACGAGTTTTGCATTCCACCTCGTCGAGGATACGGATAGGATACTCTCGATATGTTAGATCTTGCTGAAGATCGAGAGCCTCATGATCAACACCACGGATAGGATCTTTGAAGCAACGCTTGAGTTGGGAAACATGGAACACATCATGGACATCTGGAAAAGTTGAAGGCAACTCCAACTGATAAGCTAGCTTCCCACGCTTGGCGAGGATGGTGAAGGGACCAACATAGCGAGGAGCTAATTTTCCCTTTATACCGAAACGATGAACACCCTTCAGAGGTGTGACTCGAAGATATGCCTTATCACCAACTTCATAGCTGATATCTTGATGATGGCGATCATAGTAACTCTTTTGACGAGATTGAGTAGTTTTGAGACGTTCTTGGATGATACGAACTTGATCTTCTGCATCCTTGATCATATCTGGTCCAAAGAGTTGCCTTTCACCAGTTTCTGACCAATTTAGCGGAGTTCGACATTTTCTTCCGTAGAGAGCTTCAAAAGGAGCCATACCCAAGCTAGATTGGAAACTGTTGTTATATGCAAACTCGGCAAATGGGAGGCACTTTTCCCAACCTTTACCGAAGGATATAACACAAGCTCGGAGCATGTCTTTGAGGATTTGATTTACTTTTTCAGTCTGACCACCAGTTTGAGGATGGTAAGAGTGCTAAAGGTGAGATGACTTCCCATAGCTTTCTTAAAGCTTGCCCAAAATCTGGAGGTAAAGATACTTCCACGATCGGAAACAATCTTCTTTGGAACACCATGGAGAACGACAATGCGAGAGACATACAGCTCTGCCAGCTGACTAGCAGTAATGTCCTCTCGGATAGGAAGGAAGTGAGCAACTTTGGATAGGCGATCAATGACTACCCATATTGCATTGTTGCCTTTTTACTCTTTGGAAGACCAGTGATGAAATCCATACCGATCTCATCCCACTTCCACTCAGGAATAGGTAGAGGCTGAAGAGTGCCAGCAGGTCTTTGATGCTGCTTTCACGCGACGACAAACGTCACACTCAGCAACATAACGAGCGATCTCCCGTTTCATACGGGTCCACCAGAACCTTTGACGAAGATCCTGATACATTTTTGTGCTTCCTGGATGAATAGAAAGAGGGGATTCATGAGCTTCTCGGAGAATTAGATCTCTCAGCTTCCGTTTCTTGGGCACCACCAGACGATTACCAAAGTAAACAACCCCTTGATCATTAACAGAGAAACATTTAGCCTCTCCGTTTGCGACATTACGCTTGATCTTTTGGATGCCCGCATCACGCTTCTGAGCAGCTTTGATTTGATCTTCAAGGGAAGGTTTCACCTCTAAGGTAGCAAGGAATCCACGAGGAATAACTTCCAAATTAAGTCGTGCGAACTCCTCATGGAGAGAGGGTTGATCTTGTTTGAGCATCAGATTGTTGCAGTAGGACTTTCGACTTAGCGCGTCAGCCACGACGTTAGCTTTGTCGGGTTGATAATTCAGACCCAAATCATAGTCTTTGATCAACTCCAACCATCGTCTCTGTCTGAGATTCAGATCCGGTTGGGTAAAGAGATACTTCAAACTTTGATGATCCGAGTAAACCTCGCAACGATTACCGAAAAGGTATGGTCTCCATTGCTTTAGAGCATGGACCATAGCTGCAAGTTCAAGATCATGAGTTGGATAGTTAAGCTCATGCGGTTTTAGCTGCCGAGAGGCATAGGCCACCACATGACCTTCTTGCATCAACACACAACCGAGGCCTTGAAGAGAAGCATCACAAAAGATAACAAAGTCTTTGCACGTGTCCGGAAGGACAAGCACTGGAGCAGTAGTCAACTTGGTTTTTAAAGTCTGGAAAGCTTCTTCACATTGGTTGACCACTCAAACTCTTGTTCTTTTTCAGTAGTTCAGTCATAGGCTTGGCGATTTTGGAGAAACTTTCAATGAAACGGCGATAATATCCCGGCATACCAAGGAAGCTTCGAACCTCTTTGACTGTTTCAGGAGATTTCCAGTCCAAGATGGCTTGAACTTTATCTGGAATGACTGCAATGCCTTTTTCAGAAACTACGTGACCAAGAAAGATGAGCTCGTTCAACCAGAACTCACACTTGGAAAACTTGGCGTAAAGACGATGTTCACGAAGTTTCGTCAATACTAGCCGAAGATGTTCAGCATGCTCTTCTTCACTTGGAGTAGATTAAGATGTCGTCGATGTAAACCATGACGAACTTGTCAAGATACTCCATAAAACAGAGTTCATAAGCCTCATAAAAGTGGCTGGAGCATTGGTAAGACCAAGGACATAACGGTATACTCGTAAAGACCATAACGAGTGATGAATGCCTTCTTTGGAATATCCTCCTTTCTGATTTTGATTTGATGGTATCCTGATCTAAGATCCATCTTTGAGAAGACAGTTGCACCAGCTAATTGATCGAAAAGATCATTGATGCGAGGAAGAGGATACTTATTCTTGATGGTCACTGCATTCACCGGCCTATAATCGACAACCAAACGCGGAACATCAGTATCCCGCTTCTTGACGAAGATGACCGGACATCCCCAGGAGGATGTACTGGGTTGAATATATTGTTTAAGTTCTAACCCCTCTATTTGTTTCTTCAACTCAACCAACTCTTCTGGAGCCATACGATAAGGTCTTTTTGATATTGGAGCAGTTCCAGGAATTAAATCGATAACAATTCAACAGCCCGATCAGGAGGCATACCAGGCATTCTTCTGGGAAAGTCACGGACCACCGGTACATCATGGATTTCAAGTGGAGGAAGAACTTCTTCCGCATACAACTCTGCTTCGGGTATGAATGTTGCAGACGGAGGCACTGATGACTCGGACCAGTACTTAACAGTATCACCAGAAGGATGAGTCACTGTAACAGATCTGGCTGCACAGTCAATGATAGCTTGATATTTGGTTAACCAGTCCATGCCCAAAATAACATCGATATCATCTGACTTCAGGGCAATTAGAGAAAGGAAACTGAAAACTCCCAATAGCTATCACAACCCCATGGCTAACCATTGAAGTTCGATAAGAGTGTCTAGGAGAGCGGACCACTAGAGGGGGATTGAGACCCACAAACTCTATGTCATGAGCCTCCGCAAAGGCTTGTGATATGAATGAATGAGATGCACCAGAATCAAACAGAACAGTAGCTGAAACTGTATTTATGCGAAGCGTACCGAGAAGGACGCTAGGATCCTCTTGTGCTTCTTCAACAGTGACATGTGTCAGATGACCACGTCCAACAACAGGTGGCTTAGCAAACTTCTTGGGCGGAGGAACTCCACGACCAACAGCATGGCCTGGAGTAGGCTGAGGCGGATAACCAGTCTTCTGAGGGCATCCCCTTGAGAATGACCAGGTTCACCACAATGAAAACAAGTCACTGGTGGACGAGGACCTGTCATGTTTGCTGGACCACGAGGATAGCTCGCCGCTGCAGATGGAAAGGTCGGACGAGGAGCATACCCTGTCGGCCTTGGCTGATAGGGAGCACGTGGAACAGCACTATAGGGAATCCAGACTCGCTGACGCTTGGTGCCTGAACCAGACTGCTGAGCATCCTCACGAGGACGCTTCGAGATTCATCATACTCCACTTTTCCCTTTTCTGCCTTCATAGCCTTATTGACAAGATCCTGGAAGTTTTGGAAATCCAGGAGATGAAGATCACGACGAAGTTCAGGATCAAGTCCCTTGCGGAACAAGATCTGTTTCTTGGCATCCGTAGACACCTCTTCTGGAGCATAGCAGGCGAGGCGATTAAATTGCCACGGTAATCACATACCGAACCACTACCCTGCTTCAACTTAAGGAACTCCTCCTTCTTAGCTCCATCAGACCCTCCGGAATATGGAACCCTCGGAAAGCATCTTTGAACTCCTGCCAAGTCACAATGTGATCGACAGGCTGCATCACCAGGAAATTCTCCCACCATGAGCCAGCAGCACCTTCGAGGTGATAGGCGGCATAAGTCACCCAATCAGCTCGAGCAACATGACCAGCCTCAAGCTTGCGCTCGATAGTACGGAGCCAGTAGTCAGCATCAAGTGGCTCAGGTGAATAGCTGAACACTGGAGGATTGAGACGGATGAAATCATTGATCCCAATATCCTGACGTTGCGTAGTATTGCGCTCAATCCTTTCAAGGAGCCTCATGTTGTCAGCGCGATTGGTTTCATACATCGCCATGAGTTGCACCATAGATGGCGGAGGTGGAAGATTAACATTCTCCTCCGGACCATTGCCACGGCCATGACCTTGACCACGACCAACGGCACCACGAGTACCACTAGACATCCTGGAGGTTAACAAAAGATTAGTGACATGATTCGAAGGAACATGATAGAATTGATTGATATGAAAGGAACAAGACATGTGGTATGTAGCATATCATCTTATCAAGCATGGCAGTTGAAAAGCATACAGACGTATACACTAACCAGCCGAATAACAAACCATAACAATGGGTTGTAAGGATGATACATAACCACTAGATTTGATCAAAAGATGTAGTAGCCAAGAATCTGGAATTTTAAGCATCTGAAGCTTAAGATAGATGCAATGCTTCAGACTCACTGATACAACTTGGAAACTTTGATAGCAACCTGACACGAGTACTAGAGAAACAACCCAACCCCGTTTAGATCCTAGAGTTGAAACGACAGATAAGTCAGTAAACCTTTTTGTAACCAAATCAGTAAGATAACTCAGAGTTAGAACGATACCAGATAAGGAGCAAAAAGAATCCTAAGAAGCTTTTCGTAACTCATTTTAGATTTCAAATAATTTTCGCAACCACTAGACTCAACTTCGACCAACGGCAAGGGTTTCCTACAGACAGTACTGCTCTGATACCAAAACTTGTGGGCGCCCTGACCCCAAAACTATACAAAATGTTGTGTGTCACTGGTCATGTGATACAACCGAGGTTACTGGGCACACCGCTCCCAGGCCAAAACCTTTGGCAGGCGTTGCTCGGAATGGATCATCGGCAACACAACACTCGATTGATGCCATAACACAGACACAACTATCAAAGTATAATAAAGAGATCAAGACTGCAGAACAATGGTACATCACAGACTCTACGACTCAGAGTACTATATTACAACTCACAACTTAAGATAACAACTTATTACAAGCAGAGGTCACATGACCCAACATTACACCATACAGCGGAAAGCAAATTAGGTTGTTCTAAACAACAAGATAACAAAAGGCCTAAGAGGCCAGAACATAACAACATCCACCCATTTCCCGCAGCCTCAGGCTGCTGACTGGGAACCCCAAAGCTATTCGTTAAGTCTACGTTGGCATAGAAACCACCATCGCACGAGATAGTCTCATCTGAACAAAAATATCAATGAAGCAAGGGTGAGTACGAAAGTACTCAGCAAGACCTACTAGAGCTACTAGCTCGATGCTTGAGATAGCAAGCTTTCTGTGGGGTTGTTTTGCATAAAGCCGTTTTCATTTTCAAAAGACTCGAACCATGGCATCGTCTACTGAGAAGTTATAGAACAGGTAAGAGAGCGTATCTCCAGCTCTATAAAACAAGTAACACCTTCGGAACATCAGCAACACTCTGGGTTGGCACTTTTAAGTTATGATCATGTTATCTCTGATCTCGCCCGTTAATTCCAAGTTGTCCGTAACCGTGGACACGGCTATTCGAATAGATTAAACCCTGCAGGGGTGCACAATGTTTGCCACATGTACCAACCGACTCTTAATGCCACTAGGTTGGCGCTCTTCCGGGAACGCTGGCAGAGGGTGGTCGGCCACGACCTTTACCTTGCTTTCGCCTAAACCATGAGTCATTCCAAAAGGGGTAAGTCCGCCATCGTAAGACGGCCGTTCTCTGACGCGGTCCTGTTTGTTGCATGGCAGGGTTGGTTTACCAGAGAGTTCGTCCTCAAGCAACCTGGCTGCTCCTATATGCTCTATGCACCTCCTCCTCCTCCTGTAAAACGTTTTCGATGCGTATGGGCAAATGGAACACCCGAACTATGTGACTCATGGCAAGACTAGACAAGTTAGTTGGTCGAGAGGGAACCATTGTAGGGCCTCGTGTGGCTGTACGCTCAGTCTTGGATCAAGGTATGAGAACTCGGGTCTTAAGGACGGCTAGTGGAACAAGACACCACAAATGTGGCCTCCCACCAACCTTTAAGCATGTTTATCATATTTCCCTTCATCTCACCACTTCTTCCTATCATGCTAGATTCGTTAACAACTCTGAACATTAATCAACTGAAATAGCTCGCTAAGCTAAGCATGGCTAAGTATAAGATATAACAGGCTCTAGCTGCAACACAAGCAAAACCTAGTCATGCTAGGAGCAGTGGATCAGGATATATAGTTGACAACAACAGGTTATGCATCAGAGTAGGTTACTCTAATTACAGACAAAAGACAGTTGAATCGTATGCAATATTATAATTGGGACTCAAAATAATTGGGGGAAACATAGGATAGAAATGCTCAAAGATTGGGTTATGCTTGCCTTGTTCGTTGATAGCAAGATATGAATCTTCGGTGCTCTCAGAACCAGCTCCGGACTCGTGTTCTATCGATAAGAACCAAACACCGGAAAAGGTAAAGAGCAATCAACATACGACGTTGATGCACTGCAAACAATATGGATGATATGACCAATTAAAGATATTGAAGTGCATCCTAGATCATGTAGGTCAATTTAATTGGAGTTGGAATGGCTAAAAGATGTCATTTCCAAAAGCTCCATAATTAATATAAAAAGGTTATATTAGTTCTTCTAATTAAACATTGCTCAAAGTTGTTCAATCATGCATGGAAATGCATTAGTTGCAAAGGTTTCATTTTTCTGCAAATTTTGATATATTATTTGTATTTTTCTAAATTACGAAACAAAAGATATGAATTTTACAAGTTTCTGCCATTTCTGTAATTATTAAAATCCTGACAGAGGGACCCACCTGTCAGGGATCTATTATTTACGAAAAACATTTACAAAAAGAACAAAACGCTGACGAGCGGGGCCGATGTGTCAGCGACACAGAGGAGCAGAGGCGGCTCTGCGGAACTCCGGCGAGCTCGCCCTGCTCGCTCCAGGACGCGCGCGACGCTGGTGTTGCTCGTATCTGCGAGAGGGGGACGCGGGGATGCGATTGGCGGCGAAGCCGGACCAAATGGTCGCCGGGCTCGCCGGCGGCGGACGGCCGGCGTGCACGGCCACGGCGAACCAGAGCACGGGGGAGGTCCCGAAGGGGTCCAGGAGGACCAGTGGCTCACCACGAACGCGATGGGATGCTCGGGGAAGCAAGGCGAGGTCGGGGTGGAGCTAATCGAGCACCGACGTCCGGCGGCCGGAGTTGGAGAAGACGGGCGATTGGCGGCGATTCCGGGTGTCTCGGCACGCGCGGCTTGACAGGGAGGTAGAGGAAGACGCGGCGGAGCTCACTGTGGCTTCTATTTGTCCGGGGAAGGAGCAGAGCAGCGACAATTCACGATGGCGGCGATGGCGGCCTCGTGCGCGAGAAGAAGAGGAGAGGAAGAGAGGGACGGGCGAGTGGGTGATTGAGGAGGAGAGCAAGAAGGGTACGGCCTCCTTGGGCTTATCCACGCGAGGAGGGCAGGCAAGCAAGCAGGGAGGAGCTGGCCACGGCGGGCATGGCCACGGAGCAGTGTGCCTGCCTGGAGGAAGAAGGCAACACCCAGTTTTGCAAAAAGGCCCTTGGGGTTTTCAGAAATTACAAAAGAGTCCCTGGAGATTTTAAAACAGAACTTTCTATGAATTTTTAGAGACATTTAGGGTAGCCCAAAAATAGGGAGAAAATTCATGGAGGCTTCTAATAATATAAGGAAGCTCCCCATATTTTTAGTTTGAATTTTTGGGAATTTTGAACAACATATAAAAATAGGAGAAGTTTATGCCATTTTTAACAAGTTACTCCTTATTTAAAATGCAAAAATTTCCTTGTGAATTTTACATGATGCTCATGAGTGCAAGCTCTCTTTATTACGAACATGGGCTGTTACAACTCTATCCCCCTTACAAGAATCTCGGGTCCGAGATTCTAACCTTGAGAGAAAAGTCAACCCTTGTTCCGAATCCTTGCTGATCAGATGGGCGCACATGCGGTACTACCGAGCCAGAGGGGCCGATAGTGCTCCCCAATCGGTAGTACCGGGATCCTCCAGTAGTACCGATGAAAACCGAGACCGAGTCCAGTAGCCACTGGGCTATCTTAGCACTACCACGCGATGCGGCGCGGTACTGCCGCCTTCAGAACCGGTACTGCCGAAAATCGCCTCGCGGTGGTACCACCAGGTCGGTAGCACCGACCGGCTCGGTGCTACCGGCAGAAACAGAGCCTGGAGAAACTGAGAGATCCTTCAGATCACGAAGCCTGGCGGTACTACCGGACCCTGTCCGGTACTACCGGCCACAGAAGAAAAGGCAGACTGAAACTGGTTCTTCGTGCTGAAACCTTTTTCATCACTTGATGCATTATATAAATTTATCTAATTAATCCTGCACCACTTGACAACACATTAGATTGTTCCTAGTGTTATTGCCTAACACACAAAACATTAAGGGATATAAAATATGCTCTTTCAGAGAGAGAAATTTCTATTCCTTTACCGGTTACTGTTTACAATTTTACAATCTAACACTCTTGACATCTTCTACGTTCTCAGTAGTATTTCGTATTTGTGAAATCCATTGGGCTCTGAGTTGCATATGCACTCGGTATTTTAAATAGACATTTTGATATGTCTAAAGAAATTGCGTATACATTTTAAAAATTTATGTCTTCACAAAGTCATTTCGTGGAAAAATGTTCATGTGTTCACAAAGATTTTAAAATCTTGGGGAAAATGTTTAGCAACAACTTTTTTCTTTTTACACGGGGCACAAAAATCCTGGGAAAAATGTTAAACGACTTTATGACCACAAAGGATGTGAACATTTTTTTAATATTTTTTAACATTTCAAAATGTTTTTAAAATGTACTTTAAATAAAGGGTGCATATGCATCTTTTTTTTTTTTTTTTTGCATATGCATCTGCCGTAGTCAAAATGACTCTCGATGTGTATTTCAGCATGTATTACTAGCTCTAAGATAAACTTCGGCTTGTCATCTTTTGTATACAAGCATATTGATGTAATTTTCCAATCTCCAATTTTAGATGCACAAACAAATAAAGGAAGACAAATCCACCTTCATAGTCTAGTTGAGTTGGACGTACGATATTATGAACAAAACATGAGCACGGATTCAAAAGAAATTCAGCAGGTTCGAAAAAATATTCATGTGATAAAAAGAAATACGTTCATAAATTTAAATATATTCTGGGATTTCCAAAAAAAATCACAGTGTTCTAAAAAGTTCACGGTTTTACATGCGTGAATGTTTAAAATATTCAAAAATCCCAAGTTTTGAATGCAATAGCTTTTTTGTACAACTCTCGTGCCTTTTTTTTCAGTGAACAAAGCACGTAGCTTTTTTTTTTTTTAGAATACAAAGCACGTAGCTAACTTGCTATAACGTTAAATGGGCCAGCGAATTCGGTTGCTAGTGGGCGTCGACAGTTCTCGTGTACGCAAAAGGCGGAGAATAGAAGGTTCCGGCGTGGAGGATGACTGGATGAGCGCTTTAAGTCAACCCAGCATGGCGACGCTCGCACGGCCCAACAGCCGATCAGGAATTGGATGGTTAGCACACATTTTTCTCAAAAGAAAAAACATCGTAGCACTATAGAAGTGCAATGTTTGATTCTTGGAGTTGTCCTCCGGAGACCGGAAGGTACACTAAAAATCAACGTAGATGCGGCCTACGATAATGAGCAAGAAAAGGGTGCGCTAGAAGTATTTGTCAGAGATTCTAATGGAAAATTTATCACGGCAAGATGTAAGGCACTCCCGTTTATAGCTGATGCGATGATGGTTTAAGCATATGCCCTTCGTGAGAGTTTAAGCACGGCTCAGCACTTGGGTTGTAACAAGTTTATTCTCCAATCCGATAACTTGCAGATAATCGAGACAATGAATGATGGCGGTTTCTTGGCAACATCATCATCTGCTATTTTTGATGACTACAGGATGATGTCTTGAGGTTATAGTAAGGTTACTTTCGAACATTGTTACCGGGATGCCAATGAGATGGCTCATGAGTTGGCTAGGCATAGCTTTCTGGATGAGTTGGATTGTAATTGGGACGATGATCCCTCTAGTTTTCTATTTTATAAGCTCATAAATGATGTAACGGTTGTTTGATCATCAACAAAGCGTGTCGAATGGCTTTCACTAAAAAAAAGGTAGGGTCGTAGGGGCGAGCGCATGAGCTTGCCCTACCGAGAGCGCCGCCACTGTAAAAAAACATCTATATTGTCCCTTAAAAACACCTACATCACTATTTTTTGAGTAAATTCTAATTTTACCGTCTACTTTGACAATTTTAACTTGTTTTTTTTTCTAGACCAAAAGTCCGAACTGATGGAAAGGAGCTAGGCAATATATTTATATTCAATACTCCCCCTCACGTCTAGGCTATTTTAGTCCTTAGCGTGGGATAGGAGCGGGCCGCAGGATCTTTTTTCCTTTTTTTAATCCGCGTGAGCGGGGTCTCGAACTCGAGACCTCTTGGCTCTGATACCATATAGAATTGCTGCACTAGCCATCTAGACCAAAAGTCCGAACTGATGGAAAGGGGCTAGGCAATATATTTATATTCAGAACTTCCGCCGCTGCTCCTTCGTCCATGGCGCTAACCTCCTCCTCTGGAGCTCTCTCGACCGCGCTGATGCCATCCCTCTCGACGGGAGCGCAGTCTTCTTCTACCTCTGGCCCGATCAACTTCAGCAAGGAGATCACGGTCAAGCTTTCCGCTGCCAATCATCTACTCTGGCGTGCGCAGGTTGTGACGAATCTGCAGAGCAATCTTCTCCATGGCTATGCCGATGGAACCTTCCCCTGCCCGGAGTCCCATATAATGGTGACTCCTTCTGCGGGCGGGAACCCTGTTCGCCAGGTCAATCCGGACTATGTGGCCTGGATTCAACAAGACCAGGCGCTCATGTCGGTGTTCCTCTCTACATCATCAATCGAGGTCGCCGGCATGATTTTGTTTGCCACCACTGCTCATGAAGCCTGGACGATCATTGAGCGCAACCTTGCATCTCAGTCCATGGCGCATGGGATGCAGCTGCGTGATGAGCTGCGTGATACCGAGAAACTCGACTCGTCGGTCTCGGTCTATTATAACAAGGTCAAGGCGTTGTCGGATACGCTGACCTCCATTGGTCAGCCTCTCCGTCCCGATGAGTTCCAGTCATATCTGCTAAAAGGACTCGATGAGGAATATGACAACCTGGTTGAGGCTGTCAAGCTGCGTGATACACCAATGCCGCCTCATGACCTGTACTCCCACATGTTGTCCACTGAACAACGTATGGAGGGGCGTCGTGCTGCTGGTTAGAAGATCCACTCTGCCAACGCCGCCAAGATGGGGGGTGGCAAAAATTCTCGCCCGTTCCCATCATCTGCATCTCCGTCCCCGGCGTATCGTCCTCCGCCTTCTACCAGCGGTGGGGGTGGCTCGGGTTTGACTCCTGGCTGTGGCGGTGGCCGCATCAACATCATCTGCCAGCTCTGTGATGCTCCCGGGCACATGTCCGCTCGCTGTTTCAAACGGTTCAACAAAAGTTTTTTAGGCGTGGGCAACGATGGTCGATTCCTTGATCGTCAGCTAGCCCAGGCGAATCATGTCTACACCGAGCCTCAAGGACAGACCTCTTCTCTTCCTGTTGACCCCACATGGTACATGGATACTGGGGCAACGGACCAGCACTTCTTTGTACTCCGTCGTCTAGACCACTTTATCTACGCAATGTTCTCCATGTCCCCTCTGTCACCAAAAATCTTTTGTCTGTTCGTAGGCTTGCTCATGATAATCGTGTTTATATTGAATTCCATCCTAACAATCTTTTTGTTAAGGACCTACTTATGGGGGCAATCATCCTTAAAAGGCGCTGTCGCGGTGGTCTCTACTCCATTGAGGGATCGTCGTTTGGAGGCCTTAGACAAGTCTTTAGTGCTCTCAAAACATCGTCTGCATAGTGGCATGCTCGCTTAGGACACCCTTCGTCTCAAGTTGTTCAGCATGTCCTTCATCGCTATCAGTTACCGTCAGAGTCCAATAAAACAGTGTCTGTTTGTGATGCCTGTCAACAGGGCAAGAGTCATCAGCTACCTTTTTCCCTTTCTACTCATGTAATAAAAGCACCTCTTTGAGATTATATACTCGGATGTGTGGGGCCCGGCCCAAACTTCTGCTAGTGGTCATAATTATTACGTAAGCTTTGTGGATGCTTATAGTCGCTTTACGTGGTTATACTTGATCAAACGTAAAAATGATGTCTTTGATGTGTTCATTCAGTTTCAGGCTCATGTCGAACGTCTTCTCCAACATAAAATTATCTATGTTCAAACTGATTGGGGAGGGGAGTACATTAAATTGAATTCTTTCTTTCAGAAGCTTGGCATTACTCATCGTGTCTCGTGTCCCCATACATCTCAACAGAATGGTACTGCTGAACGTAAACATCGTCATATAGTTGAGACTGGTGTTACTCTCCTTGCTCATGCGTCTGTCCCGTTTCGATTCTAGAGTGATGCTTTCATTACTGCGTGCTTTCTTATTAATCGCATGCCTACTCGTGTCATTGATATGCACACTCCTCTTGAGCGCTTACTAGGAGAAACACCAGATTATAAATTCTTTAAGGTGTTTGGATGCGCCTGTTGGCCCAACCTTCGTCCTTACAACAATCATAAGTTGGAGTACCGTTCTAAAAAATGTGTCTTCCTGGGATATAGCCCCCTCCATAAAGGTTACAAGTGTCTTCATGTTCCTACCAATCATGTCTATATTAGTCGTGATGTCATATTTGATGAAACTGTGTTTCCCTTTTCCAACCTTCCGACACCTACTTCTTATTTATTCTCTGATTTATCCCTACTTTGCTTGACCAATTTCAAGATATTGCGCATGCTCCGTCTTTGCTTCCTAACCATGGTGCAGGTGTTGGCCGCAGAGCCCGTCTCGAGCTCCTACATGAACCGCCTTCGTCTACAATGCCGCGTGCTGATCGCCGTGCTACTCCTCACGTCGATCACAAGCAGTCGCCGGCTGCTGATTGTGATGCTCGTGCTCCTGGTCCAATGGACTGGCCTGCCGTGTCACCTGGACAAGCTGATGATGATTGCATGCAGACGCCGGGTCCTCGCATCGTGCATGCGCCTGGCTCCGAGGATGGCTCCACTCCCTCACCCGAGTCAGCGCATACACCGCTCTCTTCAGAGCTAGCCCCTCAGTCGGCTTCTCCTTCGGCTGGTCCTTCGTCTGTGACTACACCAGCTTCTCCCGCGTCGGCTCCTTCATCGGCTCCAGCCTCTCCCGAGTCTCAGCCGATTCTTGAGCCGCTTCAACCACTGCCTGCTGATTCTCTGCGCCGTGTTACGCGTAGCCTTCGTGGTGTGCACTGCCCGCTGCGGCGCAAGGACGGCACTGTGGCTTGGATGGCCAAGTGTGTTGCTCAGGCCGCTGCGGATCCCTCTGCTGAAGCACGTCACTTCCGTGCTGCTCTTGGAATTCCGCACTGGCGGGAAGCAATGGAGCAAGAATTTGAAGCTCTCGTTACGAATAACACATGGCATCTCGTGGCTCCTAAACCTGGTGTTAATATCATTGACTCTAAGTGGGTTTTCAAGGTCAAACGGCATGCCAATGGCCAAATTGAGAGGTATAAAGCTCGCCTAGTTGCTAAGGGTTTTAAGCAACGGTATGGGCTGGATTATGAAGATACTTTTAGCTCGGTGGTCAAGCCTACCACAATTCAGTTGCTGCTTTCTATTGCTGTTTCCCGTGGTTGGTCTCTTCGTCAATTGGACATTCAGAATGTGTTTCTTAATGGTGTGTTGGAAGAAGAGGTCTTTATGCGTCAGCCTCCTGGATTTGAAGATCCTCAGCGTCCGATGCATCTCTGTCACTTGGTTAAAGCCATCTATGGCCTCAAGCAAGCACCCCGGGCATGGCATGCACGGCTAGGCGATGTTCTTCGCCACCATGGTTTTCTTCCTTCCACAGCTGACACTTCCTTGTTCCTTCTTCAACGGCCTGAGGTGACCATTTATCTTTTGGTCTATGTTGACGACATCATTGTGATTAGTTCATCCGTGCCTGCTGTTGATCGTCTTATTGCTGGTCTTCGGAAGGAGTTTGCTGTGAAAGACCTTGGTCCCCTTCATTTCTTCCTCGGCGTGGAGGTTGCTCAGCTTCGACAAGGTCTCTCTCTTACCCAGCGAAAGTATGCTTCTGATCTTCTTGGACGAGCTGGTATGATTAAATGTGCTCCCTCCACTACTCCTATGTCTGCCAAAGTCAAGTTGTTCCGTGCGGATAGTCCGTTACTTGGCACGGAAGAAGCATCTCGTTACCACAGTTTGGTTGGAGGCTTACAGTATCTTACGTTAACTCGTCCAGATATCTCTTTCGCTGTTAACAGAGTCTGTCAGTTCCTTCATGCACCTACTGAGGATCACTTGGCTGCTGTCAAAAGGATTCTTCGCTATATTCAGTACACTCTTGGTCATGGTCTGCTTCTTCGCCCTGCCTCTTCGAGTGTTCTCTCAGCCTTCTCTGATGCTGACTGGGCAGGTGATATTGATGACAGGCGATCCACGGGGGGATTTGCGGTGTTCTATGGTGGTAATCTGGTCGCCTGGAGTGCTCGCAAACAAGCCACCGTTTCTCGCTCCAGTACTGAGGCAGAGTATAAAGCAGTGGCCAATGCTACTGCTGAGATTATTTGGATTGAAGCACTGCTGAAGGAAATTGGTGTTCAACAGTCTTCGCCGTCTATCTTGTGGTGTGATAATATTGGAGCTACTTACCTTTCTCTGAATCCGGTGTTCCATGCACGTACGAAGCATATAGAGATTGACTTTCATTTTGTTCGTGAAAGTGTTTATTAGCCCATTTAACAAGTTTCCATCCTAATTACCCATTTAGTAAAAGTTAGTCCTATTTTTACCCCTCTAGTTTTTTACCGACTTAAAATATGCACACCAAGAAAATTCTAGGGCCAAACATCTCAGAGTTCTTGTCGGTGCAATATGTTTAGAATTAGCATGGAAATGGAAGAAAACTAGCATTGAGTATAGAAGTCGTGCCACGACATCCCACTGAACCGACACCTCTAACTTGGAGGCAAGTTAGAGAAGTTACAGTATTGTAACTTGCCTTTTTTAAAAGACACGTGTCTTAAAATATAAGATGCTATGAAAACGGAAAGTGCTTTTGGAGCACGGGCTCCATAGAGCCTTTTTTGAATTTTTATAAATCAACATTTTGAGTTTAAAAAAATTCTGAAAATAGATCTTGATGTTGACAATGACGTTTTCTACTGTTCGTTAAATTTTCAACCCAATTTTTTTGTATATTGACCTATACAAAAATGAAAAATCCAGACAAATATGAAAAAAATCGAGTTTTTTCACATCTCATATCCAGAAATTTGTCATTTTTACATTGTCCAAAATATAGAATATTTGGCATTGAATTTTTGCACACTGGTAGAAATGATCATTTTCTACATCTAATTTTTTTCATAAATTTCGAAACTTGGAAATATCCTTTTTTTGATTTTTTTTAAAGGGCTCCATGGAGTCCGTTTTGGAGCCCGTCCACCAAATCAGCACACTCGTTATTACAACATATATACTTATATATTGGTTATAATAACATTTTATTTTATGAGACGGAAGGAGCACATTATTTAAACGTATAGTATAAATCTAAGGTATATATTTATCTTCATTATTGTAATAAAAATATGACGTGAGAAAACTAGTTTAGATGGTTTATACAGTTATACTACAGTAAATATCTACAATATATAATTAGAACATTATAATACGCAACTCATGCTACAGCACTCTGACTTTCCATGAGAGTTTCCGTGACTTGCCTCTTCTACCTTGGAGGAGCTGGTTCAAAGGAGCAGGACGTGTGAGGCTCCACGTCGCCCCTGCCCGCCAAATTCGTTGCTCTAAATTGCTCCCTGGAGCAAGATATTTTTTGGGCTTTCGAGCGAGATATTAGATATACAGATCAGTTGGCTGCAACTTGATGCATATCAAATTGTTTCCAAGCTGTTTATCTCAAAAGAAAACAAGGACCAATGACTAGGGATGGCCGATTGCCCGGTCTCAAGTCAAACCACCCCCTGTCGTTGTTGCGCATACATACGTCGCCCCGCAATGTTGTAAAGACCGGAGAAAGTATATGTAAAGGTAAATTCATTTGCATCGCCTCGTAGCGGTTGGTTCCTGCGGCTGTTTGTTTGCTTCGTTAGTGATTAAGAGCATCTCCAGCTATAATGGTCAAATTTGGCCCCCAAACTGTCCACAGACACGTCCGGGCGTGTCCACGGACAGTGACCGGACCGTCGCTAAAAGTGGTCTCCCCCCACCATGTACCTCAAAGTCTTCTCAAAATATGGGGTCATTTGCATGTGATTGGTGGAGAAGGAGAGAGAAGAATCAATGAAGGACAAAAGAAAGGAAAACAAAGGAAAAATTGTCTGCCCGGACGCGTCCGGTCGCCCCAAACCCTCCCCACATATGAGTTGGCTTTGGGGGTTGCCGGACGTTTGGGCTGATTTTGGGGGAGGCGGTTGGGTGCATGTTTTTAGTTCAAATCGTGTTCGGTCTGTCCGCCCGAACGTTTGAGGGCGGTTTGGCAACTCCGGTTGGAGATGCTCTAAGTGGGTCATTTGAAACATGCTTGCCAACGTGATGACCTCATTTGGACTGTCCATACTAGTAGCATCTCCAGTAGGTGATGTATAATATAGCACGAAAAACAGTTTGACCTAAAAGTTACATCACCAAAATAAGGTTTTTAGGGTACAAGAAACGTCCAAGTCCAACAGTTGACCTAAAATAGGCACCACACCGGCTGACCAGCCGCCCACCCCGACCATCGCCTGCGTCCCCGCTGCTCCACCCCCTCCCCCCCCCCCCCCCCCTCCACCGCTACAATCCGCCGTCCCGCGACACCGCTACGACCCCCCCCCCCCCCCCCTCCAATCCGGAAGGACGCAAGATCCCCCGCCACGCCGTTAACGACGAGCGAAGCCGCAATCCCTTGGCTCGGTCGCGGCGGCGGCGACTATCAGCATAGTCTCCGGCGGCCCAAAAACATCCAAAAATCAACGCTGACGAGCAGCAAAGGGCAGCGTCGAGATGATGGCTCTCCAATTGACGCCGACAAGCAGTGAAGGGCAGCAGCTACTTTGCCTAAAATCGGGGTTGCGGCGACCGTATGGAAAGTGGGTGTGGCGGTTATATAGAAAGCGGTTATTTCCTATTTTACATCAAAAGTAGTTATACATCAGTATATTGGAGATTGACTTTATACTCCCTCCTTCTCGGTTTACACTGCGCGCTTCCAAAACCATACATTTCCAGAATGGAAGGGAATTAAGGCGCCGCGCATTAACTGATGGCTTAATTAGGGGAGGTGAGAAACAGAAATAGCCCGTAGACTCCTCCTTCCCATTCCTTCGCTGGTGTAAACGCGTTTGATAACAGCAGCATGCAGCGCCCTCCACCTATGCATGCATGGAAACTGCTTGATTACTGGCCCGAGGTGTAACTAAGAATTAATTACCCAGAAAATACGGCGTGGTTTGCAAACGAATACTGCACCAATTAGCGATTGCCTAGGTCCTAGAGATCTCGCATGCACAGTGTAAACCGAGAAGGAGGGAGTATTTTAATTTAATACCTATTCATTTTAGTAATTAGTATGCGCATACTAAGACACGATGGATTGATCTAATATCTGATCATAGTAGGATCCGCGAGCGCTTGACAAAGAAACGGAGGAAGCAGCTGCTGACATGGGAAATGCAGCCAGATTCTTTCTAGAAGAAGTGGCCGGACCTGGATGCTTGCTGCCTGCGTCAACACGGAAAACCAAACTTGGTTGAAAAAAGGAAAGCTGCCAGGGAGGCAATGGTGGGGCGGCTGCTGCTGCAATGCAGTACAAGCGCCCGCGTGCGTGAATCACGATTGCCAACCCGTTCGCAAGTCAAACCATCCCCATCCTCCTGTCGGTCCTAGTGCGAACTTGCATACATGTGCGTGTGGACGATGCCAACCACCACACCGCGCCCAACTAATCCTCTCTCCCTCGGAGTTGTCTCCCACCCTCGTCTTTCCTCCCTCACCTGTGCTCTCCACACGACCTCACCCACAACAACAGCTGCCCGCCTGCCTCGTCGCCCTCGCCCGCCCGCGCTTCGGCTCGCAGGTTCTTCCTCTCCCCTCTCTTCTCTCTCCCTTCCAGCCACATCTCCTCTAGCTCGTTGAATTCGAATTTGGATGGGTTCATGGATGGGTTCATCGATTCATTGATTGCCTCGCGAGATTAGCGTCGCCTCGTCCAATTCGATTTTGGGTGGGATCGATTGATTACCCTGCGAGGTTGAACCAGTGGATCGACTTGCGATTCAGACCTATTTAATCTAGCCCGTATCATTTCCCTTGATTCGCGCCATACTTCCGGCCGGCGATCCTGGAATTTTGCATCATTTCATATTTTCATTCCAACCAACAAGAGAAAACCCCCTGAGAAATCAATAGGAGAAATAAATCAACAGGGGTGTCATCTGGGTAGGTAGGTGTGCTGTTAGGTAAGTAGTCTCAATGGCTTAATCAGCATGCGGGTCAACAAACTGTGTACTAGTACTGCCGATAACCGTGTGAATCTCTAGGGATAAAAAGTTTCAAACTGCATTCGGTGCATCTGTCTACCAATTCCGCTGCTGCTTAAAATGGATGTATTTATTGGTTCTTAAATATAAGATGTTCTAGCCTTTTCTAGATTCATGTATCTAGACACGTTTTAGTGTGTGTTCATCCATTTCAGTCTGTATCTGGTACAAATTTGAAATGTCTAAAACACCTTATATTTTGAAACGGAGGGAGTACATCTCTTACTGTTCCGGCATGTACCATCTCTTGACTAACATTTTGCTCTCTTGACACACTCACAGGCTTAGGTTGCTGCTGTTGATACCATATGAATTCCTTTTTCCAAAGAGCTTTCGGCGACGCCACGTGCTCGGAAGAGAATAATGTTGTCCAGCAAGGAATCGAAAGGTGCCCATTCCTCAGGAACATCAACGAGCCTACGAGTTTTTCCTTGACATCTGTTAATTTCCCCGTTCCGGTATGCCCCTACCTACAAATAGCATCCACCTCTCTTATGTCTGAAATAGTTATGCGTTTGGTTGCTGAACTATATGTCATTTTCTGCTCGTGAAGGCAACCGGAGCCAAGGGTCCAATTTTCGAGGATGGGCCCAACTTTGACACGGCGTTTCGAGTTTTCCACGGCAGAGACGGAGTTGTTCCGCTTTCGGAAGGGTCATTCGCACATATTGAGAAGCCTCTGCCGAAGCCCGCTCCTGAGTTTAACCCCTTGGCGGCCAGAGCAGCTACCATAAGTCTCTCTGGATTTGGAGGCTTTTTCAGCTTCGGCGATTTCTCAAACAAGCGCAACAAGCAAAACTCAAACAAGAAGAATCCCAACAACCTCCCCAGGTAATTATGGTTTCTCTTTGCTCAAGCATTTTCTCTTTTCTTCAAATTACCATCCTCCTGTTACAATGTTTCCTTATCTTGTCAAAGGAGCATTTAGATGACAGCGCAGAAAAAAAGAGAGCATTTAGATGAGACCAACTTTGTTAGGACCAAAAGAAAGCAAATTTATATTGGCAGTGGTACATGCATGTTCCACATGATATTGATAAACTACCTTACATAGTTACATATAGCAAAAATTAAAATGAGCAATAAATATAAGGTTATTCATTATACTGGAGCATGTCGTTCATTTACCTGATTCTGCTTTCCCTGGCATTTCAGAATCAAGGCCAGTCTAATCATAATCATGAAGCGATGAGCAACGAATGGCTGGAAAATGGTCAATGCCCCCTTGCAAAATCGTATAGAGCACTGGGTGGAGTTGTGCCTCTCGTCGCGAAGATGCTGACACCCCCAGCTGGTATGAAGATAACATGTCCACCTGCGATCGTTGCTGCCCGCGCAGCAATATCCCGCACGGCCTTTGCGAAGGGGCTTCGCCCTCAGCCCCTGCCGACAAAAGTTGTGGTGATTGCACTTCTCGGTATGGCGGCAAATGTTCCTCTTGGCATCTGGAGGGAGCACACTAAGAAGTTTTCAGTGCAGTGGTTTGCGGCGGTCCATGCCGCGGTGCCTTTCATAGGGATGCTGAGGAAGTCTATTCTGATGCCAAAGAGCGCCATGGCCCTTACCATAGCTGCCTCGATACTGGGTCAGACAATTGGTTCAAGAGCTGAACGTATCAGGCTGAAGAGGGCAAAATTAGCAGCAGCGGGCCACGGCCTTGATCATGCTACCCGGATTGAAGCTCCGGTGAGCCTGAAAACTGGGAGCTCGGGTGGTGCTGTCGAGTTCTGGGATCCACTTGCCCTCAGAGTTAAAAGCACCGTATCCCCGGCTATGGTTCCAACCGTTGGTGCCATTTACTGATGAGATGATAATGTTTCATTTCGGCTGTCGCAAGACTTGTATCAGAGTTTCAGAGTTTGCTTCTTGTATTCATTGTTCATTGTGCCTTTGTAAAGGATTACTGGCTACATTGGATTCTTCTCCCCGATATCATGTGTTTGGGAGCAGCGAATAAATTTCACATGTGTTTTCATCTCTTTTCGTTTCTTCTCTGCAGCAGCGTTGGCTGGCCAGACCAGTTCCACGTTCAATGCACTTGCTTGGTCAAAATGCCACGCCAGAGTCACAATCAAATTATCAACGGGCGGCCAGTCTTACCATCCGGGGCATCCAGTTTGTTTCCGAATCCGACGTCTTCTCCGGCGGCTCTCCTCCCCTGACGGCCCTGGTCGTCAGTGGTTGTGGCGATGGTGGCGTTGAACAACTGTCCTCCAAGTCTAGCCCCGACGCTGTCGCAAACAGATGATTAGTCTGACCTCGCCTGGTTTATTCTCGCGGTGGGAATGCGTAGGAATCTCTCATTTTAGTGCAATTAGCAACGCTCATCCATAGTGGCAAGGTTCGCACGACCTTGAGGGATTTGGACCAAACGTTGCACAGTTGACAAGTTAACGAACTGTTGCATTTTACTACAACTTGGTGGACTACAGTGTTCCCACGAGACAAGCTTGTGTACTAACATTGCAATTACATCTTTAATATTTGGGCGGTAAACTTCTCAAAAAAATAATTGCTTGGTCAAATGCCAGAACAGAACGGAGACACCATCACACCAAATGCAACGACAAATAAAGTCTACTGCTAAGGATTACATAATCTTTGTTCTGACAACAGCTCCAGCAGCTGCTTGCTGTGCAAAATACAAGCGACGGCAGGCTAGCTAGTATATCTCATCATCTGGGACATCTGGTGTAAGGAACTTCTGAGGGTCCTTGTACATTTCCTCGTAGTTGTATTTAGGCTTCACCCTCTCCGGGACAGGCTCAAGTGCGATGATGCTGTCTTGATCGATCACGCCATCGATGATCCCGTAATCGACAGCCTCCAGGGGACCCATGTACCGGTCTCTATCGATGTCTTTCTCTACCTGCTCCAGTGTGCGCCCTGTAAAGCCTGCTATTATCCGTGTTACATTCCTCTTGCTAGTCAGAATTTCCTTGGCTTGGACCTCTACATCCAAGGCCTGGCCACTCGCACCTCCCACGGGTTGATGCATCATAATCCTGGTGTTAGGCATGGCGAATCGTTTGCCCTTTGTGCCACCACCAAGGAGTATAGAAGCTGTGGATCCAGCTATGCCCATCCCAATAGTGGATACATCTGCCCTCACGAGCTGCATTACATCATAGATGGCCATTGTCGCACTGCAAGGGAAAACTTCAAGGGTCAGTCACTAAATGTAACTGTTGTGTGTCAAAAGATATGCAAAGAAATAATGGAAGAAAATCCTGGCATACACTTCAACATAATGACCTGGGTATTACTTGCTCTCGACTTCTAGTTCAACAAACTATTCCTGTTGGACAGGACTATCCTTCTCCAACCACTCCTACCAAAGGTGTATATATAACAATCTGCACTTATTGACAAATAAGAACTAACAATGTGTTTGGTTGGGGGTATTAGAGCTAGGGAATGGAAACTGAAGAGGTACAGGACTTAAAATCTGTTGTATGGTTTGAAGATATGGGAGTTTAGGAGGGATGTTGGTGGTGAGAGTTGAGAGTCCAGCAGAGAGTATTCAGAGTCAAATCATAGTCAACTGAATCATATAGCAGCGAGCTAGTGATGCAAGCTTACAAACTTCTTGATCATAGAGAAGCTGGTTCTGAATGAAGACTTGAATTAGTCACTACATTCAATTCAATTTAAAGATTTAAATATGGCCTAAATTTCACTTCTATATTTAAGGTGTTACCAACTTACCATCCATAGATTACACTGGGGTTTTTGTCTACTTTTTTGCTGCTTTAGGATTTTTTTTTGAGATACTGCTTTAGGAATTATAGTGTAATTGTGTATATAGAAACTACCAACTAAAGTAGACATGAATATAATCAAGCTACAAACCATTTCTTAAGGATAACAAAAGTGCAGCTTAACTTAGAAAGGTACAAAGATAAAATTTGCAATCTAGCATTGTTGATGCGGTTAAGAATAAGGTTTCCACCTACCCTTTGATCAGAAAATCATAAAACTGTACTGAATGCATATCTTCTGCAGGGACAGCAAATTATAAGAAAACCATTGAGGATCTCGCAAGGGTGCGATTCAAGGCTAGTCAATAAGGAGTTATTCGGAGATTAATGTGGATCTTAGCAAAATATGTTTGTAGCCGGTGTTGTACTCATTCTTATCCAGCAAGACAGCGTCCGGCGAACAACAATGAATGCTGAGGGAAACAGAGAGCCTACAACTGTGTGTCGAATTGACGGGTCTACTACATATAAAAGTCACAATTTCGATTAGTGTACCCTATATCAAATAAAATAGCCGGGACTGAATACAATCATGAATCGAATTACTATTTGCACAAAGTAATTTTCCCACAAGATGGCCATTTGGAATAATGCAAGGCCACCAAAGGCATTCTTTGCTAACAGGGTAAAACCCAATCCAACCCAACCCTAGAGTAAAAAGGAGTAAATGCATGAACGAAGGGGATTATGCATTGGAGGAGACCTGAGCGATCCACCAGGGGAGTTAATGAAGAGGCGGATGTCAGATTCGGGGTCCGTGGCGTCGAGGAGGAGGAGCTGGCTGACGATAGCATCGGCGAGGAAGTCCTCGATCTCGTTGCCGAGGAAGATGATGCGCTCCCGGAGAAGGAGGCCCATGACATCGCCGCTCGCTGCTCCTCCATGCCCATCCAACTCCGCCCGGATACCTTGGCCTTCCCAGAGAGACTGGGGAGACAAGGAAGCCGCCGACGCCGAAACCGCGTAGCTGCGGCGGTTCAGCTTGAGGAGGGGATGGGGCTGCGCGGGCACGCGTGCGCTAGAGCGCAGCTGCCGGTGCCTGAGTCTGGCCGCGACGGAGAGCGAGGCTGTGGCACTCGCACTGGTGGCCGCCATCTTTGAGGGTTGTGGAGAAGCCGGCGGCGGCGGAGTGATACCTTGTCTCCTCCCTCGCTGAGTGTAGAGTAGATGGAAGGAGTGGATAACTGACTGCTACTCTCTTCTTCCTCTCTCATCAATCTGTTGGGCCTATCTTTCTTGAACTGGGTTGGGCCTTGTCTTTCTTTTCATCCCATCACTTTTGCGATTACAACAGACAGAAGAAAAATACCCTTCTAAAAAAAGGCAGAAAGTACAGCATTCCCTAAAAAAAAAGGGACAACAATGCATCAGATGATAAGCTTATGTACAGTAGCAAAATCGTATATTAAGGGAGTCAAAGAGTCAATAGTAAATCATCACCATCATCTACTTGATCAAAACATAGTACCGATAGACTGCTAGCCAACTACGGTACAGGTACCATGCTCATGGACAGCTAAAAAATCCTTACAGTTGCCGACATTCAATATTTTCCAAACGAACAAAGGATATTACAACATTACAAGCTGGCACCAGAAACTGCATTATCAAGGCTATTGGATTCTACTCGTCTGCCTCTTCCTCTTCGTCCATGTCGTTTTCAAGATGCCCAAGTGAAACTTTGGCCTTCTTCACCTCCGGCGTGCTCGACCCAGCACCAATCTCCTCACTCTTCCTCTTCTCGCCCTGCCCTGCCTCAACACCATCTTTTCTAGCTTCAGCTGAGACCTTGCCATCATCGTCGGACTTCTCGGCCACAGAATCATCCTTCTTCTCGGACGGTAGCTCCCCTCCCTTCTTCAATGACTGCTCGCACTCTTTCAGGAAAGCACGCACATCATCGTTCTCAGCAACATGTAGAGCTGTCTGTCCCCCGTTTGTCTTTGCTGTGATGTCCAAGCCCTTCTTTACTAAATACTTCACAAGGTCCAGGTGGGAGTTCTGAGCAGCAAAGTGCAAGGCCGTGAGGCCCTTCCTGTTCTTTGCTTTCACAGAGGCACCCGACGCCAGCAGCTCACGCACCACTTCCACATGACCTTTCTGGGAAGCAAAATGGATTGCAGCGGTGTCATCCATTGCTGCAGCCCCGACATCAGCTTTGTGCTTGCAAAGGCATTTCACAACCTCGATATGCCCAGCCCATGCCGCCAGATGAAGTCTAAATGAACAAAATCAACTATGTCAAGGAGATAAAATGAACAGGGAACATCGATAAGACATGAACAAGTTTATCACATAATAAAATTGGGCACTACAGCTTCTGCTGCTGCTGCAGAATTGGTTTTGCATAGCCATGTTTCAGACTTGCAGTAGAGCAAATAACAAAACTGATGCGGCATAATAAATTCTGAAACAAATATATCAGAACAGACGAAACACTATACACAAATCAGCAAAGATGAAACACTCAGTTGGAGAAGCTGATCAGAACAGATGAAACACTATACACAAATCAGCAAAGATGAAACACTCAATTGGAGAAGCTGGAAGCACCCATATGCAAGCAATCACCAACCTTCTAGGGTTTGTGTGATAGTATACACGCACAATTGTCTTAAAAATGACAAGGGGCAAGAGATGCAACCGAATTAATCACTTACGGTCCTAAGCAGGATAAGTGATACCATAGATAATAAGTCAAAGCTGCTACGCTGTCCAATAAAAATAGGTCAAGAGACAATAGGCTAGCAGGCTAGCAGCACATCTGAAGATCGAAGTGTAGATAAGTTTGAAAAGGCTAGTGATGGCAAGACACTGAATTGCTTCTCTTACTGATATGAATGGTAATAAACAGTGCATCCATACATGGGCCAATAATAACAAAACAAAACATTAGGGTGTCCTTGACATGAACTTGCAGCACATTATCAGTCAGCCAGCATACACAGGTATTAGTTATGAAGTAAGTGAACAAAGCACTGTAGGTCACGCTTTAATCGTGTCACATCACTACAGCCAGCAGAATTACACGGCATGCTAGAGCTATCAATCCGAGACGCGAGTCAGCAATATAAAGTATTGATTGACTGGTAATGTATACTACTGTTAACTGGTTAGGGCTGCGTGCCGATGGAACATGGTAATAGAGATAGATTACATTTGGTTAGTAGTAGCTAGGACGAAGATGAGGAAGAAGGGTACTTACGGGGTGCGCGAGAGGCGGTCTCTGGAGTTGACGGCGAGAGGGTTGGACTCGCACAGCGATTCCGCCGCCGCCGCATCACCCGACCTCGCAGCCTTGTGCAGCTGCAGATCCTCCTCCTCTCCTCTATCTCGGCCTTCCCCTCCTCGGCCTCGGCCTCCGCCTCTGCCTCCTCCACGGCCCCCGCCGCCGGGTCGACGTCTCCCCATCTGTCTCACACGGGCTCACGGCAGAGAGAACGAAGGACGGAATTGGGGATTCGACTGGAGGACGAACTCTAGCAACCCAGGCTACGCTAACCTTCGTAATGGGCTGGGCCGGAGCATTCTATTTACAACCTGGCCGTCTAACGCCGCCCCCGTGCGAATTAGAATGTCTTCAAGTTCACTCTCTAGTTTTGAGTCTGCTAAAAAAAAAGACTCTCTAGTTTTGAGTGGCTACTTGAACCAATATTTTCCCCTCCTAAAAAAATAATTATTTATTTATGTTAGGTGCATGGTTTTTTTCTAGGTAGACTTATCCCCTTTTGAAACAAAGAAAAAATAAGAAAATTACTAGGATAGGATTTATATAGAAAAAAAAAGAGATATATGCACCGTTGGTCACCGAACTTGGCCAGGATAACTACTTTAGTCACTGAACTTGAAGAATGTTGTGCGCAAGTCAAAAAACTTGGCAAAGATGAGTAAACCAGTCACAATCGTGAGGTGGCATGCTAACTGGGCAGTTGACCGCATGCTTTGACCAATTTTTTTGCAAACTGAACCCTATAGAATTATGTCTGTTTTTCATTCTCTCGCTGACGGGTGGGCTGACGGGTGGGGCCCACCCGTCAGGTGGTTCTTCCTCACAAGCACCTCGCTGGAGACAAAACGGAGACACACAAAATGGAGGGCTACTGGCCGGCGCGATTTGACCTCGTCGGCGCTTATGGAGGACGGCGGAGTGAATTGCCCTCGCCAACGATGATGGCGAGGATCGTCAGGGGGCAGAGCTTCTCCTGCCTGCCGCCGCGCGGGGCCTGCGCCTCTATGGAGCCCAGCGGCGCCTGGGCGGCGCTTCCCTGCTTGCCGCTGCGCGGAGCCCGCGCCTCGGGGTAGCCTGTTGGCGCCCGGACGGCGCTCCGCTGCCCGCCGCCGCGCGAGGCCCGCTCCTCGGGGGAGCTCGGGCGGCGCTCTTGGGGATGGCCGCGAACATTGGCGGCGCTTCCCCTACCCGCCGAAGAGCCCGTCCGTCAGGACCGCATCCGATAGATCCACGCGGGTGCCGGAGCTCCTCGACCTCCAGGCTCCAGCTCCTCACCGTCGGCGACGCCTTCGTGTTCGAGGCCAAGACGGTGCGCCAGATGGAGATCCTCGTGCTCAACGCGCTCACCTGGCATATGCGTTGTTGTCTCTGAGTATACAAGAGCGTTTTGACTCTACTCGTGGTAATGGCAGACGTGGGCTGTCGCGAAACTTAGTGCACCGGCGGCAGAAATCGTTGTTTTTCCCCGTCGGCGAGAGATCAAAAGATTAATGTGATTTTGTAAGCCTACAGGTTCTTTTTGCAAAAAACGATCAAAGTATGTGAAAGTGCATGAGCCCTCATGTGTGGTTTTGGTAACAATCTCCATGGACTAAGTGAAGATATTGGTCAAGTGGAATGTGCAAGGCAAAGGTATGATCTTGATAGAGGCTCTCCCATATTGGTGTATGGGGGAGCGATATGTTAGTCTTCACCAAGCAAAGCGCAATCAAGAAAAGTGGTCCACTTGAAGAGATCAAGATCGTCATCATCTAGCTCAAGTGGAATGCGCAAGGCAAAGATATGATCTTGACAGGGTTTCTAATTTACCGGTCTCATGGTGTTAGTGGGAGACCGGGTTATAGGATAGACGGCGTACTATCAAGAAGGGCTCTCAAGTGAGTAACTTGATCGCATCTTTGTGGAGAGCTCAAACCTTTGCATACTTGGCATCATCATCTTTCTTGGTTCTTATTTAGTTTTTCTCCTAGTTGGGTTTTGGTGCTTGTCGTGATCTTCATGACAAGACCAAGTTCTTCGAAAACGGATTTTGGTTTGAATTTGTTGTGTTTTCGTGTTGGAAATATTATCGGTTTATCCATGAGGAAAGTTCCACACCTTCCCATGTGTGTCAACTTAACTCTCTTCATGGTTCTTGACGGGGATGTGCCCTTCGGGTGTTCTGCTATGAGGATACCTGGTGCACGTACGAGCTAAGGCCCATGGACATGCCTCGACCAAAGCCCATGAAGGTGGCCCAAGAAGATGACGTATGCTTCAAGTTTAGTAAACCCTAAGTCGGTAGAAACCTATCTTACCTGTAAACCTAGTCGGTTGCGAATCCCCGATGTCGGGGGAATAATTATCCTGTGACTTATTCAAGCAAAGCGCGACTTATTCACAATCGCACCACTATTGGGTTTACATGAAAGTGGGCCGACTCAAGATCATGACGTACAAGAGGAAGGATCTAGAAGACCGGAGAAGATATAACTTGGGGGACACGAATACGATTAGTCTACAAGTAGGACTCCAGCTTATACTTTCCTTCCTAAAGAAGTTTCCTTGTAAACCTTGCGAGCCACCGTCTTTATAAGGTGGACTCCAAGGAACTAGAACGCTAAGCTCTCAGATCTCAATAGACTAGAGACAACAAAACAGAGAGAGCCGCCACATTGGCGACTCGCTCTTAGGCATGCGGAATAAGATCTAGCCACAAACAGCATGTAGGACTTTTACCGGACGATGTTTCCCGGGGCCTGAAGCTGTATAAATCGCTCTCCTGTGTGCAATCTCGCTCCCGGAAGATTCTACGTCGCCTAAATCCCACACCTACGAAGTCATCCTGAGATGACATGTGCCGTGACAAACCCACGACAGTTGACGCCCACCGTGGGGCCAGCGGCGCTTGGAATCATTGTCCGGGCGATATCCCTTCATCAACAATCTCAGCGACTTAATTGCCGCGCCGAGGCAAGCAACTCGGCAGAAGTCATCTACAGCGACGCCACTTCAACCTAGCTCGACGCAAAGGAAAAATTCGGTTATGCCATCCACAGGCTGCACGTCAACACCGCTCGCGCGTGGCTTGGCTGGAAATCGCACCGTTCCCTGGCAATCAGCAGAACGCTACATTGACAAGATGGAAGGACGGCTCATCGTTCAGCACCCTGGACGGAAAAAGCTTGGTTTGATACCAAGACACGTCCGACACGGCGAATCACAAGGCGACTTGCGCGCCTGGATATCTTCATGGCATCGGCGGCGTTTCCGACATAAGCAAGGCCGCATGCCATGCACATGCACGCAATCGGACGGATCGCACTCTGATTCTAATTAACCTTGGATTGATCTCAGGCCTCTCCTTCCTATTATGAGCACCTTGATATTCTATTTTAATTGACCATGCTACACCTTGCATGCTATTAGTTTATTTGATCTACCGTTTTACCCATGTGCGTGCAGCTGTCTAACACCAGCCGTCGTGTACGGTGTAATCTCCGGCCGACGTCACGGATGACGGACCCGATTCAAAGAAGCACTCCCAGCCGTCGTGTACGGTGTAATCTCCGGCCGACGTCACGGACCCGATTCAAAGAATCACTCCCAGCTAAAAGATATACTGGTACCTACGTGCAAGACTAGCACTCGCGTCGAAAACAAATCCATGTACGGCACGGCTTTCGAGGCCACCAAAGAAAAGAAAAGAAGGAAAGCTACGATGACCTGGCGACGGGGCGGCTTCTCCAGCAGCGCGAGCGTCTCCAACCTCGTCGCGGCCAATCGCATACTCATACCACATCAACATGAGGGAGAACAAAATAAGCTAAGTCGCTTTCATGTTTTAGTTTCATATTTTACAATAAATCCAGCGTCTTTGAGTTAATCTCGGGGGCTATTATTTCTTCTCAAAATCAGTTGATTTGTGTATGCCATCATCCAATTTGCAGTAGCAGCAAAAATCATCGTCATTATCTCCACGTAATCGCTGGTCTAATTTTGGAGAAGATGGCGACTCACCAAATCACCGTCGACTCATGATGATCGCTCTTATAAACCACTCACCTGAGCCGTGAAAAAGAAATGCCTTGTCAACTGAATTTTATTGATTAGATTGATTAATTATGCGTACATGCTAATACATTAATTTTATTGTAAGCATGTACCGGAGCGTTTCCTATGAAAAATTAATCATGGATAAACACAGATTTATCGATCATTAGATCATGCCTCTTTAGTTCTGCAAATATTGTCAAGATTATACCTGCTATGGATAAACACAGATTTATCGATCATTAGATAAATGCCTCTTTAATTTGCAGAACTAAAGTGGTCGGATAAACCTGCTACTATTCATATGTCAGGTGCTATTTTCCTAAATTACTTCGGTCTGCAACTTTAGTTCTGCAAATATTGTCCAGATTGTACTACTTCCTATGTGCAGCTTTACACACACGTAGGAAGACACACGTGTGTGAGGAACTCATCAACAGATCAGCCGACAACCTTGCCTGGGACATCAAAAATTACGTGGGCAGACTCGACAATCAGTTTGACCGAGCTAGCTCGAAAGTTATCAGGGCTGGGAGTACGTCCGTTCGCCTCCATGGAGCAAAGCCGGCAGGACGCTGCGGATACTTCATACCCGCGACATGAGCAACACCAACATGACGAGATCATTAATATATTTCGACTAGTACATGGAATGTTAATTATTTTCTCTACTAATCTTTTTTACATAACATGTCTACGAGGAAGTTCGTGGACATCCGTGTCGCACGCGGCAACTAGGCGAGCCCAGATGGACCGGCGATATCACGCAATACACAGCATGGTGACGACAATGATCAAGCAAGCGACTTAAACAAGTCGCGCGACCTTCCGACTCACCAAGCATCAACTGGCCAAACAAGGAACCTGCCAAGCAAGTCACGTCCGGCTACACTACCAAAAGAGACCAAGTTTCCTAAAAATCGTGTCAGGCGTATTCCCACGAAAACCATCAGGTGCTATTCTTCTAACTAGCTCACTCCCCTATATAAATTTTATATCACAAACAATTTTCCTTCTGTTTGCCTACTTCGTGTGTACAGGTTTTCACACAAAGTATAATACTATGAGAGAAGTGTGCATATATGTGTGCAATGGAAGGCACCCGCGACTTCGATACAACAAATTGTTGGGAATTTCAGCCGCGGCCTCACCTATGCGACCTTGTCGATGGTCATTTGCCGCCATTCGCGACTTATACTGCGTTATCAACCACGTGAGAATAAAAACAAGATAAGTCATTTTCACGCTCGAATTTTGCAGCTGTTTAACTTTTATCAAATACAATTAAGTTTCACATACGAGTAAATCTCGGGGGCTGCATATTTAGTTTATGATGCTTTATGTTAACGTCTTTGCAACTCAAAATGTATCATGTCGCATAAATCAAATTTAGATCACTTTGAAGACTTAATTACATCCACTTCTTAAAGTAGGGTCTTACATCCTGTATTGGATTTATTAAATTTGAGTTCTTTATAGCTTGCATTATATATATCAAAATCTAGATGCATATAGCCCACTA
Source organism: Poa pratensis (assembly GCA_947311845.1). Lineage (NCBI taxonomy): Eukaryota > Viridiplantae > Streptophyta > Magnoliopsida > Poales > Poaceae > Poa > Poa pratensis. The sequence continues at coordinate 21,184,473 of CAMZMU010000059.1, read as the reverse complement.
TACCTATCAAAGTTGAGCTCTTATTATAGCTTTCATAATTTGTTGACAAATCAGCTTTTATTTACATCCGCAAACGGATTTCTTAATATACCAATATCATCATTACATGTTCAAGCGTTAACATTTGAGGACTCATTATATCATTTCATGACTTATTATCATATAATTTTATGAGTCATCATTAACTCATTGTCATATCATTTCATGAGTCGCATACTGATTTACTTTCGTATCATTTCATGCGTCACGAGCGACTTATCATTATATCATTTTATGAGTCACCTAGTGATTTACTTTCATATCATTTTATGAGTCGCATACAACTCATCATTATATCAGTCTACGAGTCACTAACGAATCATCATCTTATCAATATTTGAGTTAAACAGGTGACTCGTTGTATTAATTCTTGGGCCAAATTAGTGACCCGCGGTATCACATTTACAGCTAATCAGAGCTGGTTATCATCAAAACTATTCAGAGCTATCGTCACAGCTATTGCAGCTGCTTATATCAAAAGTCGACTGCCAACTACGCGCGGTCGTAAATCAGGATTAGTGAAATAAAGCGGGCACCACCGCTATCCGGGGGTTTGTCATTTCACCTCAATTCGAGTTGATGAGACTTTATTTTCACTAATCTCTGGGTTTCATGGGGGCTTTGCAGCTTTATGAGTTCGGCTTATTCTCGTGGAATCGCTCTTTGTGGCAAATTAATCTGGTTATACTCGCCTTAAGTTAGATGTAACTTGCACTATGCGGCCAAAGTACCGGCATGTGGCGTCAATCGAGTCTGATTGCCTATCATGGCCGTTCTCGACCCTGAACACACATTACACTTGGGAAATACTGAGCCACGCGAGTCCTACTTAATGGTAATAGAGATAATTCAGAAGGGCTAAAGTACCCGCATGTGGCGTCAATCGAGTCTGAATGTCTATCATGGACTTTCTCGACCCTGAACACACATTAGACCTGGGAAATACTGAGCCAAGTACCATATGCTATCATGCATCGTACAATTTGCTATCATACAAAATACCATTTGCTATCATGCAGATTACAATATGCTATTATGCAGGTTAAAATTTGCTATCACGCAGAGTACTAACTTTTTATCATAATTATTACTAGCCGCCAAGGCTAACATATTATCATCAAGTTATTATCATTGCTTCCTCGGGGCTTTGCCTTTCGAATTACAGGAACTTATAACTCGGGCACACGAGTTGGAACTCTGGCATGGTCAAGTGGACACCGGAGGCGGATAAAGTGCCCACCTGTCATGGTTGCCCCAAGGCCCGGCGAGCACCTGAAGCTGTACCTATCAGCCACTCCACAAACAGTGAGCGCGGCCTTGGTGGCAGAAAGAGAAGAGCCAGTCCTCGCCAAGAAGGACACAGCCACGCCAAGCCCAGATCCCCCCGATAAGGAAGCACCCTCTTAGGCCCCGAGCCTCATGTCGAGCCCGCGCAACAGGCAGACACCCTCGCCGAGGGTTCACCTCAAGAAAACCTCGACAAGGCTCCCGAGGAGCCCAACGCTGCACCACCATCGACAACGCTCGTCGAGCATCCCATCTACTTCGTCAGCACGGTGCTGCGAGACGCTCGCGAGCGGTACACCATGCAGCAGAAGCTCCTCCTCGCGCTCCTCATCGCTTCCAGGAAGCTGCGCCACTACTTCCAGGGCCACCCCATCACGGTGGTCACTTCATTCCCTCTGGAGCAAATCCTGCGCAACCCAAACGCCACTGATCGTGTCGCGGGTGGAACATCGAGCTACAACCCTTTGGCTGCGCTTCGACACCACCAGGGTCATCAAGGAAGGGCGTTGGCGGACTTCGTCGCCGAATGGACGGACATGCAGCAAGAAGAGCCTCAAGAGGCAGAAACCACGCCAGCTGGAGACACAGTGCCAAACCACTGGACCATGCACTTCGACGGGGCATTCGCATGCCAGAACGCAGGGGCTGGCGTCGTCCTGACCTCACCAAAAGGCGACAAGCTCTACTACGCCGTCCAGCTGTGCTTCACGACTGACAAGGTCACCAACAACATCGCCGAGTACGAAGGCCTCCTCGCCGGGCTCAGAGCCGCAATCGCCCTCGGCATCAAGCACTTACTCATCAAGGGTGATTCCCAGCTCCTCGTCAACTTCTCCAACAAGAGCTACACGCCTAAGGACGGTCACATGACCGCTTACCTCGAGGAGGTTCGCAAGCTCGAGAAGCACTTCAAGGGGATGGAGCTCAGGCACATCCCGCGAAGGGAAAACCTGACGACATCGCCAGGCGAGTATCGAGGAGAGAGGCACAGCAGGCAGTCGTGTTTGAAGAAAGGCTTACCAGGGCATCGGTGAAACAGCCAAAAGAAGCAACTGACATGAACGTCGACGAAGAGCTCCCACCAGCACCAACATCTGGAGCACCGAGCTGCGGTCCACCCTCAGGAGAGCGCCTGTTGTTGGCCATGACACATCAAGAGACGGGCTGGATCGACGAGCTCAAGGAGTACCTCAGGGATGGAGTCCTCCCTGAAGAGGATGCAGAAGCAGAGAGAATTGCTCGACAGGCCAAGTCATACTGCCTTCACGAGGGAGACCTGTACCGCAAGCGTCCAAATGGAGTTGCATTGAAATGCGTCCCCCTGAAGAAGGCCGCCAGCTGATCAAGGACATACACAGTGGAGAATGTGGCCACCATCGTCATCTCGCACCCTCGCGGGGAAGGTCTTCAGGAGTGGATTCTACTGGCCCTCAGTGCTTCAAGACGCAACCACCGTTGTCCAGGCTTGCGAGGCATGCCAATTCCACGCCAAGCAGGTCCATCAGCCTGCACTGGGGCTCCAGACCATCCCGCTCTCCTGGCCCTTCGTGGTCTGGGGGCTGGACATCCTGGGACCATTCCCACGCTCCAGCGGGGGCTACCGCTACCTCTACGTCGCCATTGACAAGTTCACCAAATGGGCGGAGGTCGAAGCGGTGCGCAGCATCCCGGCGAGATCAGCGGTGAAATTCATCAGAGGCCTGGCCTGCCGCTTCGGCGTGCCAAATCGCATCATCACCGACAACGGCTCACAGTTCACCAGTGGCATCTTCAGGGCCTACTGCGAAAGCCTCGGCACCCGGCTCTGCTTCGCCTCGGTGGCTCACCCACGAAGCAATGGGCAGCTGAGCGAGCAAACGCTGAAGTGCTCAAGGCCTCAAGACAAGAAGCTTCAACCGCCTCAAGGCCCACGGCAAGAACTGGATTGAAGAGCTCCCCTCTGTGCTCTGGTCCATCCGCACCACCGCCACGAAGCCCACTGGAGAAACGCCGTTCCTCGTCTATGGCGCTGAAGCAGTCCTCCCCACCGAGATCAAGCATGGGTCCCCACGGATCCTTGCTTTCAACGAGGACAACCAAGAGGAGCTCCACAACGACGACCTGCTGCTGCTCGATGGACTACGTCGCCGCGCTGCCCTCCGGGCGGCAAAGTACCAACAAGATCTGCGCCGCTACCACAGCCGCCACATACGCCGCGCACCCTCGAGACAGGCGATCTCGTCCTGAGGAGGATACTCTCCAGAGAGGCCTCCACAAGCTCTCGCCCATGTGGGAAGGCCCCTACAGGGTCGCGCACATCGCCAGGCCCGGCGCGGTACGCTCGAGACGGAAGACGGCACCCCGGTCAAAAACCCGTGGAACATCGAGCATCTACGCAAGTTCTACCCGTGATCACGTCGCGGCAGGCATTTTTTGTCTCAAGAGGGAAGCATGCTTCACCTCCCAGCTTCACAAAAGCTTTTCCCTTCACGAGGGCCATCTCCACTGAGAGCTCTCTACAACGCGTCGCCACGGGCCGCGAGAAGCCTCAGCCACTCCATGTGGAACCCCATGCCCAGACATGGCGGACTTTATCTTGGCCACGCCAAGTGTAATGAACAATTTCAGGTCACATTGCGCCTCGGCGCCGTTATGTAATATTGCTTGGTGAGTTGTTTTTCTTACGTTCATTCGCGCTCACATTTTTCCCATGCGCACCTCGCGAGCGGGGGCTGAGCACGGTGTCTGTGCCTCGGGAGCATCCCAGCAGCATCGCAAAACCCAAAGGATCCGAGCTCTAACTCGTGGTTCTCCGCCCACGACCGTTATCTCACCAAAGAGCTCTGACTCATGGGCCTGCTCCCATGCACGTCACCTCACCAAGGACCTTGGTGCTTACTCTCCTCGTGAGATACACATGAGGAAACCTATGAGCGCGCATGAGTTGTACAACCGTGCATTGCTTGTGGGTATGCCTCTCTCTCTCCAACGCAGGGAACAAGACGCCCTACAAGGCTGCGGAGCTCCAAACCAGCCTCAGGCAACCTCGAGAGGGAAAATGCTCACCAGGGAACACAACACCCTCAGAACACAACACCCTCTACGAGACAAACGTCTCGCAAAGCTAAGTCCAGAACTTACGCCTCATGAGTTTTTCTCTCTCGCTGGTTTTGTCGCCCCTCGAGCCTCTCTTTTCTCTCTTACGCCTCATGGGCTGCTTGCACGTCAAAGGGGAGCTCCCGAGCATCGTGCTCGAGAGCTCTTACCTCTCTAAGCCTTACGCCCCCCGGCCTTGTCGAGCCCTGACTCCGGCATACCGAAGCGGCGGTGCTATTTGCGCTGAGAGTAGGGTCCTAACGACGTAGAGCAAAAAGACATGAGAAGGAGATAAAAGGCCTCCCGAGGGGCGCTCACACTTGCATATATGATAAAAGTATCTTACAAGCCACTACGAAATGAAAAGAGCAAATACTAAGATACAATGGTGTTCCAGGCACATCTCTCCACAGGGGCAGCTCAAGCAGCAGGACTATCGTCGTCCTCGCAGTCGAAAGTTCGTCGCCCTCCTCTTCAGCGCCTGCCTCACCGTCGCCCTCCTGAGCCGAGCCCTCCTCGACCCTCTTGAAGCGCTGGACGTACTTCTCCACGTCCTCCCACACCGAGGCGTCCAGCTTCGAGGCGAGCTTCCGATCCAGGGGCTCCGTCACGGTCGCGAAGTCAAAACTGGGGTGGAGATGCGCAAGGTTGGCGAAGATTTGGCCGATCGCAACGCCGAGGAGCTCGCGGATCTCGTTGTCGACCAGGTCGTCGAGGTTCGTCACAACCTCCTCGAGGCTGGTGAGGAGCCGCTCGAAGAAGCCGAGGTAGGTGGCGACGTCAGAGTTCCCCTCGGCAGGGAGTGTGGGGGCCTCGGCACCCAGGCGGCCTGCGACAGTCCGCGCACGGCTCACCAGGGAGAGGAACATGCGTTCCCGCTGGCGCGACAGACGCGCACAGCCTGAGTGCTCTGCCGGGCCTCCTCGACAAGCTCTACAACATGCCCCACCTGCTGCCGCATTTCGCTCATGTCCTGCGTCAAGGAGGCAAGGTCCTGCTCCGCGCGTTTCTGGGCCTCCACAGCAGCCTGGAGACGGGAGTCAGATCGCTTCTGCTGCTGCTCGAGCTCCCTGATGCGAGCGTTGAGCTCGTTGCGCTTCTTCGTGAAGCGCTCCTCCTGCACTTGGGCCTTCTTCGCGAACTCCTTGGAGCAGTTGCTGCGGAAGAGTTTCTCCTTGGTCGCAGACTCCTCCTGCATCTTCTCCTCTTTCTTGCGGAGGTTCTCGTTGGTCTGCGCGAGGCGCTTCTTGTAGAACTCCTCGTCCTGGATCACCTTGCTCTCGCGAGACTCCAGGTGTTCCCGCAGCGCAGCTTGGTCCCTCTCGACTTGCTCGACCTGCTCGTCGTGCTTGCACAGCTCGGACTCGTGGAGGTCGAGATCCTCCCCGCGCTTCACGACCAGCCCTTCGCGAGCGTACAGGTCCTTGCGAAAGTTCTCCAAGCCTAGCCGCACAGTCTCTGAGTCCGCGATGATTTTCTCCTCGCGGGCCGTGAGCTCTTGCTGTCTGACGGTGGCCGCCGCCAGGAGGGCCGCGAGCTCCTGGTGCCTGGCAGCAGTCTCCGCCTCGAGAGCCTCGCGCTTAGCGCTCAAGTCCGCAAGGGTCGCTTCGGCCTCGGCAACCACGCTGGCGCGGGTCTCCTCAGCAAAGCGCAGCGCCTCCTCTCGCTGCACCTGGGCCGCTTCGTCCTTCCGGCGGCAGCGCTCCACAACCTCCTGGAGGCAGGTCCAGCCCCGCGCAAGCTCGGCACCTTCCTCCACCTTGGCGCGGTCTTCCTCGGCGAGCTGGGCCTCGAGCCCGTGGAGCACCTCCCTCGCCGGGCGAAAGACAGCGTCTCGGCGAACCGCAACTGGGCGCTGACCCCGCAGGACCAAGGTCCACGCGTCGCCAAGAGGCCTGGAGGCGCCGGCGCCTGCCGAGGACTCCGGAACGTCACGCCTTGGGCTTGGAGTGGCCTCGAGGCGCGCCTGGGGGCTCTGGTGAGAGCCTCCCTCCTCATCCACGCTGGGGGCTCGGAGCACCCTCGCCATCAGCCCCGCTGTTCTTCTGCCCCAGGAGCGCATCTTCTTCCCCTCCAGGGGCAGGATCGGTCTTCTCTGCCGAGGCTGCCTCCGCTGCAGCCTCAGTATCCACCACTGGCGCCTCAGGGCCCGCGTTTGGTGGAGGTGGTGGCGCGGTGGCCTCCTCCATCTCAACATCGGCGCGCGTCTCCGCCGCGCGCTCCTTCACCGGCGACGCGGTCTTCGCCGCGTCTTCCTCCATCACCTTCTCCTGCTGCACAGGGGAGGCGTCAGGCCCTGCGTCGGCGGCGCCGTCGCCTCAGATTCCTCCTCCTCGCGGCGCTCCTCTGTCGCGGGAGGTGGAGCCGCCGTCTAAGGAGAAGGAGCAGTGGCCTCTTGAGGCACCGCTTCAGTAGTAGGCGCCGCAGACGCTGCTGTGGCGCTGGAGATCTCTCCAATCTTCCGGAGTCTCCGCCACCTCGGCTCCTCGGGGCGCCTGGAGAGGAGAAGGGTCAGAAATCCCTCGAGAGGGTCGCACAAGTACAACATCAAAAAAGAAGTAGGGAAGTGCAAGACTTACGCGGCAGTGTCGATCCACTTCCTCTTCGGCACCCGCCGCACAAGCGGAGCACTGGGCTCCGCGCTCTTCTAGGCCTCGGCAGACTTGCCTTGGCCCGCCTTGGAACTGGCCTCCGCCTCCTCCCGAGCTCCGGCGTTCCTGTCATGGATCGCCTTGGAGCGGGGCTCGCGGTGGCCTGACGAAGCATCGTTGTCGTCGCTCTCCTCCTTACCCTCGGCGCGCTGCGAGGGGACAACCAAGAACTGGTCACCGCTGCTTGAGGAGATCTCATGGATCTCGGCTTCAGGCGCCACGCCTCTCGAGGAGCCCGAGGTCCCCGCCGAGGAATGAGGGCCTCCTGAGGCGCCGGCCGTGCCTGTGTCAGACTCCATAGGCGTCTCCGTCGTCTCCTCCCCGCCATCGGCAGGCGTCGCCTGCACCGCCGACTCCGTGTCTTCGCGAGGCCCAACGTGCCCCTCAGGCACCAAGCCCCATTGGTCAAACGTGGGCATCGTCTCCACGAACGTGACGCGAGACCCAAGCTCAAACCTGTGGAGCGGCACAGTTTTGTTGTCAGGCTTGGGGATGGTCGGAGACGTGAAGAGGACCTCCATGATGCCGTCCACTTCCTCCTCCGAGAAGAGGGCAGCGCCCAGGCGCATCTTGTCCCTCTGGTTGGTGTACAGCCACATCGGGTCCGCGTGCCTCTGGAGCGGAGCAACGCGGCGCCTCACGAAGTCCCTGGCCACCATCTGCCCGGTGAGGCCAGCCTCATGAAGATCCTTCAGGCGCTTCACCACGGGGCCAAGCGATGCGCCCGTGAGTGTCTTAGAGGACCAGCTCACCCTCTTCATCGGGGGCGCCTCAGGCATCTCGAAGAAGGGACTCTGGCTCCTGACGTCCACGAGGAACCACCGCTTCCGGAAGTCATCCACCTTCTTCGTCACACTGGTCACGACATTCTCGCCGGCCCACGTGATGGGGATGTAGACGCCAGCCATGCCATCAGTGATGCGCAAGGAGACGCACCCCGACCGCTCGTTGCTCGCCGTGGACCGGAGCGCGTAGAAGCTGCGGAAGAGGTCGACGGAGGGCGGAATGCCGATGTACACCTCGCAGAGGTAGGCGAAGATGGCGAGGGTGAGGACGGAGTTGGGATGGAGATGAAGAATCTGGATCTGGTAGCGCTCCAGAACCGCCAGGAAGAAGTCGGAGAAGGGAGGCACGAGCCCGGCGAAGAGGGTGTGCCTGAAGATGGCGTAGAGGCTGCCGCTGGGGATGTTCGCCGGTTTGAGCACCGTGGCGCCGTGCTCGTTGGTCTTGGAGGCTGCCATGTGGCGCACCTCATCCAGCTGTGACTCCTTGCAGATGCGGAAGCCGGTCAGAGCCGGCTTGAGAGCTCCATCCTGCTTCATCGCGGCAGGCTCGCTCGCCTGCACCACCTCCTTGCCCTTCCTGGAGCCTGCAGCCTTCTTGGGCGCCATTGCCGCGAGATTGCGAAGGAGGAGCTTGGGGACTGCGCGCTAGGAGAAGGAAGCAAAAGGGGAACGAGTGGAGTAATGGCCGTCTGCGCCGAGCTCTCCGCCTTTTTATCGGCTTATCGAGCTGTTACCAAGACGTGGCGGGTCCCACCACCACGCCCGTTACTACAGAGGAGATCGTGGGATCGTGTATGGCCGAGGCTCTCCACGTGTCTCGGGCCAGGCAGACTTCTTTGGGCCCACGACGATTCGCCTCCGTCTGTGAAACTCCTGCGTGCCCATCGCGGGCCCGGGGGCTACTGTCGGCCCAGTGGAAACCGGGGTACCACGGGCCGGCCTGCTACAGCCCTCGACACTCCGCAAGAAATTCTGCTAAGGACCAGACGTTCAGCCTGGCGAGCCTCGCGAGGGAATTCCCCTCGCGAGGGTTTCTTCGCCCCGCTGAGCAATTCTGCTAAGCACCCGACGCTCAGCCTAAGGGGCCTCGAGAGGGACTTTTCCCTCGGGAGGGCCTCTCCCGTCCAGAAAACCACCAAGTCCTGGTGCATCTCTGTGCCACCCTCGCGAGGGATCAAGTACTTCAGGACCTCGTCGAGGCATCCAGCCCTCGCGGGGTTCCTTCAAGTGGAAGCAAGCTCCTGCACCCGCTACAGAGTGCACATGGGCTCTGCGCCCGCCGCAGAGTGACGCGCGCGCCTACGTGCGGTGACGACGATGCCGCAGTTGCCATTCTTGTGTATAAAGCAGTCAACAAAGCTGGGGCAAGCAAAGCGGACTCCAAGAATTGCCATTTTGGTGATAAAGCGGCCGGCCGCCGCTACGCTCCAAGCGCGACGTCACCTTGGGGCACGCCACAGACCTCTGCATCGCCAGCTTATCGTCCTCGATGGACGGTGGCTTTATCACCTTTGAAGACGTAGCTCTCTGCCATGGACCGCGTCCATGGACAACCCCGACGCCGTGCGCCGTGCTCCACCTTTGCCACCATGTGGAATCCCTTCCCGCCTGTAGTTTTGGGGGAAGAGGACCGAGGCAGTATATAAGGGGGCTGCGTACGACCAAGGAGGGGATCCGGCATTCGATCCAGCTCATTCCACACTCAAGCGGCTACGTCTGAAGGAGAAGATGGAGCTCTTTCCACCATAGTTCCACCATAGCCACAACTGTGCCCTCGGCAAGCACCTTGTACTGTGAACCTCTCCAAGCAGTGCAATACATCTTAGCAGGACGTAGGGTCTTTACACCTCGCGGTGGGCCTGAACCTGGGTAGCGGCTCGTGTTCCTTCTCTGTCGTGATGTTCCTCGCCGAGCTCGACGAGCACCGTCGCCGAGGTTGTTGAGGATCTGTTTGACGTTGTGTTCAGCCCCTTACTCGATTCCTGGCATTTGAGAGACACCCCCTAGTTCTTGGGACTAGTCTCCGACAGTCTCCGCTTGTGGCCGGAGTCTCCGCCCCCTCGGGGACCGGAGTCTCCGCACAGGCCGGAGTCTCCGGCCCTCCTGGACAGGAGTCTCCGGTGTAAGTTTCCTACAACGACTCTTTTTCTGGGGACCTATAAAAAGGCCCCCTTCTTCCCCAAAGGGTCAGCTCTTCCAAGCACGAAATTTCCCCCTCTCTCACCTCCATTGTTGACCTTGGAAAGCTTGCCCCTCTTCCAATTCCTCCCATGATTCTTGCATATCTTTGAGGGATTTGAGAGAGGAGATCTAGATCTACATTTTCACCAATTCATTTCTCCTCTAAGTGAGGGGAACCTAGTAGATCTTGATCTTGAAGTTCCATTCGTTGAGTTCTTCTTTGTTCTTCCTCTCTTCTCCCCCACAAGCATTAGTTGCTTTTGGTGGGATTTGAGAGTGAAGGATTTGAGCACTTCTTGTGTTCTTGCCATTGCTTTTGTGCATCGGTTTGTGCTCTCCACGAGAATTCATGGAAGTGAAAGTTCGTGAGCTTGTTACTCTTGGGTCTTTGGACCCTAGACGTCTTTTGTGGCGGTTGAGGCCTTTTGTGGCCACTTGGGAGCTCCCAATTCTTTTGTGGGTTGTGCCTCAGGATTGTTGTGAGAGACTCGATTTTCGCCCAAAAAGGAAATCAATAGTGGAAGGTGAACCGAGCTTTTGGGCAAGGTTCATCAGAGAATAGGGTGAGTCCATTTGTGGCGTTTGAGTTTGAAACTCACACCCCTCCAACGAGACGTACTCCCCTAAAAAGGAGGAACTCGGGAATACATCCTCGTCTCCGCGTGCGTCGGTTATTTCTATACCCGAGCTCTTTACTTATGCACTTTACATTATGATAGCCTTCGTGCTTGAAGTATTCAATCTTGTTATCACATTGTTGCTTGTCTTGCTTAGCATAAATTGTTGGTGCACATAGGTGAGCCTAGTATATTTAGGTTGTTCGCTTGTTAATTTAAACACCAAGTTTTATTCCGCAATTATCAAGCCTAAACCGGAAAAGTTTTTAAATCGCCTATTCACCCCCCTCTAGGCGACATCCTTGTCCTTTCAGTATGCGGTCAACTGCACTGTCAGCGTGCCACTTCACGATTGTGACTGGTTTACTCATCTTTGCCAAGTTTTGTGACATGCGCACAATATCCTTCAAGTTCAGTGACTAAAGGACTCATCCTTGCCAAGTTCAGTGACCAATGGTGCATATATCTCAAAAAAAAGTTGGTACCGGTTCGAACAAATGAATTTGTATGCTATGCTCCTTTGAAAGTTCCCATGGAATGAGTCATTCACAGTCCCTCCGACCCGCACGATTCTCAAAACAAAGGAATATGAAAAATGCAGGATCAAAGTGTCATGTCCAGTTAAATCCGACATGATTTGGAACCTACATAATTTTTTGTAAAAAAGTGTTTGAATTATAAGGAAAACAAAGGAACTGTAACATGAGGTTTGAGTGGATGGAAACAATTCTCCAAAACATAGCACAATGCAATCATGTGGGATTTTTTTTTGAAGATTCTAATCCAACAAATCAAACGACGTGTATAGGAAAAAATCCATAAGGATCAAAATCCTCCAGAATACTATGCATGACATTTGAAACTAATGAGTAACGGTGTTCAAATTTGACCGACATATACCCTTAGATAGCACAAGCCATTGTTTATTTTCTCCTTAATTTTCAACATTGTGGCTCTTGACTGCAATGTGATGGTGAAAAAATATATGTTTTCAGCTAGGCATAAAACTTCAAAAAACTTTCTCAATCCAATTCAGTGTCATATTAGTGCTCTTTTTTCAAACATGTAAGATTGTTTTTATTTGGTAAGTAGTACTTTCACCCAACCTGTCGCCTTCCAAGTCAATATATCTGACTTGCTTCATGGTGTATGATGCTTGCAACAACACCCCCCCCCCCCCCCCCCCCCAACACACACACAACATTTCACCTGAACATGTCAGCATTCATGCACTAAAATATGGGTTTCCAACAAATTCTCACTTGTTCGAACAAAAATTCACGAAAATACTACATCGAAGATAAACACACACAACAAATGGAACAATGCATACACCGCCCTTGCCAATTTAGGGTCGCCAAGAACGAACACGGCTCACTGAACCTGCATTAGAGCCCGATCGGGTGACTCGAATCCATTCATCAGAGTCCAATATGTCTTCGCGGAGCTTGGCAACGTGACCTATGTAGGAGGTGAGGGTAAGGGGAGCTTGATAGATTGAGAAGACGGAGAGGGGAGAGTTTGCACGGGACTATGAGATGAAGGTATTTCCTCCAGAGAGCGCTAATCAATATGGATAGGATTGAATCATTCACCGTTTTTTTAGGGAAAAACCTTCACCTTTTTTTTAAACTTAAAACTCACTCATATATTAACCTACCAAGCCGCCTCATTAAAAATCTTCTAGTCCCCGTAGGTACTCTGGTAAGGAAAAGAGTGTGTCTGGAACTTGCTGCTTTTAATCAATCATAGTTACATCGTTCACCAAGAGAGGCAAAATAATATCAAGGGGAACATCACACCACAAAGCCGGTGGATTGTCCCTCCCATACTTAGCTATCTCATGTGCTACGACATTTGACTCTCTATTGCAGAACTGGATAGTTACTTTTCCAAAGTCTTGTATCAGATCACGGCAATCATCCAGTATGTGACTTGAGACTGAAGATAACCAGGTGCCAGAATTAACAGCTTCAACCATTGGTAAGCAATCCGATTGAGCTATCAGATTATGGCACGCTAGTTGTTTTGCCACCAACAGGCCTTCACGGAACGCTAATGCCTCTGCCATTTCTGCATAAAAAACATTAGGCAAAAATTTGCAAGAGGCCCCAACAAAAACCCCAGCATCATCTCACACCACTATACCCACAGCACCACTTCGACCATTCTCAAGAAAGGAGGCATCAACGTTCAAGATTTGAGGGAAAAACTTCACCGTTTGTTTGTGCACTCCGGAACTAAAACGAAAATCTTTTTGAGTACAAGGTAGAGTGGTAAACACATACAAATCACACACATTATACTCAAACACGCATACTCTACACACGCTAAGAAAAATATCGGAACCACCAGTGGCCCACATAACAGTGGCACATTTGCCTCGCTTGAACACGACACCTGTGCCAGTTACGGGATTAAACCCGGAAAGCTCGCTATACCGCTGCCGCCACCAGACCTGTACAAACAGCGATGATCGATTGCTTAGCTCTCCTCCAAAAGATGGTCGCTGTCTTCGGCCGGATGGGTGCCGGCGGGGTGCATCTCCACCTCCCCCTTCCGCTGCAGCTGCTGGTAGTGCTTCTCGGCCTCGGGCATGGCCCCCATGATGGCCCTGAGGCGCAGGTTCACGTCGTCGAGGCGCTGGTACACGATGTCGTTGGTCAGCATCCCCGCACACACCATGCTGATGGTGTCCCAGCTCTCCACCAACGGCAGCAGGATGATGACCGCCGACCCCACCGCCCCCCACACGATCGCGATCGCCGCCCACAGCGTGAAGTACCCCAGGCTGAATTTGCCCGCCGGCACCGACAGCACCGGCCACAGCACCACGATCAGCACCGTGAACCCCACGCCCCACTTGATGATCCACCGCTTGGCGTGCACGAGCTTCTCCTCCTGGAGCTCCTCGTCCTCCTCCGCGTCGCCGCCGGCCGCGCTGTCCACCCTCGTGATCTGCTTGCAGCTCTCCCAGTCGTAGTGCTGCGGCGACACCAGGCTGCACACGACGTGCACCGCCCCGCCCACCAGTATGGACACCAGGTTGCCCGCCAGCATGGGCGCGTTCCGCCCCGTCGTGTCCAGGTTGACGCGCCCGTACTGAATCTTGGTCACCGTGAGCCAGACGATTACGCCGGAGACGCAGCCGCCGACGGCGCCGAGCATGGCGCCGAACGCGTTGGCCTTGCTCCAGAGCAGCAGCAGGGCGATGGGGATGACGGCGGAGCCCACGAGGACGCCCATGGCCAGGTACATCCACCCGAGGGACACGCCGGCGATGTTGAGGACCACGGCGAGGACGCCCATGCAGCAGCCGAAGCCGAGGATGACGGCTCTGGACACGAGGAGGATCTGCTTCCCGGAGGCGTTCGGGTTGACGTAGGTGCGGTAGATGTCGTAGGTGAAGAGGGAGGAGACGGCCACGAGCTCCGCGGAGCCGGCGGAGGTGACGGCCATGAAGAGCATGGTGAGGAGGAGCACGGAGCCGGAGTTGCCCATGAGGGCGGTGGCGGTGGCCGCCGGGACGAGGCCCTTGGCCGCCTCCTCGGCGGTGACGGGGAGGTCGAGAGCGAGCGCGCCGAGTCCGAGCGAGGTGGCCAGCGAGAACGGCACAGCGAACCACACCAGGCCGCCCAGCAGGTACCCCTTGTGCGTCGACGACGGCCGAGCGGCGATCGCGCTCATCCAGTACCCCTGCAATAAATCCAAATCCAATGCGCGATCGGTCAATCAAAGGCCGACCGGAGCGCAAGAGGGAAAATTAAGGAAGACCGTATAGTACTTACGTTGTCGACGAAGACGGTGCCGAAATTGCCGACGATGTTGATGATGCCGAAGACGAGGCCGCCGGAGCTAAGCATGGTGACGTAGGAGCCCTTCAAGTTGCCATGGACGGGGCCGCAAGACTGGCCGTGGTGTGCGAGCTCGTCGGAGCAGACCCTGGCGGCGCTGGCGACGGCCACGAGGCGCTCGTACACCACCTTGGGGCTGCCGAGCTTGCTGCTGGACGTGTACACGAGGAAGACGAAGATGAGTAGCACGACGTGCACGACGACGGAGTGGATGTAGCTGGCGAGGAAGGTGGCCTTGAGCCCGCCCGCGAGCGTGTACACGATGACCCCGAGCGGGATGAGGAAGCTGGCGGCATAGATGTTGACGCCGGAGAGCGCGTTCACGACGGCGGAGCCGCCGAGCAGCAGCATGGCGGTGACGATGACGTTTGTGGCGAGGCAGAAGACGAGGAAAACGATGTGCGCGTGGACTCCCCACCGCGCCTTGACGATCTCGCAGACGGTGTGCGCGTTGGGCGCCTTCCGCTTGATCTCGATGGCCATGATCCCGAAGAGGAGCACCTGCACGGTGGCGCCGCTGGCGTACCAGAAGGGCCCGCTCACACCGTACTGCCACGCCACGTTGGAGCTCTGCAGGATGGTCGCCGCCCATGTCCACTGCGACACGATCACGCTGGCGATCAGCCCCGTCTTGACGCTCCGCCGGCGGTGTTGAACCACTCCGACGTCTGCAGCTGCGACCCACCCACGTAACGTTTCTCCAACCACACCTGCGCGCGTTTTTTCCACCATTCCGGCGGCCAATTAAATAATTTGTTTGTGTGTGGTTTGTGAATTAATTGTGATGTGATCATTCCGGCCGATGATGACAGGTTATAAAAAAAAACAAGAAAGAGATTGGGAATGGAGTACCAGGAAGGATGTGAAGAGTGCGAAGAAAGCGCCGAAGCCGAGGACGACGGCGTACCCGACGGCCTGCGCCAGCACCGGCTTCCCGCCGAAGAAGCTCTCGTCGCGGGTGCAGACCCCATTCACCACCGAGTAGTACTGCCCGCCGAAACTCAGCTCCGGCGGCGGACACACCACCCCCGACATCGAATTCTCACCGCCGATCGAGCTGTGCGTGTATATCTGGATTCTAGCTACACAGGCTAGATTCGATTCAGTTCGATCTGGAGCATCTACTCTTCAACCACAGGGAATCTGGAATACTATCCAAGATTCGTTAAGGTCAACGCCTCACACTCTCAATTCGATCAGTGGATGTGGGAAGGAGAGAGATTCAGACTCCCCCAATCAAGGAAGATACTTTTTTTTTTTGACACAATCAAGGAAGATACTGGCAACTGGCTGTTTGATTGGTGTGGATGGAATGGATGACACCGCACGGTATTTATACAAGTCGCCGAAGGAAAAAACAGCCCCAATTGGTTCTTTGTCAGAATTTTTTTACCAACGGAATCATATTGAATCATATTGCTTCCAAGAGTTATTGCACCGGCGGTCACACAACTCGTCTTGCATTTGCAATTAAGTCACACATCTAAAAAACGTGTATAACGGGTCACACAACTGAAAAGTAGGTGCATTTTGGTCACAAACGGGTTACGTCATCCGTTTTGGACCGGAACTTTTCAGAAAAAACCCAGAGTAATATTACGAGGGTCGTATTGCAAAAAAGTCATCTTCTTCGCCGCACGCCGCCGTCAAACTCTGGCAGCCACACCGTGGCTTCATCCCCGAGCTGCCCCCACCGCCGTCTCCCCTGCTCCTCCCCTCCTGCGCCCGCTCGGAGCAGAGCCGCCGTCCGGAGCCCCACCTGGCTCGCGTCGAAGTCCGCCGCCGTCCGCAAAGGCCGGCACCGAGCAGCCGTCTGGAGCAGCGCCTCCGTCCGGAGCCCCACCTGGCTCGCGTCGAAGTCCGCCGTCCGCAAAGGCCGGCACCGAGCAGCCGTCCGCCGCCGTCCGCGGCAGAGGCCGGCACCGAGCAGCCGTCGAGAGGCGACGCGGAAGACGAATCCGCAGATGCCGGCACCACCGCGCCATCTCCGACCCCGCTCATGGTAGGCTGTCGGAGCACTGCTCCTCTCGTGGCTCACCGACCGCTTACGCTCCGGCGCGGCGAGGGCCTGGACACGCTGCCGGCGCCGTGCCTCTCCAATCGAGCTCGTCGTCCGCAAGTGGTGTAGGGCAGGTGCATGAGTAGGAGGGCTGCCCGGGGTGGAAGCGGTGCGGGCGGCGGGGGTGGAGGGCTGCGCCGGCGGCCGGGGCTGGAGGGCGGCGCCGGTGGCCGGGCTGAAGTAGCATTCCGTGGAGGAAGATAGAGTGCTGAATCAGCGTGACGTCACCCTTTTTTTTCTTTTTCCGAAAATCATTTCTATTTGCAATATTTGCAATATTGACCCTCATAATAACACGGGGGTTATCTGAAAAGTTTCAGTCCATAACGGAATGACATGCCCCGTTTGTGACCAGCGTGCACACACTTGTCGAGATGTGTGACCAAAAAATCTCGTTATTCAGATGTGTAACTTAATTGCACATACGCGACGAGATGTGTGACCACCAGTGCAATTAACTAGTGGAGAGATTCTTTGACTTTGCATCTTCCAGCTGATGTGGAGGTTTTTTTTAATAAGATTCCACTAGTATTTGTGCTAGTTGAACCAAATAAATAAACAAATATAGATATTTTTCCAGGCTAGAGAAAACTATTCATTTACAGCTTGATGATTATTTTGTCAACTTCGCCTCTCTCGCAAAACTTAACAATTTTACAGCTTGGTTGAAAAAAAGAAGCAAGTAGCCCAAGTCATGTCTAATCATTATGGGAGATATGCTAGTTGGATAAAATTAACATAGAGACGTATTTTTCATCTTAGGTGAAAATTTGCTCAATTTACAGCTCGATGGTTATTTTGTCAACTTCCTTGCATACGTCCTATCACGGCGAACTTGTAACATTTTGCAACCTGCTTAAGAAAAAATATCAAGTAGACGAGGCCATGCCTAATCATGGCAAGCTACCATCGTTATCATGATTCACAGCAATATGGAATAGAGTGATGTGCGGTCTAAATCCCAATAAGTCGTCCTAATTTTCTAATTCCAAGTGCAGCTCCGTATCTCTGTACTCCAAAACCAACACTTACGACAGAATCCTAATCAAGCCGCTTCAACAACTAAATTAAGGGACATAGTGATGTACCACTCCAAAGAAGCAAAAAGCATCATTTCGACATATAAATTAGGGAGTTTTCACCCTCAGTGACGATATGAAAGTGATTGGTTGCCAAGTGAGCTGAGGGGTTGTTTGGATACGTGAACCCGAATTCCACAAACCAGGAAAACTTCACGCGGTGTTCTGTGATCTGAGACGAACAGTGGATACAGCTCGGTGGCGGGTGGCCTCGTCTCCAACTTGAATCGGTAAGCTATGAGCCAGGAAGGTCGAACGAGCATGCACCTTTCCTGTTCGTCTCGGGTTCAGGAGTACACGAGTAGCAGAATCGGTATATCTTATCCAAACAAATAATACTGTATTACAAACCAGCATTAGATTTTTCTGAACCAAAACGGGATTATCTCTAAACGAATTCTCAACCGAAAATTTAGTAAACTTGGTTTCCTAAATAATCAGTCTAAACCTCGTTTTCCAAAACCTATCGATAATATCGGCTATCCAAAACCACCAAAAGTATCTCGAGAAAGTATCCTTTTGGTACATGTTAATGGGCATTTCTCGAAGGATACCATCGACGGGTATCCAATAGGGAGACCCAATCTCGCCTTATTTATTTTTGCTCTACGTCAAGGGATTGAACTGTATGTTGAAATGTATGGGACCATCACATTTGGCGAGAGGTGTACATGTGGTCATCTATGCTCTGTAGATCTCATACCTTTTGTTTGCCAATGAATATCTGATCTCTGTCCAAGCTAGACTACACGGTATATTGGAGAGATACAAACTTGGGCCCGAATAGTTAGTAATGCTCCCTATTCCATAGTAATCTCAACATCATTTCAAACCTCATTTTATTTTTCGTTTGAGAAGTCCAATGCACTCGCACTCTATCTCTCTCCTCATTTCTATAAAACTCATGTGTTTGTGTCATTTGCACCATCTAAAGGTATCTTAAAAAAAGGTCCCGTGTTTATAAAATTTAGTACGTAGAAAATTACGGCACATGACATCTCAATCTTTTGTTTTCCCTATTTCTATGCTTTGAAAATTCTGAAATCCAAGATCCTGAATGAACGTCCCCAGTTTGAAAATAAAATAGGGAGAAGGCACGAAAGCACAAGCCAAAGGAGTGAGCTCACGGAGTGAAACCATCGCAGCCGTCCGATCTGCAACCAAAGGTGAGGATACAGGCCACGCTGCATATTTTGCAAAAACACCCTCTTCCCCAACCTTCTCGCCCCCATCCGATTTCCCAATTTCTCTCTCACCCGATTTGGGCGCGGCCAAACCCTAGGTCGTCGGCTCTTCCCGAAGCGAGCTGCCTGAACTTCCCAGCTGATCCGTTCGTTCTGCGCAAGCCTTGTCGTGTTTCAGTGGTGCTTCCTCTTGAGAAGAAAGAGTGGGATTTGGTCGACGGCCGGCAGCGGCGATGGGGGACGGCCGCGCCGGCGGGTCGAACCGCCCCGCGTGGCTGCAGCAGTACGAGCTGGTGGGAAAGATCGGGGAGGGAACCTACGGCCTCGTCTTCCTCGCGCGCCTCAAGCCAACGCATCCCCAAGCTTCTGGCCGCCGCGGCTCCCCCATCGCCATCAAGAAGTTCAAGCAGTCCAAGGAGGGCGACGGCGTCTCCCCCACCGCCATCAGAGAGATCATGGTAGTTCATCGCTGCCGGTTGCTTCATTCCTTCCTTCATCAAGTTGCCAAACCTTGGCAACATATGACTGTAATCTTGTCTCATCACGTTTGCCATTTGCTTTCAGCTGCTGCGCGAGATCAACCACGAGAATGTCGTGAAGCTCGTCAACGTCCACATCAACCACGTCGACATGTCCCTCTATCTCGTCTTCGATTACGCCGAGCACGACCTCTATGTATGCAACTCCCATCCCCTTCTTATGTTACTCCCTCCGTTTTTATTTACTTCGCGTTGTGCGTTTTTTCAAAGTCACAACTTCTGAAAATATAGTATATGATGATTCTAATAATATTAAAATTATGTTGTAAATGTTGACGTTTTTCTATATATTTGATCAAACTTTACAAAGTTTGATTTTGACTAAACTCAGAACACAATGTAATTGTGAACGGAGGGAGTATATGCGCCTTTCCATTCGTGTCAATCTCTCAGTACTCCCGCCGTCTTTCAGTACAAGGCTACTAGCCAAAATCTCACACACCAAGGAGAAGATTAGAACTACTTAATGTCATATTAACTGAGTGTCGACCAGTTGGCAATTGACACGGCTGGCTGTGCACCTAGCCTGGAACCCATGTTCGAGCCTTGGCTCCACAGGATGTGCTCGAGTTGCTTCTCCTTAATATATTTTCGCAGGGACTCCTCCCTCTGCTGGTCTCGTTATTTAACTCATGTGAGACTCCGTGGATCGATCACATTGTTTCTGCTGCAATTGCTTCGTGGCCCAGCTAGATTAAATTCGCGTGCAGGTGCTGCTTTTCACTTGCGCCCCTCTCTCCAGGAAGGTCATGCATGCATGCAAACACATAGTTTGGTCATTTGGTGTACACAACATAAAACGAGTGAATTTCTCAGTCATGCATGCATTTTTTGTAGTAGCCTTGTATCGGAAGACAGAGGGAGCTCTGGATCTCGACGGTGTAATTAATTAATTAACCACTGAACCAACCCGCAGGAGGTTATCCGACATCATAGAGAGAAGCTCAACCTCCCCATTCACCAATACACCGTCAAATCCTTGCTCTGGCAACTGCTCAATGGCCTCAACTATCTCCATAGGTATGTATAATTTCAATTAACAAGACGAGTAGCATGATTCTCCACACCAAATGGTGTATTAACCTAACAGTATGCAGTATTTATCTGGGTCCTCCTATCAAAATCTTACCTGTCTTCCCTCCTGTAGTAACTGGATTATCCATCGAGACCTCAAGCCTTCTAATATACTGGTATGTTGCTAATGCCCTCATGCCGATACACAAATCTGTCCAGTATTGTTTTTCTTCTGCTTTACTAATCATGCTGCATGGTATGCCCTTGTAGGTTATGGGGGAAGGAGAAGAACATGGAATTATAAAGATTGCTGATTTTGGGCTTGCTAGGATATATCAAGCTCCACTAAAACCATTAAGTGACAATGGGGTGAGTAGCTCTTTCTCAATGCCTCTTAGCAAATGTTTCCAATTTCAAGTACTATGAGGAAACCAAAGTATGATACCTTGGTAAAGGAATGCAGTCGGTCATCCTGCCAAGTTATTACTAGTAGTCTCACTGCTCTTATTGCCTCGAAGCTTATACTTTGCATGTATCCATAAAATGCAGTGTCTCTCTGCACATCTTGTTGTGTATCTGTCTTATCGTCTTTTGTATTCACGGGACCATGTGTTCTGTTTATCGCTATCTGCTAAGTATATAGCTAACTGAAAAATAATCAGGTTGTTGTAACTATCTGGTATCGTGCACCCGAGCTGTTACTTGGGGCTAAACACTACACAAGCGCTGTTGGTATCCTTTCAGTGTCAGAGAGAGCAAAGCAGATCCTTTTACTATCTCCTTTTCTTCATTGGTCAGTTATTCCCTTAACCATCTCCAGACATGTGGGCTGTTGGTTGCATTTTTGCAGAATTGTTGACACTAAAACCACTGTTCCAAGGTGTTGAAGCGAAAGCTACTCCAAACCCGTTTCAAGTATGTGCATTTGCACTCAGTTAGTTACAATTGCCATCTTGTTTTTATATTATATGAATAAGCTAAAATTACTACTTTTTACATGATGATCATGTTTCAAGTAAACACAAAACAGTTATTCCAGACTTTCTTCAAAGTAAATAAGGCTCTAGATGGCTTCATTCTGTTGCACTGTATATGGTTATGTACGTCCGTGTTCCATTTTGTGTAACTTTCCTCTGTTTATGCCTTTTTTTAATCTTACATTTGATTTACACATCTCTTGTAGCTCGATCAACTAGACAAGATTTTTAAGGTCTTAGGTACGGATTCCTTACTTTTGTTTGTCTTGTTTGATTGTCATACTCCTTCTGAGACAATATACTCGCATGGTATAATAATCCAATGCTTCTGAAGGTCATCCTACGGTTGAGAAGTGGCCTACCCTTGCTAATCTACCATGCTGGCAAAACGACCAACAACACATTCAGGGGCATAAGTAGTATGTTGACCATTGTTGAGCTGCTCGAAATAACCTAAAATGTCACTTTCGTTATAACTTAATATTGTCATCTCTTGCTTGCAGTGAGAACACAGGTCTTCATACTATTGTCCACTTGCCGCAGAAGGGTCCTGCATTTGATCTTCTCTCTAGAATGCTTGAGTATGTCTCTTGCTCTCTATCCTGTTTGAGTCAACATAACATTGGTTTATGCACGTTTCTTTCTTTTCCTTTTGTACTGCTATCTGTTTATTTGTCCTCCTGGTATCCCTCTCCGTTTCAGGTATGACCCACGGAAGCGTATTACAGCCGCGCAAGCTTTGGAGCATGAGTAAGTTATTAATACCTTCGTCTATTCATTCTTCCTATTTTGGCTGGTTGGATACTTCTGTTTCCTTCCAATTCTGTAACTCGTTCTTTGCTGATACATGTTCTAGAGTTGTAATGACCGACTTGAGTCTAGGTTAGCAAGCATGAAAAGGGCGTGGCCTGCAGTAGCTAGTCGGTGCATACTATAACCACCTGCGAGATCATTATGCACTCTTATTGGCCCTATGAACTTACCAAGTATGATATTTCTGGAATGCTTAGCTTCTTTTATATCAATAGGGGACCAAGTAGCCACTCATGTATGCCTCTGCCTAAGCTACCTTACTCAGCTTCATTGGAAGCAGCCTAGATTTATTCTCGGAATCATAAAGGGCGTACCTGAGAACCAAGCGCTGGCTTGGTGGCTACAGCTCACGGTGGTGACCTTGCCCACCCGGGTTCGAATCGCGGGGTCCACGTTCAAATCAAACGGGCTGCTATCCGTGTGAAAAACCACTGAGAGGCGATCCGTGTGAAAAATCACCGAGAGGTCTCATCTTCTACCGAAAAACGTAAGGGAGGTACCCGTCCGGCCGTCCCCTTTAGCCACCTTTTTTTATAAAGGTCTTGGTGCCGAAAGCTCCCATACATTGTGGGGTCTGGGGAACGGAATTTCTAGGCAGCCTTTCCCTTGCTTTTATGCAAAGAGGCTGATTTGAACTCATGACCTCCAGGACACAAGTGGAGATACTCTACCACTGCGCCAGACGGGCCCTTCTCAGAGTCATGTCTATGGTTTTTAAATTTCAAATATTCTCTGTTCGTGTATCACATTTTTGTTTTGTAAAGAGTGACGTTGCGGTTCGATTTCCATCACTAAAAACCATTAAGAGTCCGGTACAGCGGAAAAGGAACAAAACAACCCATAACAACTTTACATCAAACCAAAATCCCTACCCCGACTCCCGAGCCACCCCTGGAACGGACAACATTCACTTCATCAGGCAAGACCAAGAAAGAGACAGGTGAACAACAGAGTAGCCCCATCGACTAACCGTATTCAGTTAACATAGAATGCTAACAGTGGTTCTATAGAACATATTCAACAGGAACATTGGTATTTTCCTAACTTGACATTTCTTGTCTGAGTCTTATTTATTTTCTTCTTAGAATTGATCTGTAGTTTTCATGTCTGGTTTGGCACAAAACTGTCGTTATTAATAACGCATACGCATGGAAACAATGGCGATTTAGATAAACTCATGCACTGATGCTCTAATATATTTTAAATATATGAATGACATACCAAATCATAGTTCAAATGTGGTGATATTGATGATTACAGTTTAATATCAGTTCTTCTGAATGCATTCACGTCTTTGTTTAGGTACTTTCGGATGGACCCACTTCCTGGACGAAAGTAAGTTTTGTGTGAGCATATCCTTAACCACCTCTACCTTTTCTGTGTAGCATTCGTAAATATTGTTCTCGTCTGTGTGCCTAAAATTCTCTCTGGTCAGTGCACTTATTATACCATCCCAGCCAGTGGAGAAAAATGTGATGTATCCTGTTCGTCCAGTAGACACGTCAACCGACTTTGAAGGAACAACAAGCCTTCAACCAACTCAACCGGTAATCAATCTCTGTCTCTGCCTAAGTCTTCATTTTCCAGTGCCTGGCCTCAATATTGGGAGGCTTTATGTGATGACTCTACTTTTTCTTAAGAAAAAGTAGATTTGTTCTCGTGGCAAAGTATCTCGTCATTGCTCAGGACATATTTAATTAGTCAATCAGTTAGATGTAGGCATCACAAGACCTGTTTATTAACTTCCTCAGAAGATTTGGTTCAGGCCCATTTTGAGTGAGCCAACACATTTGCTCAATAACTGCCGTGTTATTAGGATCTAAATAATACGATGCCTTGGTATTTCAGCCATCAGGGAACGCGCCTCAGGGAGGCCAGCCTGTACCGAGACAACTTCCGAGGCAAATGCAACAGCAGCCTATGGGGAATATGCCAAGAATGCCTGCTGGTGCAAACATGGGTGCCTTTGGTGCAGCGCCCCAAGCGGGCATGGTTGGGCTTAATCCAGGTAACATTCCAATGCAGAGAGGTGCAGGTGGCCAGGCTCATCCACACCAGGTATGTTGTGTTTACTTTTTTTTTAATTCTCTTAGTTTCCTTGGGAGGCTTGCTACTGTTAGTTGAAGAATGTTTGTCTTGATGAATAAGCATTTTGAGTTTCTTGGCGTTGACAGTTGAGAAGGAAGGCTGACCAAGGAATGGGGATGCAGAACCCCGGGTACCCTCAGCAGAAGAGACGTTTCTGACATCCTCCTTCCTCCGTACTGACTGATATCAATGTACTCACATCATGTATGTATCCCCTGCCAGATATACATTGTCTGGTGTTTGACTGGAAGACGTTGATTATGTGAGCATGTTGATGATGTTGTTGTTGTTGTTGTAGATTTATATTTATCTGCAATGCAGGTAAGTTACTATAGTAGCTGTAAGGGTTAATTCTAGAGGAACTTTGGATGCTTGCCTTCTGTAGCGACTGAGCTAAAGCTGCTCCCTGCAGAATACTCCCTCGATTCAAAATTAATTGAAGTTCTAGCTTGTCCTTAAGTCCAACTTATGTAAGTTTGATGAAGTTTATCGAGAAATGTGCTAATATCAACAACATTAAATATACGATACAAAAAATATTTTATGATGATTCTGGTGAATGATGTTGATATTTTTCTACATCCTCCGATCCATAAAAAGTGTCGTCTGATTTAGTACAACTGCGCCCTCTCCACCCTCGTTTGGGCGTGCCCCTTCCAGCTCCTCGCCAATCTCTTCCTTCCTTTGTTGCCACCAACTGTGGTCAAGTCGGTGCGCCGCACCGCCGTGATTAAGCACTATGGCACCCATCGGGATGTAGGTGATTACGATGTAGCCATTGCCAAATTAGGGCCCCTCCTTCCCTCTCCCTTCATCGTTGCTCCTGCTTCTTTTCCATGTTCCCCTCATCAGGCTGTGTTTGCCACGTTCTGTTGTGAGACGACCTACATAAGATTCTTCTATATATTTCGATTTTGGTATCGTTAACATTAGGAAGATATATCCGATGATTCCTTTCATGCCATCGAAATATCATCAGAAAATTTGAAATATTCTTTATTACATCGGCTACAAGATCGGAAACTTTGAAACCATTTTCCTATAAAAATTCCAAACCATGTGATTAGATATTTTGGGTCGAAACCATGTGGTTAGACAGTGTATAACGAAGCGTTCTGGCAAAATTGGACCAAAAAACGAGATAGATGGGCCCAGGGGAGCCCAACAACAGAGCCCAAGGTTGTCTCGCTGTGTTGCTGTCGGAATCGGAGAAAGTGGAATCGATCTAAAATCAAATCAAATTTCCAATCTAAATGCGCATACACCTCTTCCCTGTGGGAGGCGGAGTCGGAGGCGGAGCAGCCGGGCCTAAGAGGAGGAGGAGTAGGAGAAGGAGGAGGCTCCTGTTCTCGCCGCTGTTTCTGCTCGGATCCGATCTATTTTCTGCGGCTCCGGCGACCTGTAGGTTCGTAGCCCTCCCGATCCCCTTTCCTCGAGTTCTTTTTCGCTCGTTTGATATTCGAGTTCATCCAAACCCTAAATTGCCAATTTTCTAGGGCTCGTCCAATCCAGGGTCTCCGCAGAAAGAGAAAAACCAGTGCAATCCACATGGCCGGCTGGACCGATTCCGGCAGCAGCCGGGGACGAGGAGGCGGAGGAGGAGGCTTTGCCAACCGCGGCGTCAACAACATGAACACCAGGTGGAGAGAGAGGAGGCCAGCACAGCCCCAGCAACAACAGGACCAGCAACAACAGCAGCAGCAACACCAACAGCATCAGCAACAACACCAGCAGCAGCAACATCTCCAGCAACAGCATCAGCAACATCATCAGCAGCATCGCTACCGCCCTGTCAATGCCAATGACCAATCTTCGCAGCAACCACACCACTCACTGGCAGAGGAGGCGAATCCCCACCGAGTGCAGGGGCGCTTCTCGACCGCCATCCGCCGCCGTCGACAACCAACTCATCCACCACAGGCTCGCACCACCTTCACGGACGAGAAGTCTCCTGCCCCGGCGGCCGAGGCCAATGTCAATGCCAGTGAACCCGATGACAAGGCCAGGCGCAGCGCTGCCAATTTCGAGTGCAATGTCTGCTTTGACATGGCCGATGACCCTGTCGTCACCAAGTGCGGCCATCTCTTCTGCTGGGAGTGCCTCTACCAGTGGCTCCACGTCCACTCGCACCACCGCGAGTGCCCTGTCTGTAAGGGCCAGGTCGCCGATGATGCCATTATACCCATCTATGGCCGCGGAGGCTCTGCAGCCTCTGTTCATGCCGCACCACCAAGGCCAACTGGGGCCAGAGTTGAGAGCTCCAGGCAGCAGCAGCAGCAGGCTGCTCTGGACTGGCGTATGCTTTATGACGATGCCGATGACGACGACAACCCCTTTGATCATTTTAGCTTGCTGAGAGATGCTGTGCTGAGTGCCATGCCTGATGTTGACGATGATGTCTACGCCATTCCCTACCACTACCCCGACATTGATGAGGTCTACACCAATGATTATTTTGGCATTCCGCATTTTGTATCTGCTGGTGCTGGTTCTTCACGGGGACACAGTCATTATACTGCTGCTTCTGATGACACTATGGGAACATTCTTTGGCAACACTAATGAGGTGCTAGATTTTCTGCAACGCGGTGGTCGCCGTCAGCGCGGAAGAGCAAGAGGAGCAACAAATGCAGATCGTTCCAGCATGGTGATGGGGAGCAGCAGCAGTGCATCTTACCGTGACACTGGTGCTGGTCCTCATATTAATAATACAGGTGCTTCTTCTCGGCCTAATGGTGGATGGACCGAGAGGAGAGGAAGAAGCAACCGGAACTCGAATTCAGGTGGTGGTGGAAGAGGGATGCAGAATAATAGCAGGAGACAAGGAGCAAATTACAATTGATATTGGGCAGACTGGATGACAATGGCGATCAAATAAATTGAGTACTGAACTCTTCTTTCTCCGTGATGGACAGAGAGAAGAGGAAGAAGCACCTGAATTCTAATTCAGGAGGTGGAAGAGGGATGCACAATAGCAGGACAGCATATTTCGGTTGATCTTGGACTGACTTGGTTACAGCGGCGATCAAATAAATTCAGCCTTGAATTCATTTTTCTCCCTCTGTTATCTTTTATTTACTTTTTCTTTTCCTTTTGTAGTCGGTGCCATTGGCACCTTTATTTTGACTTGGGTGAACGGTTCTCTCGATGCAATTAACAATACATGTGGTTATATACTCCTTGCCATTGCTCGATATGTATTACATATCTCATTGATTCTCATCTATTATTATCACTATAGAACATTTGACTATCACTTGGCATGGTATGCTAGTTGTATCAGTGCTGATTCCATTAGGAAGGTAGCATCGGTAGTAGTTTGATGATCTCTGCTGATTGTGTAGAATTCAGAAGTACACTCTTCCGGGAAAGAAAGGGTAAATAGTGTTTCTCTGCTTAAGTGCTGATTGATAACGAGGAGACTCAACGAAATTAAGCTAGAGGAGCTTGCTGCATCACCACGCCGTTGATATTAACGACAACAAAAGCTAGAACAACTGTGTAAAACTCAAATGGAACCTTCAGCATTACTAGAACAGCTAAAGAAGAAGCTACTGATACAGGCAGGTAGTGGTTCGAGCTCAGTTGTCGTCGCCGTAGGCGAGGAAGCGGTAGCGCTCCTCGTAGGGCCCGTCGAAGTGGAGGTCCGCCTCGAGCCACTTGGGGTACCGGACGAGGTCGCCGGCGACGAAGTGCATGTACTCCTCGCCGGTGGTGGCCCCGGCGGGGAGCACGCGGACCTCGCCGGCGACGATGTAGACGAGCTGGTCCACCTGCCAGTCCCAGGGCAGGCGGCAGCGGCCCCCCGTGCGCCAGACGGACCACGTCTCCATCACCCGCATCGCCTCCACCCGCTCCTGCGCCGCCGCCCGCGCAGCACGCGCACCTTGAACACGTCCTCCACGGGACGACGGCCCAGCACCCGCCCGTCCGCTGCGGCTGCTGCTACCGCCGCCGTCGCCGTCGCCGCCAACTTGCACCTCCGCCGACTCCTGCTAGCACTGGCACCGGCGCGGGGATGGTCATGGGGATGGGGATGTGGGGGAGGAGGGCAAGATGGCATCCCGCTGCCGCCGCCGTGGCCGCTCCGGCTGTGCCTGCCATTGCTCTTTCACGCTGACTGCTACGCTCTCTTGTCTCGCTTTGCCTGCCTTTACCTTATCCTCTCTCACTCGGCTTTGGACGCGGCCTATCTCGACTTACCGAGGACATATCTAGTGATGCCAACCTCCAAATGAAACCCTGACACCAACCAAAAAATCTAGTGCCAATGATCGTAAAAAACTCTAGAAACTTTTGCATAGCATTGACATGAAGTCAATCTACCATGTCATGAAATTTCACATCAAAATTCAATCTACGCAATGAGAATCAAGAAAGGAAAAAATGTTGAAAAATATATCCAAAAGAAAAAGGGAAAGAGGAGACATTATTCACATAAATTTGTCTTTTTTCTTTCTCTTGATGTATAACCCCGTTTTGGTTCTATTGTGCAGAACAGCTAATCATGTCATACTCAAGCTACTAAATTTTTTTCTAGATTTTTTCATGATCATTTGCAATACCTTTTAAAGCTGGTATCATTAACGGATCAATATACAGTGGCCTGGAGGTGCAACACAAAGCTAAAAACACAAACGTTTTTAAGAAAAGAAAATACCACAATCAAGAATTCAAGATCAGCATTCCAGCTATTCATACCCAACAAAGTAGAGTAAGTACTGGGATTTCTTCGGACTAAACCACAAATACTGAGCGTGCCATGCCATCAGTAGAAACATCAGTATTTACATCCCGACACAATCCTAGAACAGAATAGAGGCGCTTTCGCCTAAGCGCTATCTCATCATCACCAGTTGTGAGTTGTGACTCGTTCATGCTTATACAACAAATTTGTCAACCTCTAGGGCGGCCGCAGCAGTAAGAGGGCGGACACAAAATGAAAAATGGCGCGGGCGCCAAGAAACACACGACGATCCCTGGCCCTGTTTACTCTTCACGAAGATGATGTCGAAGCTAACCGTCCTGAAGCTCGCATCTCGTCCAGTGTTGTCGCCAGCCAGTCCAAGCCTTCGTACAGGCCATCGCCTTTCAGGGCGCAGGTGCCTTGGATATGCCAGATGCGGTTGTTCAGGTCGTACAGACCAAGACCCTCGCATACTTCCATCGGGGTCATTGCTCCCCTCTGCATCCACAAACACCGACACTACATCTTTAAGCACAGTAGTAGGGATTTCTAAGGCAGAATAAACTCTTTTCCTAAGCTTAACTGAAAATATCAAGAAAATCTACTTCAGACCTACATATATGTAAACAATGTAAATCCTCTATGATCTGCAAACTCAGGTCTAATAAATGAATTAAGTCTTACACCAGAGGACGATAATCTAG
This sequence comes from Poa pratensis, assembly GCA_947311845.1. Classification (NCBI taxonomy): domain Eukaryota; kingdom Viridiplantae; phylum Streptophyta; class Magnoliopsida; order Poales; family Poaceae; genus Poa; species Poa pratensis. Next base: position 21,154,841 of record CAMZMU010000059.1, on the reverse strand, counting down.
TATTGTACACAAATTCACAAACTGCATGATCTTGAACAAGTACATGGGATGCAAAATGAAACCATGACAAGCATACCATGTCTTGCTTGTTAGCAAACACCAATAACACACTGTTGAGCATAAATGGGTCATTGATTATAGCCTGGAAGATAACATCAGCTTAGAGTAAGTTTGAGCACAGACCAGAGAACAAATATTACTGCACAAACAAGAACATGTTCTTAATACGAAAATCACATAAACCTGGAATTCAGCTCTGGCTCTTGAAATTCTGTCCCTGTCCAGGGAATCGACCACATAGATCTGCAAATTATGAAAAGAAATGGAGAAAGCTTAAATATCAAGAAAGCAGTTGTATACAACAATTAACTACACCCCAGTAATAAACACTTATCCTGCTGGCCAACAATTCTATCATTCTTGTTTTCTGTATTTGGTGGCTCTGGAGCTAAGAGCAATAGAGAATGCAAGCGAAATGGGATCAATATTTAGTATCCATCGATAATTTAATTGACTATCTTTCCTAGTGACTGTCACATCGTAGAGACAAAGCAAGAAAGAAATGAAACAACTAGCTGGTAGGAGAAGTACAGCTGAAGTATTCCTATGTTGAATTGCTCCGTGGAATACAATGAAACTACATGCAAGCATAAATGGAATGCGAGTAAGTGACCAGAGCATCGGTGTTGTTGAAGTAGTGCCTCCACAAGGGCCTCAGTTTCTCCTGGCCGCCAACATCCCACACAGTGAACACTACGTTCTTGTACTGAACCTTCTCAACATTAAAACCTGCAACACGAAACAGAGTGTCGCATCACTAATATGAAGACGCATTGATTAGTGCAGTAGTCCAAGCGTTATCGTGTTACGTCGGATGAGAACACGGTGCGCCAAACCAAAAGATTAATTAATATAGTTACATATAGGCAGGCAGGCGTGTTATACCGATAGTGGGGACGGTGGAGAGAACTTCGCCGATGTGCAGCTTGTAGAGTATGGTGGTTTTGCCGGCTGCATCCAACCCAAGCATCACGACCTAACATAAAGCAACATGCCGTTCCATGAGCATTGAGGAGCACAATTAATTAACTTGGATGGACCATCATGCCTCTGGGTCTCTTATGATACATAGATGACATACTAACTATATGAAAGACGGTCCGTTTCGCGAGCTGTGAGCGCTCGTGCTAGCTAGCTACAGTGTTCAACAGTGTTCAACAGTACCCCCGGTAAATTTGCAACAAATTCCCTACACTTTCCGAAAATTACGAGTCGGTCCCCCCGTATAGTATACCTAACCCTAACCCTAGATTTTCTAACCATCCCATTTTCCCCACCCTGCCTCTTCCCCGACAAGGCTAGCGGCCGCCTCCACTCCGACGTCGCCGCCGCTCCCGACGTCTCCTGCCACCTCCAACCCGAGCCTCCACTCTTCCGGCGGCAGGGAGCCGCCTCTCCTTCGGCGGCATGGAGAGGAGGCCGACTAGGCCAAGGCCGCCCGGATCCCGCCTCCCCTTCCGCCTCCTCGCCCTCTCCATCCTCTGCGGTGGAGCCGTGCTGGAGATGGCGTCTGAGGGAGGAGCTGCAGCGGCCCTCCATGACAGCCACGACGACGAGGCCACGGCACCCCTCCTTCTCCTCTTCCTCGCCCTCTCCATCTCGGTGGAGCTCAAGATGGAGATGGCACCGGAGGGAGCTGCGGTGACCCTCCATGACAACCACGAAGACGACGCCGCGGCCCTCCACGACAGAGACGAAGATGTGGTCGAGGAGATGGCGCCGGTGGTCTGGTTCGTCGGGAAGAAGTAAAGTACGGCCTGCAGCACAACAGCTTGCCCTCTTCATCCGTTTTTCCCCTATCCGCTGGAGGAAGTATGCATTCACGGACAGCAGCACGAACACTCGATTGGCGGATCCCAGGTCTCCACCTCTTCTCTCTTTATCTCTGTTATATACATCTTCCCAGGTTGCCATCGGTTTCTTGGTCGGACTGGAACAAGAGGACGTCGAGGCCAATGAGCTGACTGTACGGCTCAGCTTGGGCAGGACAATGATGCTGATTTCTATAGCGGATAGATTCTTCTTCGTTTTGCATCTGATTTTGACCTTTTTTTTCAGATGTATGTTCGGCCAAGAAGATAAAGTCCTGTAGAAGATTGGATGAACTGCTATCTGAGCAGGCTGCAGGTACTGTTTGGACCCTTCTAGAATCTGCATATGCAAGTTTGTGATCTTTCTTTTTATTCAAAGAAAATTAATCTTGCGACTATAACCTCCCATGCTTTACTTTCATGTATTGTGGATTACTAGAAAGAAGCTCTGTGATGCAAAAGCAGGATGCAGTGACCTTTTACAGAAAAATTACACTCTGTATCTGACATAATTACCATCGGATGGATTCTCTCGAAGCCTTTGAAATGAAGTTCATCTATCTCATCTTAAAGGTAATGAACGTCAAATGCCTCATGCTTGCTATTATGTTTACGTACGTGCTTTCCTCGCATAGTCCCGAGTTTTAGATCTAAAACACATTGAAAATGTCCGTACTACTTCCCTTTATTATTCGTGGCTATTACTACTGTTGTCAAAATAAATATTTCTTCACATGCTTCCAGGCTTGCAGCAGCAAGATGATTGTCAATGACCGTACATCTTGCACAGTTTTGTCTTTCCTGCAATTAACCAGAACACAAACTAAGGTAGACTATTAGAAGATCTCATTTTTTTTACATATTTGTTAATACTCTTTGATCAGTACTTGAATTCTCTATTTCAGCCTTTGCTACAATAACCAGTCCATTCTCCTGCTGTGAGGTGGCAGTTTCTTTTTTTGGTGCAGGGATGCTTGATCTTTCTGCAAGCTATGGATCTGGGGTCTATATCAACATGGACACTCCTAAAATCGTCGCACTGCATGACAGGTATTTACTTTCTTTCTATAATCTGTTGGTGCCATTGCTATGAGGCTGGCATGATGTATGAGTCAGGGAGTTTATCCTGTTTGATGAGTGACTGACCATGTCCTTTCATTCTACGGTGAAAAGTAGTGTTTTTGTTTTGATAGACCACATCACTTTCTGCTACATATCTATATCTGATTTAATTTGGTAGACCCGAATGGTTTACTGGGTTCCATGGTTACATCCGTAGATATAAGACGTTCACAAAAATGATGTATTGGAGATCATGGTCCCTACTTGAAAGTTTTTAAAAATATATGCATTGACAGAACAAAATGGTGTTAATTTGTAGTTCTGCTGCTTAGCAAGTTACTACAGGAGTAACCGACACTTTATCTGGTCTGGCTAATATAGGCTAAAAAAATCTTGATTGTATTATTATTCTAAAAACATAAACACGATACCTAATTATCGTTGAGTTCTGATTACCCCAAAGATTTCTCAATACTTTTAGGTGTAGAATAGTCACCTGTCCAACAGAATTTTCACTTTATTTTCCCCTACATCAGTCATCTACATATATTTATTTTGGTGTGTGCAAATGGTTTTGATTCCTCTATCCTTTCCATGCTTTGTCTTAATACATACATGAGTTCAGACCGTCTATATTTATTCAGAAAATACGCTAATTGTTGCATACCTATGTTATATGTAAGAAGCTCCATTTTTTACATTTCTGCATAGCGTGCAGCAGCTAGATGCATCAGTGGATTAGCTGTGCGGTCGTTAGGTAGTCTGCCTTTTTCTTTTTTCTCATACACCGAACTTCATCGGTCAAATTTGCAATTTTTGGTGCACACTCCTTGCTACTTGCATAACTTTTTATGTTTTCTTTATTAAAATTCGCCAACTTTATAGACATGGTCTTTTTATTTGATATTTATTGGCCCCTTTTTCTGCACACTGAAATGATGTTTATGGTGGCAAATTTTGATGATTCCATGATTTTCACTCATGCGGACTTTTCTGAATATGTTTTCTTTTTTAAAGAACCTCACCGTATTGTGTTTACTCACTTTTAAAGTTATTGGTTGGCTGTATGTAGATTAGTAGGATCTGCTCACTCAGTTGAGCTTATTATGGAAAGAGGCTGTCGTTTTGAATCCAATGAGGTTCAAGTTGTCACTGTGCCATAATACGCATGTGTGTAACATTGTAGTGGATAACAGTAGCATTTTGTACTGCACAATACCTGAATCCAGTCCTGACTTTGCCTTAGTATTGTTTATCTTTCTCGCAAATTCACCATGGACGGATAATATGGAAAAATATTGCAACACAAATGAGAAGTTGAGAAGAAGACTCAGGGTTTACTCTTCTGGATGGTGGAGTATCCAGTGAAAACTGGAATTGGGTGAAAAACTGAAATTTTTATTTTAGTGCAGAGGCGGCACCAACAAGACTGTCGCTTCACAGCCTTCCTCCATCCACCCTGAACAATGGCATCTGAAGGTACGAACATACACCCTTTCAGACACATCAATACAGATCCTTTTCATTTTTTTATATACATCCTTATTCAATTTATTGCCATATATTTCAGGCCATACCTTCTCTTCTTTTGCGACATCAGTGTGGCCACCATATTCATGAGGCCAGTAAGAAGATCGTCCTCGCTTTCACTTAGCCAAGCATAAACGTGCCATAGTTTTTCTTAATACCGATCTGACCAGTATCAGCCCAGTATCAGCATTTCGTTTTCGACTATGACATGCCGCTGTTACATATATTGCTTATGTAAAATAGTGTGATCGTGCTGTCATGTCGGTTGAACGGTTGTATAGATGATCGTTTTCTATCTAACATAACTATGTAACTGGATGTATATTTTACTATCTACCTGCTTCTCCAAACGCTCCCACAAATTCAATTAAAAACAACGCTTACTACTTCTGTTAAATGTAATTACATTTCCCTTCCACTAGCTGCAATACTAAATTCATGTTTAATAAACTAAAGAAGCAAACCAACAGCAAAAAATATAGCCAAGGGCGCGGCGTGACGCCGCGCTGAATTCAACTAGTACATATATAGTGCGATGACAATTAAGGATGAAGTAGCAACTAATATAGGAGAGAGACAGATGGAATCAAAGGAGGAAACGAATACATCTCATCACGTGCCCGTACGACGATATGCCCCGATTCATTCTTCAGGTCGATTGATCCACCCATACTACCAGCTAAATCAGTAAGGAGTAAAAAAAAGAGGGCGCACCCGCATCTCCTTGTTGCCGAAGAAGGCGTCGAAGAGCTTTCGAAAGGCCTGACCCATCTTCCCCCCTGGATCAGGAGAATCTGGCCGGCCGGTCGCCGACAAGGATGAGAGTGGACGGTTCTGCGGCGTGGGTGGGGTTAGGGGAAGGATTGATCGGCGCTGGCCCCGGCGGCCCTGCCCCTGCCGGCCTTCTTTTGGTCGGAGTCGGGGCCGGAGTTGAAGGAGGAGATGGAGATGCTCCTTTTTTTTTGAAACTCCTGAGTTCACTGGTGTCGGGGTGGAACCGGATGCGAATCTGGGCCGTCTACTTTTGCGTGGAGCCAGGTAAGGTAACCATGTGGGTGTTGCAGTTAGGTTAGGTCGGGTTAGGCCGATTTCGAAGGGGTGATATGGTTTTGGGCCGATTTCGAAGGGCGATAGTTGGCATACTGCAACAGACTAGCTGTTAAAAAACTTTCACTAAAAAAACTTTTCGCAAAAAATAGACCAATTAAAGCTAAATATACTGTTCAATTTCATTAACTTTTAACTTGCCTACTAGCAGCTTTTAAAATACACAGATCATTGATACGTTACATAAACGCTTAATTCATAATAGCGACTAAACAAAATATGAAAGCACACACTTAGAGTCGAGATCAAACCGACCTTATTGTGCAGCCAGGCCCAAGGTTAGCGCGGAGTTTGAACTAAGTTGGCTAGGTGTGCATGGCAAGTTCCTAATCTTTTTTGTTGTTCATCGCTTATCCAAGTATGTCCATTTCATCCCGTTATACCACTCCTACGTTGCATAAGTGGCAAAGGTGTTTTTCTTGGGGCATTGTGGGCCTCCATAACTTGCAGTCTGCAGAGGTTTTAACACATAACACCACTCTCTTGGGAATATTTTTGCGCAATACCACAATCCTAGAACTTTTTTTTTTGCACAGAACACCAACATTTTGGGGTAGTTATTTGCAGAGAACACAAAAAACTATGTTAACTAGTTTGACCACTAATTAGCTAGTTGGGCCAATGCGTTAGGACGCCATGTATTGATCATCTGAATCAAGAGGGACGAACAGATCTTGATCGTCTAAATCAAGTGTTAGAAGCATATCTTTACCATCTAGTGAAATGGGAGAATGAAGTAGATTTGACTATCTAGATCAAACTGGAGAAATAGATTTGTGATCATCCAGATCAGAGGGGAAGTAGGCCTTGATCATTAAGATCAAAGGGCAAGGACTTTCTAATTATTGTGGTCGGGTTGCTCTCACGGTACGTGTGATGTCTAATATTATATTGATGTTGCTATTTTAATAGATGCCATTAATTGTTATTATCTTCGTAGGTGACCAAAATTAGATCTGCAATGTTGTTCAAACTTCTTGAGATGTGTATATAATCAATTTATCAACATTGTGTATTCAGTCTTACAACTTATTGCAGATGGACATAAATAATAGAGTCCAAAATGCGGATGGTTAATGAAAGGAGTTTTAGTTGTGAAACTTTTGCTATCCCTGATGACAAGGTAAATCAATAAAAAGAAGTTGTTATGGTTTCCCCAGGTAAATGTTTGGCTATAATCTACGTTAATGTACTAAACGCAAGCTGATAGATAGTTGATGAGGATTCTCACTTTTTTATGAGGAAGTTGAAAAGATCTCGATTTGCCACATCCGAGATTATATCTCCTTTAACAATTAGAAGTGAGAATATGTGGTCAACCTGAAAGTGTTGATCATATCTCCTTCAACTATGCCCTCACTGAAAGTGTTCGCGAACCTTTTTTTTGGCAGAATTGTTCCCATTTTACAAGGCCACGTTGGTAGTGTTAGGAGATAGTTATGGATCTACTATGTAGCTCAATGTTGGGCGCATTGGCTTATTCGAAATAAGTTTATTGTTGAATCCAGGTTCTGTCGACAATCCCCTAACCGTGTTTTTAAAAGTATACTTTTATTGCAGCAATGAGGGCCTCTTCTAAAGCCAAAACTTCTTACTATGTCGGACGAGTTGGGCGTCCTTCTTAAGCGCCTCTTCGCCGAGAGCTGCCGGAAGCCCGACCCGGATAAAATGATTGTCCTTTTTTGGATGATGTAATCAATATGGTAAATCTCTTATATGCATTTAGCCTTTTGGGTTTGGTTTGTAAAAGTTAAGTTGGTAACCCTAGCTTACCACTAACTCGTGGGGCTTTATTAATTTAACGCCGGACAGCGTGTCAAGATTGTGAATAACACGCGGAGGCCCAAGTAGGAGTCGAATTATGTTTTCATATTATTCATCCATTACTAAAGAAAAAAATGTCAAAGTAACATGGATTACATATCTCTCATCTAATTAATGTCACTCACTCACCATGTCCAAAACAAGCTATATCCAGCAAGACCACTATGCCGTAATGGACCGATGTTCATCACAATGTACATTGTGCATAGAGTAGCAAATTAATTCGACGATGGCGAGTGGAGGACGACTTGCTTGGTAGTGTACCGGGCGGCAAGGAGCATGTAGAGCAGCAGGTTGCCGGCGCTGATCACCGTCCACAGCCAGAAGTAGTAGTCGAGGTGCCCGGCGTTGAGGTCCGGCGTCAGCCACCCGGGCCTCAACCGCGACACCGCCGTCACCACCGCCGTGTTGAGGTAGAAGCCCAGCGAGAGCGCGAGGAATGAGAGGGCGGAGCAGATGCTGCGCATCGACGCCGGCGCCTCCCCGTAGAAGAACTCCAGCTGCGCGATCCCGCAGAACACGTCTGACCCGGCCACCAGCACGAACTGCGGCACCTGCCACGCGATGCCCATCATCCTGCCCGCGCCGACGCCGTGCAGCCGCCGCCTCTCCACCAGCGCCGCCGTCCCCATCGCCACAACCACCAGGAACCGCCCCACGCCCATCCGCTGCAGCTGAGTCAGACCGGCGCTGCCGGCTGGCCCCCATTTCCTGGCGAGCGGCATGATGACGGCGTCGTGCAGCACCACCCACAGCAGCATGAACGCCACCTCAATCGACACCATCGACGCCACCGGCACCTTCAACCTCCCGAACACCTTGTTGTCCATGGCCATCCCCTGCTGGATGAATGTCGTGGTCATCTGCCCCAGGGACGCCGCGTACAGCACGCACGTCACCCAGATGGGCACCATCCGCGCCAGGATCTTGACGCCCTCCACCTCGCTCACCGTGCACAGATCCCACGGACCTTCGTCGCCGTCGCCGCCCTTCACAGCCGCCTTGTCCAGGCACTTCAGTCCTTTGGTGTGCGCCAGCCTCTGCAGGTCGTCGCCTTCCACCACCTCGTGCAGGACAACGCCGCCGTGATCCGCAGCTGGCAGCTTGGCCTTCCTCTTCCTCACTGACGCCACCATCACTCTGAGGATGTCCTTGAGCGGGCTGCCGGCGGGGAGCTGCACTCTGTACCACGGCGTGCCGGCCAGGAAGCCCGCCGATGCCAAAAGCAGGCAGAGCGCGCAGACGCCGAAGCCGAGCGCCCAGGACACGTTCTGCTGCAGCCACGAGACGAGAGTCCCGGCGATGAAGATGCCGAGGTTGATGGCGCCGAAGAACCAGGTGAAGAAGGACTGCTTCCTCCGCACCTCCTCCGGGCTGCCGTCCACGTCGTACTGCTCCGCCCCGAACGGGAGCAGCGCCGACTTGACGCCACCCGTGCCGATGGAGGTCAGGTACAGCGCCGCGAAGAAAACGGAGAACTGCTTCTTGGTCGCCGACGGGCACGAGATTCCCTCGCACGACGCCGGCCGGAGCGGTGAGATTCCAGCGGACAGCGCGAGTAGCACCAGGCCCTGCATCGATTTTCCATCGAATCAATTTCAGCCCCACTTGCTTGACAGAAGTCACAGAATCACGAGCGATAAGTAAGAGGATACTGACGGCGAGGTAGAAGAGGAGCGAGGCGACGATGGTGTTGTATTTCCCCCACCAGCTGTCGGCGAGGAAGGCGCCGATGACGGGGACGATGAAGGTGGTCCCGTTCCAGGTGTCGACGTGGGCGGCGTTGTAGGCGGTGGTGCCGTGGAGCACGGTGCCCAGGTAGACCACCATATTCAGCGCCAATCCGGAGAAGGCGATGCTCTCCAGCAGCTCGAAACCTACACAGGAAATCTGTCAGTCAGTCGCTCCAAGAACAGAGGCTGGATGGAGGGGAATCGTCAATGGTGAGTTACCTAGAACAATGGCAGGGCCTGTCCAAGTGAAGCGGCGGGGTTGCCTCATGGTCGCAGACGACGACGACGACGAAGACGACGATGCGTCGCCGGATTCCAGCTTGGTCATCTCCTTACCGTTACTAGCGGAGGGCGTCATCTGCATCCAGTGGGAAGACAAGACGAGGCCTACTGCGGTGTCAGTGCTTAGTACTGATTGATGGACAGGACAGGTAGATTTGGAGCAGAGCAGAGATGGAATGGCTGGAAGTGCAGGGCAGCCGCCAGCGGTACGATAATGAATGAGACAGTAACTGAAATAGTAGTATCTCAGGAATGGATATGCAAAAATCTTCGAATCAATGAGCTCGATCGATTCAGTTGAATACGAATAAAAGTCAAAACTAGAGGACAAATCAAGCAGCGCATGCGTAGCAAGTAGCAACTAGCAAGCGAAGCATCATCTCGTTTGGATCCACCTCGGCTCAACCAGACGAGTACAAGGGGAGGATAAAATAAGATCGCCTTCAACGAAAAACGCGGGCAGCGACAACCATGATGCGGCCATGCCATCATGCCAAGCCATTGCCAACCAGCCAATTCACAAGTGTTTACCAGCAAACCGGATAGAAGAAACGAGAGGAAATTGTGGAAGAAACGCCCAAAGAACTGCCGCGCACGTACCTACTACCTCCGGCAGTGCAAGCAGGGTGTTGTTCCTCACTTGGCGTCCATGGTTGTTGAGGCAAAAGGCAGATTGAAAGGAGAAGGCAACGTCATGTCACAGCTTCCCTTACAACTCAAGGCACTGAACAACCCCAAATTCACCAGAAAACTCCGATTTCAAGTAGCCATCCAGCCAGTTACAGCTCAACCAAACGATCTATCTATTTGCCACCGCTAATCTTCAATGCTGCTCTGCTCTGGCGGTTGCTCTTGCTAGTGTGAATAAGATGAGAGCAGGAAGCATGATATGTATAGCTCCACTTCATTAGCTGTCATTTTTCTATGTGAACTTCAGACGAAATAGGCCGTAGCCCCGCTATATAAATATAGCAAACACCCGATACAACCAACAGATTCGTCTATGTGAACTTCCTTAAGACGCTCTTCATTAGCAGACAAGGTAAGAAGATAATATCTTAATCTTGCCTGTTCATTAGCACGTGGATACGATCTGTCTTACTGGAACTCTAGAAATACAGTAGTAACATACTCCCTCAGTCACTAATTAATTGTACTTCTAGTTTGGTCCTGACCAACTTTATAAGAAATCGTGGCAATATTTATGGCATTATGTTAGTATATTATGAAACTATATTTTAAGATGCATCTACGGAAATTCAAATTGCCTCCCAAGCTGATATGTTCCTGGTCGATTTTTTTTTTTAAATAGTAAAGCATTTCAAAAAATTCTGCAAAAAATTGGAGACGAACATATGGAAATGTTTACGTGCCAGATTTCCTGGTGAAATGACATCTCGGCTGTCTTGTGCAAAAAAGACAAATCAGTGGCCGAAATAGAATTTTAATATATATTTTTAGAGCATTGATTTTGTTTTTGTTGCACAGAGCACCACACATGTTGTTTCGTCACGAATTTAGAAAAACATGTTGATGTTCTTCACCAATTTTCAGAATTTTTTGAATTGTTTAATTATAGTTTTTTTATTCTACCAGGAGCATATGAGCTCAGGAGCTAAAACGCCCATGATATTAATCTTACATTTGTAAACATGGATAGCGTATGCTTTTCTATAAAGTTGGTCAGACTTTAAAAGTTTGACTTAGAACAAATATGGAAGTAGACTTATTTGAAAACGGAGGGAGTAGCTAGTAACATGGATTTCACCTATGTAAAAATGTGGCAAATAATTAGTGATTAGAGAGATGATTGTAGTAACATAATATGTTACCATAACAAAGCGCGCTCCAAGGCAAAATGTGTCTATGGCCTAATAAATGAAACCTTGTATTATACTCCACCGATGTTCCCAAAGTCCCAATAGCCCTGGGCGTCAGATGCAAAAAAGGACGCTCAACTCCCTAGTAGCGGCAATATTGTTGGACAAGCCAATAAAACGTCTCACATCCCCCACCATGGTCCACATCCATAGGGAGCGGCGTGGGACATAAGCGGCAAACGTCGCCACGTCGAATTTTGGAGACGGGCTCGTCCTGTCACTAACACGGTTAAAACCCTACTTCATTTTCCCTTCTCATTTCATTCTCCCGCCTGCTGTCGCCCCCCAGCCCACACCATCGACATCACATTTCAGCGTAGCTGCCGCCAGCGATGTCAGAGACCCGTGATACGTATCAAACGTATCTATAATTTTTTATTGTTTCATGCTTGTTTTATATCAATGCTACATGTTTTTATTATAGTTTTATATCATTTTGGTGCATTTTCTGGGACTAACATATTAACAAGATGCCCAGTGCCAGTTCCTGTTTTCTGCTGTCTTTTGTTTCAGAAAAGTTATTAAGGAAATATTCTCCAAAAGACCTGAAAATTTACGAGGATTATTTTTACAACAAATAGAAGACGGAGTCCAAAAATCAGCTGCAGGGGACCCACCAGGGGTGGAGGCAACCCCTGGGCGTGACCTAGGGTGGGGCCGCGCCCAAAGACCTCCTGGGCCCCTTGTGCCCTCCTGACACCACCTCTTCGCCTATAAATTGCCTTCGTCCCCGAAACCCTAAAACACCCGAAGAATTCCACAAAAGATATCCGAGGCCGCCGTCAACACAAACCCTAGTACGGGAGGGTTCTGAAGCTCTTCCCGGCACCCTGCCGGAGGGGGAGATCATCACCGAAGGCATCTACATTGCCATGCCTGCCTCCGGAGTGATGTGTGAGTAGTTCATCTTTGGACTACGGGTTCATAGCAGTAGCTAGATGGTTGTCTCCTGTCCTTGTGCTACCATGTTTAGATCTTGTGAGCTGTCTTACATGATCAAGATCACTATTTTGTAATGCTACATGTTGTGTTTGCTGGGATCCGATGAATTGTGAAATTATGATTAGTTTGTTCATTTATTTATATCTATATTTTATTTAAGATCTTTGATGCTCTCCGATCCACGTGGTTACTCTGGCCAAGTAGTTACTTGTATCTCCAAGAGAGGGTATTTATGCTAGATAGTAGGTTCATGCCTCCTGTGAGTCTGGGCTCGAGATGACAAAAACGACTAAGACCGAGAATGTGTTGTTGCTACTAGGGGTAAAATAGCGGTGTTTATGTCTATATGATTATAACCATTGCTTACTTTATGCACTTTGCTTACTGCAATAATCTGTTGTTTGCAACTTAATATTTTTGGGTGACAGACTGGATAGCGACCCCAGGGTGGATTATTAGTCATAGATGCAGCTGGATAACGGTCTATGTATTTTTTCGTAATGCCCAATTAAATACTATAGTGAACTATATCTTGTCATAATAGCATTGTCATGCCCTCACAATTTGTCAATTGCCTAGCTGTAATTTCTTTACCCAGCATATTTACTATTTTATGGAGAGACACCACTAGTGAAACTATGGCCCCCGGTCCATTCTTTTACATTGGTTACAATACCGTTTCCATTGCTTTTAATCATCACTCGCTCGATGTTCCTTTTTTGCTTTTATAATTGTTTTCCACATCATACGTTTAACCTCTTTGATTTCAGCAAGTCAGGGAGATTGACAACCTTCCTGTTTCGTTGGGGCAAAGTAGTTTTTTGTGTTGTGTGCAGGTCCAAGTCAGCACAGGAGCACTTTCTGTCGCCTGAGTTGACACCGTGTTGAAGTCTCTCAAGTCCTCCTACTGGTTCGATAAACCTTAGTTTCATAACTGAGAGAAACTTGCTACTACACTGCTTCACACCTTCCTCTTGGGGTTCCCAACGGGTGTGTGATCCACATCATCAAGCACTTTTCTAGCGCCGTCGCCGAGGACTTGGAAGTTTCGGCAAGGGGAGTTACACACTACCTCTCTCTATTTTGTTTTTGCCTTGCTTAGTTTATTTTTGTTTAGTCTTGTTTGCTTTAAAAATAAAAATACAAAAAATTTAAAAATTTCAGCTTCTAGTCTTTTTTTTTCTGTTTTGCCTTGTTTTACCTTTTGTTTAGTTACCATGTCTATTCCTAAGTTTACCATGAAAGAAATTAAACTGGGAAGTGGTATCATTATCTATTATATATTAAAAGTAAATTATGGGCTAACCAGAAATTAGAGAATTCCTAGAAAATCCCACAATAATTGGAGACATCTGACCGTTTATTTGATATATTGAAAATATATAACCGTTAGATTACCCATAAGGTCTTGCGTGAAAAAAAAAATTAGACAGAAGTGAAAATTACAAAAACGTTTCATTAGTTTTCCATTAAATTAGGTTTCCATCCGTGCCCTATGAGATATGAAGAGCTCATTGTGCCGCCGGCCACACATGGCGCACTCGCAGCTCGACAGATGAAGCCAAAAGATCACGAGGCAGCTCCAGTCTTAGGGTTTCCTGATTAGGCTCCTGATTAGGCGCGTTCAAGTGATGATTAGGGCTGGTAGGAGCTTGCACAATTGTACTGGCCGGCCGGCCGGCCGATTGATCGATCGATCAAACTTCTATGTGCAACGATGGAGGGAGCTAGCACCATGTGCCCTGGGTTGCTATGTGCTGGGTGCAACGATCGATCGATCAAAACTCTGCTATGTGCTGCGTGCGGCCGGCCGGCAGGCCGATCGATCGATCGATCAAGCTGCCATGTGCAACGATGGAGGGAGATAGTACCATGCGCCCTGGGTTGCTATGTGCTGCATGCAACGATCAATCGATCAAGCTGCTATGTGCTGCGTGCGAGAAAATGACAAGGAACCACCGCAATTGAACACGAGACGACGCTGAATTATCACCTTTGGGCTTTTTGACACATAAATACTTTTATTGAGGCCATGGTGTGACAACGAGCACTGATCCATATGCTTAATCCTGTTAACACGTTTTTGACAATACAAACCCACATGTCTGGTCTACGTGGCAAAAAGAAAAAGAAAAAAGCAGGTCAACATCTTATCTAACCGGTCTTATCTAGCCGAGCTGGGCGCGCCGTGGCTGAGGCAAGCTCACCGGCGTGGTCCGCCCCGTCCATCCCCCCAGCTCTTCGCCGCCACCGCCGTCCGGGCTTCCTCCACGCCGTTCTCCACCACGGCTCGCTGCCGCCGCCGGCCGGACACACCTCCTCCTCGCTCGCCGCCGGCCGGACCCCTCCCCAAGCTCGCGGCCGAGCTCGCCGCCGGCCGGGCCCCCTCCATCTCGCGGCCGAGCGCCCCTCTGCTCACGGCCCAGCCGTCCGTCGCGCTCCGTCGTGCGAGGCCGTCGCCGAGTCTGCGCCCCGCCACGGTCTTCTTCGCCAACCTCGTTGTCTTCGCCTGCCTCGTGCTCACGGCCACGCCGGCGGTCACGCGCCACGCACGTCTCGGCCGTCATCCGCGCCCTCGTCGGCTGCGGGTGGTTCGGCATCGAGTCCTTGATCGGGGGCCGCGCCGTGTTCCTCCTGCTGCCGTCCGCTCTCAAGACGTACCAGCGGCTGCTCACGCCGGTGCGGCGGTGCTCAGCCTCGGCGTCCAGCACGCGGCCCGCAAGCACCAGGTACTCCGGTGCTTCAACCTCCTCCGCTGGCTCCAGCTCGTGCTCCCGCTCATCGAGGAGCTCCGCGAGGCCGCCCTCGCCCGACCCCTCACCGACGACGCCTACCGCCGCCTCGTCCCCCTCGGCCGCGCGTTCCAGGCTGCGCGCCGCCTCCTGCGGTGCAGGGGAGGTTCCGGGCAGTGTACGAGAAGATCAACCTCGCGCTGGACGGCATGACGTACTCGGAGATCGGCATCTCCGACGAGGTTCCCAGTTAAGTCAGATCGGCATCTCCGACACGTTGCCTCTACTCGTCGAGGCGGCCACCTCCGGCGCACGGAATGGCATTGGCGGCGGCAGGGCTGGGAGGAGCTACTCCTGGGAGCTCGGGAGATGAAGGACGAGCAGCAGCCGGGCCACGCCGGCTGCTCGCCGGAGCTCCTGGTGCAGCAGGTCAGGGCCGCGGCGCGGAATGCGCGCGTGGAGCTCGCCAGCGAGAACGCGCTGGAGCGGTACGACGAGCAAGCGTTCGCGCAGGTAGCCTCCACTGCCGCGTCCGCTGGGTTGAGCGCGTTCACCTACCTGCGCATGAACACGAACCTGTTCGACGGCGACAACTGGCGGCGGTTCCTCGCACTCGTGAAGTTGAGCCGGCGCGCGCGGCGACGTCGCGGCCAGGGAGCGTGCGTTGACCAGGCCTCTCTTCCCCTTGCTTTTTTTTTCTTTTCTTTTTTGCTACGTAGACCCGACAGGTGGGTCCCACCTGCCAGAAAACTTGTTACTATACTAACCACGGGCAATTAATGCTCCGCGTCACAGGTAGACCCGAGGTATTTATGTGTCAAAAAGCCCAAAAATGATGGTTCCACGTTGTCTCGTGTTCAATTGTGGTGGTTTTTTGTCATTTTCTCGCTGCGTGCACCTGCGGCCCTACAAAAGGAGCCCTGGACCGGGCAGCGTGAGAGATCCTAGCGCTACCTCCTTGGTAATCAAAATTTTGACCTTATCTCTATGATTTGTGCAATATATTATTTGTTTCTGCCACCATATTCTCCAACAGTTTGATTTTGCTGGCATCCTGGGCAATTGTGTGCTATGATAAAATCAATAATTAATACGAAATCATCATATGCGGACCTTTTGGCCTTTTGTATGATTTATCTATTACGTACGATTTTAGATTCACAGTTAGGTATTTACAATCAAACGTATTCATATGGTCAATTTCTTTTTTTAGGTTAATTGCATTGTACTGGCAACATACAAATATATGAGGAATTAGCACAACATGATATTTTGACAAGGGGTCAGTATCAGTAAATCGGAAATTGGCTCCTTGCCAGTTAGATTATTTCTTAACCAGGTACGGAGAGTATCACCATGTCATTTCCATTGACGCACCCAGTACATGCATTTGATAGAAATGCAAAGCCCTCAATCGCTTCTTGGTACGTAGATACCCAAGTATTCAGCAACACTTAAATCAGTATTTTCGCGTACGTAGATACCCAAGTTTAGCAAGAGTTGGTCCTGAACTTCGCATACTCTAATTGATACAACGGTGGTGTAACTTGCGTTCTGAAGTTTGCCTTGGTCGTCTGATCTTTGCCTACTGACAAATTTGGGGACCCTTTCAAGTATATGCAGTTGTAGATTCTCAAGAAAACAGATGCACCATCGATTCTCCTACTGGCTTTCAAACACACATCTTCTTCATTAAAAAAAAATATAAATATGTATTCTGATATTCTCAAGAATTATATTGCAGAGGTAATGTACTAACGAAAATTACTGGCATAACCTTGTATATATTGATCGGCTCGGACCATTGGGGGAGTTTAACAAAAAGATTCTAACAATTATTAATGTTTTGTTTCCTTCATGCACTTATGTGTATTTCAAGATCTCAAGTGGCAGAGAAGAAAATAAAATAAAAGAAAAGAAAAGGAATTTTTTTTCCAAGAACATGGAGATCACTTCAATGGCAACATAAATAGACATGTTAGATTTGCTAAGAAGGTCTTGAGTTCAAGGTAAGCACAGATTCTATGCACCTTCCGTATGCGCAAAAAACTGAATGGACTTTTATATGTTCCATAGCAGGAATTAAAACATACTTCTTAGCCGAAGGAGCTTGATGAGTGGAAGAATCAATGACCCATGATATCATCAAGGTAGGCATAGGTGTTAGACCTCTCTCATCTGTTCTACAGCCAAACCTTTATGCTTAATTTACGCCATCCCTGTGACTATTTGGCAATCAGGTGGCAAAGCTGGTCGTGAGACGCCATGCTTGCTTTATACGCCATGAAAACCAAGGATTGTCCTTCTGTCACTGTAGCATGTACATTCCATGTTAAACCAAATGCTCATTTATTTCCGTTCCAGTGACTTCTAAACTCTCTTGAACAATAATTTAATTGTTTTCTGAAATGTCACCTACATTATGGATTTATGGGAGTCCGTACATTAATCTTCCGACTACTGGAACTCAGTTATCCTGTACAGTTAATGGGATTGAGCCATTTGATGTAGACCATAAAAGCAAAACTTACTTGATCTCACAAAAATATTACACCAGCTATACTTATGAAGTTTTAGGTGTAAGAAAAACAACCAATTGGTTAGATATACGTTCTAAAACAACTGATGGCTTCAAATGTAAATATACCAAATATTTAAGGAGTTTATTTTTTCTTATGAGGATTTGTAGCATATATATCCTTTATAGTAGCAGTTGTGAGACTTCCTTTGGATATATGCACTTCAAAATCATTTATAGATGATGCCAAGTTAGGTGGGAAGTGAGTCTGATTGCAAACAGGAAGCTCAGTTCACTTAATTGTGCTTAAACTGAATTGGATGACGTTCTAGAACCTACTACACCAAAAGAATATTGGAAATATCCCTCTAACTCAATAGTTAGGACTTTGTTTCCAAGCAATCTGTTCTGTTTGAATAAGCTGATTAAGGACAAACACAACTTCTCTTCGGTGATAGACAAAAATTTCATTCTATTTGGTGGCATATGAAATAGATGTCTATTTTAGTCTCTTAATTTCACTACCCTAGCGGATACTTCAGTAATTAAATCTTTGTGTATCCTCACAAGTGATCAGCTCCCATATGAATAGCTAACTATCTATCCAGTCCAAAATTGATTCCTTCAAGTGTGTTCATTGGACAACTGCGCCCGTCATGACTACGCAGTGATTATAAGTATATGAGGCTACCATGAAGAACAATTTTTCTTAGCACATCGGTCCCGTCTGAGACAGTTTTTTCAAAACTAAAATAAGTATATATATATTGAATATCGTTGACAATATACATTTTCTGGAAAAATAAAGTTTTGGACAATGTCGAGAACAAAGTTAACTCATGTGTTCCAATCCTAGGAGTTGAAGAGAGATTAATATAAATTGCAGAAAAATATGAATAATTAACTTCGATCTGTTCTCCAGTTCTAGAAACCAATTTAACTTGTACGACATACCAAACAAATAGTACATCTCAGATTATAGATCATCAGCATTTTTTTTGTCATAAGAACATCAATAATGCGTACTTTGTGCAATAAAAGCAGCCATGGATAATCAAGAATGTTTTTTTTGTCAAGGCTAATTTAAAACAAGTATAAATTTCATTATGATCAACTGTATTTTTTCAATAGTGCAATATTATTATTCAATATGGGTTTTAAAAACCATAACCGTAAAATTGCAATAAGTGTGTTGCCAGCACATTTGACAATTGAATGGATGGAATTGTCTGGAAGATAAATATGGAGGGCAGGTATGTTTGGTTCACACATCTCTATTAAGACTAACTTTTGCATTGTTTCTTTACAACGTCCAATTCTTACTGTCCTAATTTCCAACAGATGTAGCAAGGCCATTCAGAAATGCTTGACTGATGTGGACTGTTTCGCTAAAAGTGATGAAACTATAATTTACAGTTCTGTGCTCGGGAATGATGTATGCATGCCATAGATTGATACGTGACAATTTTTAAAATAGGATGACTTGCTTCATACACACAATTGTGTTTGACAATTTAGTCGGATCCTCAAGTTACTTAATTGTCTATGGTAGTTCATTTCATTAATTGTAAAAATTTCTTTTTTGACAATAGGAATATAAGAGCTAAGCTAAAACGGTGGTTGTGTTGTTGACAATAGGAACATAAGAGCTACATCTTTTTTGCTTATACAAAAATCTTCCCATGCTAAAATTGCAACCGTAATACTTATGCTACTTGCCTATATATAAAGAAGGATGACAATGCTTGTCATTTGGATTCGCTGTTGTTAATCTTCACAAACAAAAGGCTAAAAAGAATGGACTCGCAGTTAAGCATACACCATTTTGGAACAAAAGAGGCACATAAGTGACAAAAGTGTAAGCCTCTGAACAAAAACGACAATGTGATAGAAAGTAGCAGACCGTGCAGGGCTTTCTAGATCAATACGATCCTTGTAAAACAAGTAGCATGCAAGTGTTCTGAGGATTTAAGTTTTTTCCTGCTGCTCTAGATAAGAAGATACACATATCATAAAATATGATGTGTATGACCTAATCAATTGCTATAGGGTTTGTTTGATCTCCTTCTATTTCACTCGAATGCATCCGAGAGATTGACACCATGTGGATACGTCTTCCTCGATCACATGGTCATTTTGCTACAATATAATAGTTTTAATAGAAACTTAACATACGAAAATAATAAACATATCAAATGTTGCCCGCGCATGTGCGCGGGCCACTTTGCTAGTTGGAGGAAATAATAATGAAGAATTTCTCAATCACATTAATAGGCTTTCTAATCTTAATGAAAAATCTTTGGTGGAACTTACCCACAGCTATGAAGGTCCTATAACTTCCTTGAAGAAGGGGAGGAGAAATATTTTTTTAAAAAACTTTGCTTATGGAATTTGATGATGTTGCTAGAGAAGTAAGGAAAATATTTGCTCACTATAAAATGCTTGGATGTAGTCTTAATATTATGCACACCCTGAAAACTTTTGATATTAAGAGGATGAAATATGAGGGGAGAACCGAATGTGAGGAAGAAGTAAAAATACCTATACCATTCAAACTAATGGGGTTAAATGATGCTTTAGAGAATAATTTTGCTTGGATTACCCCTCAAAACCTTTTTGATGAAAATAACAAACCTAGAACAAAGGAAAAGAGAAAAGCTGAACCTTGCATAGGAAGAATAGAATGCATATGTGATAAATTTGCCAACCTTTTTTTGGCTCGTAATATTGATAATACCTGATTCTTGCTTTTTGCCTAGCTAAAAGGTGTTAAAGAGAAGCGCTTATGGTTCCTTTAAAAAAAACGTTTATGGGAGGCAACCCATTTTTTTTTCTATTTTTTGTTGCTTTTTGTTGAGTCTTGTTTGTTGTTGCTTCTGTAACAACTCCTTTGTATCCTTTTATTTTCATTTTTGTGACAAGAAGAGCCTCTAATTACAATAAAGTTCAAAGTTTTGGTTTGTTGTACAGAAACAGATTTCTGTGCTTCATTGTCGAAAATGTTTAAAATTACAAGAACGACGTTTGGATCTGACATTTTTTGTGAATAAACCTGAGCTTTTTTATCTATCTTTTATTAGTTTTGAGTTTTCTGATTTAAGCTACGTAAGTGCCTCGAAAAATTTGATCTTTACAGGCTGTTTTGTTTTTGACAGATTCTGTCTTTATTTTATATTCTCTCTTTCACGAGCGTTGAAAGAGATTATCTAGGTGTGGAAAGCAGCACATAAGGCTTAGTAACAGTAGCTAATGTTAAAATGAGTTCTTACAATGTGTCCTTGCAGAACCGAAGTGGATTTTTTTTAGTACTAACCCCTCTAATGAAGTTTATGAGAAGTTTTGTGTGAAGGAAGTTTTCAAGTGTCAAGAGAGAAATGATGAAAGAAGATCAAGAAGGGATAAAAGTTCAATCTTGGATAGGTCCCCATGGAGCCCCTCTGCAATATTCAAGAAGTCACAAGCATATAAGTTTGGGGATGCCCAAGGCATTCACTTCTTCATCAACAATTATCAAGTTTTCTCCCATGAAACTATTTTTTATTGCTTCACATATTATGTGCTGTTCTTGGAGCATCATTTTTGTTTTGCTTTCAGTTTGTTTTTGTTTTATTTGCTGGTCATTACAATGTTCGATCCTAGCATTCTTGTTTGGAAGAGAGACACGCTCCGCTTTTCATTAGAATATTCTTGTGCTTCACTTATAATTGTTGAGTGTTCAGTTTTCATTTTGTTTGTTTTTAGCTCTTGTTTTTCATGTATATCTTGTTCAGAGCTATTAGTTTCTTTTATAGAAATTGCTCTCTTGCTTCACTTATATTTGTTTGGAGAGTTGTTTAAATAAGTTGAATTTTGTTTGGTTGTAACAGAAAATGTCATGCATGTGGTAATGGTATAAAGAAAAAGCTTACATAGTCTTGTAGATCATTTGTCTTAAATAATCTGATACTTATCAATTGTTTTGAGATATTTGTGTATCATGTAAGTAAAGGCTCATTAGTGAAGAACTATCGTTAAAGCTTGAAATTCTTTAGTTTTTCATACTTGGTAGTTCTAAAAGTCTAGATATTTTCTCATCAAAAGTTTGTTTGGTTGACAAGCAAGACAGTGTGGAGTCTTATAGTTATTCTTAATGTATATTATATGATTATTCATGTAGCGGTTGACATTATGTGTTTGCTAAAAAACCTTGCTAGCCCAAACTCTGTAAGCGGGAATACTGCTTGTGCATCCAAAACCTTGAGCTAAAATCCATGCCATTTGTGTCCACCATACCAAACCATACATGGTATTTCTCCTGACATTCCAAGTAAAATTTTCATGCGCTACCTTTAAGCTTTCAAAATGATTATTTCTTCTTTTTTGTGTCTCTATTTTTATCTCATGAGGAAGTGGTAGATAATTCATTATTTACCTTGTTAAACACGCTTTACCCTTGACTTGCATGGTTCATCTGCATGTCTTTAATACTGCAAAAAGAACTGGCATTTGGGTAACCAGCCCATCAAAAGATAAATTACAACATAACCAAAAACTCTCCTCACAATTTGTTCCTGAATATGCAGTCAAACATCTGCTTGTGTAAACAAAGGAGATAGAGGAATGATCTGCTTGCTGCAGAAATAACGTTCCTCAATGGGAGCCGCTCTTAAAAAGCTTGTTTAACATGTGTAAATCTTGAGTTGTCTATTGCCATTCGTTGACAAAAGTTGTGCACCTCTCTTATATATCTATATGTTTTCAAAACTAAAAACTCTAACACACGATTAATCCCTGCTTCCCTTTGCGAAGAGCCTTTCTTTTACTTTTATGTTGAGTCAGTTTTTCCCATTCCAACCCTTTTCTCCACAAGCAAACACTAGTGTTAACCCTGGGTACAAGTCTATTTATAAGTTATATTTATGTCTAACTATTATTTGTATTGACCTTATCCATGAGATTAATATGTTGAAAGTTGAAGTATTGCTGAAACTTGAATCTTCTTTTGTGTTGGTCAAACAATTTTGATAAGAGAATATTGCTTGGTGAGCTACCACTTATGTCAAACTTTATGGTTTCATGTCTCCAAAGTACTATATATTCATGGAAAGTTTTTTTTGTATGATGCAACTTGCTTACTCATTGTTTACTTTAAATCAACTACAGGCAATTGTTTTGGATCACTTTATTTCAGTTCATTTGTTTTACATTACTATTTGATCAAGATTGTGTTGGTAACATGTCACTTCAAAAATTATTTTGGTTATTATTCACCTACTCGAGTACGAGCAGGAATTAAGATTGGGGATGCTGATACGTCTCAAACGTATCTATAATTTTTTATTGTTCCATGCTTGTTTTATATCAATGCTGAAAGGACAAGGATGTCGCCTAGAGGGGCGGTGAATGGGCGATTTAAGACTAGGAGGTGAGTTTTTCCCGTTGGGGACCGTCTAAAGGGCCCTACCATGTCAAAACCCCATACGGCAAAAGGCCATGTGATGGGTATTGTACGAAGTGCTTGAGCTGGCATATGATCTTGCCTGGCGTATCTTTGGCATCCATCGCACACTCTGACAATCTGCTCAGCGTCTGCTAGCGCCGTTAACCAGAAGAAACCATGTCTGAACGCCTTTGCCACCAAAGATCTTGACGAAGCATGATGGCCACAATCGCCTGCGTGAATTTCGTGCAAGATTTTTCGTCCTTCTTCTGGTGATACGCATCTTTGGAATGTCCCCGCAACGCTGCGCTTGTATAGCTCATTGTTTATTATTGTGTAGGCCTTGGATCGCCGTGTTATTTTGCGCGCCTCTACCTTATCCTCTGGTAGCACTCCGCGACTTAAATATGCCATGTATGGCTCTGTCCATGCTGGCTGTTCATGCAGGGCTGCGACTAAAGTTGAATCGTCTCTGGCTCTGCGATGTCAATCTCTGCTGGAGGCTTAACTGATGGGTTATGCAACTCATCCAAGAAAACATTGGGCGGGACTGATTGTCTATTGGATCCAAGCCGAGACAAGGCATCTGCTGCTTCATTTTGTCGTCGATCAATATGTTCAACTTGGAAGCCAGTGAAGTGTCCAGCAATTCTGTCCACCTCTCTTCTGTATGCAGCCATGTTTGCATCCTTACTGTCCCATGTTCCAGAAACTTGTTGAGCTACCAAATCTGAGTCTCCAAAGCAACGTATGCGACTGACATTCATCTCCTTTGCTATACGGAGTCCGTGAAGCAATGCCTCATATTCTGCCACATTGTTTGTGCAATTGAAGTGTATTTGGAGCACGTATCTTAGCTTGTCTCCCTTGGGGGAAGTTAGTACAACTCCAGCCCCCGAGCCTTGTAGCTGTCTCGACCCATCGAAGTGCATGGTCCAGTATTTTGTTTCTGCCATGGTGGGAGCGACTTGAATTTCTGTCCAATCATTGATGAAATCTGCGAGAGCTTGCGACTTAATTGATGTGCGCGGCTCGTAACTTATATGGTGTGGACCCAACTCGATCGCCCACTTGGCTACTCTTCCTGTTGCTTCTCGATTGCGGATGATGTCTGCCAGCGGTGCCGAGCTGACCACAGTTATTGGGTGTTCCTGGAAGTAGTGCTTCAGCTTGCGACTCGCCATGAACACTCCAAACACTAGCTTCTGCCACTGAGGGTAACGCTGCTTTGAAGCCGTGAGCACTTCACTTACGTAGTATACTGGCCTTTGGACTGGGTACTCCTTTCCTGGCTCTTGTCTCTCTACAACCATCACGGCGCTTACGGCACGAGAGTTTGCAGCTATGTACAACAGCATGGGCTCTTTATCCTTTGGAGCTGCCAGAACTGGAGCATTTGTCAACTGAATCTTCAGGGCTGTTAAAGCTTCGTCGGCTTCTGAGTCCCAAACGAAGGTATCTGACTTTTTCAGCAATCTGTATAAAGGCAGGGCTTTTTCTCCCAGTCTTGATATAAAGCGACTTAACGCCGCGACGCAACCGGTGAGTCGCTGTACATCCTTGATCTTTTCTGGTTTTTGGAGGTCCATTACAGCCTTTATCTTGTCAGGGTTGGCTTCAATGCCTCTTTCTGACACTATGAACCCCAATAGCTTCCCCGCTGGTACTCCAAAGACGCACTTCGTCGGGTTGAGCTTCATGTTATATCTTCTGAGATTTGTGAAGTTTCTTCCAAGTCACTGATGAGATCCTGGCTACTTGCGATTTAATGACAATGTCGTCCACATAGGCGTGAACGTTGCGACCTATCTGCTCATGCAAGCAACTTTGAATGCACCTCTGGTAAGTCGCACCTGCGTTCTTCAATCCAAAGGGCATGCTTACATAGCAAAAGGCCCCAAAGGGTGTGATGAAGGATGTCTTTTCCTGGTCCTCCTTCTTCATCTTGATTTGATGGTAGCCTGAATAGGCGTCTAGAAAGCATAACAACTCGCATCCGGCCGTTGAATCAATCACTTGGTCAATCCTTGGCAAGGCAAATGGGTCCTTCGGACAGGCTTTGTTGAGACTGGTATAGTCAATGCACATTCGCCATGTGCCGTTCTTTTTCATAACTAGGACTGGGTTTGCCACCCACTCCGGGTGATATACTTCTGTGATGAATCCTGCGGCCAATAGGCGAGCTATTTCTTCCCCTATCGCTTTTCTCCTGTCGTCGTGGAAACGCCGCAGTGGTTGCTTTACTGGCTTGGCCAGGGGTTCACGTTAAGGCTGTGTTCTGCCAATTCCCTTGGTACCCCTGGCATATCTGATGGTTTCCATGCGAAGATGTCCTTGTTTTCCTGAAGGAAAGCGATGAGGGCCCGCTCCTGTTCTTTTCCATGTGCGCTCCGATGCTCGCCTGCTTGGATGAGTCGCCAGGAACAAGGTCTATCTGCTTGGTGTCTTGGGCCGCTTTGAATTTCATTGGTGGTTCAGATGGCGTGGTAACTACGCTCATATCATTGGGATCCACCTGCGACTTATAACTCTTTAGCTCTTCAGCGGCACAAGCTGATTCTGCGAAGGCTGCATCTCCTCCTCGCACTCTATTGCTTTTTCTCTATCGCCGTGCACTGTGATGACCCCTCTTGGTCCTGGTATCTTCAGCTGTAGGTAAACGTAGCATGGCCTGGCCATAAACTTGGCGAAAGCTGTTCGTCCGAACAGGGCGTGATACGGGCTCTGGAATTTTACCACTTCGAAGCATATGAACTCGCTTCTGAAGTTTTCTTCCGTCCCAAAGGTTACTCCCAGGGTTATCTTTCCCACTGGCTGTGCTGACTTTCCTGGGACGATGCCGTGAAATACGGTCGTCGTGTGTTGCAGGCTGGAGTCCATGAGCCCCAAGCGCTTGAACGTATCGTAGTACATGATATTTATGCTGCTTCCTCCGTCCATAAGCACTTTGGTTAGCTTGTATCCTGCTACATAGGTGCCACAACTAGCGCCAGCTTCCCTGGTTCTCGCACTTGCGGCGGTGATCGTCGCGACTCCAAGTTACTGCATGTTCTGACCATTTTAGCCAATTGGGGGTTGCTGGTATCACAGCGTTTACTTGCTGGCTTCTGCGGCCTAATTTCTCCTCCCTCTTGGAGGTGTTGATAACTATTGTATGGTACTGCCCCACCTGCCTGGGGTTACTCGCATTGTGCGGCCCGGCGCCTGAACCATGAGTCGCACCAGGGTTTCCTTCATGGTGGTTTCCCCTGTTGTGTTGGCTTTCTTCTTTCCACTTCTTGTAATAATTGCATTGCGCCTTGGTATGGTCTGCTGGTCGCCCGTCACCTCCCGTGTGAAGATCGCACGGCCGATTGAAAACTTCTTCCATGTTAATTGGACGAGAGCCGCTTCCTCGGCCTCTTCCTCGTTGGCCCCTGAAACCTCCACGTGTGTTGGCGACAAGCCCAGAGTTCCTTCTTCACTCTTGCGCTTGTTTTGATTCGCGTTGTTGTGGCTAGTTTGTTGCTGTTGAGGCTTGCTGATATTTTTCTTTCCTTCAACAGCGACCTTCTCCTCTTCTCCATCTGACGCATCTCTGGTCTTGTCCGAGCCAGCGTATTTGTTAGCCGCAGCCATTACCTCGCTGAGACTCTTGACCTTATCCTTCATGCGACCTAGCTTATGGATCAGCGGCTCGAACTTACAATTTTTCTCCATGACCAGGACGGCTGAACTTGGTGGTATATTATCTGAAGAGTGTATTATTTCTGCCACCCTTCTCATCCAGTGGCGGCTTGATTCGCCTTCCTTCTGAACGCAACGCTCTAGATCTTCTATATTGCAGAGTCGCTTGCAGGTTCCTTGGAAGTTTTTGACGAAAGCATCTTTCAGTTCTTCCCAGGTATTTATGGAGTTGGGGGTAGATTTTGTAGCCATATGTGAGCCGCGCCCTCCAACATCATGTTGAGGTACCTTGCGCATATCTCTTCTGAAGCATTTAAAATACTCATCCCCATCTCGTAGTTGTTTAGCCAGGTGGTAGGATCCATGCTGGCGTTATAGTTTGCCACCTTGCGTGGTCCTTTGAAATCTTCAGGGAAAGGTTCCGATCTGATCTTCTCAGTGAAACATGCCGGACCCTTGAGTCGCGAGGACAAAGCTGTGGATGTGCCCGTGGGGTTGTTAACTTCCACGAGCCGCGTCTGCATCGTTGGCATGATAGCCTGTGCTTCTGCGGCTTGTTCCTGCTGCCTCTGCGCGACCCTTGATATATCCTCGGTGGCCTGCTTTGGACGCTTCTTTCTGCTGCAATCCCGCGGCTGGCCGGTACGGGGGCTGCTGTCCCTCGGCTTCTGCCCTGTTGGCCTGTTGTAGGACAGCAGTGCTCAACATCTGTATCGCACGCCGTGCTTCAGTGTTGATTGGGTCGTCGCCTGTTGGTACCATCTGTGTCAAGATATTAGCCGCAGCATACATGTTATCGACCGGGCTTTGGTAGTGGCCTTGTGGGGTGTGAAACCTCCTTGGTTGTTGCGATGGTAGTTGCTGGGCTTCGTGGACAATTGATGGTTCCAAAATCTTGCGACTGGTTGGACTCTCCAGCAGCTGGAGTGGGTGGAAGTTCTATCGTTGGTTGAGTCGCGCGCGCTGCGCCTGCGAGTCAACTTGTCTTTGAGTCGCGGCGAGCGCGGCTATCCTTTGCCGTTCCTGTTGGATTCCTTGGTTCACCTGTTCGAGCCTGTAGCGCTCTTCTTCCATCCTCCGAACCTCGTACAGGAGCTCGGCCCTGGCGGCCTCAATTTCTGTTGCGCGGACAGCGGCGTTTGCGGCTGACACCGGGATAAGTAGCGGTTGCCGGGGGTGCCAATCTTTCGGCTTCTCCTGCAGTTCCTGACGTACTTGCACCTCCGGCCATGTAGACTCCAACTTGTGCCGCCTCTTGTTCTGACACTGGTGCGTAGTCCCAGTAACTTTCTTCAAGAGCAGGTATGATGGACCCAAATTCTTGTGAGTCCATGCTCTCCAGGGACTCTTCTTCATCACCGGCGGCTTCTTCTGCTGAGTCGCCTTCTTGGGCTGAGCTAACAGATCCGCCGCCAATGAAACCGACGAAGACGTTGATAGATCCAAACGGGATGATGCGACGGTCTCCAGGTAATCTTCTTCTGGTCCCCAGCTTGAATCGTCAATGAGAGGCAGCCATCGACCGATGATGTGGCCAATGGCGAGATCTTCAGCTCCTTTCATCGATCCTGCGCGGAACGTGACGCTCTTGACCGCAGGCCCCACGGTGGGCGCCAACTGTCGTGGGTTTGTCACGTCAGATGTCATGGATGACTTCGTAGGTGTGGGATTTGCGCGAGTCAATCGTCTCCGAGCTTGGGATCGCAAGAACAAGGACGAACACAGATTTACCCAGGTTCGGCCCCTCAATGTGAGGTAAAGACCTACTTCCTGCCTACCCTAGATTGGTATTGATATGATATATGTGGTGTTACAATGGAGGCGATCCGATCTGGGTACTCGCCGTAAGAACTAGGATTTTAGGGCTTGATCGCTTGACCCGTCTAGGTCCTGCGAGTCCTCTTTATATACACAGAGGCTCGCTAGGTTACATGATTTCTACACGAAGCCGATTGTCTTCTTGATCTCCAAGGCAAGTTTTACCACCGACCTTCTGGAGCCTTCCTTCGGCAGGCCGCGATCCTTGACCGGCCCATCTTTACGCGGCCCAATAATAGCGTGATCATGAAGATGAAGTCGCCGTTTTGGCTTTGAATAAGTCGCGGGTTAATTATTCCCCCGACAAATGGTGTTCTTCTTTTTGGGCGAGCTACCAAGCTGGAGGTAGGTGGAGGGCATTAAATAGCCCTCACAAAAATCTGGCCGTTGAGACATTTTCCCGAGCCAGCGGTAGTACCGCTGCGCTGGGCGGTACTACCGCTGGCGCCTTCTGCGCCGCGGTCAAACCAGCGCGCTGACTGCGCCTTGAAACCTCATGAGCGGTACTACCGCCCGAAGTGCCGGTAGTACCGCACATGGCCTTCCGAACCTCCTTTGGGCGGTATCGCGAGCGGTACTGCCGCCTGACTTTTGGCAAGTAGTACCCAGCGGTACTACCGCCCGAAGGGGCGGTACTACCGCCCGAAGACAGAAACAACTCCTTCTCTTCCTTTTTTCGATGCGAGATTAACGGAGATGTCTGCATAAACCTGATCACACTTAGACAAGGAGTTAGGGGCACATGTTGTATTGTCAACATCACCAAAATATGAGTAATAGCAAATCATGCTCTTTCACCTGGGAGGCGGAGCTTAAACTAAGGGTCACACTCACGGCCAATCATAACGCTCGGTGCCGCAATGCTGATGCCAATAAGGCAACGGTGGAGATGGCGGTCGTGTTGCAAGCGCTCAGCAGTGGCGCAAGTGGAAGCCAAGGGAGCACTATCGTTGTGGGTAGTGCGTGGCTTCAGATCCAAATTACTATGCAGAGGGCGTCGTGGTGACTCTGTGTTTATCACGGTTCTCCCATGGGATTTGTAAGTGATACTGCCTTTGACCCAAAACGTCATTCTCTCCCCTATTTTCGGAGGTCAAGTTAGCCTCGGCGTCGGCCTCAACCACTCCTACTCTAGCTCTCCAGCCTCTCGGAGGGCGTCAACTTCATTTTCCAATGAAATTCGCTAGGCCAGCCGCCAGTGTCTCTTTGGCACGCCGAGCGATGGTGCCGGCTGTGCCAACGGGCCCGCAAGGAGCGTGTACTACGCCAATGAGGTATGGAAACTGACGCTATGTGTTTGTGTGAATAGCATGATCATAGATTGACATACACATTATATTTGTATGCACAAAATGAATGTTCAACCATCTTCTCCAGAATGATCCGACATGGTAGCCGTTCCGAGGTCGATGCCGAGATCGTCACTCTAGTATGTAAAGAAGAAGAGGTCATGGTACACGATGTTGAGACCAGGAAGACCTTGGAAGACGAGTGCTTATGTGAGCCTTGGAAGCTTGTGAGCCATGACCCATTACCAACGCCAACCAAAACCTAGGGAAAGTATTGGAAGAGGACCGCCGACCAATTCAGTGAGACTAAACATATGGTGAGTTCGACAAAATGCATATGGACCACAATGACAGTGCTATGTCCCTTAGGTGGAGACCATACAAGTTCATTGCAACAAATTTCTTGGAGATCTCTAGCAAATCCGTGGAAGAAATTACACTAGAAGAAAAACGGCTTTTGCCACGATTTTCCCTGTCATCCTTGGTATATGGACACCATCTACCACATATTTTGGTGGTTTTTTTTATTTCGTGGTAGATGTGCACCATCTACCATGAATTACCGAAATCGTGATCTATACTCCGCCGGATGCTTGGCCTGGTGCCGATAGCCACGGTCTTCACAAGTTTTCATGGAAAAAATTAGGTTCTAGATTGGGCGTGTGACTTTTGACTCTGATCGTCATCCTGCTGTCATCTGAAGCTGATGGATCCACCATGTCAGAGACATGGAATACTGATGATATGATTCTACCTGACTTTATTCGGTTGCTTCGTTACTTGAAGGTTGCACGCGATGCAGGTCTAGCCAGTTGTTCCACCATGTTAGTGACTTGAATTTTGTGACCACATTATAACATACTTTTAGTTTAAATTTGAATTACTTTCGATTCATATAAGTGAACTCATTTAATGCATGAAATATAGCTAAAAATCTCAAAAATTCAAAATATTCAGGGATTGTGCATCCCATATGATATAATTTGTTCAAAAATTAGCAAAAGTTCGATTTGGAGTCTTATTTGTGGTACCTATTTCTCAAAGAAAATGGAAAAACTGTAAAAATATTGGAATGTTGCTTTGGCAATCTTGTTCACGATGTTAAAACCCATGTTTTTGCCAAGTTTGGTCAGGATAGCACTAACTTAGCCATATACATTTCCATGCCTTTGGTCATTTGCGTGAAAGTCACGAGTCAACAATGAACTGATCAAAATCACAGCCCTCGCTTTTCCCCCTTTCTCTCTTCTCTCCCCAAACCCTAAATCTCTACGACGCTCTCTCGTCGCCCCACTCCGCCGCACCTGTTGTTGGGGATAGGCCCAAGAGGCGATAATAATAGTTTTTAATATCTGTTTCATAATTAATGTTTATGTTTTTATGCTATAACTGCTATGGTGTCCAAATAACGGATTCAGAGGAAAACTCATATACACGTGTTGAAACATGAATTTAGACAAGTACCCTAGTCTTACCTCTTAGACTAACTTATTGATTGCATGATGACTTTGTTTTCCTGGTCATGGGCAAAAGCTTGTCGGCATCGATGAGCACATTGTTAGCGTAACATTGTGGCTGGGTAGACCCAACTAGATGACATGCTATGAAATATTTTTCTTATTATCAAGAAAGATTGACGTATTCATATGTCCTTAGACCATGAGGTTATTAGGATCGTCCATACTCGAAAGGTTATTTTGGTTCTGTCTAACATCACACTGTAACTGGGTGATCATACGGATACAACAACTTCTCGATAACACAGAAAATGTGTACTGATCTCAATGTTCCAAGATTGGAAATTGCTCCTGTGACAAAAGAGGGATACAACCTGGGCCCACTCGATATAAAGGTATCCATTATATTCTGTAGACAAGGCATGATATTTGTCATGGGGATACCGGAATATGGGAACAATTAAAAAGGAACATATTGACAACGAGGAGAACAAGATACCATTAATAAGAGTTGCTTCAGAAGATGAATATCTCACCTATTTATTATTGAGCAAAATCGTATAACGGTGGGAATCAATGTGGGCGTCCATGGCTCCGCTATTGATTATTGATAAGAAAATGTTCCGAGTCATGTCCAATCGTTATCGAACCTGTATGAACACACACCTAAGTTAGCTATGGTCTTGGTGTATTGGAAGGTTTGGAACAAGAGAGAGTGTCACCAGAATGGTTCTGACGTGATCGAAATAATTCAGAAGAGTTATGGGATGCCGGGAACGTCCCAAAACATCCAGAAAGGGTCTTAGATTTTTCTGGATTATTTCAAAAAGATTATGATATTCAAAAAATAACATGGAGAATCTGTTGGCTGCTCCTACTGAGTTAGATCCATGTGGGAGAAGCCACATGGTCCCAACTCCCACCTCAGGGGTCGGCCTCTCTTTTGCTTGCTCCCCAAGAAGGAGGGAGCAGCGACAAGGCGTGGGATGGCGGCTAGGGTTCGAGGTGCGCACACTAGGCTGGCCGGCCGGCCCATGTGGGGCTCACCAGGGCCGGCAGCGCATGAGGGAGAGGGGCTTGCCTCTCCTCCAAGGCTCCCCTCCCCCTCTCTCCTATAAAAGGAGACCCCCCGTCCCCTCTTGACACACCAGTTGAACTTGGGGTTTTGAGGTGTCCTCTTCCCGGACCTACTCTCTCTCTCTCTCTCCCATGTGTTGGGATCTCCACCTCTTATACACCGGTAGAAATTAAGTCATGGACGATGAAGTTCTACTGGACATGAGTTGACTTACTTGTGCAAACTCTCGGAGGGATCACACTATTGATCCTCGCTCGGTTGGACCCAGAAGGCTGGACGCGGGGATTCAGCGACATTCTCATCTCTAGGCTTAGCTGTCAGAATCTTCATCAGGCTACAACGACATCGACTTCCGCTACAGGGTGTTGGTATGATACTTGATCTATCCTCCCGCTTGTAGCTTCATAGATATATCTTCGTAGTTACGTGTGAAGTGAAAATTTTGAATTCCATACACGGAACCCTACACTTGCCTCATCCGGTCGACCCTTAGTAGCTCGCATCGAACCCTACACCTTACTAACAGAGAGAGACACTCGACGGTGCTCCCGTGTCGCCCCAACCCAATGCCCATCGCACTGAACCCCAGAACTCGCTGATACAGAGATGGATAGTTTTACGTGCAGAAGCGCTATCTGCAACAGCTCTCCAACGCGTAGCAACGGTGAGTCGTTGTATATTTCCCTAGCTGCATACAGAGACAAGTCGCTGCAATATGCTTCATCCAAGTATTGCGAATGCAAGGTGAAGTCGAAAGCTTCAAGGTGAATTTCTTGGAGCGATGGCAACACAGGGAGGAGATATTTTAACTGCACAAAGGTCTGAGCCAATGTGTTTTTCTTAATTTTGTTTTGCTACATTCTGAAATGATCTTATTGACTGACTTGTGGTTATTGAAATAGGTTGGTGGTTACAGATTCTTTGAATGCGCTGACCCTAAAATTCCCATGTTCTTGAAGCCACAACTGATTTATTTACATGACATGGTGCGTCGTCTCAAGTGAGAAAATGTCGCACGTGTTTGTTATGCATAAGCATACACAATATGGAATGAAGAGTTGCTGGAGAAGAATGCTAGGAATGACGAATTGCTTAAGAAGAAAGATATGCAAAGTGAGAACATGAAGAGAGAGATTTGTAATGAGTTGTATTCTGGTCCTGTTAGTGGCACTATTTTTTATATTTGTAAATTTTCAAGTTTGATCATGATGATGTATTGTGATGTGTTCTGATAGTACTTGCTATGTTTCAATTTAGCAAATTTTTGCCAAAACTTGGACCAAAAAATAAAGCATGCAGAATATTTTGAAATTTTAACACAACAATAAGCATGTCATTGGACTTATCTGGGAAATATTCCCATGTTTAGACAAAAACACTGACAAATTCTTCCACTTTTCATGTCATGTCCAAATTAGAATAAAACGAAAGTTCAACATACACATATTCACCTCTACTCTCTAGCATAGAGATGTCAATTCTTAAATTTGACACACTTTGCCACAGCTAGACAATAAAACTTCTACTATAGAGATAATAAAACGGAAGTTCAACAAACATCTACCATCGATGGCAACTATGACAACTGCCAACATGTATCTACTTTTCTCCTCTACCTTCACTTCAAGTTTCTGTATCAATCTTGCTTTCTTTTTTCCATCTAGTTTAAATTCTTCTACCACTTGCAAGATCAGTCTCAAAGGTCACCATTTCCTTGCCAAGAAGCTTTGAATTGTTCTTTTCTTTCTCAATGGTACGCTTCAGCCTAACAATCAACTGGTTGTTACAGACTAATTCAACTCCCAAACTAGCCACCCTCTCCTGCATTGAAAGCTTCTCTCAACCTCATGGAGTGTCTTCTTCTTTGAAAGCAATATACATCGCATCATAGATACCATGTTAAACTGTAAAATTTCCATCAAACACTTGAAATCACTTGAAAAACAACTAAATTAATATTTCTATGAGCAGAAGGCGCCTCCATTTCCTGCGAAAAACGAGATGGTGACCGTGGCCAAGACATGGTCTATTCCCCGCTATCACGCTGTACCCTCTACAGCAAGGCATTTTACGACAAAGTACAACTGCAATATAGGGGTTCAAGCAGCCATTGAATAACGTAGGGCGTAGTAAGAGAGAATAGCTCACATACCACTTTGGAGATGTTGTGCGGCCAGTCGTCAGAGCCGTTGACTCGGGCTGGATTGGGTAAGCGGAGCAGTGAAATATAGCCTGTATTGGGCGCGTACAATAGACAAAGGAAGGAAGGTAGATGCGGTGGAGGTGCAGTGTCGCTTTTCGTCGCCGTTGGCGGATGAAGCCGGGGCAACGGGCACGTTCATGGGCGCGGCGGACACCATCACAACTGTGTGTGGGGGTCAGATCGGAGCTGGAGCGTTTCTAAATGAGACGACACAGCCAGGCGACCAATTCAGAGGTGCTGGGCGGCCAACCGTCGAAGCAGTTGATTCAGGATGGAGTGGGCAAGCGGTGGCGGAGCAATGGAAGTTGGACTGGGCGAGTATGACAGTCGAGGTAAGTGGGGAGGGGGGGGGGGGTAGATGCAATGGAGGTGCAGGGCCGCCTTTCATCGCCGTTGGCAGACGAAGTCGGAGCGGCGGGCACGGTGGTGGGCGCGGCTGGATATGGTGGTCATATCGGGGTTGGACGGTTGAAAATGAGGCGACACTGGCCCATGCCAACCCCACGTGTCTGCATTTATGCGGTCCCACTCACCACGACTTAAGGTAAGGGTAATCAACTTTTACAAGACCTTTGCATTTAATGCTGGTCCCACTGTCAAGACTCAACCAAGTAAGGGTCAAGTTTGACCGATGGAAACGTCCCATTTTGAAGAACTAAAGTAAGAAGAACTAAAATCGTGGGGCAAAATTAAATAGTAGTGAATGAAGTGAGGCTCGAAAATTTAAAACTGCTAATTAATGCCACTCTTAGGTGTCAAAAATGTGCAAAACAAGTTATATCGAACAAGACCACTACTATGTCGTAAGGGACCGTTGTTCATCACAATGTACATTGTGCATTGGAGTAGCAAATTAACTCGACAATGGTGAGTTTTTTCTCTCGAAATGGGGGTATACCCCAGCCTCTCCATCAAAGAGACGCATACGATGGCGAGTGGTGGACGACTTGCTTGGTAGTGTATCGGGCGGCAAGCAGTATGTAGAGCAGCAGGTTGCCGGCGCCGATAACCGTCCACAGCCAGAAGTAGTAGTCGAGGTGCCCTGCGTTGAGGTCCGGCGTCAGCCACCCGGGCCTCAACCGTGACACCGCCGTCACCACTGCCGTGTTGAGGTAGAAGCCCAGCGAGAGCGAGAGGAATGAGAGGGCGGAGCAGATGCTGCGCATTGACGCCGGTGCCTCCCCGTAGAAGAACTCCAGCTGAGCGATCCCGCAGAACACGTCCGACCCGGCCACCAGCACGAACTGCGGCACCTGCCACGCGATGCCCATCATCCTGCCCGCGCCGATGCCGTGCAGCCGCCGCCTCTCCACCAGCGCCGCCGTCCCCATCGCTACAACCACCAGAAACCGCCCCACGCCCATCCGCTGCAGCTGAGTCAAACCGGCGCTCCCGGCTGGCCCCCATCTCCTGGCGAGCGGCATGATGACGGCGTCGTGCAGCAGCACCCACAGCAGCATGAACGCCACCTCAATCGATACCATCGACGCCACCGGCACCTTCAACCCCCCGACTTTGTTGTCCATGGCCATGCCCTGCTGGATGAATGTCGTGGTCATCTGCCCCAGGGACGCCGCGTAGAGCACGCACGTCAACCAGATGGGCGCCATGCGCGCCAGGATCTTGACGCCCTCCACCTCGCTCACCGTGCACAGATCCCATGGGCCTTCCTTGCCGAGCTGGGTGCCCTTCACCGCGGCCTTGTCCAGACACCTCAGTCCTTTAGTGTGCGCCAGCTTCTGCAGGTCGTCGTCTCCCGCCACCTCGTGCAGGCCATGTCCGCCGTGATCCGCAGCTGGCAGCTTGGTCTTCCTCTTCCTTAGGGATACCACAAACACCCTGAGGATGTCCTTGAGCGGGCTGCCGGTGGGGAGCTGCGCCCTGTACCAGGGCGTGCCGGCCAGGAAGCCCGCCGCCGCCAGGAGCAGACAGAACGCGGAGACGCTGAAGCCGAGCGCCCAGGACACGTTCTGTTGCAGCCACGAGACGAGCGTCCCGGCGATGAAGATGCCGAGGTTGATGGCGCCGAAGAACCAGGTGAAGAAGGACTGCTTCCTCCGCACCTCCTCCGGGCTGCCGTCCACGTCGTACTGCTCCGCCCCGAACGGGAGTAGCGCCGACTTGACGCCACCCGTGCCGATGGAGGTCAGGTACAGCGCCGCGAAGAAAACGGAGAACTGCTTCCCGGTCGCCGGTGGGCACGAGATTCCCTCGCAAGACGCTGGCCGGAGCGGCGAGACCCCCGCGGATACTGGGAGTAGCACCAGGCCCTGCATCGCATCAATTTCAGCCCCACTTGCTTGACAGAAGTCACAGAATCACGAGTGATGACTAAGAGGATAATACTGACGGCGAGGTAGAAGAGGAGCGACGCGACGATGGTGTTGTATTTTCCCCAGCAGCTGTCGGCGAGGAAGGCGCCGATGACGGGGATGATGAAGGTGGTCCCGTTCCAGGTGTCGACGTGGGCGGCGTTGAAGGCGGTGGTGCCGTGGAGCACGGTACCCAGGTAGACCACCAGATTCAGCGCCACTCCGGAGAAGGCGATGCTCTCCAGCAACTCGAAGCCTACACACAGTCAATCAGTCCGACAGTCGCTACTAGAATTGATGCCGGATGGAGAGGAATGACTCAAACGTAACGTGTGTCGTCAATGGTGAGTTACCTAGAACAATGGCAGGGCCTTTCCAAGTGAAGGGGCGGGGTTGCCTCGTGGTCGGCGCCGACGACGAAGATCGAAAAGACAAGGATACGTCGCCGGATTCCAGTTTGGCCATCTCTTGACCCTTAGCCGAGGGCTCCATCTGCATCCGATCGGAAAACAAGACGAGGCCGGATGGATTCCTGCGGCGGTGACAGCGGTTAGTACTGATCGATGGTCTGACAGGTAGGCTCGGAGAGTAGAGCATAGATGGAATGGCAGGAAAGGCAGGGCAGTCGCCAGCGGTACGAAAACGAATGAAATAATAACTGAAATGGCAGTATATCAGGGAATGGATATGCAAAAATCTCTTCGAATTGATGAGCTTGATCGACTTTGCTGAATACGAATAAAAGTCAAAACTAGAGGACAAAATTAAGGAGCGCATTCGCAGCTAGCGAAGCATCATCTCATTTGGATCGACCTCGGCCCCTTCAACGAAAAACGCGGGCAGCGACAACCATGCAACGTCCGCTCGTGATGCGGCCATTGCCATTGCCAGCCGGCCAATTCACGAGTGTCAACCAGCAAACTGGATAGAAGATACCAGAGGAAATTGTGGAAGAAACTCCCAAAAAACTGCCGCGTACGTACCTACTACCTCCGGCAGTGCAGGTGCAGGTGTTGGCCTCACTTGTACGTAGGAGCCGCGACGTTGGCGTTCATGGTTGTTGTTGTTGTTGAGGCAAAAGGCAGAGTAAGAGGAGAAGGCAATGTCATGTCAGCTTCCCTGGCAACCCAAGACACCGAACCACCGCAAATTCACCACGAAACTCCCATTTCAAGTAGCCATCCAGCTACAGCACAACCAACCGATCTATCTATCTATCTATCCGCCACCGATAATCTTCAATGCTGCTCTGCTCTGGCGATTGCCCGTCTGAAGCAAACATGATATGTATAGCTCCACTCCATTAGCTGTCTTTTTTTTTTTTGAGCTTCTTTGAGACGCTCTTCATTTGCAAACAAGGTATGAAGATATAATATCTTAATCTTGTTCGTTCATTAGCATGCGGGCACGATCAGTCTTACTGGAACTCTAGAAATAGTGCCAAGTTATGGGCGATGTTTCTTTTGAGAAATTTATTGGCGGGCTAGCTATCTTTGGACAAGGAAAGTTTCAAATAGATTTAATCATTTCTGTCTGGCATATTAAAGAACCTTGAATGGCTGCTCAAGGTTACCGATAAAAATAGTAGAGGAATTAATACTTTTAGTCCCATAACTTGCACGCTCGGAACAATTTAGTCCCACATCTTGCAATGTGAACATTGGTGGTACCACAACTTGCATTGCCAGGATTAATTAGTCCTTTTATTCCGAAACATGCCACGTCGGACGCTGACTGGACAAAAAATTTACACTTTAGTCCAGCAGAGTAGAATAAATTTCCGTCCCAAGTCCTTCCGCTCGTCAGTTAGGATTTGACGACATTTTTGCATTTCATTCCAAAGTATCCATCCGGTGATTGTACGGCGTGAATTCATCCTCAGCCCGGCCATCCCTTCCCCAACCCCGCCCTCCGACTATCCCTTCCTGTAACAGCCCAAAGCGTGAGAACGAGTGCAACACTCTCACCGAGTTCCTGCGCTCGCAGCCACCCACCTTTGCTGATGCTAAGGAGCCACTGGAAGCTGATGATTGGCTTCGTGCTTTGGAGCGCAAGTTCTCCGCGCTGCATGTCCCATTGGCTGAACAAGTCAACTTTGCCACCTATCTCTTGGTTGGTGCTGC
Organism: Poa pratensis; assembly: GCA_947311845.1. Classification (NCBI taxonomy): domain Eukaryota; kingdom Viridiplantae; phylum Streptophyta; class Magnoliopsida; order Poales; family Poaceae; genus Poa; species Poa pratensis. Next base: position 21,115,995 of record CAMZMU010000059.1, on the reverse strand, counting down.
TGGCTGTTGGTGGGAGAGCCATGTGGCTTTGTTTCCAGCCAACCATGTCTTCACGTGGGCTGAATTCCGCACTGCCTTCCGTGCTGAGTACATTCCCCAGCCGATCATGGACTTGAAGAGGAGGGAGTTCCTGGATTTGCAACAGGGACGGATGGACCTCCGCACTTATGGTCGTGAGTTCAACCATCTCTCTCGTTACGCCCCAAGGGACGTGACCAATGATGCTGACAAGCAAGAGCTGTTCCGCAAGGGTCTGACTCCGCAGCTCCGCTATGAGCTATTGCCCTTCAGGTTCCAGACCTATCAGGAGCTGTTCAACCAGGCTTCACCCTTGAGCAAGGAAGAAAGGAACTTGAAGCTTCCAAGAGGCCCGCACATGGGGATCACCAGAGTTCCTCGGGTTCTGAGAGCAAGAAGCGCAGGGTGTTTGTTCCCTACAGCGCTGTACCCGTGCTCCATTCATGCCGAGAGCCTCAGGATATAGGCCACCTCCTCCGCCCCCACTACTTCGACACTTGGGATAGGCGGAAGTGGGTACCGTCCTATGCTACCTGCTCCACCTGGAGTCACTTGCTACACCTGTGGCCAGGCTGGTCACTACTCCAGGGAGTGCCCCCAGAAGGCACCTCTCGCGATAACTCCTGCACGAGCCCCTGCCACTCCAACTGGCAAGGCTGGACCTATTGTGCGTGGTCGCCTGAACCACGTCTCTGTTGAAGAAGCTGAAGATGACCCCGGCGTTCTTATGGGTGAGTTACGAATCAACGGCAATACAGCTACAGTTTTGTTTGACTCTGGAGCATCGCATTCATTCATATCCATAGCTTTTGCAAAAGACCACAATATACCGTTCGAGAAAATGAGCCGTTCCTTGGTGATCGCTACTCCTGGTTCCAAATGGCAAACCGATGGTGTTACTCCTGAGGTCCAGATTAATATAGGTTCCTTGTCTTTTCCTTATGCCTTGGTAGCTCTGAAGTCCAAAGGCATTGATGTCATACTGGGCATGAACTGGCTAACCAAATACCGGGCTAATCTCGACTGTGCCGCCAAGACCATTACTGTGACCGCTCCTTCCGGTGACATTGTGAAGTATTGGCCTGCAACATCAATACCTCCGTCCGCCGTCGTACCCAGCTCACCTGAGATTCTCCTTTGCTTTATGGAAGGCGAATCCCCTCCGGAAATCCAGGACATACACGTGGTGTGTGACTTCCCGGATGTGTTCCCGGAAGAATTGCCTGGCATGCCTCCTGACCGAAGTGTGGAGTTTGTCATAGATCTACTTCCCGGTACGCTCCAATTTCCAAGAAGCCCTACCGTATGCCGGTGGAAGAGTTGGCTCTGTTGAAAGAGCAAATTGATCAGCTGTTAGCAAAGGATTTCATCCAGCCTAGCAGTTCACCTTGGGGTTGTCCGGTACTCTTTGTCAAGAAGAGGGATTCTACCGTGCCTCGTCTAGTCTCTGACTATCGACCGTTGAATGCGGTGACAATCAAGAACAAGTATCCTATTCCTCGCATCAATGATCTGTTGGATCAGTTAGCTGGTGCAACGGTATTCTCCAAGATGGATCTGAGGTCAGGCTACCATCAGATAAAAATCAGAAAGGAGGATATTCCAAAGACGGCATTTGTTACTCGTATGGCTCATATGAGTATACCGTCATGTCCTTTGGTCTCACAAATGCTCCAGCTACTTTCATGAGGCTCATGAACTCCATCTTCATGGATTATCTTGATAAGTTTGTCGTCATTTACATTGATGACATCTCATCTATTCCAAAACCAATGAAGAGCATGAGGAACATCTTCGTTTGGTTCTGACAAGACTTCGAGAACACCGCCTCTATGCCAAGTTCTCCAAGTGTGAGTTTTGGTTGGATAATCTTGTCTTCCTTGGTCATGTGATATCCGCTGGTGTGTGGCTGTCATTCCTGACAAGATTCAGTCCATTCTGGATTGGAAAACTCCAATGTCAGTCAAGGACATCGTAGCTTTCTCGGATTGGCAGGTTACTACCGCCGATTCATCGAAGGTTTCTCCAAGATAGCCAAGGCTCTGACTGACCTTCTCAAGAAGGATAAAAAGTTTGTATGGTCGGCCGAAGCTGAAGAGAGTTTCCAAACACTGAAAGCCAAGCTCACGTCCGCTCCTGTGCTTGTCCTGCCGGACACAAGCAAGGATTTCGTCGTCTTCTGTGACGCCTCTCTACAAGGCTTGGGTTGTGTATTGATGCAAGATGGCCATGTGGTGGCATATGCTTCTCGCCAATTGAAGCCGCATGAGCTCAACTACCCAACTCATGATCTAGAACTTGCCGCTGTGGTTATGCTTTGAAGCAATGGAGACCATACCTGTTTGGTAACCGTTGCGAGATCTTCTCGGATCACAAGAGTCTGAAGTACCTCTTCACCCAGCCGGATTTAAATCTCAGGCAAAGGCGTTGGTTGGAGTTAATCACGGACTACAATGTGAGTCTGAACTATCAACCCGGCAAAGCAAACGTCGTGGCTGACGCGCTAAGTCGGAAGTCCTATTGCAACAATCTGATGATTGAAAAGGCCAACCTGCCCTCATGAAGAGTTTGCCCGTTTGAACCTGGAAATTGTTCCCTCTGGCTACCTTGCAAATCTGGAGATCAAAGCTACTCTTGTAGACCAGATTAAGGATGCTCAGAAGCTGGATGAGGGTATCTGAATATCAAGAAGAACATTGCTAGTGGCAAGGCCAAATGTTTCTCGGAAGATGAATCCGGGTTGTTTATTTTGGTGACCGCTTGGTAGTGCCAAAGAACCGGAATTTGAGGGAGCTCATCCTCCAAGAAGCTCATGAATCACCTCTCTCTATTCATCCCGGTAGTACCAAGATGTACCAAGACCTTCGACCACAATTCTGGTGGACTCGTATGAAACGAGAAATTGCCAAGTATGTTGCTGAATGCGACACATGTCGACGGGTAAAGGCTGAACATCAAAGACCTGCCGGCACTCTCGCCCTATTGCAGTCCCGAGTGGAAATGGGATGAAATTGGTATGGACTTCATCACCGGGTTTCCCCGATCTCAAAAGGGCAACAATGCAATATGGGTAATCATTGATCGTCTTTCCAAGGTTGCTCACTTCCTACCAGTCCGTGATGATATACGGGCAAGTCAACTTGCTGACTTGTATTTGGCTCGTATTGTTCCATTGCATGGGGTCCCTCTGAGGATCATATCGGACCGTGGAAGTATCTTTGTCTCCAAGTTTTGGCAGAGTTTCCAAACTGCTATGGGGTCCCGTCTCAACTTCAGTACCGCCTACCATCCCAAACTGATGGTCAGACCGAAAGAGTGAACCAAGTGTTGGAAGACATGCTTCGGGCATGTGTAATCTCTTTTGGCAAGGGTTGGGAAAAGTATCTCCCTTTCGCGGAGTTCTCCTACAACAATAGCTATCAAGCTAGTCTGGGCATGGCTCCTTCGAGGCTCTATATGGAAGAAAATGCCGCACTCCTCTAAATTGGTCCGAGACCGGAGAGAGAGCACTCTTTGGTCCGGATGTGATCAATGAAGCTGAGGAGAAGGTTCGAATCATAAGAGAGAATCTGAAGATTGCTCAGTCTAGGCAGAAGAGCTACTATGATAAGCACCATCAGGAAATTCACTATGAAATTGGTGATAAAGCTTATCTCCGCGTCTCTCCCCTTCGTGGCGTTCGCCGCTTCGGAATCAAAGGGAAATTGGCCCTCGCTATGTTGGCCCTTTCACCGTTCTGGCCAAGCGAGGAGATCTTTCTTATAAGTTGGAGTTACCGGTCAAATTCCCAAATGTACATGATGTGTTTCATGTCTCCCAACTTCGCCGGTGTTTCAAGGATCCTATCCATGGGGTCAATCATGAAGAGCTAGATCTACAAGAAGACCTCACTTATCGTGAGCATCCTATCCGTGTCTTGGATGAAGCTGAAAGAAAGACCCGAACAAGACTACCAAGTTCCTCAAGGTTCAGTGGTCTCACCATTCCGAAGAGGAAGCAACTTGGGAAGAGAGTCTAGTCTTCGTGAGGAGTATCCCGACTTCTTTCCGCAACCTTAGAATCTCGGGACGAGATTCCTGTAACGAGGGTAGATTTGTAACAGCCCAAAGTGTGAGAACCTAAAAACCTGTTTAAAATTTTCGCCTTTGAGTTAATTGCATCATGGCATCTATGCATAGACATCTCTCTTTCGAGTTAACACAACAGTTGCTTTGAAATGTTGTTAAGTTGCTGAAACCAAATGCCCAATTGCTCTAGCGAATTTCAAACTATGAAGTCACTCAACCTCGCTCACCAAAGTTACTTTGACATTTTGGAATCGTCAAGGAAGTTCCCAGAATTCAGGGAATCCGGTAGCAGATCCGGAATCATCCGGACCTGAACCCGGATCTCACCCGGTGCCAGAACCGGAATATTCCGGGATCCATACCGGATGACCCAGAAAACGTCTTCTTCCTCCTGTAGCGACCGAGCCCTGCTCGTGTCGCACCAGCTCGCCATGTCCATGCCGCGCCGGGCCCCCTTTGGCCTCCACCTGCAAGGGGAACAAGCCCCACGAGCTCCCCTACCCTTATCCACTCCATTCCCCCCCCACTCTCTCTCCATTCCTTGCTCCCCACGAGCTCCACATCGCCGTGCCATGGCCGAGCTCGTCGCCGTCGATTGAAGCTTCCCCGAGCCTATCCAAGACCGCAGGAAGCTTCGCCTCGTCGTCCTCCTCCTCCCCGCCGAAGGAATCGACGCGGGAAGCCCCGCATTGTCGCCGCCGTGCTCGTCTTCCTCAACTCCAGCCACTGCACGCCGAGCACGATTTTGTCGCCGTTGAGCCGTCTCTGACCTCACCGAGCCCACCGCGAGCTCAGGGTGAGCACCCGCACCTCCTGGACCTCTCCATCCTTTCCCGTTTCGTCGCGTTCGTCGAACCGCATTAGGAGTAGCACGTTCCGTCGAGTTCGGAAAATCCGGTATCAGACCCGGATTTTTCTGGAATCTATACCGGATTAGCGATTTAGCTACTGGACTCGATTGTTTTCACCGGAATACACCGGTTTACACCCGGAAATATTTCCGGATAAATTAAATTCCGGTGCAAAACCCGGATTTCACCAGATCTGAAACCGGATCTGCCCCCGGTGCCAGACCCGGAAATTTCTGGACTGGGATCCGGAAAACCCCAGTTTACCCCTTTTCCCTCTGTAATGCATGCCAATCTTCTTTCCACTCCTAACACTTGTTACAATGATGTTAATCACCCTAAACCCTGCATTTTATCACATGATCATGTCATTCATATGCAAGTTAACAATACGTTCATCTATTCCAATTAACAAGTAAGAATGAACCTAACTCCGCGGTATATTCGAGATGCGCCCTCTAAGCATCCGAACTCCGTTTAGGTGGAATAGTTGGATCATCCTCTTTCCAGGGATTTAAAATGGTCATGTCATCATGTGTTTGCGCATTGCATTTCGCTAAACCTCGTGTGGTGATTGATTGTTTTTCCGTTGCTATGCCTCGATAGATCAAGCAGCCGGGGTTACTCCACAATACCCCGACGATCCGTACTACCAGCACGTTGGCAAGGCAAGCGTAATCCCCCCTCTGAGCATATCTTATCCTATTTTCCGCAAATATTTTCTCCACTATAATATTGCATGCGGTTCCAAATGTCAATTTGCTTGGATTAGAGTATCCTATAGTTGCATTAAGGTTCCGATGCCAATTACCTGTTTCCCCTCCTATTATCCATGGGATTGTACTGTTGGCCTGAAGTAATTAACTATGCAGTGTTGTTGCTTAGCCATGCTTAGTTAAAATGCTTAGCAGTCCGGTGGATGTTTCATGGTTGGAAACAGGTGATGAGATGTACAGATGATGGTGGAGAATTTGTGGTGACAGGTAATAAGATGCTTAAAGGTGGGGATGAGAGGCCACTTTGGTATGGTGGTGTTTTGTCTCACTCTCGCTGCCTAGGTGCGAGTTCTTTACCTCTTGAACCAAGAATGAGCGCGCTTCCATGCGGTGGGGTATATGGAGCCCTCGTCGACCGACTAACTTGTGGCGGACTACCGAGGGTCCTCTAGTTTGGCTTTCCATTTGCGCGTGCGTTGAAGATGGTGGCCAAGACTGAGATGAGGATGGTTGTGTTAGGAAAATAAGTGGCCGCGGGACAGGGTGCGAGAAGGTACCTCTTGTCCTACCGCCACTGATGATCCTGGGTTAGTCTCAAGCGAGGTAAAGGTTGTAACCGTTCCCACTCAGCCGGCTTTCCCTGGAAGAGAGCTACGTGTAGGCAATGAGCCGGGCGGTACCGAAGGTAAACACAGTGCACCCCTGCAGGGTTAAATCTTTTCGAAAAGCCGTGTCCACGGTTACGGACAACTTGGGAAAGGACGATAAGATCATAGAATAACTTCAACGGAATGATTAAAAACTGGGTACTAGAGGTACCATTCAAGATTGTAAGGTGAGCTTCCTCGAGGGTGATTCGGGGAGGTGCCTTTGATGAACAGGTACAATGTTGATGATGGTGATGACTGGTGAGAAATGTGATTCACGAGAAAAAGAGTTACTTCTTACCCCTCTTTTAAAAGTATTCTGAATAGTCGATGCCTTTGAGTTATGTTTTCATAAATAAAATCAGCTTTATGCAAAACAGCCATAAAACCTTGAAAGCCAATCATCGAGCATATATTAGCTCTTAATCTTGCGAGTTCGTCGAACTCAACGTCGTTTGCTTATTTTCAGGAGAGGACTTCACCGACCTCGAAGGTGGGTTCTTTGTGGACGTCGACGAGTAGTCTGGGGTTCCCAGGTGGCAGCTTGGGACATCCTGGAACAGCTGGCGCTGGATGTTTATCTGTAGGCCTCCTAGGCCATATTTGGATCTTGTTGTTTAGAACAACGTAATTCGCTTCCGCATGTTGTAATGTTGGGTCTGTGACCTCTGGTTGTCATTTGCTATCTTTCTCTATTATAAGAGTTGAACTATATGATGTTGTGTCGTAGAGTCTGTGATGTGCCAGTTGTTCCACAAGTCTTGATCTCTCTATTATGCTTTGATAGTGTGTCTGGTGGTATCGGATAACCGGAGACACAGTATCACGGTATAACAGTCGGGTCGGGGCGCCACACTTCCCCAACCCCGCCGCCGACGCTGTCGCAGATGCCTCCAAGGCCAAGCTCTGCGTCGAGCGCGACTTCCTCCACCTCTCCGCGCCCAAGCGTCGAGATTGTCCGGCGACAAATCCTCCATTGTCGGAGGCAAGAAGCCCCGCCTGGACTCCCTCCAGTTCTCGCTCTCCCTCCACTCCGACGGCCCCGGCCAGCCGCCCTCCCAGCAACAGCTCCCTTCCATGCTCCCGTCAGCACCTGCGTCGGATGGAGATCTCAGCGTCGTGTCAGAATCATCATGTTTACTGGAATCGTACGACGACGGCGACGACAAGTACAAGTCCCGGCGTTCCGGTGACGGCGACGCTCCACAGGACGGTCGGAGTGGTCCTTCGATCCATCGGAGTTGCCGTACATTGCCGTCAGACTGAGGATGGATTCACGCCGTACAATCACCGGATGGATACTTTGGACCGAATTGCAAAAATGACGTCAAATCCTAACTGACGAGCAGAAGGATTCGGGACGGAAATTTATTCTTCTATGTTGGACTAATTTGCAATTTTTCGTCTAGTCAGCATGTTTCGGACTAAATGGACTAATTAATCCTGACAACGCAAGTTGTGGTACTACTGGTGTCCACTTTGCAATATGTGGGACTAAATTGTTCGCAGCGCACAAGTTGTGGGACTAAAAGTGTTAATTCCTCAAAATAGTATAACGCATTTGTGTGAAATTACATTTGTTTTTTATTCTTTCAAAAATCGGGAGAGTTCTATCTCTGCAAAAACCACTTTTATCGTGAAATCTTTCTCCGAAGTATTACATAGTAAAAATAATACTGATACAAACCTTAACCAAATCAATAGAAAATACATTTCGCACATATGCAATACAAATCATATTGCTAGACCAGCATCCTTGGTTGAATATATCTCGAGCTACCGTCTCAAAGTCGTTATACCGGACCCGGTTGTACCGGCCCCAAATCCCAATTATACCGGCATAGGAGAATGGACATAACGGTTGGATTTGGAGCCCCCTATAAAAGTCACCCTTCTTTCTCCAGAAGCAAGCACGGCATTTTACCTCTACTCCGTTGTTCTAAAAATTAAATCGTTGAGATCCCGAGGTTGTTACGGAAAGAAAGAAAGAAAGAGAGGCGGCGGCCTAGGGTTTCAACCCTAGCCGTCGTCACCGGCGCCATCTGCATCTTCATCGTCGCCCTCGTCTAAGAATTGACGGTTCCTCGGCTCCTCTAGTTGCCGCTCTGGCACTAGGACGGGTGGGGACCTCGGACCTGCGCAGGGCGTTATACAAAGGTCCTTAATGTTAGAGCTTGGTTTTGGTTGTTTTCTTCTTCGTCAATGGAGATGGCTTCGTCTGCAATAAGTGATCATCCGCGTTTCGTTCGACGGCGTGATCTCCTCCCCGACGTCAATGGTGGCTTTGGAAGATTAAGTTTGTCTAGATATGGTTCTTCAAATCTTGCTTCGCCAGATCAATCTTGGATTGTTTCTTATGGTTGCCGCGAGGAGGATTGTCCTCGCAATATCTATCCCGACTACTGCGTCTTCGGCAATGGTGATTCGTTCTCTCGGCTCCCAATGACGTCGACAAAATGGTTCGGTTATTTGTCCCTAGAATATCAGTGGTGGTGCTCTTGCCGATGTTGCTTGATTAATTTAATGGTTGTGTGCGTGCACAAAGCCTTGACATTGTGGCTCAAAATTAAAAGGGGAGAACCTTCGTTGGTATTCACAGGTCTGTAGTTTGGTGTATTCGGCATTGTTTTACGGCTGCCTTCAGAAAAATACAAGATTGTGTCATGGAAGAAGAAAGGGTTTGAAGATCTCATAGATTTGCTCGTCTCTTTTAGTATTGTTTTTGTAATCGATGTAATCATGTACTCTTTGCTGATTTAATATATATGGTAAAATTCAAAAAAAAATCGTTGAGATCCCGACTCTCTTGCTCCAATCTTATTAAATCTTTGAGAAGTGATAGAGGAGGTCTGGATATATGGTTTCTCCAAAGTAACTTCATTTCTCCCTACTATTTTTGGTTGATTTTGGTACTCTTGGGTTTCAAGCGTTTTCATGAAACCCTAGACGGAAGAGTTGTCTTGGAGCTCGCCCTTGCTGGCGAGGAGTTTCAGGATATTGTTGGGAGCCTCCAATTAGGTTGTGGGGATAGCCCCAATCTTGTTTGTATATGTTTGATTTGCTCCTTCAAGGACACCTCACAGTGGACGGTGGCACTCCGCCTTAGTGGATGGACGAGGAGAACAATGTGAGCCATTGTGGCTACTAGGGATCATTGTGAGTCCACGCTCTCTAGTGGAGGCTAGCTTGTCTCGGGAAGTGAATTTCGACGTAAATCAGCTCATCGTCGCCCTCGTCTAAGAATTGACAGGTCCATTGTGTGATTATTTCTCAACATCTTTACTTACTTGTATCTAGTTTATCTTGTATACATGTCATCATATAGGTTGTTCACCTAGTTGTATTATCTAGAGAATCTATATTTGTGTTAATACTTAAATTGATAAGAAAGATGTAAAATTTGTAGTCGCCTATTCACCCGCTCTAGTCGACATATTTGATTATTTCAACTGTATCGTGTAGATGCATAGGATACGACACTTTGGACGAAGCCACTTGAAGATTGTAGCGCATGCTTTGTTCGACCAATTAGAATGGCCATGTAGTAATAGGATTTCTGGTGCACTAACTGTTGTCATATAATCATATGATTTTGGTTGATCAGTTTCAGTTCTTTTTATTTGCATGTAAAGATCTAAACTATACAAATAAAGGGTGTTATGTGCAACGGTACCTTTTTTTCTTGCGAACGGCTTGTGCATCGATATCTAGGACTGGAATATTTTCTTTTCTAAAAACTTCTAATTTTTTGTTTTCGTATTAGGTTTACTTGGTTCCTACTTGGGTTTAGCATTTTGCAAAACGAGTAAAGAAGAAAAGGTGCCATTATTTGCATACATTACGTATTAACGAAATTGTTAGTCAAGTATTGTCTTAGCGGATCAAAGAAAACACCTTAGACTTTGGATGGAGGGAGTATCAACATATGGATCTTCAATAATTCATGGTTTGAAATGAGTTCGGTGTACCTTAAATAAACTATTTGCTCTTTTCAATAAGACTTAACCGAGAGTAGACCGAACATATAGTAATGCAACTAGCTGTTAGTAACATGCGAGCAACTCGCTAGGAGCACCCCGAACACGCCAGTAGAGCATCGCCATCTCTACTTTCATAGCTAGTCGTCGATAAGCACCATCTTCGTGAGACTCGTTTCAAGTTAACAATCGATGCCGGATTAACAAGATCAACTCAACCGGGCTGGGAGGTAAAGGAGTCTAGAAAATTACTTGGTATTTATTTGGTTTTAGCATTTTGCAAAAAAAAAGTGTCATTATTCACGCAAATCACATATTAATGAATTGTTAGTCGAAATCTTCTCTTACCGGGCTTGGACTTTGGGATGTATAGAGTATGAACCAATGATCTTCAATAGGTGGGTATACCTTAAATAAACTATTTTCTCTTTTCAATGACTTAACCAAGAGTAGACCAAACACACTTGTTAATGCAACTAGCCAACCAGTTGTCTGTAACATGCGAGCAGCTCGTTAGCCACCTAGCAGCGCGGACCTTATGCATGAACCTATGGTATCGAGATTCAGTTTAGCAGTGCTTGCTAGTAGTATAAGACTTGTCTCTACTTTTCGTCAACTCTTCATCAGCAACTAGGTAGACAGTTGCTACTTTGTTAAGCAGCGGGGTTAGCTCGATGGACTAAAATTAGCCAGCCAATTACCGAACCTTGCGCCCGCTCCCAATTTCTCATCTACAACTAGTCTATACGAGTAATCCAGTTGCTACTTAATTAAGTAGCACGATTGAGATCCATGGACCAAAATTAGGCAGCCAATTACCGAACCTTGCATCCATTCCCATCCAGCTGACCTTACAACTTGCCTAGCCAGTACTTGGTTACCTGCAACTGATGGCGACAGGCAAGCTCACCATATGATTCGTATGACTCCCAACAAACAAGTGCTACTCCAGTTAATAAACAGCACAATAAATGAAGTATGATCTACAAATGTCCTAGTCAACAGCAATGCTCAATTTTCTTTTCTTTTTCTGAAACCACCCTATATATGTGGATTTGGTCTCCAAAAAATTGTCAAATTTTACCTATATAGCCCCCTCCAAACTATACAATGTTCAGTTGCCCCCTTGTCTAACATTTCTGGCTCCTGTCCCTGATGTGTAGTGTTACTGATGACACCCAAAATAAACAAAACTGATCCAGCCCAAAACCATTCTTTACAGTATAGCATGAGATTTAAGATATCACTCCATGTACCACATAATCAAAATGAACCATTTCTGCTCCAAAGAAGACATTCTTTATTCAAATGAACACAAACAAAGGAATTTCGTCGGCATTTAACCAATCAAAGTGGTTCTGTAGACAACAGATAATAAACCACAAAAGGGATAAACATCGTACTACAAACATAGCAGCTTATCAAGCCTGTGTGACTGACACGACAACAAACCGAATTTACCGGGGCCCAACTTTCTTCACCGTATAATTCTTCGCGAATGCCGTGTACACGACGAGGTTCACTGCGCCGATTCCGGTCCACAGCCAGAAGTAGTAGTCGAGATGGCCATCATTCAGGTCGACGGGAAGCCAGCCCTGCCCGCCCTCGCTCGTGGACAGGACAGCGATGGCCGAGATGATCAACGAGTTGAGGTAGTAACCGAGGGACATTGCAAGGAACGAGAACGCCGAGCACAGGCTCCGCATCGACGTGGGGGCCTCCGAGTAGAAGAACTCAAGCTGCGCTATGCCACAGAACACGTCGGAGCAGGCGATGATCATGAACTGGGGGAGCTGCCATGCTATGCTCAGGTTGTGCCCATCCCTGACGCTGCGCAGCCTCCACATTTCAACCAGCGCAGCGGCGGCCAGCGCCGGGACCGCTAGAAACCGACCGACGCCCATCCGCTGCAGCTGTGTTAGCCCTGCGACGTTTCCGGTGTACCGCCTGGCTACTGGGATCACAATGGTGTCCTGGACCACGACCCAGATCATCATGAAGACCACCGAAGCAGAGTTCATTGAAGCAGCAGGGACAGAGAAGGATCCGATCTTGGTGTCCATTTTCATCCCCTGCTGGACAAAAGTGGTAGCTGTCTGGCACATCGAAGCCGCATAGAACACACTGGTGACCCATATCGGAAGCATCCGAATGAGAATCTTCACTTCCTCCACCTGAGTTACAGTACATAGTAGAAATGGACGCCCAATTTTGCTATCCTTTATCTCTTGCTCCACTAGAACTACTGCAGCCTTATCTAAGCACCTGCATGGGTTCAAATATCATAAGTGCCGGATACATGTTCAACTAAATGATAACAAAAAGTATTCAAATTGAAAAACATAATCTTTACGATGACTTCATGATTGTAACTAAAGCACTGCAATAATTGAAGTTGTGTTTTAGACCGGATTACTCGCAAAAAATTCCAACCTTCTATCTTTATATATAACATGACTCACAAAATGCCATCCACAATGTCACACCATACAATTTAATTCTGTCTGGTAGATGAGATGAGATGAGATGGGGCTAATTAGGACAGCTATGCCTAGGCACTCTAGTTTCATTGCAAAATGTTCTGACCAAATCGACAAGTTTTTACAATTGGAGGTCGTGGTTGACGAAGAAATCAAGACGACATGTCTACACCATAGTGCTCACTTCAAATGTAACCTTTTGATAAAAATAGTATCATTTTTCTAGTAGCTACAACAATATTACTATTTATAAGCAAAAGAAAATAACACTGCTAATTTCATTGATATTGTTTTACTGAGTTTTTGTAAAAATAATGCCAAGGGAAATTAATATTACATCTTCAAGATGTCTGTTTGCAGCTAGTGGGGAATTCAAGAACACATGTGAGGTAACTTTCTTTTGTTCAACAAACAAACTGAAACTAACTTGTCCTGCGATGCTAGCAGCCTTGGATTCTATCAGTATGTGATAAGCATACCTGAATCCATCAGTATGTGCCAATTTATTTGGTCCTGGATTGGTTAAGTCAGCATCATCCCCTTCAAACAATATTGTGCTATCGGCAGGAACCTCCACTTTCCTCTTCTTAAATGATGCGACAAACACCGCTACAAGACTCTTCAGTGGGCTTCCGGTAGGAAGATGAACCCTGTAGATTGGTGTTCCTACCAAGAAGGAAACTACGGCAATAATGAGGCACAGTAATGAGATGCCAAATCCAAGAGACCAAGCAATATTTTGTTGTACCCATACAACAACAGTCCCCGAGAAGAAGACTCCAATGTTAATGGCAATGAAGAACCAACTAAAGAAAGCTTGCTTCTTTTTACTCTGCTCAATGTTTGAATCATCATATTGATCTGCTCCGAGGGGAAGTAGAGCTGATTTAACCCCTCCAGTCCCAACCGAAACAAGGTACAGTGCAGCAAACAAGACAAAATACTGAAACCCTGTGGCAGCAGGGCATGAAGTTCCTTCACATGCGGCGGGTTGTAAGGATGGAATGATCGCCGACGCAGTAATGATGAGCATCCCCTATTTGTTGATAAATCGAGTAATTAAAAAAACATAATGGTTGCAACATATCAAGATAAAAGAGAGCAAGTGAAGTACAGAATGCATGTACTCACAATAAGATAGAATATTATCGAGATAACGATGGTCTTGTACTTTCCCCAGTATGTATCAGCGAGAAAGGCACCCAGAACGGGCATAAGAAATGTGGTGCCGTTCCATGTATCAACAGTTGCGGCATTTGCAGCAGTAGTTTCATGAAGGACCGTTCCGAGATACACGACCAAGTTGAGGGCAATACCAGCGTAGGTAATGCTCTCCAAGAATTCAAATGCTACATCACAAAGAAGTGTTAATCTGTTTGCAAAAGGAAATGTTCACAAAATAGTAGGTGTGTTTGCAATGCATCCACGAGATTGGTAAGAAATTATGGGGAGCTGACCCAAAATAATAACAGGAGCCTTCCAGTTGTAGGGCTTGTTGCTTGATGACGAGACCTGTATGCATGGAGAAACATCATTATCTTGCAATAAATGTATGGAGAAAAAGATAAAAATCAAGTTAGCTGAAACTATGTATGACCAGTTAGTTTGAAGCAGATAGCAAGTGTGCATAGGAGTAGCAAGCAGCAATGCACATCTAAGCTGAATTTTTTTATGTCACTGAGTTGAGACTGAAATGTGTGTGGACTGCAAAGAGCAAGCAAGCGACCAGGAGATCTAACAGGATGAGCCAGCACCAACGATGACTGAAATTGACCAACCATCTGACTGAATCTGGATCATGTAGCTAGTATTAGTGGTGTGGCTATGAATCCGACGAGCTCTGACTACTTTGGAGTTGGAGTTGCGAGAGTTACCGGTGACAGTAATACAGTAGAAGAAGCAGTGCCAAGGTGATTCTGACATGCTAGAGGCAAGCAGAAGCAGATATACCTGGAGGGGGTCCGGGGTGTGCTGATGGAAGAGGAGGGGCGTTTCTCCGCTCTCGGCGTCCATGCCGACGGAGGCTGGCCGGAGCTGGGATCCCACCCCCTCCCGCCTTCCCTCTCCTCCCGAGTTGTTTGGTGCTCGTCCTTGGCGCGTACTGCTAGCAGCCAGCAGCAATGACTAGGAAGCGGAGAGACAAACCCTGACTTTTATTTCTTCTCTACTCTCCGCCTCAAAATTCAACCCTACTGCTGTTGAGGGGTGTCACGTCACGTGCCTCACTCACGTGCGCCCATCCCACCCACTCGCACGGAAAACTCTGGTTTTCTTTCTTCGTCGCGTCGTGTTAGCGCGAGCTACATATTTCATTGTCTCCATCGCTCTCTAATCTCTATGCAGATCCAATCCAAGTAGCACCAGATTCTTAGAGCTGCGTGCGTCTCGCTAAGGCGAAAAAAAATCGATGGTCAACTCTTGCTGACACGACTTATTAATAATTCAATAAAAACGCTAAAAGGGAAAGAATATCACCGGTTATTTTTATCCTTTTTATTAATCTGCCCCTCCGCTATCGTTTTCTAAATAAAGGATAACATATTAATATAAAAATAAATATATTTAATATGAAAATACATATCACCCGACCTTTGAAATAACTTTATCACGAGTAATTCGAGAGATTGAGAATGCACACATATTATTAACAAGAAATAAAGGAAATCAAGATTTAAAACACACAATAATTAACCAATAGCGACATCAATTGCTAGAAATGTGGCTTTAAGAAAACTATTTGAAATTATATATTTTTATTCCGGAGAACCAACAAAATCATTTTATTGTTTATCAAGATATCAACAATAGACCAGATTACCAAAACCCCTATGATTCCAAAACTAGCTTGTAATAAACATTATATTGTAAATTTATGCTATTGGTAGCAGGATATCCTACATTATTAGTAACAACAGCTTCAAAAATAGAAGAAGAACTAAGTAAATTAGTGTTAATACTATGATCAACAACTTCCAAAGGAGAGGCTATAAAGCCCATAAGAATATTCTCGGCCGTGCCTTTTGCTCGCAAATAATGCAACAAAAATTCGCAATTGCTAGAAATGGCTTTAAGAAAACTATTTGAAATTTGCTCTTTTTTGTTTCTGGAAAATCAATAAAATCTATTTTATTGTTTATCAATACATCAACAATAGACCGAGCTTTCTCAGATTTACGAAAACCCCTATGATTCCAAAGATAGCTTACAATAACACATTCTATTGTAAATTTATGCCATTGGTAGCATGATATCCTACATTACTAGTAACAGCAAAACTAGAACAAGAACTAGTAAACCAGTGTTAATGCTATGATCAATGTCGAGATTTTCAGTCTCAGAATTATCATTAGCGAATTTAAGAGATCTTTCATATGCTTTACTGACTAGATCAACAATGATCTTACGTTTTTCAGATATAGTTTCACCAGTATTAAGCATTAACATGAAGCAAATCAATAGTGCCATAAAGAATCTAAGGATTAAGGATAGCCAAAGAGTTAACCTCAAAGTTGGCAAGAGTCTCCAAATTTTGCTTTATTTTATATTGCTTGGCTCTCTGCATCATGTCCCCTTTGCAAAAAAAAAAATTACTTTTGTCGAGGAGTTAGCACAGGAGCCCAATCTTTCCTCTTAACAGGCTTCTTGGGAGATGGAGTCGAAGCACACAACACCACTTGAATTTCCGTAGTTGATTCTTTTTTTTTGCGAAAGGGATGATATATTAATTCTCCGAACTTACAGAAAGGTCCAGAAACAAAGGAAAATTTACAAGGAAGCCCTCTGGATCCCGACGACGACGACAAGCCGGAGCTGACGATGGCGCGCCGCTGCTGAAGCTCCCCAAACATTGGATCGCCGGAGCCACCACACCGCAGACGGGAAGTCACCGAGCACCGCCTCCGAAGAGACTACTGCCGGGAACGCCGGCGCCGCCGCGAAGAACCTCTGTATCATCCTCTTATTAAACTGCATCCAGATCCACGCATACCTGGATCTGGCCGTGGTGCAGGGAAAATCGCGCGCAGGTCGGTGAAGCCCCAGGGAACGCCACCGCCGGAGGGGATCTGCGCGGACAACAGACGAACCAACAGTACCTCCGCCTCCGAAGCGCCGCCGGCCGGACACCTGCCAAGCCCTACCATGAATTTCCGTAGTTGATTCAGAGAACAATTTTTTTCTGAACAAAAAGGCCTCCAATTGTTTAATCAGGTGGTAGCTCAGGACAGTGGCATCCACCAGCCATGGTCTACCACTAAGGGCATCTCCAGTCGGATCGCCCAAACGGCCGCCCAAAGCACTTTTTGAGCCTTTTGGGCGAAAACTGCACCCACTCGTGGCGCCCAAAATCTAATTTCGTCCGGAAGCGTCCTCTTTTGTGTCCGGCAGCGCCACATGAAGTCCTTGAAGTAGGGAGGCCTTGGACGGCCCCGGACACAAAACTTCCTCGGCGCGACCCACTCGCTGGCCTCCACGTATCCTGTCTCTCCTCTTTCCTCTCCCACCACTCTCTCTCTCCTCTATCTCTTCCCCACGTATTCCCGACGCCACGCTCGCCGCGCTCTCCTCCGTGCCCCTGCCTTCCCTCCACACTCGGGGCGCCGTTCCTGGCCGCCGGTTACCTCGGGGCGGCGCCCTCCACCTCTGTTGGTCGCGGCGTCACCGACGGATCGGAGCAGCAACAGCAGCGGCGAGCCCAACAGACCTTCACGAGCTGCACGCCCTGGTGCGTCGCCGGCCTCAAGTCGCTCACCTTCCTTGCGTTGACCGCTCCGGCAAGTCTGCATCCACCCCCTCGCCTCTACCTGCGCCCTCACGAGCTCGCCAAGCGGCCCACATCCTGTTGCTCGCCGGCGGACTGCCGCTTTTCTGCCAGCTCAGAGGGCGCGCGCGTACTCCCGCAGCGTGTAGCGCGCTGTGGCCGGCGGCCAAGACGAGGAGAATAGGCGCTGCTCTGGTGGTGAGCGCAGGACGCCGTCTCGTCCCGTCGCGCGGTAGAACAAGGAAAGCGTGGGCGCGCGTGTGGCGACGCTGCGGTGCCTCTCCTCTGTCTTGGCCGTGCTGGGCTGCTGGCTCGGGCTAGTCATGCCCGTGCAGGGCTGCTGGCTCCAGCGAGGTCGTGCCCGGCGAGGTTGCAGATGGTCGAGACACTCTGCTGAGCACGTCAAGGAGAACGCGTACGAGGCCAAGGGCGCGGCCTCCGACGCCACGGGCCGCGCGATGGACAAGGACGCGACCTCCGATGCCACGGGCCGCCAAGTAGAAGGTGGCCGGCGCCGCGCAGTACAGTACTCCATGGGCACCTCGGCGCTCCTCTCGGCGCCGCGGACACGCGCACGCCGTGCCGACCCAGTTCCCCGGCCGGCGCGCACTAGGCCCAGCAGCAATTGTCGACGCCGTCGGCCTCTCCCTCTCCCACTGTTGCTTCTGCCGCGCCCCTGCCTGTGGGCAACTCCGGCTCCACCCGGTCGTGCAAGCCGGCGCCGGCGTCGACCTCGTGCTGGCTTACGCTGGTCGTGGCCGAGCTGGAGCTGGACGCGACGGAGGTGGCCGAGCCGGAACGCGATGGAGATGGCCACGACAGCGGCGGAGGGAGGACTTCGTTGCTGGTGTCGACGGCAAGACGGAGCTTCTGCGGCGGGTGCCCAGGCCATGCCGACGACTTCCGATGTCCTATCTACCTCTGCCTCGCTTGCCATTGTCACGCCCACAAGGTGTTCGTGCAAATGCATGATTTGTGTCCGGTCTTAGTTTGGGGTGTGCGACTGGAAAAATGTGTCGCCCAAAGCGCACAACGTGACCGGACAGCACCCAAACCACTCGTCCGGACACGCTTTGGGTGGCCGTTTGGGCAGTGCGACTGGAGATGCTCTAAGCAGAGCGTGCAGTAGGATTTCTGGACAGAGCTAGCACCAGCAGTTTCAAAGGATGTGCGTGTCCAGTTCATCGGCATGATTTTAATTGTTTCTTTTGATGTGTGTGTGGAGCACGGAGCATTTGTTTTGCTCAGCTCCCTTATCAAAATATCAAATCAAGTCAAATCTAGCGAGATGCTGATTTGGATCTGGATCAAACCACTCCCCTGATCTCCCTCCTCCTGTTTATTTATAGCCCCTTCGGTCCATACTACAGCTGTCAAGCAAACACGAGAAGCACGAGGAGTACCATGGGCTGGGCTGGGCTGCGCTGCGCTGGAGGAGTAGGTGGCAGAGTGGGCTGGGCCGAAGTCGTAGATGACAGCGTGGGCTATCCTTTCTTCTCTGTTCTCAGTCCGCTCCAAGATGGCCATGGCGCTGAGAACCAAACACAAACCCTAAGCTGTCCGCCGAGGCCCGCCACGCAGCAAACAACGCCACGATGCGGCGGTGGTGCTGCTCCTCCGCCGCCGGCCTCGCCCGCCGCATCCTCTCCCCCTCCCCCTCCTCCTCCACCGTCGTTACCCATGCCCGCCTATCCGTGCCCTCCTTCCCCTTCCGCCGCCACCCTCTGCCCGTCCTGGGCTCGCTGTTCCACTCCGCGGCAGCCGCTTCCATCGTCCGGCCACCGGTGATGGCGATGCAGGCGCGCCACTACGCCGTCAAGGGCAGGTCCCGCGCGCCGATCACGCCCACCATCTCCAAAGTCAAGAAATACAAGATGAAGGCTCCCTCGTAGGCTGCTCCCCTCCGCTGCCGGTAGTAAATCTCGCTTGCATTTCTGAATCTCATTGTGGTGTGCTGTGTCAGGTCCATGAAGTTCCGCTTCAGAACGTTGAAGGACGGCCAGATCCGCAGGTGGCACGCCGGCAAGCGCCACAATGCACACCAAAAGGTACAAATCTTTTTCATGTGCTGCAAATTCATTTTCCCCAACCTACTAGCATTTCTAGCTAATGTTCTGGATCCACTGTAAATAGCTAGTAGTTCATAGCCGTAGCCGACTATGTCAATTTCCTACAAACGCAAGCCTGTATACCATGATCATTTCCAAGCTTCCAAATGACGGCTGCTATAAAGATGGATCATGTCTCTCAAATTGCAAAATGGAACTAGAATAGCAGATGCCAGGTGTTTTGCCTGGTCGCGGTTGCTTTTGATCTATACCGTGATGTACCTGCCACTGAGGTCAGGGGACAAGGGCAAATCTATTAATTTGATCATCTTTGTAAATGGTAGCAGTTCTATTGCCCTATAACTTGGCGCCTGTTAGTCTTTCCAGTAAAGCTGCTTAAACTATATTTTCACTTGTTCTAGTAGTGTATAATGCAGAACCAAGCTCATTTCAACATAGCCAGTTACGAAATTCAGCAAACAATTACCGGAAGAAATAAGTACATAGTATTGTACACATGATTCCAATTGGACTTGTACATGAAATGTGCGTGTGATGTCATTGCTTGTTGATTTGCAGTCCAAGTCAGCAAAGCGGAGACTTCGGAAGCCTGCTTTAGTGCATTTAGCTTATGCAAAAGTTATAAAGAAGCTCAATTTCTGCGGCTAGGAAATGGAAGAATGCAGGATGGAGATTGGCACATGAATCTGGTCGATGAATACTGACTTATCTTCTTACGTTTGTCGTTTGATGCATTGGCATCAGATTTTGTGCTCTTATCTGTTCACCGATACCGATGAGCATTTTGCGGTATACCAGCCGTTTGTTTTCTGCACAATCTAGTCTAGTTGATAAAGGCTCTCCTGTGTTGTGTTATCTGTTGCACACAGAGAAAATTCACCATAGACCATCGTATGATGGAAAAACCTGCTGCCAGTAAAGAAACTCTGTGTTCCTTATCCAAGCTCCAGATTCACTGAGCTTCACATGCCAATATATCGACCTGGAGTTCAGTTGTAGAAGTTCAGAGAACATTGTTTTGTTCTTTTGTTTTCTCAAATTGTGTACTTTGCGGCTTTGACTGTATTGTGTTTGTGATTCAGTGATCTTATGGGTTAGATCATCTGTATTAGCTCGTTTGGCACCCATCATTTCATTTCATTTCATTTGGCAGAAATGAAACGATGCCAAATGAAATGACATGTCCAATTCCATGACAGCCAAACAGGTTGGATATGGAATCACAAATGAATTCCATGATTCTGGCTCAAAATGATTGCTACCAAACGACCACTTAAGGGAAACTTTTGGCTGGATGGTGAATGTTCTATTTGTTGGTAACCGAGCAACTTCGTGCCAAGACTAGCTATAGGAGCATACTGAATCTGAATGGATTTGTATTTAAGGATAAAGAGCGCACTCCGTTGCCATAGTATACTAGTTATACTTTAGGATGTATTTGATCTCGAAAATCCTGAAACTAGAATATCATGACTTGCATTGTTCAGTCTCATCAACGACTATGGGCAACAGGGTCTGCGTTGTGCTAACGAGATTCTAGTTGTCGTCCGTGCTTTTATCTGAGCACTCCGACCTCTAGTTTTCCTTTCAGCATGTTCCTCCTTCCCTTTTTATCTTCCTTTGTAACTTTTTTAACAGTGCAGTTGGGCTGGATTTCGCTATCAGTCATGATGAAAAAGGAGATTGGTGGAATTCGAAGTGATAGATCAAGAGATTCAGAAACAGTTGCCTTTTAGTACTCTAGCTACTAGGTTTAATAAGCAAGTAAAAACTGCAAAATGATCAGCTTCTTAAGCAGGTTTTAGTATAATAAACCAAGTTGTCATCGAGAAGTACATAAGAAACCAGCCTTCTTTCTCGTGCTAATTATAGTGACAGGCTCTTCCTTCCAGTAAACTAGGTAACATCAGTAGAATCCAGGATGCAAAATAAAGTTCTACTGACTTTAGGTAACATCAGTATTATCATTCGTCCGAGTGTCGATTGTCTGCTTGATTCGTAGTCTTCAGCTATAGATGAAGGCGAATTCCAGATTAGAGGTAGTCGGAGAAGCTGGAGCTGAATGGATCAAACAGCTGCTGCTTGGTCTCTTCGTCCTGAATCTTGGTGATGGATGAGAAGATGTTGAGCGTGTCCATGTCAGCGAACAGGTCCAAGTCGTTCTCTTGCTTCGGCTGATGATGATGTACACCGTCACCAGCACAGTCGATGTTGTTACTACTATTATGAGTTGGACGAGCTGCAGCCGCTGCCGCCAAGGAAGGAGAGGCAGTGTTCTTTGCGGCGGCGGAGCAGGTGGGGCGGGTCGATCCGGCGAGGGCGTTCCGCTGGGTCGGCCACGGGTGGTTGTGGTCGGAGGTGTAGGTGATGACGAGCATGTTTGGGTCGGTGCGGCTGCGCTCCACCTGCTTCCTCGCCGGGCATCCCTTGGAGCTGCTGCAGCGGTAGTAGCCCCTCGGGTACGGCGATCCCTTGATCGGCTTCTGCCCGTACTTCCTCCACGCCCACAGGTCGGACGGCACCACCTCACCGGTCGTGCTCGGCCGGCCGCTCGCTCCTGGCGCCGCCGTGGGTGCCGGGATGCACACCACCTTTTTCATCTGGCTCTTCCTGCATGCAGAATTGAGGTACATATGTTATGACGTAGCCAATTTTCCATGGTCATGGCATGTTTGAACCGTTAGCACCTAGTACTTACCATCGATATCTTGACGCTAGATTAATTAGATAGGTAGGGATATGAATTAAACCTTGGCTTGATTACAGCAGAGGCACGAGGGTGATGGACTATCGACATGTGATGGAGACGATCGCCTATCTCCGGCGCCACCACAACCTCGCCTTCCTTCTCGATGGCAGGCTGACGAATCATCCCGTCCAGTGGCTCTGGAGGTGCTTGTGGATACATCATCGTCGTCGTCGGTGAGTGCAGCGAGACCACGTGATGATCAGACGAAGGCCTAGCATCTCCGCCTATCATCATCGTCACCATCCCCAGGTGCTCATCATCGCCATGGCCGACGACTAGGCCATCTCCTCCTTCCAGCAGCAGCGAGTTGTACTCCTCGTCCTCCTCAGGATGCAGATAGGAGGATGCAGGGGTTGTCGGAAGCTGGTGATGATGAGGCGGGTGCAGGCTTGCTCGGACGACATCCGAGAGATCTCCTTGCTCGCCCGGCGACAGCCAAAACAAGTCGCACATGATCGATTGATGGCCTCGGCTGCCTACGTCGATACTGATTTGCCTGCCCAAGGAATGATCAATTAGCCTACGAGCACAACAGCATGGTCTGCCAACAGCATGGAGAGGAGTGAGCTGGGCCTGGGAGAGCGCTCGTCGTCGTTGTATATATTTGCATGAGGGTGGCCAACTGCACATATACAGATGAGAGGTGGAAAGCCTGGGCTGACTTTTGACACTAGAAAAAGAGGCAGCCTAGAAAATGAAGGTGGCGATAGCAATATAGAGGTGAAAAGAGAGTCCACCTTTCTCCTCCTAAATATATGAAGTATTTTTTTTTTGAATTTTCACCGGTGGGGAGTAATCCCCACCTGAATTTATCATATATGAGAAGCCTCAAAAGGCAATTTGTATTTTTACAGGAAGAAGAGCCGAAACTATCATTGGGGGGGGGGGGGATGTGCGGGCTAGCCAGGAGTGAGACGGCCGAGCCAAGCATCAGTGTCGTCGCGGAAGGCGGCGGGGAGGCGCATACGCCACAGGTTGGCGTCCTCACGGCAGCGTCGTAGGAGAACGGGGAGCGAGGGCGTGTCATGGTTGAACACCACACCATTGCGGTGTTTCCAGAGCTGCCAGCAACAGAGGAGAAGGAAAGTCGATGTCGATCGCAGGGGGAGGTCGCCGCAGCAAGAAGCGGCGAACATGTCTTCGATCCGCGAGGCAGCGTCAAGGCTGCACCCGACAGAACTCCAAAACCGGGCGGCGAAGGGGCAGCCAAACATCAGGTGGTCCGCCGTCTCGAGCGAGGCAGGGCATAGAGGGCAGCCACACTCTTCCTCCTCAAGAATTTTCTTCTTCAACGGCGTGTCACGTGATTGAATTCTGCCAAGGGAGAGCAGCCACCCGAAGAACTTGACGCGTGAAGGAGCGAAACTGTCCCAGACGAAGATCGCGTAGGGCGCCGTCACAGTGCCGAAGCAGACGAGGCGGTAGAGCTCCGACGAGCGGACCTGGCCGTCGGGCTTTGCGCATCTGGTGAGCACACGGGCATCGGCCGCGTGCGAGAGCTGGACGGCGGCCATGGCGGTGGTGACTTATCGCGCTCACGCGCCGCAAGCGGGGTAATGCGTCAGACAAGCACGAAGTTGATGCCATCCCGGGCCACCGTGGCAACCGAGACGTGGGTGTCGGTGGCGTGCGAGAAGAGCGCGGGCATGGTGGCGCAGATCGCGCCGAGGGGAGCCAGACATTGGTCCAGAATCCGCAACGCGCAACATCCCGGATCACCGACGTCGAGATTGCTTTGTACAGGGGGGCGACATCGCACCGCGATTTCCAGTGGGCGCAGGCGAGGCTGTGAACGACCATGTCGGAGAGGGGCCGCTCGCCCGCCATGCTGCAGACCCAGCGCTCCCAGGGGGAGGCCTCACCCGCGTGGAGGCGGTGGAGGAGCTTGACCAGAAGACACCGGTTCTGATCAGCGAGGGAGAGGATGCCCAATCCGCCTTCGTCTTTGGGGCGGCACACCGCCGTCCACGCCACCAGACATTGGGCTGGAGGCATGTTCTGCCGCGGCCCAGAGGAATGCGCGTCGAGCGCCCGCACGACGGGGGGCGGGAGGAGCATGGCTGCCATGGCGTAGGTGGGCAGCGCATCAAGCACTGCGTTGATGAGCACGATGCGGCCGTCGGCGGATAGGAGCACCGCACGCCACCCAGAGAGATAGCGGTCGGCTTTGGCGATGATGGAGGCGAAGGCGGCGAGGTTCAGCTTCTCCCAAGAGAGAGGCAGCCCGAGGTAGGTCTGCGGGAAGGTCCCGATGGCGCTGCCGAGCGCGTCGCGCACCTCCGCGACCGTGGCGTCGTCCGCGTGCATAGCGACGAGCGTGCTCTTGTAGAAATTGTTGACGAGTCCCGTGGCTTGACCAAACATGTCGAGGATGGCTTTCAGCCGGCGGGCAGCGGCAGCGTCGGCGGAAGATGACAAGCGTGTCATCCACGTACTGCAGCACAACGGGCGGCGCCCCGTCAAGAATGGGGTGTTCCAGCACTCCATCTTGCTGGATCATTTTCTGGAGGACGTCGACGACGAGGAGGAAGAGATAGGGGGACAGGGGGTCCCCCTACCGCAGCCCTTGCCGGCAGCTGATCCACCTCCCCGGAATGCCGTTCAGGACCACGGCATACCTCGACGTGTTGAAGATAGCTGCCATCCAGTCGCACCACAGGTCCGGGAACCCACGGGCGCGCAGGATCGTGTAGAGGCTGTCCCAATTGATGGAGTCGAACGCTTTTGCGAAGTCGAGCTCGAGGGCAAAGGCGGGGGCGCGACGGCGATGTCAGCATTGGACAACCTCGGTGGCGTACACGAAGTTTTCCAAGATGCTGCGGCCGGTGATGAACCCGGATTGGTCAGCGTCGATGATCGAGCTGATTTGACCTTGGAGGCGGGTGGTCAGCGCCTTGCACACCAGCTTCATGTTGCAATTCTGGAGGGAGACGAGGCGGTACGACCCCGGGGCTAGCACGCCATCTTTTTTTGGCAAGAGCACGATGTGGGCGCGGTTGATGCAGCTCAGATCGGCCTCGCTGTCGTGGAAGGCGTCGAACAGGAGGAAGACGTCGATGGAGACAGTGCTCCAGGCAGCCCGATAGAAGCTTGGGCCAAGCCCATCAGGCCCAGGCGCACCGGCGCGGTCCATCCCCTCCAGAGCGGCTAGGATCTCCGCGGGCTCGAAGCGGGCCACCAAAGCTGGCCCAGCAACGCTTGTTGCGCCCGCGTAGAGCGCGTCGAGGTCGAAGGCCCACGTGGGCTCACAGACGCGGCCCAGCAGGTCGGTGTAGAAGCCGTGCAGCGCGTCTGCTTTCGCCTCGTGGGAGACGATGTGGACGCCGCCGACGTCCAGCGACCGGATGTGATTCCGGCGGAGACGGCCGGAGGCCATCGCGTGGAAGAACCTCGTATTCTCGTCACCCTCGCGGGTGGCGCGAAACTTCCCCCTCTGCTTCCAATGAGCTGCCTGCTTGCTGATGGAGAGGAGCAGCGCCGCCCACGCCTCGTCGTGGAGCAGAAACTCAGGACCTGAAAGAGCACGGGTTTCTTCGAAAAAATCGAACAGATCAATGACAAACTTGCAATTGTTATCGTGGATGGGGGTAAAACGATGAGTGATTTTCCAAGCTTTAGCCGCAAACCTGAAAGCCTTAACCTTTGCTGCCATGTCTCCGGCAGCATCACGAGGGGGAGTGCGGAGGCGCCAAGAGGAAAGAGTGGTGGAGAGGAACAGGGGATTGAGCAGCCAGGAATTCTCGAAGTGAAAACGGTGGGCATGTGGGATGGTGGTCGAGGCGGTGACAAGGAGCGGGGTATGATCGGAGGTGGGGCGGGGGAGGGAAGTGAGGGAGGAGTTGGGGAGAGTGTCGTCCCAGTCGGCATTGAAAAACGCGTGATCGAGGCGGGCAAGTGTTGGCGGGCTCTGTCTGCTCATCCAGGTGTAGCGGCGGTCAAGTAAGGGGAGTTCTTGGAGGGCAAGGCGATGGATGAGGGTGTTGAACTTTGCGGCGAGGCGGCTATCGAAATTGGAGTTTTTCTTGTCTTGGGGGTAGCGGAGGAGGTTGAAATCGCCGACAACGAGCCACGGGCCCGTGATCGAAGGGAGGAGATCCTCCATGTCAGCGACGAACTCGTCTGTGAGAGAGTGATCGGCGGGAGCGTACACGTTCATTATGGTAAAAGAGAGTGGAGATGACGTGGAGACGAAGGTGGTCGTGAGCGAGAATCGGCGATTGGAGGAGGACGAGAGAGACAGACGGTTCTCGTCCCAAGCAGTAACAATGCCGCCGCGGCTGCCGTCCGCATCGCGCGGAACTACGCCAGAGAGGGTGGGAGGAAGAAACGAGCGCTGCTTGAACACATCGAGAGAGGTGAATTTGGTTTCTTGGAGGCAAAGTATTGGTGGTGTGGCTCACTTTCTACTCTAAACCATTTTTGAAGACGATCGATGGCGCGGTCTAGGTGAGAAAGTTAGCCATGCTGATAGTTTAGGGAGAACATGTGGATTCATTTTTCCTAGAACCGATAATATTCACGGTGATTAATATCATTATATGAACTAACTACTGCATATGTATGCTCATTGATATCGATAGTGGTGTTGTCTTTTTTTTTCGAGATTGACGGGGGGGAATAAATCCCCACCGCTTGTTCCATTCATCGAAAGAGCCTGGTGGGCTATGTTCTTACAACAGAATAGCAATTGTACAGAGGGATACAGGGGAAGAGAAAACAATGAAAATACATGAAAAAATACAACTAGAAGAGGAAACAGCAAGAGCCACCAAGAGACACAAGAGGTGAGGGGTGTAGTCGAGGGATCACAATGCCAAGACTCTGCAATCATTGCCTCACACACCGCACTGGCATGCGACTCGAACCCCAGGCACAACTCAGGAGCACCACCATCATCATCGGAGTGTCAAGCCTAGCACCTGGCACTAACCTAGATAGGGAGCTCCGCCACGAAGATCGAGACGAATAGCTGGTGGGGGAGACATACATTGTGTCGTCAATTAGCAAAAGGTGAGCCGAGACGCCACCAAGAGCACGAAGCTCCCACACCGCAACAGCAACCGAGGGAGGCTCTTGGGCAAGCACATCAACGGGGTCGAGACCACGCGAAGGCCAGCCGAGGAGAGAAACAAACCACCGCCGGCCCCAAGTCGGCCGCACCAACACCATCAAACGCAGCACCGCCACCAGCTTACGCCAGCCACCAAGACGCTCGCAAACCACACCTGCCATCCCCGGGTAGCGCCTCCACGGAGGGGAGCGACGTTGCAACGCCGCCGTTGCCCAAGCAGGGGACTGGGTTTTCACCCAGCAGGGGGGTGGGTGATGGGGGATGGAACCTCAACGAAGCCTCCGAGGAGGGATCCGGCGACGGAGCATCGTCGACGTCGTGGCCATCGCCAGCCAAGGGTTTCCCCCGGTCCCAAGCACCACACCATCATCCACCCGTCCAAGTCCCGGTTCCGACGAGGACGAGGCCTCAAGAACCGAAGACGGGGGAGAATGCCATGGGCCGGAGACGCGAACCCGTCGGAAAGCACCACGGAGGTCTTCAGCCAGGAGCCGCCGCACCGAGCGGCCGCACCATCGGGGGAGAGGGCATCACCATGATGCTCCTCGCCATGGACCTCCACGCCGCCAGAGGGGTCGGCCGCTGCCCACATCAAGCACCATCCAGCTACCGACGGCGCCCCCGGGGCCGGGATCGACGGCCGGACCACCAGGACGCGAACCACCAAGGTGGCCGTGCTCGAAGGGGAGCAGGGCCACGGGGTGGAGCAAAGCCGTGCGTCGGTCATGATCCGCCGCGGATGCCATGAGCGCATCCGCGTGTCAAGGAGGAGCAGCGGCGGAGCACCAGGAGGCAGAGCACGCACCTACAGTGCGTCGCCCACTTGCCGCGATGGGGCGACGCCGGCACGGCAGCCAGGAGGTGACGGGGGGCGAATCGGGTGTTGGGATTTGGATTTTCGGGGAAGAATCAAGCGAGGGAGGCTCCCCGCCGCCGCCGCCGTCCGCCGTCCGCCTTGGGACGGCCTCCTCCGGCGGCTGTAGCGCCGGCCCAACCGAATCCCAGATCGAGCCAGGCCCGCTGCCGCGGAGGAGCACCACCACGCCGACCCACCACCTCTCGCCAGGCCCCGCCGCCGATGGAGCAAGCCTCGTCGCCGGCAGAGCCCACAGGGCCCGTCACGAAGAGGCTGCACGCACGGCGTCGAACCGCCGATCCCGCCGAGCCCCGTCGCCTGATGACCCACAAGTATAGGGGGTGTATCGCAGTACTTTCGATAAATAAGAGTGTCGAACCCAACGAGGAGCAGAAGGTGCTGGCAAGTAGTTTTGATCAAGAATTCACTGTAAAAGCTAGCAGACAGGTTTTCAGTAGTATTCGAAACAGCAGGTAAAAACAGTGCAAGTAAATAAACGAGCGCGGCAACAAATGCAGCGAGTGGCCCAATCCTTTTGAGTGCAAAGGACAAGCCGAGTGTGTTACTTATAAGAGACAAATGTTCCTGAGGACACATGGGAATTTCGTCAAGTGCTTTCGCTTCGTGCAACTGGTTAATCTTCATTGTTTTGATAAGTGTTGTGTGGGTGAATCTATGCTAACGCACCGCCCTTCCTAGGACTAATACGCACTTGTGATTATACCCCCTGCAAGCATCCGCGAATGCAGAAAAGTAATTAAGATAAATCTAACCACAGCTTTAAACTCTGAGACCCTACGCTCCCTCGTGCACTATCTTACTAACGGGGGTTCAGGTTTCTGTCACTCCGGCAACCCCTCAACTAGCAAGCTAGGTACACGATGCATTCCCCTAGGCCCATAAAGGTGAAGTGTCATGTAGTCGACGTTCACATGACACCACTAGAAGAATGACACCACAACTTAAATATCAAACCATTAAATATTAACGCAGCATTATTTCACTACTAACAACATGACTTCCCCATGTCCTCAAGAACTACAAACTACTCACAAGACATCATATGGATCATGATCAGAGATGATATGGCAATGAATAACAATCTGGACATGAACACTAATCCACCAAACAAACTCAATAGCATCAATAACAAGGAGTAATCAACACCGGGAGAGTCTCCCCAATGAACTAGACAAGGTACAGCCCTAGATGTTACAGCAAGATGGATGTGGAGTCGGTGGAGATGATGGTGATGGCGCAGTGGATGGTGGTGATGATGATCCCGATGAAGTCCAGCGTGATGACGATGACGATGGCGATGATTTCCCCTCTCCGGGAGGGAATTTCCCCGGCAGGATCTCCCTGCCAGAGAGCTCTTTCTCTCTCGGTGGTTTCCGTCCCGTGGAGGCGGCGGAATATTTCGTGGACGTCCCCCCGTGCTTAGGTTTTCGGGAGGCAGATATACGCGAAGAGGCAACCTGGGGGGTGGACCCAGGTGGCCACGCCATAGCTGGGCGCGGCCCACAGGCCAGCCGCGCCCAGGTGTGGCGTGGGGCCCACCTGGCTGCCTCCTTTTGGCTGCCTCCGGCATCTGACATTATAAGACCCCCAGAATTGGTTTCGTGATTTTTGGAGTTCCGCTGATATGCTGACTTGACGACGCTTTTTCCAGCAGAAACCTGACTCCGGAAGGATAATTCCCAATAATCATCAAACATGCAAAATAAGGCAAAATAACATAAGTATCATGTATTAATATGAAATATAAGGATAGATAATGACAAATTATGATATAAAATAGTGATGCAAAATGGACGTATCAACTCCCCCCAAGCTTAGACTCGCTTGTCCCCAAGCGAAAACTGAGCTCAGTAAACAAGTCCACATGTTTATGGAGTGAAGTGTCGATAATAAAGAATACGGACAAGAAGCATCAGTATTTACTCAGCTAAACAAGTCATTTTAAACAGCAGTCTCTACACATTCTACTTAACTTGGAACAAGTAATGGAACAACCACAAATAAAGGTACATTAAGCAAACCAATTGGATGTGGCAAACTGTGTTCTTGGTCAGAGAACAATCAACATTCTAACTTATCTTTCAAGAAGAGTCTTTATACTAGAGCTATATTGCAGAAATAGAGTTGCTCAATCATCACTGTTCCTTTCACATTCCAAAGAAAACTGTCAAAGTCATATTCTCAAAGATAAAACTTCATGTGCTCAAGCAAAGTAGACAAAACATGATAGGAAATATTATGAACTATAAATGATTGTATCTATAACAATTCGAGTGCTTGCTCGGGATAGAGGGAATAGGTTTACTGACTCAACAATAAATAAATGATAGGCCCTTCGCAGAGGGAAGCAGGGATTAAAACGTGTGCTAGAGCTTTTTAGTTCCCGAAGGCATAGAGAGTGTAAAAATATTGCTTTGAGAGGTGTATGCTATTGGTCAACAAATCAGTGGTAGAATCCTTGTCATCTTCCATACTAATTAACTTTTAGAGCGGTTCCGAGAGTTTATAGAACTGCACTTGTAACAAGCACTTATTGATGACACTCCTCCCAACCATTTCTTTCCACAAACCATGGCTTGACCGAATCCTCGGTTGCCGACCAACAATCACCGTGGAGGAGTGTCTATTTATTTATTTATAGGGTGGACTAACCAGCTCTTTTAATGCAAAATAAAAGGTGGAGAAGCAGATGAAGCTGCCAATCCTTGTAAATCAGTTAGCATGGAAGATGACACATCTGCTACCACGTCCTTATGAGCTTGGTGAACAGTGACACAAAAAGGGATATAATAATAGTTTTGAATAGTTAAAGGTAGCACACGAGAAAATGTACTTGGAGTAGTGCGAACACTACATGATAGGTAGTTATGGTGGACACGAATGGAGTGCTTTGGTTCAGGGTTTTGGATGCACGAGAAGTATCTCCTCTCAGTACAAGGTTTTAGGCTAGCAAGGTTTAGTAGCAAGCACAAGAATTGAGAGAGACAAACACTTATAGATCTAATAGAACAACCATGCTATCTACTTTGTGGGCACAAAACACTTTAATTCAAGAATAATAAACTCATTGGCCAACAAAGAGGAAAACAATAGGGATAATGTTATTGCAACCAGTTCCCTCTTTTCTACTTAAGTGTAAAAAGTATTGATACTACTGACCAGTCTAAGTTTGCCACAACCAACTAAATTTACTTGCTGCACCCAAAGTGATGCCAATACTAATGTAACAAGATCAGCATATGACAAAGGACTTGCTGGCTAAAATAAAGTGTGCAGAAAGTAAAGATAAAGCTTCTCATTAATATTCCATCACAATAAACCTCACACCAACGGATACAACGATAACCAACTAAGGAGTGATACTCCACATTGCAAACTATCTCATATGATAACTTCTCTACTCATGGTACTAAGCAAAAATATAAAGATAAAGATAAAGATAAAGATGGTGATACTGAAAACACCCCCCCCCAAGCTTGAAACAAGCTGGGAGTGTGTTGTTACCCATGGTGAATTACTCCCTTGGCGGTGATGGTGGTACGACAGTAATAGGTGTTAAGAACCGTGCGAGCATTTGGCGAAGCCGATTGTTCTCTTCTTGAAGAATTTCCACTTCCGCCCTAAGGACTCGATATTGTTCGCAAAATTGATCCGTGACCCTTATTGCTTCAGTAGCCGCAGGGAAGGCGCTCAGGTCCGGAACTGCTCCCTGCATATTATGAGAAAAAGCACGTTGAAGGTTAACAGATCCCACAAAGGTAGGATTGCTGGGCCCATCGCCTCTTGTAGCTTGTCCTCCTTGATTGCGGCGCTGAGCCGTCCTGATCTCTTCTCTAACACTTCGATCCATGTCGGCCCTCCTAGCTGCAACTTCTTCATCGGTTGTCCAACCAGCGGCGTTCCACTGGTTCACATCCCTCTCAAGTTCACGCCGGCGCCTGGCTGCGTAGTCCTCCGCACAAGAGCCTTGAGACGACATGTCTAATACCAAAGGAACCTGCCAGAAACAGTTCGAAAAGAAACGCGACGAAAACACGAGATACGGACCTCGGGAGATCCGGGTAAATATATAGCGGAAAATAACGCGTGAAAAGGAAGGCACAGGGCGAAGCGGAGTCGGAGGGGGTCTCCGAGGCGACCACGCCATAGCTGGGCGCGGCCCAGGTGGGGCCCGCGCCCTGCTGTGGCGTGGTGCCCTCGGGCACCTCCTCCGGCACTTATTCGTCTTGATATTTCCAAAATTGTATAAAAATAACTAATATAAAAGTTTCGAAGTAAAACGCGGACTTTTTCTTACCGAAATTCATACCTACTTCAAATCAGACTCTGCAGTTTCCTGTTTCTGAGTTTTAATAAATTCCTCCGGAGATACCATTTGAATAATATCAACATTTTCATTATAAGATTCTCCAGAAATATAATGTTTAAGTCTCTGCCCATTAACAACTTGAGGTTTGTCACCGTCAAGTGAATTAATTTTTATTGCACCAGAACGATAAACTTCTTCCACAATGTAAGGTCCTTCCCATTTTGAGAGTAATTTTCCTGCAAAAAATCTGAGACGAGACCTATACAATAAAACTTTATCACCTATGCAAAATTCTCTTTTTAAAATTCTCTTGTCATGCCATCTCTTAACTTTCTCTTTGAAAAGTTTAGCATTTTCATATGCTTCACTTCTCCATTCATCTAGAGAGCTTAACTCTAGCAACCTTTTCTCACCAGCTAATTTGAAATCTCTATTAAGCTCTTTGATTGCCCAATAGGCCTTGTGTTCTAATTCTAGAGGTAAATGACAAGCTTTTCCATAAACCATTTTATAAGGAGACATGCCCATAGGATTTTTATATGCTGTTCTATAAGCCCACAAAGCATCATTAAGCTTTCTAGCCCAATTCTTTCTAGACCTATTGACAGTCTTTTGCAAAATCAACTTAATTTCTCTATTTGATAACTCTACTTGACCACTAGTTTGAGGATGATACGGTGAAGCAATTCTGTGATTGACACCATATTTAGCAAGAGTTTTTCTAAAACCACCATGAATAAAGTGTGAACCACCATCAGTCATGAGATATCTAGGCACACCAAACCTCGAGAAAATAACATCCTTAAGCATTTTTAAGGAAGTCTTACCATCAGCACTAGAGGTTGGTATAGCCTCTACCCACTTAGTAACATAATCAACAGCAACTAGAATATGAGTATAACCATCTGAAGCGGGAAAAGGACCCATAAAGTCAAATCCCCAACAATCAAAAGGTTCAATAACAAGAGAATAATTCATAGGCATCTCATTACGTCTACTAATATTCCCAACTCTCTGACATTGATCACAGGTCAAAACAAATTTTCTTGCATCTTTAAAAAGAGTAGGCCAATAAAAACCTGATTGTAGAACCTTTTGTGCAGTTCTATCTCCGGCGTGATGTCCTCCATAAGCACTACCATGGCATTTATCCAATATTTCCTTCTGCTCATGCTCTGGAACACATCTTCTCATAATACCATCAACTCCTTCTCTATATAAATGTGGGTCATCCCAAAAATAATGCCTCAAGTCACAGAAGAATTTCCTCCTTTGCTGATAAGTAAAAGTTGGAGGCAAATACTTGGCAACAATAAAGTTAGCATAATCAGCATACCAGGGACAATCATTCGAATTTACCTTTATAGAAGCCAACTGCTCATTTCGAAAATTGTCATCAACAGGAATAGGATCATGCATTATATTTTCTAATCTAGACAGATTATCAGCAACAGGATTTTCAGCACCTTTTCTATCAACAATATGCAAATCGAACTCTTGTAACAGGAGAACCCATCTAATAAGTCTAGGCTTAGCATCCTTCTTATCCATAAGGTATTTAATAGCAGCATGATCAGTATGAATAGTTACCTTAGAATCAACAATATAAGGTCTAAACTTATCACAAGCAAACACTACTGCTAAAAATTCCTTCTCAGTAGTAGCATAATTCTTTTGAGCTGCATCAAGAGTCTTACTAGCATAATGAATAACATTTAACTTTTTATCTACTCGCTGTCCTAAAACAGCACCTACAGCAAAATCACTAGCATCACACATAATTTCAAATGGTAAAGTCCAGTCTGGTGGTTGAACAATAGGAGCAGTTATTAAAGCCTTCTTCAAAATTTCGAATGCCTCTTTACACTCGTCATCAAAAACAAATGGAACATCCTTTTGAAGAAGATTGGTAAGTGGCTTTGAAATTTTAGAGAAATCTTTAATAAACCTTCTATAAAAACCAGCATGACCAAGAACACTACGAATACCTTTCACATCTCGGGGGCATGGCATTTTCTCAATTGCTTCCACTTTAGCTCTATCAACTTCAATACCTCTTTCAGAAATTTTATGCCCAAGAACAATGCCTTCATTAACCATAAAATGGCATTTCTCCCAATTAAGAACAAGATTGGTTTCTTCACATCTCTGCAAAACTGCTTCAAGAAGTTTTAATACCTCATTTCTTACCACTTCCTTCATCTTAGGAATTAAATGACATTGATGCTCAACAACAGGCTTGGCATCAGGCTCAATATTAATAGCATGCTGACATATAGCAGGAGAAATCCCCTTTAAATCATCAAGAGTATAGCCCATTGCGCCTCTATGTTTCTTCAGAACTTGCAATAATTTTGCTTCTTCATCTCCTGAAAGTTTAGAACTAATAATAACAGGATATGTTTTCTTATCATCAATATGAACATACTTAAGATTATCAGGTAAAGGCTTAAGATCAAAAACAGGGTCTTCTTTAGGAGGGGGCGCAATTCCCAGGTCCTCCACAGGTAAATCATGCCTAAGCATTTGAGGTTGACGCAGAAAGATGTCGTCAATCTCCCTTCTTTCTTCTGCAAAAACTTCACTTTCGTGGTCTTCCAAGAATTGCTGCAAAGCATTGTTAGGACCAACAGCAATAGAAGCAAGCTGTTCAACTTGAAAGTTCTCATTAGGCATTTCAGGTTCATAATGATTCTTAGCAAATTTTGAAAAATTAAACTCATAAGACTCTCCATCGAATCTAGTAAAAAAATTCTCTTTTTGACAGTCAATAATAGCACCACAAGTATTCAGGAAAGGTCTACCAAAAATAATAGGACAAGAGTCACTAGCAGCAGAACCGAGAACTAAGAAATCAGCAGGGTATTTAGTCTTACCACATAAAACTTCAACATGTCTGACAATGCCAACTGGACAGATAGTTTCCCTATTAGCAAGCTGAATAACCACATCAATATCTTCAAATTCGCAAGGATCAATTTCCTTCCTGATTTCCTTGTAGAGAGCATAAGGGATAGCGCTGGAACTAGCACCAATATCACAGAGACCATAATAACAATGCTCACCTATTTTAACAGAAAGTACAGGAACACTAGGCTTTCGAGCTCTTTTAGGATGTGCAACCATGTTAGAAGCTTCTTCACAAAGCACTATATGACCTCCTTCTACATTTTCAGTTACAAGTTCCTTAACCATAGCTACTTCATGTTCTACACTAATTTGCTCATCAGGTTCCCTAGGTTTACGTTCACTTTTGCTAACCACACTAGCCAAAATAGAGTGTTCTTTTACTTTAACATGAAAAGGTATTTTTTCAATATAGGGTTCTGGTATAATGCGATCAACAGTTTGAACTTCAACATTTTTAGCAAGAGCAAGATTAGCATTATCTTCATAAGGTTTATGATACTTTTCCCAACCTTGTCTAGGAATATCGAGATACGAGGCAAAGGCCTTAAAGTAATTAACAACAACTTGAGAATCAAGACCATAAGTAGCATTAAAATTACGAAAACTATCAGTCTCCATAAAGGATTTAATGCATTCGAAATCATAATTTATACCTGACTCCCTACCTTTGTCGTTCTCCCATCCTTCAGTATTTTCCTGGATACGATCAAGAAGATCCCATTTATCTTCATCCTTCATACGAGTGAATGACCAAGAACAAGAAGTGTCCAATAAATCTTTATCATGATAGGAAAGTCTTGCATAAAAGTTATTGATGACAATATTACTTGGAATCCCATGAACAGGGCATTTGAGCATTAATAATTTCAATCTCCCCCAAGCTTGGGCAATACTTTCTCCCTCATAAGGCCAAAAAGTGAATATAGAATTCCGATCCTTATGAATCTCACTTGGAGGATAAAACTTGTAATAAAAGAGAGGGACAATTTCAGCCCAGCTCAATGAAGGACCATTATTCAGCAGACTATACCATTCAGCAGCTCTGCCATCCAGCGACAGAGTAAATAATTTCCTTTTAATAATGTCCATCGAAATACCTGCACACTTGAACAAACCGCATAGTTCATGTATATAAAGCAAATGATTACCATGATGAACAGTTCCATCATAGCGGTTATCCATAATACGTCTAACAATTTTCGTAGGTATTTTAAATGGAACAATCTAAGCAGATGGAGGATCATCTACTACCGTAGCAGTGGTAGTAGTCCTCCCAAACAGCGAACTAAATGGATTTGACTCCATAACAGTCATTACAGTAAATAATTTGCTTACCAATTTCCTTACCAATAGCGCTTCACTCCCCGGCAACGGCGCCAGAAAATAGTCTTGATGACCCACAAGTATAGGGGGTGTATCGCAATACTTTCGATAAATAAGAGTGTCGAACCCAACGAGGAGCAGAAGGTGCTGGCAAGTAGTTTTGATCAAGAATTCACTGTAAAAGCTAGCAGACAGGTTTTCAGTAGTATTCGAAACAACAGGTAAAAACAGTGCAAGTAAATAAACGAGCGCGGCAACAAATGCAGCGAGTGGCCCAATCCTTTTGAGTGCAAAGGACAAGCCGAGTGTGTTGTTTATAAGAGACAAATGTTCCTGAGGACACATGGGAATTTCGTAAAGTGCTTTCGCTTCGTGCAACTGGTTAATCTTCATTGTTTTGATAAGTGTTGTGTGGGTGAATCTATGCTAACGCACCGCCCTTCCTAGGACTAATACGCACTTGTGATTATACCCCCTGCAAGCATCCGCGAATGCAGAAAAGTAATTAAGATAAATCTAACCACAGCTTTAAACTCTGAGACCCTACGCTCCCTCGTGCACTATCTTACTAACGGGGGTTCAGGTTTCTGTCACTCCGGCAACCCCTCAACTAGCAAGCTAGGTACACGATGCATTCCCCTAGGCCCATAAAGGTGAAGTGTCATGTAGTCGACGTTCACATGGCACCACTAGAAGAATGACACCACAACTTAAATATCAAACCATTAAATATTAACGCAGCATTATTTCACTACTAACAACATGACTTCCCCATGTCCTCAAGAACTACAAACTACTCACAAGACATCATATGGATCATGATCAGAGATGATATGGCAATGAATAACAATCTGGACATGAACACTAATCCACCAAACAAACTCAATAGCATCAATAACAAGGAGTAATCAACACCGGGAGAGTCTCCCCAATGAACTAGACAAGGTACAACCCTAGATGTTACAGCAAGATGGATGTGGAGTCGGTGGAGATGATGGTGATGGCGCAGTGGATGGTGGTGATGATGATCCCGATGAAGTCCAGCGTGATGACGATGACGATGGCGATGATTTCCCCTCTCCGGGAGGGAATTTCCCCGGCAGGATCTCCCTGCCAGAGAGCTCTTTCTCTCTCGGTGGTTTCCGTCCCGTGGAGGCGGCGGAATATTTCGTGGACGTCCCCCCCCCCCCCCCGTGCTTAGGTTTTCGGGAGGCAGATATACGCGAAGAGGCAACCTGGGGGTGGACCCAGGTGGCCACGCCATAGCTGGGCGCGGCCCACAGGCCAGCCGCGCCCAGGTGTGGCGTGGGGCCCACCTGGCTGTCTCCTTTTGGCTGCCTCCGGCATCTGACATTATAAGACCCCCAGAATTGGTTTCGTAATTTTTGGAGTTCCGCTGATATGCTGACTTGACGACGCTTTTTCCAGCAGAAACTTAACTCCGGAAGGATAATTCCCAATAATCATCAAACATGTAAAATAAGGCAAAATAACATATGTATCATGTATTAATATGAAATATAAGGATAGATAATGACAAATTATGATATGAAATAGTGATGCAAAATGGACGTATCATCGCCCCAGGACGCTGCGAACCGCGAGGAAGCGCCCCGCCGCCGCCGTCGGCCGCGCGAGATGCGCTCGGCGACTTCCTCCGGCGGCGCCGCGGGAGCGGAGGAGGAACGGCGGCTGGGTAGTTAGGGTTTGGTCGAGTCGCCTCTCGTGTCGCTCCTGGGCGAGAGCGACGCGGGGGAATTTCGTTTATAGTGGTCTTGTCTTGCACGGTCCAAATCAGCAACCCCATCGATGGTCGATCAATCGATGGCTACTATCATTTTCAGCGGTCGATCCATACATCTCCTTTAGCTTTTATCTTTTCTTTTGCCTTTTTGTATGCGGCCGATTTCAATCTACATCTTTCATCATTTCATTGGTTTCGGCGGGCACTAGCAGCTCGTTAAGGGCTGGCCAGGAAGGAAATAGTAGATGCATTGGTCAATCTCGGACTGCAGCTTTCTGAATTTACTGCACCATGCATGCACGCACTACAAACCGAATTGTTTAAAAGTGAAAGAGTGTAAGCTAGCGATGATCGAGATTTAGGTATCACACCATGTGTGTTAACTTACATTAGCTACGGACTAATTAATTGGAAACAGCTTTTTTTGATGTGAAACTGCCTATGACCCCGACTTTAGTCGCCATTATGCCAAGCTCCCCCGTCTCCAGCTTGTCACATCATCACCAGCTCCTTCGTCTTCCACCTTGCCCTAAAGTATTGCTCCAAGGATGGATCAATTATTCTTTGATTAAATAAACTACTAGCTAAAAAGAGACGAAAGTAATGACCAAATTCACATTGCAAATCAAAAACACTTCGCATAAACAACAGATTAAGTATACTCAGCGGCGGGAGCAACGCTGGCATAGATGGCATTTGGGACATCACAACAGATTATGAGGTCGGCGGAGGAGGAAACTATGTCCACCGCCCGAATGGTGCTGAATGGGGGTAGTGAAGGTGCCCAAAACGGTGGTAAGTCATTGTGAGTGGGGTGTAGCGACCAGGGATTAGGGACCGGAGTGGAATGTCGACGATAATGTGGCTGCTAGGGTTGGGAGTGAGATCCAAGGGAGTGACAATGTTTATAGAGGACGAACTAGTAGGATTTTGGGCTACCCACATTTTCACTAGGAAAATATAAATGCATGTTGCCAATGTGATTCATATCGAAAACCACCAAAACAATTAATCGTTGCCAATGTTTGCAGTCCCGCATCGACCAACATTGTCAACCATGGTATATAAGTCTCTGTTGCCAATATGGTTAGTCTGGTGACGACCCATTTCTGGCAGGCCTCACATCGCCCACACTTTTTTTGTTTTTTTATTGTGACCCTTCTTAATGTCGTTGCCAATGAGGGGTGTCATATGTACCATTTTGTACAAGTGGATCCATTTCACCCCAAACAAAAAATCTCAACTACTCAGTATTATCGTCGACGGATGTTCGCGGGGATGGCCACAGGGATAATAGTCGTCGTGATTGTTCATGAGGGACGTGAAAGTGGAAATCTTGGAATGTGATTGACACAAGTGTTTACCCAATTTTGGGTCCTCTATAAAGAGGTACAAACCTAATGATACTTGTATATATTGTGTCTCTGAAACTAAAAAAATTAAAAAATAAAAGTCACGCTACAGAGTTACAGTCCATGCAGCAGCAGCACAACCACCGCCAAGACAACACCTGATGTCCAAGTTCTACAAAAGCAACGCCTTCAGGAAGGGAACGGTGCACACGCGCCATCATCGATCGATCAAAGATCATGGGTTTTCACCCTGGAGATAGTCCCCACTCACAAAACAATGCATTCATCAAGGTCATTGCCAGGCACAACCAATTAAGGCCAGACCTTAAATTTTCAGCCTGCAATGTAGGACTTTGAACTTCACCAATGATGTCGCCCCCGCATACATACTGCTGCCGCGATTACTGAAACTCGAAGCCAGTTCCTCATCGACGCAAAGGCTCCGAGCACCACTGCCAGTCATCCAATCTCAGCCTCCATGGCATTCTCCGCCTCTGACTTCACCATGGATTTGTCCATGATGGCAACAGAAGCAAAGCTTCGCGCCGGTTCCTCGCAGCGCGACCGGATCCCACCCGATCCAGCACTATCTAGGTCTTAACGCCCATGAAAGATCGCCGGCGGAGTATTCCGGAACCCGTCACTCTGGCCAGATGAGGCCAGGCATGGCCAGCTAGTGAGTAGGGATGCACCAGATGAAATAAATGAATGAAAAGGGCGTAACAAGATTCTTATTCCAAATGTATAGACGACAAGGTAAAATGGATTAATAGTGAAATTAAGAAGATAACAAGAAATGATGAAAGATGGATCGAGTCGAGTGCATGGACTGTGTCAGATATACTTTATGGGCTACATGAAAAGAGAGGATACATTATATTACTGGTTTGCCCCTAATTATCGAAAGCTACTTTTCACTATCCATCACCTTTGTATATATCTGTAAGCAGTACACTTAACTTTTTATTGAGACACGTACATACGTAATATGATGTTCGAGACTTGGAAGGACTCGTTGTCAACGCCTGATTGGTGGACAAGCTAATTAACTACTCTCTCTGTTTCAAATTACTTGACTTACATATATCCACATATGGATGTATGTACACACTAAAAGATATCTACTTACATCCGTATGTAGACAAATGAAAGTCATCTATTTAATTTAGAAACGGAGAGAGTAGATAGCTGGTTAGTCAACAATCAAGTCGATCGTCAACACTCATCGATCCTACCCTATCCTAACTGTCATTCCAACATACGGAGTAGCATGTAATCGAATGGAATGTCAATCCATCATGGTCTACTATATCGTATAGCTGGTCACTGTTATTGGGAAACTAACATGTTAATTTCAGACTGACAACACTGGCTACACATTATCGACAGTGATCGACAGAGCTCAGTGCTGCGCGTGCATGATTAGTTCACGACGATGCGTATGCTTGTGGCGAAATGGATTCGATGAGACGTCTCGAGCGACAAAAAGATTGGATGGCATAGGCCGCCCAACCGCTTCGCTTTTACCACTTGGAATTGCACCCAAATCCATCCATCACTTCACCTTAGCTCGTTCATGGAAGATCGAGTTCGTGCGCACACTCATTCGATCGACTCCCCCTAGCTGAGCTATAAGCTACACAGAATCTGAACTAGCAGCTAATGATTGCCCCATACATAGTTCTTCTTTTCCCATTACATGATGGATGATCGTTTGACTGATGGGCGGCTAGCTAGCTGCATGTGGCCGATCGAGTGACCCCGAATTAAGCTTAGCGAAGGTAGGGTTGCCGAACTGGAGCAATTCTAGGTGAAGGATACTGCCATCTATCTAGCACCTGATTTGCATGCCATTCTAGATTTCTAGATACACTTCTTTCTATATGAACCACTCGACCGGATAGATTTGGGTTCCACATCTAACCGGATAGTTTTCTTTGAGACGAATGGTCCGGCTTTATTAATTAAGCCAAAACATTACAACATATCAAAGATACCGAAACAAACACAACCAACAGGAAGAAGGATAGAAAAATTTATTAACCAATGAGTCCGTTGTATGAAAGCAAAGGCAGCCGAAAGCAAATGACATTGATAAACTCAAAAGTTAGATCAGAGAACTATATAGTCATCGTCACTAGCTTTGACAATCATATTTTGATATTTTTCTATGTACCTCATAAAGAACTCATAGAAGGCCATACATGCACAAGCTTAACTAATCTCGAATGTTCCGAATAGCCTCATGAACCTCCCACCATAAGAGTCGGAGGTGAAAACCTTAGACCATTCATTGTACCGTGGTCGGGGACACACCTATCACAAGACCGGTTGTCGAACCGTTGCTTCGTCACCGTACCACCAAAACAGAAGACTGCAATGAAGATATGATGATATGCCCTAACACCACTAGCTCCCTAATTAATGTTGGCCACAATGATGGTTAGAGCCGGAAGACCATTAATCCACATGAGTTCCTATCCTCCATCGACATGCTACCTCCAAGGACATACAAAACTAACAGAGACAAATTTAATCTACATGCGAGGAAAAAACCAGTGGTCACCCCACCTGTGAGAAGTGAAGCTTGTCAGACATGTGGGAATGTGATACGTGCATTTTATATCATCATTTATATAACTTTTAGTATCATACTAGAATGTTATTTGCATGATTATATGATTGTTTCTACATGTTTTAGATGATTTTGGGGACTTTCATACAAAGTCCCTATTTTGGTATTTAATTTCTGGGAGGCAGAAGACCTCCTTTTTCTTGTCTTTAATGTTTCAGGAGCTACAGGACCTCAAATAATAAAAGGAAAAATACTGCGTCAGTTTTTCATCGGGAGAAAGGCAGAGGGAAGAAGACCGAAGAGAGGAGAGCCACGAGGGCCAAATGGGGGTGGCCCACGCGGCCCATGTACCTGGCCGCGTGGGACCCACCAAAAGGTGTCTCGGGCACCTCCTCGCCTGGGGCTTTTT
Organism: Poa pratensis; assembly: GCA_947311845.1. Lineage (NCBI taxonomy): Eukaryota > Viridiplantae > Streptophyta > Magnoliopsida > Poales > Poaceae > Poa > Poa pratensis. The sequence continues at coordinate 21,073,095 of CAMZMU010000059.1, read as the reverse complement.
AGCAACGCATTCGTCTTGCCCGAAAAGTAACACCCTAATTTTTCCAAGTCCATCCGAGGTCGCGGCGGCGGCGAAACTCCTGATCCCTTCCGAGGGGGGTCAGATCCTGCTGCTCCGGAGCTCCGGAGAAGGGGGAAATCATCGTCATCGTCATCACCTCTCCTCCTTGGTGTGGGAGGAGGCCTCTACATCATCACCCCCATCAAGACCAGCACCATCTCCATCATCATCACCGTGATCCACTCCGTTCCCCTCGCAGTTTGAGAGTTGCTATATCCTAGATACTTGTCTTGTGCTACTATTCATGTTAGTGATTGAGTACTTGTCATTATTTGGTGGTGAAGTTATAATTTCAGATTGTGTTGTACCACTTATGCCACTGATTATGATCATGTTTGCACGTTGTGAGTAGTTCCCGTATGTTCCTGAGGGCATAGGATGAATTGGCAATGATTTATATATAACATGTGTTGGTATTTTGTCAAGAGTTTATCTTTTATGTGATTCTATGATGGTGTTGTGCTAACGTCGACTGCACAATACTTCATCTATATTGGCTCATAGGAGAACACCGTAGTGTAATGAATCGATGGAGATTTGGAAGGACACGTAAACCTGAGACCGAGTCATAAAGTTATATTATGAGGGTATTAGTATCGGGGACCTTAGAGTGTAATGCTATGGTGGGACTTTAGGTCTTAATAATTCTTGTGCAGTCATTTGCTTGGCCACATGATCCATCATAAGGGGTTGTAGTTTATTTATTTAGCTATACCTAATTATGGCTCCGTCCAATGAGGATTAAAACTTGACAAGATATTCAACGTGTTGTTTAATAAATCTCTATGCCTAGCATCATCCATGCCGCCCTCGGAAACGTTTGCCACATATAAGTTACACATCACTTGAGCTTGTCCTTTTGCCACATAAGAGGATTGGGCTTTCTCTCTTTGAGAGCTTTCACTTGCTACTATCTGTTATCTGCTTGCAATTATACAACTGAAAATACCAAAAACACCTGCATCTTTTATTGTTTTATTTATCAATCTTACTAACCAATACCTTCAGCTCCTCGTGGGTTCGACAACCTTTTCTAATTGAAAGGTACTACAATTGATCTCCTGCACTTGGGAGCCATCAGAATGTCGTAGATGTCAGTGAAGAACTCTGGCAGTTATGGTAGCTTGTCTCATAATTTTTCTAATGGATTTTATCCTCTAATCATCACCTTTAGGCCAATAAACGGACCTTATTAACTAAAAGAAGACGAAGAAACTGAAACAAAGGCAACCAACAAAGATGATCAATCGACAAACTCTACATCAACATCAAAATACTTTGAAGCCACCATCTCTAGCTCTAGTGATAGCATATTAATGTTCTTACATGTATCTTTTTTTTTTCATAAGACCATACTTGCAGACGATTGATTAATCTCGAAGGTTTCAAAAAACTGTATGAGTCGCCCACCACAAATGGTGAGAATATTAGACCAATGAACGCATCGTGTGGTGTACGCACTCCTCACATGGAAGGATGTCAAACTGTTACTTCATCACCGCCGAAGGATAACACCATGATAATGATAGCATCAAGTGGGAAAAACCAAGACACACCACTAGCTCCCTCACATCGATCACGAAGGCGAGACCAGAAACAAAATGGAGCAAGGAGAACACACTACATGCGCCTTTTCCATGGCCGAGATGACCAATCATTGAAAGTCCATCAAAGACAATAAATAAATAAACACAATACCAAAACTATACTCCATGCAAAGATCCCAGTCCCTCCTCCATATCCTTTAATAATCTGGATAATCAAGAAAGAAGAAGAATATGGTATGCCTAGTAATATGGCTCAGCCCATTGACCAAATGTGAGCCCATCATCACTGGCTCATGTGAGAAACTGAGAATACAGTTGGGCCTAGCCCACTGTCTTGCTCAGCATCGCCTACCTCCTCCTGCCTTCGATTAGAGAGAGAGACGGTGAGGCATCACATCATCAGAGAGAGAGGAAGAGCGGCGGAGGAGGGCGAAGGAATCATCCATGGCCGCGGTGGTTCGGAGCGTGTGGCAGGGAATCAGGGAGAAGGGCCTCACCAACTTCCTCCGCTACGCCCGCGACGAGGGATACCTGTAAGACTCTCTTCCAACCCGGATCTGAGATTCGCCTCTGCTTCTCCTCCTGTGGCTGTGGGGACAAAATCCCATCCGATTATCATCTAGGGTTTCTTTCTCAATTGGAATGCCTAGTCTATCGTTTTATCGCTTGTTGATTTAGTAGTTTCGTTCGCATCCAAATCAATGGAACCAAATGGGTACGAAATGGTTGGCAATAGCGCATCTTCATATAACGCCTAAATCAGTCAACAACTTACATACCTTCAAACAAATTTCTGCTGGGACTGAAACCAAAAAACACAGCTGCTCCTGTTGTTCCAGGTAGTTTATGCCAAAATCATCTAGTACAGAAATGGATACATACACCATAATTGTAAGTCAACACTATATTACAATACAACATAACAAGAAAGTGAGGGATATGGGAGGTATACATGAAACATGAAATTTCATACCCTTGCTCCGCAAACTTTGCATATACCCGATGGCGGCCACAAAAACTTTTCGAAGCCTGGGAATACTACAATTCAAGTGCGTAGGATGCTATTTTGTTTTGTTTTGTTGAAGTCGCCATAAAAACCTGCTTGTGATATGGTGTTCCACTGCCCGCCCTAATTTATTCACCTTCCACATACTCCTTTTCCTTCCGGGATTAGCAGAAGGACTTTAATTTCCGTGTGCACTTTAGCATCCTAGAAACAGAATATTTTGAGACCTAGCTATGCATTGCAATTAGATCAAACCAGTTGGGAACTCTCACCTTAAGGTATCCTTTATTGTGAAAGCAAGTGAACAACTTTGTGACGCGGATGATAAGTATATCTGTTCATCAGGAGACATAGTTCACCGTGATGAATACTGCTTACAACTTGATGTTTCCAGTCCGGGTCCCCACTCTTTACGGGGAATCACCGCTTTCTTTTCAGTTTTCTGAATTGCTACAGTCTGTCACTATTCGGTGAAGGAGTGTCACCATGTACACTGTCCTCTTGTAAATATTGTACCACTTCAGCTATCTACAAATACTAGTTTTCCGTAGTTGGGGGGAAAAAGTTAAATTCTGCACATGTTGCTTTGTTTATGCTTCTAATGTTCTAACATGGTGTTATTTGCAGAAAATGCCTTCCAGACGGGAACTTATTGTAAGCCCTCCCTCCAATCTCTCCAATTTTGCAGGAAGGGATGTGATTGTATGTCTCAAACAGAATTGTCTTCTTTCAGGCAAACCAAAATTCACAACATAGGCGCAACCCTTGTAGGAGTTGACACTTTCGGAAACAAGTATTATGAGAAACTACATGACACTCAGTACGGTGAGTACCTCCCTCCTAGTCGATCTATTACAATCTTCTTATTTGGAATTCTACTGCGTGCCCACATTAGAAATATTTGACCACATAATAAATGTTATACATTGTCACATTAAAAAGAGCAGTACATATCAGACTCAATACTCACCATTCATTAATATCCTTTCTCTTGTTTTTTCTAATGCCTGAGATTGGGAACTTTGCTTTTTAGTGATCATTCGAAGATTAGAATCTTTGACAATGTTGTAGAAAACTAAATATTGATGAATGTTCAGGAAGGCACAGGTGGGTAGAGTATGCAGACAAGGGTCGCTACAATGCATCCCAAGTGCCTGCTGAATGGCATGGATGGCTGCACCACATTACAGACAGCACTGGGGATAAGGCAAGTGTTCTTCTAATGTTGCATGTGCTGCAAAATTTTCAAGCTCAGTTCTTGTGATGCAAGTCACAATTACAGAAATGATTACCTCAGCTATGTATAATAAACAAATTAGAATTTAGGCATGTGTATAATGCTTTGGAATAATTGAGGATGCTAACTTATCTTAGTTTTATACTATTTGAAACTCAAAACTGGCTAGTTCAATTGATATTGGTTCTTTCTTTTGGACAGCTGTTGGAGGATAAGACTAAAAAGTACATCAGGGAACACAGACAGAACTACACCGGACAGGGTGACGATTTGATCTACCACTCCAAGGGGCATGCTATGAACCCAGGGCAAAGGGACTGGACAAGGTACCAGCCCTGGGAACCAAAGAAAGAGGAGTCCTCCTGATCCAAATGGTGCCCCAGCAAATCCTCTTCGCGTTTCGCATTTGGTTTGGTGTCACAGGAGAGGTGAAACAGCTGGCCAGCTCGGTTTAATGGCCTGAACCTTAATAATGTATCTGATACTGAATACCTGTCCTAAGCACTGAACGAATTTCAATCCCTGTGTGGGTGTGTCAAAAAAAGATGTGTGGCGAATGGATCATATCTGTTTGAATTGAATGTTTCTTTTACAGATGTTAATGGTGAGTGCTGAGATCGTGGAAGTTGACCATATTGTTGGTAATTGGTGGGGTTTGCAGCTGGCTGTGTTGTTTTGGTACACTTATTATTTGTGGCACTGTGAAATGTAGAACTGGGATTATTTGATTGAGTCGCTCAACCTGGAAAATCCACCAAGGCTGCAACCTACTGGTATAGTTTTCACGGTCGATTCGTAATTCAAGATTCATATAATGTATGAAACCTCTATAAGACATTGTTCCTTTAAGGTCCTTATAATATAACTTGAAATAAAAATTGTATGAAACTCATAATTTTTTTAGGAATGAGTTAAACGCTTGAGGAGTCATGAAGTTGCCACGGATGAGCGCATAGGTCACGAACTCAAAAAGAGCCAAATTTTGGTCACATAGTTGTGTGTAATAGCTCCGTTCGTCACTCCGTCAAGACAAACGTTAAGTCGCTGACGTGGCAGTGAGATCCTGGCTCAGGGCTCAACATGATTGATAGGATACTCATATCCGAACTCTGACTCCGGCTCCATTTCCTCACTCACCGAACCCACCACGGAATCTGATGCGGAGGAGCTCCCGCACTCACGAACGACGATGAGCTGCTCGAGCGCATCAAGGAGACGTATGTGCGCTCCGCCCATGGTGCGGAGAAGCGGCGTCATTCGGTCGGCCACTGGGCCACCGTGATCAACGAAGTATCGCTTGAGCACGGCATCCGGTTGACCCTCGAGAACGCAGCGGAGCAACGGCGCCGGGAGAGGGAGGAGCACCGCCAGCGCATCGTCCGCCGGCACAACAACAACTAGTCCAGCGGGGTGCGCATCCTCCACCGGCACAGGGAGAAGCACTTTTGGTTCTATGTTTGTACGAATCTAGTAGTTTCTATGTTAGTTGATGATCGAACTATGTTTCGGTGGTGTATGAACTGAATCTAGCGCGAAGTTTATTTTAAAATTTCCAGTACAAATTTCCGGTACACGTTCTGCACGATCGATTTGTGAACTGGAAAAACCAGTTTCGGGGAACGAGCCACAGATGCTCTTGAGATTGCAGACCCATTGCCCTTTCTACTGCACAAAAAACGAATAACCTAAACTGCTACACCAGTGTCAGGCGATGGCTGACTTCTCCGCCAGAACCAGATCAAGATCGGGGATTTGTTTAGGCTGGCCAACTGTACGGATAAAATAGAATTGAGAGAGATGGAGAGGAGAGAGAGACTTGGGGTCATGGAGAAAGAGCACGTGTGGTGTGGACGACGACGTGACTCCTCTAACTCCAAGGCCTTCTACTTGGCTGTAGTTAAATCTTCGTGTAGGGGACACAATCTCTCGCCTTCATCGGGCGTGGAGATTGGTTGGCTTGTTTAACTCTCCAAGGCTGCTACCCCTACCCGTACCAACCCCCCTTCCTCCTCCCCGGCAGTTCAGCTCTGCACACTTCAGCGCTAGCACAGCAGAGGATCCAGATTAATGGCGTCCAAGGTTAGTTCTTTACCCAGCCGGGTTTTGTTGGCCAACCGATTTCCCTTGTAGCTACTTCTTTCTTCAGTCTGTCGGCTGATCGATCGAATTCATGGGGAGGTTCAGTTCGGCGTGCAGGGCGAGAGGGATGCGGAGATCCATGTATCCTCCCCGCCTCCGGACGAGGACTGCGAAGCTACCAGGCCCTTGCTGACCGCCGCCGCCTGCGAGGCCTACTCCGTCTACGCCGCGATCCTCCGTACGCCCACTCCCTTCTCCTCTTTACTGCTTGCTTGCTTGCTTGATGCAGTTTTTTTTTTCTAAAACCGATGATGTTGCTTCTGCTTCATTAACCCGAGTTCTCTCGAATTTAGTTAAAATTTTGCCTATAAAGGGCGCTTTATTAAAAAAAATCGCATCAGGACGGTCCAATAAGAAAGAGGTCACACCCGCCTCTGCATAGCTACATACAAACAACAGCAAAAGTTTATTTAATGTAATTTGGCTTCGAGTTCATTCAACACTGCAAACCATCACTTTACAATCTTGTTTAAAGAACCCAAGCAGAGGCTTCCGTAGCTACCTAACACACACTTGTCTGAATGCTTCGGTGAACTGTTTGTAGCTTCTTCTTCCCGGCTTTGGGTGGACTTCTCTATGGCTATGACATCGGGGCAACATCTGGTGCTACCATATCGCTCAAGGTATCACTTCTTACTTACTCTGTCCACATCACCACCACAATTAACAGTTAGTTTTAACTCCTCTTATCTCTGTGCATCAAATTGCAGTCCTCCACATCCAGTGGTACAACATGGTACAACTTGTCATCAGTCCAAACTGGCCTCGTGGTAATGCTTTGCTCTACATCATTTCAAACTCTGTAATTATCTCACCCAGTTTGGCCTCATTTAAAGTTCTGCGTGCCTTGTCCTGCAGGTCAGCGGCTCACTCTATGGTGCTTTGATTGGATCCGCCACGGCATTTACCATTGCAGATTTTCTGGGTATGTCCATCCTATGACCCTCGTATTCTCAACCATGCTCTACGGTGCAATCTGGTCTGGTCTTCTGATGTGATTTCTGCTTATTACTTACGACAGGAAGACGCAGAGAGCTTGTTGTTGCTTCTATCTCGTATTTACTTGGAGCTCTTCTCACAGCGGCGGCTCCTAACTTCCTTATCATGGTGGTTGGTCGCTTTTTATATGGCATAGGAATTGGACTGGTAATAAAACCGGACAATGTTCCCCTTTATGTCATAGTTGACATTGCAAATTATATCATTTTGAAAAACATAGTCATGTATGAGGCTTATGTGAGTCGCTTTTGTTAGGCTATGCATGCCGCTCCAATGTATATTGCAGAGACTGCTCCAAGTCAGATTAGAGGAATGCTCATTTCTCTCAAGGAGTTCTTCATTGTTCTTGGGATGCTTGTAAGTGCAGATTAGGTTTTTCCCTCTCTTCCCCTCACTCATCTTCCAGCTTACTTATTTCCCATTTCCTCTGCAGCTTGGTTACATAGTAGGTAATCTCTATGTTGAAGTGCATTCTGGTTGGCGCTACATGTATGCCGCCAGTACTCCGATATGTGTAATCATGGGAATTGGAATGTGCTGGTTACCTGCTTCCCCTAGGTGGCTTCTGTTATGTGCCACACAAGGGAAAGGAAATCTGCGGGAGACAAAAGACAATGCTACACGTTGCTTATGTCGATTGAGGGGTCAAGCTTCACCTGATTTGGTTTCAGAGCAGATTAATTTGATTCTGGATGAACTGTCATATGTTGGTGAAGATAAAAAGGCAGGCTTCAGTGAGGTCTTTCAAGGAAAGTGTCTAAAAGCAATGATAATTGGATGTGGCTTGGTGTTCTTTCAGCAGGTAGTATCTTTAATTTTTTGTATTCGACTGGTGTATGCCCCTAGAATTCTATTCGTACATTCCATGACATCAGGATGATTTTTATGTGACGTTCTTTTCCTCGTGCTCTATGTATTTGCTAGGTCACTGGTCAACCAAGTGTGCTATATTATGCCGCGACAATCCTTCAGGTACTGATACTTTTGTGTATCACATTATTCAGTTCAAGTATGTCATTTTTTGGTGGTAAGGTTAGCTCTCCTTCAAAAAATGGAAGCCCCTTCATGTTACAAGGTGTTGTGTTTTCCAGTATAGGTGACAGGGCCTTGCCTTCAAACACTATGCATTCTTTGCTTTTCTTTCTGTATTAATCATAGCTATCACTATTTGCACACAGAGTGCTGGATTCTCTGGAGCATCTGATGCCACTCGTGTATCAATTCTTCTTGGCTTACTGAAGGTATGTGCAAATACTTTTGCGTAAGGTTAGTGTAAACTTATAATATCCTGCACTGATAGCTGCCCACTTTAAGCTGGCTCAGAGCTTTCACGCCGAAATTATAACTGCTTTGACAGAAAGTCAACATACTATTATACACAGTGGGTACATATTATTTCTTATTGAAAGGATAGTATGTCTAGCTAAGATTTGATACATTGCTGATAAATGCATAAGAGAAATACTGTTTACCGTTGAAGAAACAAGAAACTATTATTAACATTCTGGTTTCATCTCTATAGCTGATTATGACCGGAGTAGCCGTTCTTGTGGTTGACAAACTTGGCAGAAGACCATTACTCCTTGGTGGTGTTAGTGGAATTGTAAGTCTACCTTCAACATGTATATTTCTTATTTTAATATGACCAAAGTTCTCATTAATATGATCAAGTTGAAGTTAGTATTCGTATGATTTTGCGTGCAACGGTAAAATCTATTCATATATTAACTGAATAGTATCTTTTCATTCATAATTTGTTGTCTCAATGGAACAAGGTATTGTTGATTCTCAAACATGCCCAAATCTCAAAGTCTATTAGGGGCTAGGAAGCATGATTATCTTTTTTTTTGTCATGATAAAGCATTTCAGTAGAAAATATTTTTGATGGAGATGTATCCACACATACTCAACGTTTTCTTACAGTACACACTTACTCAACTTTTTGTTGTTACGTGCAGGCTGTTTCCCTTTTCTTGCTATCTTCATTCTATACCTTGTTTTCGGGTGCTTCTTATGTGGCTGTAATAGCACTTCTACTGTATGTCAGCTGCTACCAGGTACTTATTCTTATTTTCCATGAAAAACAAGTACAACAGGATTCCACCGAGGAATATGACTTGGCTTTGTGAAATACTAGTTAACTTGCATCCACACCAAAGTTTCAGCAGTTGAACTTGACCTATGAGTTTATCTGCCTCTTTGTCTGACTAATGAGAAGAGGTTACTTTGCAGTTATCATTTGGTCCGATTGGCTGGCTTATGATTTCGGAGGTTTTCCCGCTGAAACTGCGAGGCCGTGGACTGAGTGTTGCTGTTCTTGTGAACTTCGCCTCCAATGCCCTGGTCACTTTTGCTTTCTCCCCACTAGAGGTATGAGCCTGCTGTTCTTTCCTTCTGGCTTTCACCATGGAGTGTACTATCAAGTTAATTGAATGTTATTTCTGCATTGTGCTGTAGGACTTGATTGGCACTGGGGCTCTCTTCGTTTCGTTCGGTGTGATTGCGGTGGCGTCTCTTACGTTCATATTCTGCATTGTGCCCGAAACTAAAGGGCTCACCTTGGAAGAAATTGAAGCCAAACTGTAGACCCAGCTGTCCGTAGTATCATCTTAATTAGCATCTTCTTTATTGCTCTTGTTGAGGGATTTTGCAAGCATCATAGGAGTATTACATTGAGAAAACCACTTATTTTTTTTTTTTTTTTTTGAGAACACAGTACAACACAGACGCTCACAAATACGCACATACACTCACCCCTATGAACGCACGCACGCACACCCTACCCCTATGAGCACCTCTGAAGGACTGAGCCGGCAGATCTTGAGGTTGACGAAGTCACCACAGGCGCCTCGCTGTTGACGGGCACGTCACCTACCACTGAAAGAATAGCGCCGGATAATCCTGGAATAAATCCAGGTAAATGCAAACGCCCATGCCAAGTCTAGGACTTGAACCTGGGTGGGCTGGTTCCACCACAGGGAACCCAACCATCAGAGCCAAGCTCCGTTTGCACTTATTTATCACTGAGTAAAATTTTATATACATAGAATGTGTCCAACTGGCATAATCTTGATGAGTGACAATACTGTTAAAGGGTATAAATAAGGGAGGCCTCAACGAAAAAATCAGCCTGAGCAAATAATGGTCCAAGGAAATTAAAAAGCTTGTGTAAACACCACCAAAATCGATGAAAATTGAAGAAATGAGACCCTGGCGGAGAACTGTTCGAGCACATATATGTGCCAAAACCTACCAAGTTGTTGATATGAGAACATAAGGTCCTATGAGAAATATACTTTCAAGCTAAAATTGCTTGAGGAAATAAAAAATCTGTGGCAACGTAGTAGTAATAAATGCAGTACTATATGATACCACACATATGTTACTAGTCTATGTTACTACTCTCATAGTGCAAAATAATACTCCTCCGTCCTAGTTTTTAGGGCTTAATTGGAAAATCTCTTGGTCCAAGGTGCTAGTTGATTGGAGCTAAAATCTTGCATTGGTGGTAGAAGCAACCAGACACTAACTGAGAGGCAATTAATGTAATTGTGCCTAGGAATTGGGGAATTTTTGGGACTAATTCGTTTTTGGGATTATGCCCTATAAACTGAGAGGGAGGTAGTATAAAGAGAATAAGGTTTGTGCCAATGCAAGTTTCTTAGCGCGGTTTCTTAGATATTTTGCTTATGTGGCATACTAATTAATGAAGAAATGGAGTGAGGTTGTGTCTTAGCTACTCCCTCCATTCCGGTTTATAGGATGTATTTGGCAAATCTCTAGGACCTAGGTGAATGGGGATTGGCCATGCAAAATCTACCTCCCCAACATTTCATCCATTTAGCAATCTCATACTTAATGTCAAGAAAGGCCAAGCCCAATCGGTTTTCTTAATGTTCTTGGAAAAGGCCAAAACCCAATATTAACTGCTCTTAATTAATGCTAATTGTTGCTTATTCTTAGAAAAACCTGGTTTTGGACTTGCATCCTATAAACCGGAATGGAGGGAGTAAGATACAACCTTTGCACGTGGCCATAGACAAAAAAATGATTCGAACCCAATCATGAGTCCAAATCATTAAATGTAGATACACACAATGGAAACAATGCATTGAACTATCTGTATCTTATATATTTATTACACCTAACATAGATGATCTCATTTATTAGTGTGTAGACTCACCTAGTATTTTTTTTTTTTGAGATAAGACTCACCTAGTATTGGGAAGTAACTATCTACTATATTTGTCTCTCTACTCATTAATTAGCTGTCACATCATTTTTTACTTAGGTGACATGCATGTTAATACCTTAGTTACTCCCATTGTGGATAGTTACCAGCTATTCCTCCTGTTTATTGGGCTCCTCTTGCAAATCACATCAAGCAAGGAGGGCCTAGTTAAGTGCTAAACAACACATTAATGCTACATGCATGGCCTTCTCACTCCTTCATGCATAGGTTGATTCAACATTGAGAACCAAAATTTGACAGAATTTAATGTGGGCATCACTATATTTATATATTTCCAAAACAACGAGCCTTACAAATATATATTTACCTATTTTTGGGATAGGCCCTTTAAACCGGAGGGAACGAGTACATTCAAAACTACCCAATTACAAAGTAGTAGCTTTTTTGGACCCTTAATAAGTCACGTGTCAGCTACATATTCTATGGATTCAAGTCTAAGGACATAGCATATCCATTGTTGAGACAGACAAGGACAATTAAGAACATAATGTTGTTGCGGTGACTCATGGTGTGTCCATAAAATTTTGTGATAGCTGTATGTCTATTACCAGAGTTCATCAGTACATCTTGTCCTTGTGTATCGGTGTGAGACGAATTGGGCAGCCGTTCTTGAGCCTGGGAAACATTGCCCATTTCTCAAGGCTTGTGTCATGGTCTGCCATCTCCCATCTGAAAACACAAGAAAATTTGATCTTACTATCCAGCTCTATCTATTTCCATCAAATAAAGAAAGTTGGCTCAATTTGAAACCTGAAATTTGTAACAAGGCGATGAAGAAATATTAGCATCATAATCTTCGCAAGGTTCATTCCCAGGCATGTTCTGCCACCTGCTCCAAATACTAAGAAGCTGTATGGCTTCATATCACCCTGCCCATAACAACGCCATCTATCAGTCTATGTCACAAAACTATATCGTGGTATGATTTCTTCAGGCTCACAATACTTACACTGAATCTGGAAGGATCAAACACCGTCGGATTATCATATATAGTCGGATCGTAGTGTATGGACCTCACGTCGACATTTATGATCCAGTCTTTCTTAATGTGAAATCCTGTTGTTATTTGTAACTATTAATAAGTAGTAGCTTCGAGCAAGCAGAAAGAAGAAATCAACAAATTTTAGTTACCTGCAACCTGGCAGTCTTTGAGTGCCACTCTTGGAAACCAAGAAACTATGGTGGCCATCCTTAGGGATTCTTTGACTGTCTTGTATGCGTAATCCATGGTATTCAGATGTTGGAGGGTAAGAGGTGAATCATGGTGCTTGGATGCCAGGTCCAGCTGAACTGACTGCATACATACATATGTAGAGAGTTGTAGTCAAGAAATGAAGTAGTAACATATTGTTCATTATATATACACCTCTTCACAAACTCACTCTTAATTTCTCTTGGAGTTCTGTGTTGTCGCCCAGATACTTGACCATCCATGTAATTGCCGTTGCTGTTGTCACTTGCCCTACAACCGGTTACAATTTACAAACACAAGGCTTTAGTACATCATGCACTTGGATTGAAACAATCATGAAGGATTGCTTGTATTGAAAGCAAGTAGAAGGGTTTGACATAAATTTGTACCTGCAATTATGAGTGTCAAAATGTTATCCAAAATCTGTTCCTCCGTGAGCGCTTCTTCAGGTGAATCAAGATGGCTCTTGAGAAGAAGGGTCTGAAGAAAATCGTCTCGGTGACTCGGCTTCAGGCCATTCCCTCGCCTCTTCGATATTTCTTGCCTCAGCACATCCATGATCCTTTTCCTTGCCTGACACCAACAAGAAATTCATTCCCTTCTTATGATCTTGTCAATTGTAAGTAATGAAGAACATGAGAGTGACTGCAGGTCAGTGGATCGTTATATTCTCGTCTTTTTTTTTTACTTAATATGACTGTTATCACCGGCGATTAAGAATACTCCTATTCAAAACTGCAAGAAATAAAGACAGAAAGTGCAGTAGTTACCTGTAGGCCTCTGTAGAACCTTGTTCCAGGCAGCCGGAGTGGCACCGCGAGCATGGCCTGCGTTACGTCCATGACGTCGCTCTGCAGTTGCTCCAGCTTGCGCGCGTCGTCCTGTGCTCCGATGAGCATCTCGCAGATGGCCCTGAAAGTCACGTCCAGAGCAACGTCCAGCACGGCGACCCGGTCCTTGCCAAGGGTGGCCAACAGCTGGGTGGTGATCAGGCGGTCGAAAGTTTCGGCGAAGGCGGCGGTGGACGCGGAGGCGAAGAGGCCCGCAACGGCGCGGCGCAGTCGGCGGTGAGTGTCGTGGGAGGTGCAGAGGAGGCTGTGGTCGCCGAGCAGGTCGGCGACGGTGCGGACGTAACGCTTGGCAAAGTGGGGCGGGTCGGCGGCGAGGAGGTCCGCGGCAGCGGCTCGCGCGGTGGATGAGAGGAGGAAGACGTGGGTGCGGCCGAAGAGGGTGGTGCGGAAGCAGGCGCCGTAGCGGAGCGCGCGGGTGTGGACGAAGTGGTAGAAGCCCCTGCCGCTGCTGTTCGCCGCCAGGAAGGAGAGCGTCTCCGCCCCGACGAAGCCGCGGCACCAGCTGCCGATGCCTCCCGGCGGCGGACTCCTGTCTTTCTTTCGTCGGAGGTAGAAACCACGTAGAGCGCAGAGGAGGAGGATGCAGGTGATGCCGCCGCCGATGGCTGCAGGCAACATCACGATGTCAGCAGCAAGGCACCATGCCGATTCCGGCGTCGTCGACATCATCTCCGGGCTCCGGCGCGCGCGAGCTAATGTGATCTCACTACCGCTAGCAAGCCGACATATGTAAGCAAGCAAGCATGCGCGCGTGCGTCCATTCTCCAGATCAATCATGTCCATGGATCCCCAAAGGATACGTACCTGATCTGATGGAACCCCACTGGCATAGTTGCATTGCATCTTTTCCTGCTGTCCTCTGCATCAATCCATGGCTTGCGTTTCAAGATGGGTATCATCACCAGCCCACTGTTCATGCAAATAGGTAGGCAGAGGTGTCGACGAGATACCGGATTTTTATTACATTTTCATGCATGTCGAGTGCTACCTGTCGTCATGGTCTAGCTTCCAGGGCAGACAGACAGACACCAAAAGGTATTCTCCTCCCCGTCTACAGGAGAGAGGCGATTTTTGGACACCCCCGCCGATCCACCGCGTCTGCGCCGCCGAGGCGTGGGATTCCCCTCCTCCGCCGGCCGCTTCGGCGGCGGGAGGGTGGGGATCCCCGTCTCCGGCCTGTACATATGGTAGGGTAGGGTGGGGCTCTCGCCGGCGGCTTCTCGGAGGAGGTGGAGCTGGCGGCGGTTGGTTTGGTGTCGGCGGGGCCTTCTCTGGCGGTGGTGCTCTCCGGAGCTCGTCGTCGCCGCGCTCGACTTGGTGGTGCTCGAGGCCCGGCGTGGTGCTCGAGCGCCGCAGTTTCTCGTCAGATCCGGGGCGGCGGATCTGGCGGCCAGATCCCAGGGTGGTCCGAGCTCTCCTTCTTCTTCCTGCGACGGATCCGGAGGCAGCTGAGGCAAAGAGGCGTTGGTGGGCCAGAGGGGCGTCCGCCACGGTCGTTCATCGTCCGAAGTTTCGCCGCGGCGCGGCGGACAGTCAAGGCGGCGTCTTTCAAGGGAAAACTTGCTCCCAGGCAGTGGTAAGTTGGCGGCTGCTGGTCTTCTTCTTCGTCGCCGGTGGTGGTGTTGATCTCGGAGCTGGTTCTGGCTCCTCCTCCTCGTATTGTTGTTCTTCCTTTGCTTTCGATCTATGTACTGTGTATGTGGATGATCGGTGAATATACGTGGATGTTGGATGTGTCAAAAAAAGGGCAGACAGACAGACAGACATGACCAACCAACACCGAACGAAAATTCAGCCCCTAGGTAGCATTGACGGACCGCATATTCTTTTTTTGCGAAACACAGTACAACGCAGACGCTCACAAACACGCGCATACACTCACCCCTATGAACGCACACACGCACACCCCTATAAGCACCTCCGAGAGACTGAGCCGGCGGTTGGGTCTTGAGATTGACGAAGTCACCACGGGCGCCTCGCTGTCGACGGGAACGTCGCCTCCCACTGAAGAATATTCCGCCTAAATGAAAAACACCAGCATCAAGCCTAGGATTTGAACTCTGGTGGGCTAGAGGTACAACCACCCTCCTATTCTGCTCTAGCTGAGGAGTATCTCGAGGAAGAGGATCCCAGCAAATTCCCCACTAATTGACCACTGACTCGTGTCGCCCGGCATATACTCTCTATGGCCTTCAATCATCATATCTTTCATGATTAACCTACCTAGCTAGCAAGTGAAGCGCTGGAGCTAACGAAGAGAACAAACACACAGTATCGAAAAGTAGACATAGAAGAGTCGACACCATTCAGGAGTATTGCTGTCCTCTCTTTATTGATCAAATTCGATTCATCTGATTAATGGGCCACGGTGCAGACTGCAGAGTAGATACATGATCAACTATTTTGTTCTAATTAAGCCTGGATCTGCCACGGTGCAGACTGCAGAGCAGATACATGATCAACTATTTTGTTCTAATTAAGCCTGGATCTGAAATTGATAAGATTATCTTTGTTCATCTCATTTCGTTGAGTGTTTCGTTGGTAAAACGCAGATTAACGATGAACCTTGTATTCTTACTTTCATGTGTGTTATGGTTGCCTAGCTAGCTTATTACCATTTACTCACTCCGTTCCCAATTGTAATATGTTCTACCTTTTTCTTAATCGGATGTATGTCGATTTGTTTCAGTGTGTCTGTTCACTCATTTCAGTCTTTGTCTCTATGTAATCCAATTGAAATATCCAAAACATTTTATAATTCGGAATGGAGTAAGTACCATTCTTTAGGATATGAGTAGAGCTTGTGCCTTGATTCGCTACAACTCTATACTGGATTAGCTTCCACAATTCTGCTAGCCTAGTTATATTGGCCGCTCTCCTCAGCTCGAGTTAGAAAATAATCCAAGCATAGATTTATTCAAGGGTGGAGATAGAGGGGATCAAAGTTAGAGAAGATCCTAGTGGTAATTGTCATTACAATTTTTCTCCTTTTCACTACCACTACGGAGCCACGCATGATTTGGTACGTTTGCCCTTGAATGGTATTAGTAGTGTTGACTGTGTGGAAATTTTAGAACAAGACAAATGTCAATAATTTGAGTTCTTACAAGTGAGTATCCGTGCGTTGCAACGGAAGAAAACATGAGATATAAAAGCATGGCCATTTATTTTGCATACGCCGCGTGTATCACTTTCTCTATGCTCATCCTATAAGAAGACATGGATACGTCTTTCTCCTCGCTCACCCTATAAAAAGACATGGAGACGTCTTCCTCCTATAATAGTTTCTCCTATACTCGTTGTTTGTGATATAAACACTGATACTTTTTTTTTGAGGGAAATAAACCCTGATATTTGACTATGGCAATAAACCGCAATGTCTTTGGGCTTTGGCTCTATAAAAAGCAACACCTATACTGCATGATGGGCAGCTGCCATCGTGAGCTCAGATGGAGTGATGGATCCTGTTGGGCCTCCACTTCCGCTCCTTGTATTTAAATAGCTTTGCAATGAACAAAAGCTCCAAAAAAAACATATTCCAAAATATCAATCTGGGTATCTATATCTATACTGATTTATTTTTCTAATGGATTTGTAGGTTCTTCATAACCAAATGAGCCGTCAACCTTACTGGAGCTATTGAATGCTCAAAAACCATTAGGTCATGCAACAACTGCTTTTCACTATATTTTTTAATATGTCTATTCTTTTTGTACTGTATCAAAATTTGGTTATATACATGTTGTGCTAGAGAGAGAGACATTTGGTAGTTATAAGAAGTCATTAGATATACTAGGTGTGATTTGGTGACTGAGTTTGACTGCATGGCCACTAGCTTGCCGTTCATGGTTTCTCATCTGTCTGGTTCATGTGTAGTAGGAGTTTCTCTTCTCAGGCTGGTGCAAACTTGTGGTGACAAATATGGTGATTTGAAGGAAGGGTTTTTGAAGGTCCCGCTAGAAGATGATAGAGTTAACATTGGAAAAGAATTTTGATGAGAATTGTGTCAATAAAATTGATTTTAAAAAGCCTTGCTTGTTCACTTGGTTGATCATTAAACACTTCCGTGTACAAGATTCCCTTTTACTCTATGAAATTGGGTACTACCTCCGGTCCGTTAAAAGTTGCGGAAGAAAATAGCATGGAGTGCACAAATCGTACGTACAGCGTCCGACGCTTTTTTCGGACCGGAG
This sequence comes from Poa pratensis, assembly GCA_947311845.1. Classification (NCBI taxonomy): domain Eukaryota; kingdom Viridiplantae; phylum Streptophyta; class Magnoliopsida; order Poales; family Poaceae; genus Poa; species Poa pratensis. Next base: position 21,055,619 of record CAMZMU010000059.1, on the reverse strand, counting down.
GGAGTACTAATTATGAATTGTTTCGGTTTCTTGAAGATACGGTGATGGATTGACATGAGTGTCTGCCGAAAGAGCTATATTTATGACCCGCTTCCAAAGTACACTGCTGTTACGCTTCTTAAGACCTGAATTCAGTAGGCGTTGCACCAGAATTCTTAAGATTTCATAGGTTTTCTCTACCATGTGCCAAGTTAGGCTTCTCGAGAACTAGCACATGTAATGCATATTACTCTCATTTTTTATGTACCAGGGAGGTCTGAGCATTTCATAGGTTTTCCCTACTATCGTCTTTTTTGTTTGACTTAATGGTGTTTGCCTATTATGTAGCAATAAAACTGTTATAGAAAATTTGTGCCAAGTTAGGCTTAATGCAAATTATTAATCATATCGCATTTTATATTTTCGAGTTATTAACGGCACTGGAATATATTTTTCCGATGGTTTGCACAAGAATCTTGTTCCGCCGCCTCTTCTTGCCAATGTGAAGTCAAGAAAACGCTATGTGCGATAGATGCAATGTTACCATCGAGTTTGTTAAAGAACATTATATTTTCCTTTTGGGATATATATGCATTAAAATGCATATTGCAAGTGGGTTTACAGTAAAATTCAAAGCAATCTAAGTCTTGCCTGACAGCCTCTGTCTGTAGATATAAAAAAACTTGCATTTCAACGAGGAAGCATAAGCAAAGGGTTCACACTGCATTTCAACGAGGAGGCATAAGCAAATGGTTTACATTGCATTTCAACGAGGAGGCATAAGCAAAGGGTTTACACTCAATCGTTTCGATCAAATGCACCACTTATACTTTCTTGTTCTCATGTGGCAATACATGCTCTTTCCCTTGGCTTAGTTTGTGTTTGAATATTTATCTTGTGCATTATGTTTAGCATTATCTTTATATGTGTGAGAGAAAAAATCTTGATGGCCTGTGGCAACGCACGGCCATTCAACTAGTCTATATCTATACTACTATTAAAAGAGCAAACTTGTGTTGATACATTAAATCTGAGCCCTTCAATATTTGAGCAACGGTACAGATTACTCCAATGTTTGACAACTCAACCCATCTTTTCGTTTCGTGATAATTACGGAATTTGCCACCGCTAAGAATAAAACGTTAGCCTGTCGGAGACGCACGGCCGGCGCAGCAACGACGCGCCCGTCGCCGCCCGCACGCTGCAATTGCACTGCATGCTAGCTGGCCGCCCCGCATCACCACCGGGACGCCCACGCACCACTTCTCTCTTTCCCTGGATCCCCTCGAAAAATTTCGCCGTCGTCGACACCCTCAAGTCCTCAACACATCGGCGGATCCAGCCTAATTTCCCCAAGCTGCCACAGCTGAGGAGGGTTCCTAGGCTCCATTGTCGCTGTTTTAGGTGGTTTCCGTACCGGCATCCTTGGTGTGCTTCCACGAGCAGCAGCCACGCAAACCAGACCCGCCGCCACGGAAGCCCCGCACCGAGTCCTCTGCCCTGCGCCATCGTGCATTCGTGCCGCACAAGGGCCTCCTCCGTGACACACTCAATTCTAATCTAACACCAAGCTTCTCAATAGTCATCACCGCACAAGGTTCACCAATTCACCATCACCGGCCGCCCGCAATGACGTACGCCTTTTCTCACTGCCCCGCTTCCAGGGATAGAACGACCACAGCCTCCGCTCTCCGGCACTCCCTGCATCCACGCCGCCACCCTGCCAGTCGGCCATCGTGAGGACGCCGACGCCCATCACCAGAGCGGCCGTCGCCGCCGCCCTGCCTCCACGCCATCGTGCTGTCACACCCGTATGTGATAACAGTCTGAAGAAGTGTCTGAAGAAGTGTCAACTGCCTGTTAGAATTCAGTTAGCAGCGTTGTCGAGTCTAATCTGCACCGTATGTCCCCAGATCGACGGTCTATCTTGCAACTTAACACTTCGCGTGTAGTAGCGAGATGAACCGTCCATCTGAAGATATACGGCCCAGATCGACTCCGGCGTCGCTACTCGGACTCTGCAAGCAACTGTCCCTTTCCAGCACCAACTGCTCCATCGCTTGTCGCTTTCTTTTTCCTTTTTGGTATTTATATGCCGAGGCTAGCTCGAGGAGAGTATCTTTTACCTTTCTATTAGGGTTTATCCCCTCTCAGCCGCCACTGCTCGTTGTGAGGTGATTTGTATCCCGGATTCTTAAGCTTTCCTCTTGAATTGTCCAATTCCTCTGTAATAAACAGCTGATATTCAGAGTAATTGAGAGAGCTTCGCTCTGTTATTCGTGTAATTGCTTGATTCAGTAGTTTAGGCATGTCAATGGTATCAGAGCCATCCGTTCCTCAGAGGCGAATTGGATCTAGAGCCCGGTGAGGTTGGGTTCTCCCGTGAAATCCCTCCCCGTTGTTCTGGATTCCGGCGGCGATGTGTTGGTCTTCTCGGAGGCGGCTTGGTGGCGGAGGCACAATTCGGGAGCAGATCTGGCGTGAGAAGTGGTTAACGAAGAACATCTCTTATGTCATAAAATCCCACCTTCCCACCCTGATCCGTGCATCATCGGCGGCGCGGCGGCGTTGCCGGCGGTGTCGGCGACGGTAGAGTCTTCTGAACAGGGTCAGGTAACAACCCTGTTGTGAAAAGCCCTCTCCTTTCAGACAGATTAGTAGCGGCGAGGTGCTTGCTCTCTGCAAGTAGTCATGGCAGCCACGGGTATGACAGATACTGGTGATCTAGTCTTGGAATCCCTGCAGTTAGATGTCCAGTGTCTGCAGAAATACAGAGAGTAGGATAAGTAGGAATTTTCGGAATTTCGTACCCATGTTAACAAGAATTTTGACAGTATCCAGAAAAGCTTTAACAATATACAGTCAAACTTTGAGAAACTCTTTGCAGCAAAGGGAATAGAGACTGCAGAAATTCAAGCAGAGGAGCAACTTGTGGAGAAGGCTGGCACAACACCAGAGACACCAAATGGTGCTGCTTTTGCCACTTCAGTCAAGCAAACACAGGAGACTGGACAAGCTTCAGGCAAGCAAATTCTTCAGGATATGCAAGGTAATGAGCTCAACTTGGATGGCACTCCAAAGAGTACATACAGGCATCCCAACTATGGTCAGGTGACAACACTAATCCCTGACATGAGAGCTCGTAGCACACTGCCTGTGGCTCCTCCAAGAAGACAAGATAATGTTCATCATGGTCACCAAAACAGAGAAAGAGATTGGAGACATGATAATAGAAACCATGATCAGGGAAATAACCATAGAGACAGAGATACTGGCCACAACAATGACAACCTTCCACAGCAGCACAGAGAACCTGATGTGGGCAATTTCCAACGACAAAATGATCGAGAAGGTGATCAGCATGGTGATAGCAGAAGAGGTCTCCCATCTGTGAAACCAACAAAGATGAACATACCAGAGTGTGATGGTTCTGATGTTGATTCTTGGATACAGACAATGGAATTATATTTTGAATCAGCAAGAACACCACTTGATAGCAGAACTGAAGTAGCTGTAACTTACCTCAAGGGTGATGCAATTCAGTGGTGGAGAGGTACAGGGTACAATACCTGCAATGTTCCTTGGCACATGTTCTGTAGGTACCTGGGAGATAGGTTCTCTGAAGCTTCTGTTTGTGACAATGTCAGAAGTTTTCATGAGATCAAACAAACTTCAACAGTCACTATGTATACAAGGAAGTTTGAAGCTGCAATGAACTTGATGCGCAGAGATAATCCAGCTGTTCCAGATGATTATTATGTCCACAGTTACATATCTGGCCTTCAGGATTACATCCAGGCACACTTGTAGTGTCATGAACCTACAACCATGCAAATGGCTATATGGTTGGCAAGAAGAATGGAGGCTGCTACACCCCCTCGCAAACCTTTCTTCCAGCAACAAAACAATGTCAGAAGACAAGTGGTTTTTTATGCCAAACCACCAAATGCAACACCTGCCAGTGTGATCCAACAGGCAACTGAAGAGAAGCGATGTTATAAATGCAGAGAACTATGGTTCCCTGGTCACAAGAAGGTATGCAAAATGGTGAACAAAAACCAAGTCAAAGCAATGCAAGCTGCAAAACCTGAAACTCGGGACATCATTTATGTTGTGGAAGAGTCTGACAGCGAGTCTGATGAGGAGGTGCCCAACAAAGATCCTACACTGCTCATTTCCATGCATGCTTTACACGGCAAGGCTAGAGCCAAATCCACATTCACATTGAACATCATGATTGGTGATAAACCTGCTTTGACATTGGTGGACACTGGCAGTACCACCACTTTTATGAGCCCTAAAATTGCACAACAGGCACATTGTGCATTACAGCCAAGCAAGAGACTGAAAGTCACTGTTGCTAATGGGGAACAATTATGGACAGAGTTTCTCTGCAAGGATTGCTCATATACTATCCAGGGGACTCCTTTTACATCTGATTTCAGGATTCTGCAGCTAGAAGGCTATGATATCATTTTTTGTGCAGACTGGATTTACACATATAGTCCTGTCATGCTGGATTATAAGAAGCTGACATTACAGGCAATAAAACAAGATGGTAGCACTGTCACCTTTCTGGATGAGAGCTTTCCTGGCACAGCTCAGGTAGAAGAAGTTCAAGACTTGGGCAAATTATTACTGCATTCTACTTGTGGTGCTTTACTAGTGGTCAAATCAGTTACTAATGAAACAACAGAACAAAAGTCTCACCCAGTGGCAATTCAGAAACTTTTGGATGAATTTGCAGTTATATTTGCTGAACCAAAAGAGTTACCACCAAAAAGAGATTGTGATCATGCCATTCCTCTCTTGCCGGATGCAAAAATCATTAATCAGAGACCATATCGTTTGCCACATCACCAAAAAGATGCTCTAGAAAACATCATCACAGACTTGTTGCAAAAAGGGGTGATCAGAAACAGTGTTAGCCCTTATTCTTCTCCAGTGGTACTTGTCAAGAAGAAAGATCGTACTTGGAGGAAATGCACTGATTTCCGAAAAATGAATGCTCAAACAATCAAGAACAAGTACCCCATACCCATCATTGAGGATTTACTGGATGAATTACATGGAGCCACTGTTTTCACCAAAATTGATTTAAGAAGGGTTACCACCAGATCAGGATGAAAGAAGAGGATATTAGCAAAACTGCTTTCACTACTCACCAGGGACATTATGAATATGTGGTGATGCCCTTCGGATTAACTAATGCTCCTGCAACATTCCAACAACTGATGAATACTGTCCTGGCACCTGTTTTGAGGAAATTTGCTTTGGTTTTCTTTGATGATATTCTGATCTACAGTAAAGACTTAAAAGAGCACATTGAACACCTCAAGCAGGTATTCACTATTCTGCAGCAGAATAACTTGTTTGCCAAAATGCAAAAATGCACATTTGCAACTGACAAAGTTGAATACTTGGGTCACATCATCAGTGCATCTGGTGTTGCCACTGACCCCAAGAAAATCGAGGTGATTGTAAATTGGCCACAGCCTGAAAACATCACTCAGTTGAGGAGCATTCTAGGCATGGCTAACTATTACAGGCGTTTCATTAAGGATTATGGCCCCATATGTAGACCATTATTTGAAGCACTGAAGAAGGACAATTTCCAATGGACTGAAAAGCAACAAGCTGCTTTCCAATTGATCAAGCAGAAGATGACTACTCCACCAGTACTAGCCCTTACAAATTTCTCTCTGCCATTTACCTTGGAAGCAGATGCTTCAGATTATGGTATTGGAGCTGTCCTCATGCAACAGGGGAAACCCATTTCTTTCTTGAGCAAAGCAATTGGCCCTAAATCTGCCGGCTTATCAACTTATGATAAAGAAGCAATGGCAATATTGGAAGCATTAAAGAAATGGAAACATTATTTCTCAGCTTCTTCCTTGGTTATTAGGACAGACCAGCAGAGTCTCAAATATATTCAAGATCAAAAGCTGACTGAAGGAATTCAACACAAGCTATTGATCAAATTGTTGGGCTACAATTACACTGTGGAATACAAAAAGGGTGTGGAAAACAAAGTGGTTGATGCCCTTTCAAGAGTAAAGCATAAAATTTTATCTTTGTTCACTAGTGCTGCAGTACCAGTTTGGGTAACTGAGGTGGTCAAATCTTATTCTCATGATCAGAAATATTTGGAACTAATACAACAGCTGACAATAACACCTACTACAGTATAGAACTTCACTTTCTCTAAAGGACTGATCAGATACAAGTCCAAAATATGTGTGGGGAGTACCACAGATCTGAGAAGATTCACCAAGTATGCACATTTTATTTTGATGAAGCATCCTATAACTGTGCATTCAGTGGCACGAGCTTTCAGAGAGAATATTTTCAAGCTGCATGGACTACCAACAGTCATAGTTACTGACCGTGATAGAATCTTCACCAGTAATTTATGGCAATCACTATTCAAATCATTGGGAGTCAAATTACATTTCAGCACTGCTTATCATCCTCAGACAGATGGGCAAACCGAACGCGTGAATCAATGCTTGGAAAACTATCTCAGAAACATGGCTTTCTTGCAACCCAAAAAATGGCATCAATGGCTATCCTTGACAGAATGGTGGTATAATACATCTTTTCACACCTCTCTAAAGATTACCCCATTTCAGGCATTGTATGCAAGACCACCACCACAGTTAGCTGAACTGTTCTTACCAACTGAAGACAACAATCCTGAGGTGACTCCTAATGCAACAGTCACAGAGATTGCACAACAAATCAAGGATAATTTGCTAAAAGCCCAGGAACGTATGAAGGTACAGGCTGACAAAAATAGGCAGGAAAGAACATTAGCAGTGGGTGATATGGTGTACCTCAAGTTACAACCTTACAGACATACCTCCTTGAGCATTCACCGCTGTCTTAAGTTACATTCCAAATATTATGGCCCATTTCGGGTTTTACAAAGAGTGGGAAACACCTCTTACAAATTGTTGTTGCCTGAAGGATGTCAGTTACATCATACATTCCATGTGAGCCAGCTAAAGAAACATCTGGGTCCTAAAGCAATACCCAGTCCTCATCTACCTCTGCTTAATCCAGATGGCACTATACTTGTAGCTCTTGAAGCTATCTTAGAGAGGAAATTGATTCCAAGGGTGCAGGGAGCCATTTGGGTCCCAGTGGTTCAGTGGCTTATCAAGTGGCAGAATTTGCCGCCAGAGCAAGCAACTTGGGAGGACTCGACATTCATACAGAAGGTCTTTCCAGCTTTCCATCCTTGAGGACAAGTCTGGTCTCACGAGGGGGGAGTTGTCACACCCGTATGTGATAACAGTCTGAAGAAGTGTCTGAAGAAGTGTCAACTGCCTGTTAGAATTCAGTTAGTAGCGTTGTCGAGTCTAATCTGCACCGTATGTCCCAGATCGACGGTCTATCTCGTAGCGAGATGAACCGTCCATCTGAAGATATACGACCCAAATCGACTCCGACGTCGCTACTCGGACTCTGCAAGCAGCTGTCCCTTTCCAGCGCCAACTGCTCCATCGCCTGTCGCTTTCTTCTTCCTTTTTGCTATTTCTATGCCGAGGCTAGCTCGAGGAGAGTATATTTTACCTTTCTATTAGGGTTTATCCCTCTCAGCCACCACTATTCGTGGTGAGGCGATTTGTATCCCGAATTTTTAAGCTTTCCTCTTGAATTGTCCAATTCCTCTGTAATAAATAGCTGATATTCAGAGTAATTGAGAGAGTTTCGCTATGTTATTCATGTAATTGCTTGATTCAGTAGTTTAGGCATGTCAAGCCCCCACATCGCGGTGTTCCAGGATGACGCCGCCCTGTCCATCGTGAGGGCGCCGCCTCCCGTTAACAGCGTGCCCGTCATGGACGCCCTACCCATCGCGAGGACACCGCCTCCCGCACCTGCACCCAGCTCAACGGCGGACTGCTCCTCCAAGGCGGCGGGCTCCTCTACAACGATCCTTGCACACGGATTCGACGCACGGGAGTTGCACAACGCTGCACTGCCTGGACCGTCCAGGCATCTGACTTGGTCGTCAGAATTGGTCATCTGAATTTCCCTTCTACTGCAGAAAAATTCAGGGATTTTCTGATTGTGAACGTATGTTTTAACAAAATTTGCTGATCTGAATTACGCTATCTATGTTACTGTTACATTACCAAGGCTCTGAAATGGTATGTAATCCATTATCCTTAATATGGCGTGACTGTAATCCAGATCCATACGATATGATCCACAATGGTTGAAGTAAATTACCAATTTCTCTAATAGGTTTTATACCACAATGGTTCTATACTACAAAAGAAGATAATTTCTACTAACCACACTCCAGCAGCACTATACAGTGTTTTGTGAATAATATAACTCATGTGTAAATTGTGAAATCCTATTTGAATATGAGAATACAATATTTTCTGAATTTCTATCCTAGATAGTGTTATACATCTGTAATATGAATATTTGAGAACCAAAATGAGAATCGTCCTTACTGCTTACGCCATTTTGGTATCATAGTTTCTTCTGTCATTTTTTATTTCCCGATACTCTTCTTTCTCTAAACAATTCCACTGTCTTTGTTGATATTCTCCTCTTTTTTTTTGAAACGTGGGGCAAAAGCTTTGCCCCAATCTGATATTCTCCTTTTGGTCTCAGTAGAGAGGGAAGAAAGTTCAGTGGGGAGAAGAACACAGGAGTGAGGGGATATCACGGGAGCACCAAAATAAAGCAGTGAGCTTCTCATTACCTCATAGAGTCATAGTCCAGTGTTCTTTTGAATTAAAGATTTGTTGTTTCTAAACACCAACACGAGCACATGGACCAGTGCATAAATCACTACATTGTTGCACATGACATATTGAAGTTAGCTAGGTCCGTTGCCATTTGATGCCAGCGCGCAAAGGAATGCATAGTGCCAGCTTGGGGAATGCATGCGGCATCAAGGTGGCAAGCCAATTTCGTATGGGGTGAGAATCTGCTTGTGCTTGAAAAACATTCTACTAAAACCATTGTACTCTGAAATGATTTGTAGAAAATATTGTATACTTAATTGTTGATAACCAGGTTCTGTCATGTTAGGGCATTGAGTTGTCTGAGACTATTGCAATTTTGTTCGCCAGCAAAATAGTTATATGATTGCTTGACCCAGTTAATTAAAGGTATCCTTATTCCTTAGACTAGTCACAATGGGAAGTATCATATACTAGTATCATGCATATGATACTATTCTATGTTATTAGTGCCACAATGAGTAGTAACATATGTGTGGTATCATATACTACTGCATTGGAATCTGTTATGTTACGGTATCTACCTATGATACCACTATCACCTCTATCATCATTAATTGCAGTGACACGTCAGCATTTTGCCAACATGATATGCATGATACCACCTATGATACCCCATTGTGGCTAGTCTTAACGAACCATTGCTTGATAGAAATTTTATGTTCCGAAATGTGTAAAACCATTAGTTTACGGAAAACGCTACGTTTCATCCGGGGGATCACGACTCTCGCGTCCTCCTCCTTGTACGTGCGACACGTGTCCCGTGAACCCCACCGACGATGCCTCTCCCTCACGGCCTCACCCCTCGCTATCCCTATCCTCTCGCTGGTCGCGACTCTCGTCTCCAGAGAAAAATACCAGAGCTCCCGAGCGCTCCCCACACTCCACCTGCCTTTCCGCGCCGTGATCCACCCCGGCTCCGGCGGCCACCAAACCCGCCGCCCTCCCCTCCAGTGGCGGCGGCCACCTCCTGCCCTCCTCTCCCTCTTCCCCCTACCTCCATGGATCCCAGTCCGGCCCGATCCCCAATCTCGCCTCTCTCTCTCCTACCTCTGGCAAGGAGGGACGACGGAGCTGCAAGTAGTGGTTGGCGGCGATGCTACCGTAGTGGGCGAGAGGAGCTACCGTAGGTGGGCAGAGATGCTACCTTAGGTCGGCGGCGATGCTACCATCAGTGGCGTCCGAGCTGCAAAGTAGGGGTAGCGAAGCTTCATGCGGCGGCCATTAGTGCTTCGAAGCAAGGGAGGGGGAGCTGCATACGGCAGTCGCCGGTGCTACCAAGCTACGCGCCGGCGCGCCGCCGGCTGAATCGTCTCTCTTTACGTCCAATTTCGTGCGCAAGCTGGCGCCGTTGCGTAGCAACCTGTGCTGCAACCAGTTTATGGCGGAGGTCCGAAGGGAGGGTCACGACCGCCGCTTGCTGCGAACTCCCTCCGCCTTTGCTACAAAGGCTAGCTATCGCAGCTGAAAATGTCGATCGCCGGTGCTGCAAGGGTCCACCGCCGCCGACCGCTTTGCTGCAAATGCCGGCTGTCGCTGCTACCAACGGCGGCCGCCGCTGCTACAAACACCGTTCGCCGCTGCTGCAAGGTCGGCCGCCCCTGATTGCTTTTGCTATAAACGCCGTCCGCCGGTGCTACAAACGCAGGTCACCGCTGCTACAAAACAGAGCCGTCGGTGATACAAGGGCTGGATAGCCCCTTCTGCCTGCGGCCATGGCGGAAGCTGCGGGCGATAAGGGCGGTGCCGCGGCAGGCGACAGCGGGCTACGAACGCGGTTGCTGCTGCTCGGAGGAGCGACGCCGGAGAGGCGGTGACATGTGCGAGTAGAGGGAGAGTCGTGCCCTTCTGACGCGCTGCACGTGGGTGAGTTGGACGACCCGGTCAAACTAATCCTGAACGTACGCTAAAATAAATCCGACGGTTTGGGAGGCGAGGGATCGGATGCCACGATCCCCGGGGGACCCTCAGTGCTAAAGCTAACCATAATCTGGTATCCAGCAATGCTGATGTTCTATTTATGTTAGCTTCAATACATTTGATTCATACACTCAGAATAATATATGTATCAGCGGCCATGATCGAATTACAGTACTCTCTGGTTATCTTTACAACAGATTGATAACCTTCACTCCTGGTCAATGTCCTCTAGCTTGGAACATGTGCAGATTAATCAATACTTTGGTCTAAACTACTTTTGCCTTTTTTAGATTTAGGTTAATCACTTAAACTGATTCGAGTGGAGGCTTGCAATTTTAGGTTTAATTTTTTCGCATGTACATTAATGGGTAAGCAGATGATACAATAATTGTGTAGAATGTCAAATATTGTCCGAACAAGATCATTGGCGTTTGCAGAACTAGGTCTAAAAATTGTGGGTCTGTACATTAATGTACGTGTAAATCGTCTCTCACTTCACAATTACTTAACCATGGTTTGAAGCATATGCATATTTGTGTCATGTTAAAATTTGAATACTATTATAATTTGAATAGTCTCCCATATAAGTTACGTTTCGGCATGCTACTAGGATTTACAAAATCTTTTTCTAATATATTCATATTATTATCTGGACGAGATCGTTACTGTTTGCAAAGTTAGGTTTAAAAATTATAGGTCCAAACATTAGTGTGTAAGTTGTCTCTCAGTTTTGAAACTTTTTCCCATGACTTGAAGAATCTGTATAATTTGTGTCATACAGAAATTTGAATGGTATTATAATTTGAGTCCGTCTCACATATAAGTTACATTCGACATGCAACTAGGATTTATAAAATCCTTCTCTAATCCTCCCTCATACCCACGCGAAGGTCTCTGAAGCCCCTACTTCCTTGCCTCGCGGGTGAAGCGTTGGGCACCACGTGAATTCGTCAGGGTCGAGGGCATATTTCGCGACAGCAGCGATGCCGCATACCAGTTCCGTTAGCTTCTGTATGAGATTTGTGTGCTCCATAGACCCTGATAAATTGCCCCATTTAGTAGTGAAAACGTGTGTTGCACGTACATGTCAACTAGTAGAGTAGAAAACATAAAACTAAAAGTTATCAATTCTTTTTGCATATGCTAGCCTAGCCGATCCCTTTGCATTGTCGTTTAGATATTGAAATACCGAGATAGATATAGTAAAATTATGTGGTGATCAAATCAAAACGAACTTTCCATGTCATTTGCCATTTGTATCTGGTTGTACCAAATTCTATGTTAGTTTCTTCTGCTTGAAATTTCCAGCTCAAAAAATATATGTTAATTTCTTCTGCTTGAACAAGCGACTCTCTGGTGAGTATTGTTCTTTCTAAAATGGGTAGAATACATGTGGCCCGGCCGCCCGGCTGTTGATACAGGAATTAGAGATTGACATGTAAAATAGTCTATCAGAACTTCAGAAGAGCCCAAGGAATGGCAAGTTAGAACCCTGATCCTCATGTTCACTGCGCACTTGATCATTTGTTTACCTTCTTAAAGAGACGTTTCATGCAAATTTGACTTTTTTGGCTTTGGGTAGTGTATTAAAAGGGTAAAATTCAGTGTTAAAACGGCTTTTTAATGAGACTTTTTTTTTACACAGGCCACAGAAAATGTCGGTTTTTCCACGGTACTTGTCGTGCTTTGCATTCAATTTTTTTTTGACATTTTGAAATATTTTCCTAGTGACAGGAGCAAATGCTACCAATGTGATAAAATGAATTTCACCATTCTCAGAGAATCTCCACCGGCACCCGCCAAACGACCCCCCAAATGTTCAATGGGTCCGGACGCAAAAATCCGTCACAACGGCACCCCCAAGTGTTTGAGCTGAGCCGATTTTTTGTCCGGCACTCCCGACCCACTCTCCAAACTTGGTGGCCTGCTCGGGGGTGCCGGACATCGCCCGGACACGCCCTCCGACATACGGGACCCCCTGTCATCGACACGGACCAGGGTACGCCTGTAGTTCATTTGCCTTTATCGCACCGACCAATTTTCTCTGGTCGTCGATTCGCACCATCGCCGCCACACTTGTCATCTCCAACTCACCGCGTGGAGTCAGAAGCGACCACGCAAGCCGACTCGCCGCCGCTCCATGTCCTCCTTTTGTGTCGCCATAGCTTCTGCCGCCAGTGGCGCCTCTTCCTCCCTGCCGCCCTGCACACAAGGTGCTCGGCCATTTTCCAACTAGTTAATTTATTTGATTCATTGTCTAGTTTTATTTTTCCTTCTTGTTTAGTAGGCTATGGGTTCATGTTCCACCAAATGATGTCACAGAGCGCCGCCCTTGTAGCCGACGATAATGAGATGAATCAGATGGTCCTCATCGTTCTTCTAGCTGCGGAAGCCGAGCTGAACATCACTCGCAAGCGGGGAGGATCAGGGAGAGGCCGGATGACCAATAAGAACCGACCAAGGTCCGCTGGTCATGTGTTGTTATTCAATGATTATTTTCGCAGACCCCGACAAACAGTTCTCAAGAATTTCGCCGGCGTTTTAGGATGAAGAGAGAAAATGGATTGCACCGGGCTTCTTGGATTCTGATCCATTCAGAAATGCATGACTGCTTTACGATGCTTTGCATATGAAAGTCCCGCATATTCATTGGATTAGTATGTCTGAGTCCACATATGTGAAGGAGATATGCCCTAGAGGCACTTAATAAAGATAGTTTATTTGTCATATCTCAAATGTTCATAATATGTTTTATACCATGCTATAACTGTATTAAGCGAAAACATTAATACACGTGTGGTAGATAAACAACCAGGTCCCTAGTAGCCTCTATTTAACTAGTTCATTGTGCAATCGATGATCGAGGTTTCCCGATCATGTGACGTTGGTGTCAATTGACAATGGAGTCGTATCGTTGTAGAATGATGTGATGGACATACCCAATATTTGTAGGACGTAGTCATTACGCCTTTGACCGTGAGATCAACTCTTATCGCTATTCATGGAAGATGCTTTGATTGCATCAAACGTCATTTCTTATATAGTATGATAATAACGGTGTCCCTCTCGGGTATCGGAAGGGAGTATGTTGAGACGAGGGATCAAGAGCGGGATTTGCCAATCCGCATAGCAGGATAGATACTCTGGACCCACTCGGTGAGATTGTGTCAATAAGCTTGCAAGCATGTGACTAGGTCACGGGGACATAATATCACGGACGAGTAAAGAATAGTGTTGTCAATAACAAGATCAAGCTAGGTATCATGATATCTAAGAACGAGTCTTGGACACGCTAAGTATCGCCAGGCAAAAGGTTTAAGACTCGACGTCTGAAGGTTCGAACGATAAAGTTATTCGTTATCTCGCAGGGATCAATTCTGGGTATCCAAGGTCCACGAATTAGTCATTGATCGGAGAACGTGTCTCGATCATGTCTGGAGAGATCTCGAACCGTAGGGTAACACACTTAAGGGGAGATGACATGTTTATTTAGATTGGACGTAGAGAAGAAAATAGAGAGAAGAACATCGGAAGTGTTCCAGACACTCCGAAGTGTTCCGGGTGATATTCGACGAAGTTCGGGGGGCGACAAAATAGTTTTCGGAGCCGGAATAAATTAGATAATATGTGTTTAATATTAATTAGTGTAATTAATAGTTAAATACATTTTTATTTAATTAATTTCAATTTTTTAAAGGCTGTTTTCCTATATGGGCCTTAGAGGCCCATTAGGGGAAAATCCCCAAAAGAAAAAGGAAAAAAATGGGGGGGGGCGGCCGGCCTAGGTGGGCCACATGGGGCCCACCTAGGGCCGGCACACCTGGTTGGGGCGTTGGGGGTGTGGGATAGTCCCACACCGCCTGGCCAGCAGGTCTGGCAGCCTCCCTCCACCTATATATTGAGGTGCCCCTTGCCTTTGAAAATCACCCGAAATTCCTCTCTCTCTCACCTTGAGCGTGACTCCGCAATTGGGGTAGCGCTTGGGTTGAGGTTCTCTCCACCATATGCACACCGCCGTGCTACTGGTCTTCCGGTCCAAGTCTTCCGCTGCTTGTCCCTGGATCGGAGCCCGGAGGTCGTCATCTCCACCGTATGTGTGCGACTCCCCGCAAGGCACCACACTTGGGGTGCTAGGAGGTGTTCGCCTCCACCACCATGAGGTCGGTATCGCCATCGTCATCGCCGTCTTCGTCGCGCCAAGATCTTCGCGACCTCGAGATCGACTACGTTGTCTACTTCGACAACGCTTGTTGCGGGAGCGTAATCCCCGCTATTGGTCTACGAGGGTACGTATATCGATCTTTTGCGTATTACTAGATCTGCATAGTATAGATCCTGGCTAGTTTAAGGTTATCGTTGTTAGGAAATTTTTTGTTTTCTGCCTACGATCCCCTTCAGTGGTATCAGAGCCGATCTATGCGTAGATATAGCTATACCGGTTTTAGAACCCATGTTCTCATGGGGGCATCGTTCTTTTAGAAGCTATCCTCTAGCGTGCACTTGCTGTTGCCGGCAGCATTGAGTTGATGAAGCTGCCCGAACCTACTTTACGCGTACGCTTACGCGAGACTGGTTTCACAACTGACATGCGGCTTGTACCGTATATGTGGCTGGCGGGTGTCTGTCTCTCTCTTTAGTTGGCTTTGCATTTTCAATGGAGGGCCTGAAAGGGATACATAAATAGCGACTATTTGATCGTTGTTGTGGTCATAGGTTCGTAGGTATGAATCGGTTCTATTTACGAAAGCCCCAAGCCACGTAAAATATGTAAAAGATAAAGTAGAAAGCGTCTAACTTTATTTTGCAGGGGCAATGTGATATGGTCAAGGTAGGTTTGATAAATTGTTTATAAACTGTGGGCGCGAAGGAGACCATCGGCGCAACGACCATATCACGTAGCATTACATATTGATGTTATGTTGTTGTTTGCATCTTATATTGTGTGTATATATAGTTATATATTAGTTACACGGCGGTAGTAATATAAGATGATCCCTCCAAAATACCATTAGTGTTCTCCCTTTGGCGTGCACCACCAAGAAAGTTCTACGTTATGAGGCAGGCCGTGACGATCGGGTGTCAGACATATCGTCGTTCGCATACGGTGGGTGTAAGACATGTTTGCACAAGCGTATACGCTGAAGGTTATTATGGCGAGCCTAGCATGTACAGACATGGCCTCGGAACACGGTGACCGAAAGGTTAAGCATGAGTCACAGAGTTGTTGTGATTGACATGTCGATGTCTACCTTTGAAGTTATGTTGCCGGCTCTGACGATGAGGGGTTGCATAATGGGTGAGGATCGTGTAATCACTAAAACGATTCGAGGGATATTCGTTTTGAGTGGGAGTTCTGGTAGTTTTATTTTATTAAAACTTGAACCCTATTTTATTATGAACAAAGTCTTTATGTTTTGCAAAACCTTTGTAGATATTAACCAATGTAATAGCCATCTTTAAAAATTAGGCGCATTCCTACGATTGAGAAACTTAAAAGGTTGGGTCCAAACTTCATAGTTTTATACGGTAGCTTGAGGATACTCCTTGTTTAAACCGTTAGCTCTTTGTGATACAATACCCGCTAGGAGATAAACCGGAGATTCCGCTACAAAAGGATAATTTGGATTATCAAGTTTTGTGCAGATAATATCATCATAGTCCAGTGTATGCTATGATCTCTACCATAGAAAATGAACTTGGATGTGAGTTGACAGATTGCGAACATATGAGATGGTCGCTAAACTCGAAGTACACCGCAAGTTGGGTTGAGAAAGTTTATCAGTACTTTGACTGTTTTCTTCTCAACCAAGATGGAAGAGAACACTCGCATTAAAGGAGCACATGGCAGTCATACTTGATGACATTGGTCATACTCGATGACATTGGTCATATTTGATGACATTGAGACGCCTCGCTCAACTCGATCACTGGATGACAAACAATGTTGCCAGGTGCAAATAGTTTGTCATAGACTATATCATACAAGGGGAATCGTTCACCTTAATGAGTTCTTGATTGCATTGAAGAATCAAGTAGATGAAACAGATCGCCGGGAAGTCATCAATGATGATGGTGTATATATGATATACACGTTATGAATGTTTTACCTAAGCAAGTACTCGCAATAGTGACTAAGATTTGATACTAGTCATGTTTTATGAAAACAGATTTACTGCTTGAGTAGCTTGAAGATGAGGAGACAATGTGTGTTGATGATGGCAGACAAATGTTGTGATGGCCATAGACACTCTCCCTCTACATCTACCATTTGAATAAATTCTTTTGTGATCGCCTGTTAGTATGATCGTTATAAGTGTGTCTCCTCTAGCGAGACGATTGTTCATATATGTTAGTGACAAAATCGTTGTCCTATATTTATGAAGTAATGATCATACGCCGATTTGAATTTAGAAGCTCCCACATTCATAACATTAATGCCAAAGGATAAAACTTAATAAGGACACCACATTCTTGTGGCACTAACGTTTAAGTCATGTCAATGTTATAGTCAATAAGAAGCTCCATTCAGATGGATCTCCGAGTCCTTAGATTTTGATCTTTTGACACTTGCAAGATAACTAAGACACCGTTTTCGGAAAGCGGGCATATAACTTATTGAGAATCATGCATATGGATGTATGTTGATCAATGAAGTAATTAACGTGTAGTGGAAATCTTTATTTCATAAAAACTTCACAAATGATTCGAGTAGATATGGATATATCTACTTGATCAAATGTTGGTCTGAAAGGTTTTGATTTGATCAAACAAGTTTGAAGTGAAGTAGAAAAATAAACTTAACAAGAAAATCAAATTCCTGCGATACAGATCGAGGAAATGAAGATTTGAGTTATAAGGTTGGCATATCATTGGAAGACTTGAGAAAAGAGTTCCACAAATTACGTCGCATGGAACACCATAATGTTATGGTGTGTTTTGACGTCGTAATCACACCTTATTGGATAGTGTGTGGTAAATAAAATCTCTTATCGAATTATTGTGATCATTGGAGTCATATGGTAGAAACAAAACATTCACGTTAGATAATAGGGAAACCATCTAATCCGTGGAGGCAATACCATATGAGTGATGGCATGGCTTTTAGCCTAGATTGTCGTTTCGGTAATTTAGTGTTTCGATGTGATCAAACCTAAAATGGATAAATCTTTGTAGTATACCTAAAGAATTAGTTGGGTACATGTCTCACGACATAGGCAAAATCATTGCCGGAATATACCTTGCAAAGAAATAGTTTCTTGTCCAAGGGTATAAGTGAGAAAGAAAGTAGAGCAAGACAAAGTTAATGAACTTTCTCTCCAGACATCAGAGTGGTGCAACGGAAAGTGTTTCTGGTGTCGTCCTCCTCAATTGGAAAGAAAATGATGATAAAGATCATGATGCTCTGAGCTCATACTAAGACCGTAGGCGTACGAGGTTGCGTTCCACAATGTGTGGTACGACAATCTTGTTGTAAAGGTCATGTTAATGGAACATGACAGACCTACGAACTACGAAGAAGAGATGGTAGACCTAAGTCTGAGAAATGACTATGAGTCATATATGATCCAAGATAAAATCCATGTACGATTACCAAGTAACGACTTGGGAAGTTCTTCTTAATGGCATCCAGGCAGTTAAAAGAATATGGAATTTTATGAGAAAATAGACATTGATAAGGATCGATTTGTCACAAAAACAGTTTCGACAGATTCAAAAGTTGATCACAACGAGATTTTGTCTCAAGTGGCGAAGCCTAAATCTATTTAGGGTCGTTTAGCAATTACTATAATTTCAAATTGAGAAATTGATAGATGGATAAGGAAACCATGTTTCATAATGGTGACATTAAGAAGAGAGTTGTAATTAGTACAATAAGATGGTTTGTTGATCCTAAGGATGCTAAACATGTATGAAAGCTTCAGATGTCCATTCATGGGCTGAAGCAAGCATATCGGAGTTGGAATCTTCACTTTGATAATGTGATCAAATGATTTTGGAGTCGTCCAAAATAGTTGAGGAAACCTGCATTTGCAAAGAAGTGAGTGGGAGCTAAGAAGCTTTTCTTGATCTTATATGTGAATGGCATATTTGAGTGGGAGCTAAAAGATATTCCCTGGTCTTATATGCGGAAGGCATATTTGAGTGGGAGCTAGGTGTCATTCCTGATTTTATATGTAATGACATATTTAGAATGATACAGATTCTCTAGTAAAGTATAAAGAATTATTTAAATGATTAAATTTTCTATAAATGAAGTTAGGAGTATTAGGCATCAGGTCTATAATTGTATAGATCAAAATGGGCTTAATAACATTAGGTCGGAATATTTTCCTATGTTAAGATTCTGAAGCGTTTCAGAATAGTACAAGCGAAGAAAAAAGTTCTTACTTGTATGACTAGGTAAAATATTAAGTTTATCTTGGCGTTTCAGTGATAGCTAATGAAAGAAAAGGATGTTCGACATCCTCTATGCCTCAGCCATAGATTCTATCAGACTGAAAGCTCGACTTGGTGTGACCCAAGTTCTTGGTTGAAGAACGGGTTCTAGAGTGATCCCTGGATGGATCAATGAACAAACGTTAAGTATATTCTTCAGTGTCTGAGAGAACTGAAGATATGTTTTCTAGTATAGGGTAAGAGTGAAAAGACAACTTGCCGTAAAAGGGTTACGATGATGCAAGTTATGACACTGACCCATACGACTAGAAATCTCATACAGGAGATGTCCTTTGTTTTGAAGAAAGACATGGTTAGCTTGCGAAGTCGCATATGAATGCACTATCGCATAATCTACATAGGTACAGGAATATATGGCAACTTCAGAAGTAGCAAGTGTGATTGGACTGAGCGGTTTTCCGAGCATGTGTGGTTCCCCTTAATAGATCTCTTAGACTTTTAAGGCCCATGCTACGCGAAGGTTCGAGTCTCACTCCATCGACTAAGATATATTTCACCGTTATCATATGATACGGGATGATGTCAAACGAGTTGACATAGAAGTGTTGCAAAGTACGTACAGATCTCGATATGGGAGATTGATTGCGTGGATCACACGTTCGTTGGGGACCCCAAGAGGAAGGTATGATGCAGTATAGAAGCAGTTTTCCTCAGTATGAAACCAAGGTTTAATCGAACCAGTAGGAGCAAGAAATCACTTCGGAAGGTTGTCAGTGGCGCGCTGACGTGGAATCTGCACACAACACAATCAAACTACTTTGCCCCAACGAAACAGTGAGGTTGTCAATCTCACCGGCTTGCTGAAAACAAAGGATTAAACGTATGGTGTGGAAAACAGTAGTAAATTGCAGAGAATGAAAAGGAACAATGTTTGCAGTTGGTTGTATTATCAGTGTAAAAGAATGGACCGGGGTCCACAGTTCACTAGTGGTGTCTCTCCATAAAAGATAACTAACATGCTGGGTGAACAAATTACAGCTGGGCAATTGACAAAATATTGAGCGCATGACAATGCATATATATGACATGATGATTACTATGATATTCATGTGGGCATTACGACAAAATACATAGACCGTTATCCAACAGCGTCTATGACTAATAATCCACCGCCAGGTTGTCATACCGAGTTCCCCGTTGGTATTAAGTTGCAAGCAACGGATAATTGCATTAAGTAATGTGCGTAAAGTAAACAAATGCATTAGACCTAACGGCGTACCCTTAAGCTAAGCATCGGTTATTTTATCCCTAGTGGCAACAGCACATCCACAATCTTAGAAGTTATTGTCACTCTCCCAGATTACCGGAGGCATGAACCCACTATCTAGCATAAATACTCACTCTTGGAGTTACAAGCATCTACTTGGCCAAAGCATCTACTAGTAACGGAAAGCATGCAAGATCATAAATAACATATAAGATAGATTGATAATCAACTTGACATAGTATTCAATATTCATCGGATCCCAGCAAACACAACATGTAGCATTACAATAAGATGATCTTGATCATGATAGGCAGCTCACAAGATCTAAACATGATAGCATAAAGTGGAGAGACAACCATCTAGCTACTGCCATGGACCCGTAGTCCAAGGATGAACTACTCACGCATCACTCCGGAGGCAGGCATGGTGATGTAGAGCCCTCCGGTGATGATTCCCCTCTCCGGCAGGGTGCCGGGAAGAGCTTCTGAACCCTCCCGAGCTAGGGTTGACGGCGGCGGCGTCTCTGGAACTTTTCGTGGATAATGGCTCGGGTATTTAGGGTTTTCGCGTCGGGAAGAATAAATAGGCGAAAGGGCGGCGGCTGCGGAGCCACGAGGGCCCCACACCACCCCACGGCGCGGCAGGGGGGCCCGCGCGGCCCCATGGTGTGGGTGCCACGTGGCCCTCCTCTGGACTCCGTCCGTTTCGTGTTGGAAAAATAGGAGGTTCTGTCCAAGTTTCGTCCAATTCCGAGAATATTTCCAGACTAGCTTTTCTGGAATACAAAAACAGCAGAAAACAGGAACTGGCACTGTGGCATCTTGTTAATAGGTTAGTCCCAGAAAATGCATAAAAATGCTATGAAGTGTATATAAAACATGTAACAATTGGTATAATATCAACATGGAACATCAGAAATTATAGATACGTTTGAGACGTATCAAGCATCCCCAAGCTTAGTTCTACTCGTCCTCGAGTAGGTAAAACGATAAAAACAAAATAATTTCTGAGGTGACATGCTACAATCATAATCTTGATCAAATAATATTGTAAAGCACATGTTATGAATGAAGTGATCCAGGTCAATGGTCTATAGTTTGCTAGCAAGTAGATAATGAGCAAACAACTGAATCATATAAGCAAAAACTTTTCATGAATAGTACTTTCGAGACAAGCATCAAAGAGTTTTGCATAAGAGTTAACTCATAAAGCAATAGATTCTAAGTAAAAGGTATTTAACCAACACAAAGGAAGATTTAAGTTTCAGCAATTGCTTTCAACTTTCAACATATATATCTCATGGATATTTGTCAACACAAAGCATATAATAAGTGCAATATACGAGCATATAAAAATTGTTGCACCAAAGTTGACACTAGTGTTTGCTTCTAAGATAGAAAGAAGTAGGTAAACTGACTCAACATAAAAGTAAAAGAAAGGCCCTTCGCAGAGGGAAGCAGGGATTAAATCATGTGCTAGAGCTTTTTAAGTTTTTGAAATCATATAGAGAGTAAAAATAAGTTTTGAGAGGTGTTTGTTAATTGTCAACGAATCAGAAAATGGAAAGTACAATATGACCCCTGCCAACCAGACTTTTAAGAGCGGCTCCCATGAAGGACGTTATTTCTACCAGCAAGGCAGATCATCCCTCTTTCTCTTTTGTTTACACATGCAGATATTTCACTGTTTGTCATTGCTTGACTGATAAATCAGGGCAAAAATGTGAAGAGAATTAAGCGGTTAAAGTTGTAATTAATTGGGACTGGGCACCCCATTTGCCAGCTCTTTTTGCAAAATTAATGGATAAGCGGATGTATATGCCGCTAGTCCGGTGGTAAAGTCTGTTTGACAGTTGACATAAAGACATCCACCCCGTCCTCATGAGCTTGGTAAACATTGACACAAAATAGGAGTAATAAAGTTTGAATAGTTTAAAGGTAGCACATGAAAAATTTACTTGGAATGGCAAGAAATACCACATATAGGTAGTTATGGTGGACACAGATGGCATGGATTTTGGCTCAAGGTTTTGGATGCACGAGAAGCATTCCCTCTCAGTACAGAGTTTAGGCTAGCAAGGTTATTTGAAGCAAACACAGGATATCAACCGACACAGCAAGGCTTATATGAAAACATATTGCAAGCATTATAAGACTCTACACTGTCTTCCTTGTTAACCAAACCCTTTTACTAGAAAATATCTAGACCTTAGAGATACCAATCATGCAAACCAAATTTCAACGAGCTTTACGGTAGTTCTTCATTAATAGGTTTTAACTACATGATACAAAAGCTTAAACATGAACTACTTGATAACTCAAAACAATTGACAAGTATCAAATTATCCAATACAATGATCTACAAGAATATGTAAGCTTTTTCCATTATACCATCTACCACATGCAACATTTTCTGTTCCAACCAAACACCAATCAATTTATTTCAACATAAACTCTCCAAACAATTATAAGTGAAGCAAGAGAGTACTTTCTTTAAAAGAACTAACAGCTCTGAATAAGAGATGCATGCAAAACAGGAGCTAAAAGCATAGCAATAGCTAGATAAGAATACTCAACAAGTATAAGTGAAGAATAGGAGTATTCATATGAAAAAGCGGAGCGTGTCTCTCTCCCAATCAAGAATGCTGGGGTCCAATCAAGTTGACCATAAGAAAAATAAAATACTGAAAATAAAAGCACACAGACGCTCCAAGTAAAGCACATATGATGTGAAAGAATTAAAATATAGTTTCACTAGAGATGACC
The DNA here is from genome assembly GCA_947311845.1 of Poa pratensis. NCBI lineage: Eukaryota > Viridiplantae > Streptophyta > Magnoliopsida > Poales > Poaceae > Poa > Poa pratensis. Next base: position 21,032,520 of record CAMZMU010000059.1, on the reverse strand, counting down.
TGATAAGTTGCTGATGAAGAAGGGGATGCCTTGGGCATCCCCAAGCTTAGACGCTTGAGTCTTCTTGAAATATGCTGGGGTGATCCATGGGAGCATCCCCAAGCTTAAGCTCTTCACTCTTCTTGATCACATTATATCATCCTTCTCTCTTGACCCTTGAAAACTTCCGCCACACCAAACTCAAAGTAATTCTCATTAGAGGGTTAGTGCACAATCAAAAACTCACATGTTCTATAAGGACACAAACATGACCGTTACTTTTAACATTAGCTACTGCCACTGATGTTATGTGAAGCTCTTCACCCTAAAAAAGAATTCCACTCAACACTAGTAAAAGAGAGAATGCGAAAAATAAAAGACAGAATCTGTCTAAACAGAACAGTCCGCAAAGACGAATTTTTTCGAGGCACTTACGTTGCTCAGATCGAAAAACTTTAAACTAACGAAAGATGCGTACATATCTGAGGATCACGCAAAAAATTTCAGATTTAAATAATTTTTCTGTGATTTTACAGAATTAAAACGGTGAACAGCAGAAATCTGTTCCTGCGCAGAAATCCAAATCTAGCATCATCTTCCTATTAGAGGCAATACTTGGCACAACAATGCGATAAAATAAAGATACAAAGGAATTGTTACAGAAGTAAACAACTCCTTGACTCAAAAAAAGAAAAATTGCAGAAATAAAATAATGGGTTGTCTCCCATAAGCGCAGAAAGTAAGAATCAAGTGTTTCCAAGTGATGAAGCATCAACAATCTTACGCTTAGCTCTCTTACCTTACCCTTATCTTTAGGAAATACTTGGTTACACATAGGTGAAGAGGCGAAATTCATAGTGCCTTGGCCCACATCTATTATTGCTCCAAAGCGTTTCAACAGAGATCTTCCAAGCGTAATTTGTCCTACTCCTGCACATTCAATGACAAGATAATCAATAGATATTGTTATCCCAGGAGTTTTGTAAATACTCCTTCGGCTACTCCTCTTGGTAATTTAATAGTATTATCACCCAAAATTATACAATCTTCGCATTTGGAAAGCTCCCAAAGATTTAAGGAATCAAAAATATCCTTGGGCATTAAACAGAATTCAGACATAATATCACAGCGAGCATGAAAAGTTTCACCATTGATAACAACTTTTACTGAGGGAACCCATCCCGATGGTTCAAAATTTACTGGCACATTATCATAGTGTTCACAAATTTGATTATACCCTTCTTTTAGACCAGATATGTTTGTTTCAAGAGTGTTAAGTCTATCACTTATGCTTGTCAAAGCCAAATCAATTTTACTGATTGGAGGGCTAGAAATTGTAATCATTTTTTATAGCATTAAAAGCTTGATCCCCATCATAACGAAGGAAATCTCCTCCTACCACAGCATCTAAAGCATATCTGTAGCAAAGAACAAGACCAAAATAAAAGCTACTAAGAAGCAGGCTTAAAGTCATTTTAGGTTCAGTTTTAGCATAAGACTCAAAAATTCTAGACCAAGCATCTTTAAAACTCTCCTCACTCCCTTGCTTGAAAGTGAAGATTCTTCCTCAGGCGACATGATGACAGGAACAGGGCTAGACATGATAACAAGACTGAAAAATAACAATTCGAAAATAAAAGTAACTAATTTTTTTGTGTTTTTGATAAATAAAGCAAACAAGACTAAATAAAAATAAACTAAGCAAGACAATAACAAAGTAAAGAGATTGGAAGCGTGAAACTCCCCTTGCAGAAATCCTCTTGCTCAACCAGCAATGGCGCCAGAAATATGGCGTGTGGAAGGGGAAGCAAGGAGATTTCTGAACCGAAGTGCTTCTGCTCCCCGGCAACGACGCCAGAAAATATGCTTGATTGCGTGTTCGTTGGGAGAACCCAAGAGGAAGGTATGATGCAATATAGAAGCAGTTTTCCTCAGTATGAAACCAATGTTTAATCGAACCAGTAGGAGCAAGAAATCACTTCGGAAGGTTGTCAGTGGAGCGCTGACGTGGAATCTGCACACAACACAATCAAACTACTTTGCCCCAACGAAACAGTGAGGTTGTCAATCTCACCGGCTTGCTGAAAACAAAGGATTAAACGTATGGTGTGGAAAACAGTAGTAAATTGCAGAGAATAAAAGGAACAGTGTTTGCAGTTGGTTGTATTATCAGTCTAAAAGAATGGACCGGGGTCCACAGTTCACTAGTGGTGTCTCTCCATAAAAGATAACTAACATGCTGGGTGAACAAATTACAGCTGGGCAATTGACAAAATATTGAGCGCACAACAATGCATATATATGACATGATGATTACAATGATATTCATGTGGGCATTACGACAAAATACATAGACCGTTATCTGATGTCTACGCACGCTTCTATTCTTGTAGACAGTGTTGGGCCTCCAAGTACAGAGGTTTGTAGAACAGCAGCAAGTTTTCCTTAAGTGAATCACCCAAGGTTTATCAAACTCAGGGAGGTAGAGGTCAAAGATATCCCTCTCAAGTAACCCTGCAATTAAGATACAAGAAGTCTCTTGTGTCCCCAACACACCCAATACACTTGTCAGGTGTATAGGTGCACTAGTTCGGTGAAGAGATATTAAAATACAAGTAATATGGATGATTATAAGTGGTAATTACAATCTGAAATAAAAATGGCAGCAAGCAAACATGTAGCAGAACTGGTTGTAAACGGTGTTTCAATGCTTGGAAATAAGGCCTAGGGATCATACTTTCACTAGTGGACACTCTCAACAATAATAATATAATTGAATACATAGATATTTCCTCTTCACTATGCTACTCTGAACTATTCTCCTGTTGGATAACGAACACCAATTCACTGTGTAGGGCTATAAAAGCACACCTTAAAGTCGCATTCCACATCTAGGGAACCCCACACTGTCAACTTGAGCGTCCTAAATAGTACTAGACAAACACCACAATTTCATAGAGACATCCAACACAAATAATAACTCATGATAAGTATTCCTGTAATTTTTAGCCTAAGAGCCACACACGGTGCGCACACTGTCAACATCGCACCATGGGACAAAGGTGACTCCGGAGTTTACATTAATAAAACCACTCAAGTAGCATATAAGATAATGAAGAGTAACATCTATGGATTCAACTAGATTACAAAGCTCATGATCACATAAAGATCACACCATGGGAGAGAGATAAACCACATAGCTACCGGTAGAGCCCTCAGCCCTGATGAAGAACTACTCCCTCCTCATCATGGGAGGCAGCAACGGTGATGAAGATGGCGGTGGCGTCGATGGAGATGGCTCCGGGGGCAATTCCCCGTCCCGGCAGGGTGCCGAAACAGAGACTTATGTCCCCCCGAATTAGGGTTTTTGGTGGCGGCAGAGCTACGGAATTCTTCTGGAGAAATCGTCGATTCTTTTAGGGTTTTCGGGGTAGGAGCAATATATAGGCCAAAGGGCGTCGCGAGGAGGTGCACGAGGTGACGACACCACCCCTGGGCGCCGGCAGATCCTTGGTCGCGCCGAGCCCACGTGTGGGGCCCTCGTGGCTCCACTTCGTCTCCCCTTCGGACTCAGGGTGTCTTCTGATAAAATAGGGGCCTCCGTAAATTTTTGTACAATTCCGAGAATATTTCCAGACTAGCTTTTCTGGAATACAAAACAGCAGAAAACAGGAACTGACACTTTGACATCTTGTTAATAGGTTAGTCCCAAAAAATGTATAAAAGTGACATAAAGTAGATGCAAAACATGTAGCAATTGGTATAATATTAGCATGAAACATCAAAAATTATAGATACGTTTGAGACGTATCATTATCCAACAGCGTCTATGACTAATAATCCACCGCCAGATTGTCATACCGAGTTCCCCGTTGGTATTAAGTTGAAAGCAACGGATAATTGCATTAAGTAATGTGCGTAAAGTAAACAAATGCAATAGACCTAACAACGTACCCTTAAGCTAAGCATCGGTTATTTTATCCCTAGTGGCAACAACACATCCACAATCTTAGAAGTTGTTGTCACTCTCCCAGATTACCGGAGACATGAACCCACTATCTAGCATAAATACTCACTCTTGGAGTTACAATCATCTACTTGGCCAAAGCATCTACTAGTAACGGAAAACATGCAAGATCATAAATAACATATAAGATAGATTGATAATCAATTTGACATAGTATTCAATATTCATCGGATCCCAGCAAACACAACATGTAGCATTACAATAAGATAATCTTGATCATGATAGGCATCTCACAAGATCTAAACATGATAGCATAAAGTGGAGAGACAACCATCTAGCTACTGCCATAGACCCGTAGTCCAAGGATGAACTACTCACGCATCACTCCGGAGGCAGGCATGGTGATGTAGAGTCCTCCGGTGATGATTCCCCTCTCCGGCAGGGTGCCGGGAAGAGCTTCTGAACCCTCCCGAGTTAGGGTTGACGGCGGCGGCGTCTCTGGAACTTTTCGTGGATAATGGTTCGGGTATTTAAGGTTTTTGTGTCGGGAAGAATAAATAGGCGAAAGGGCGGCGGCTGCGGAGCCACGAGGGCCCCACACCACCCCACGGCGCGACAGGGGGGGCCGCGCGGCCCCATGGTGTGGGTGCCACGTGGCCCTCCTCTGTCTCTCCTCTGGACTCCGTCTTCTTGTTGGAAAAATAGGAGGTTCTGTCCAAGTTTCGTCCAATTCCGAGAATATTTCCAGACTAGCTTTTCTGGAATACAAAAACAGCAGAAAACAGGAACTGGCAGTGTGGCATCTTGTTAATAGGTTAGTCCCAGAAAATGCATAAAAATGGTATGAAGTGTATATAAAACATGTAACAATTGGTATAATATCAACATGGAAAATCAGAAATTATAGATACGTTTGAGACGTATCAGAGATCCGTTGACTAAACTTCCTTTTCCACGAGACAAGCATGCACCAAGTTGCTATAGGTATTTAAGCTTTTACCAAAGTGGTAAACTAGATTAAGTGTTATTCTAGTGCAAGTGGGAGACTGAAAGAGATATGCCCTAGAGGCACTTAATAAAGATAGTTTATTTGTCATATCTCAAATGTTCATAATATGTTTTATACCATGCTATAACTGTATTAAGCGGAAACATTAATACATGTATGGTACATAAACAACCAGGTCCCTAGTAGCTTCTATTTAACTAGTTCATTGTGCAATCGATGATCGAGGTTTCCCGATCATGTGACGTTGGTGTCAATTGACAATGGAGTCATATCGTTGTAGAATGATGTGATGGACATACCCAATATTTGTAGGACGTAGTCATTACGCCTTTAACTGTGAGATCAACTCTTATCGCTATTCCTGGAAGATGCTTTGATTGCATCAAACGTCATTTCTTATATAGTATGATAATAACGGTACCCCTCTCGGGTATCGAAAGGGAGTATGTTGAGACGAGGGATCAAGAGCGGGATTTGTCAATCCGCATAGCAGGATAGATACTCTGGGCCCACTCGGTGAGATTATGTCAATAAGCTTGCAAGCATGTGACTAGGTCACGAGGACATAATATCACGGACGAGTTAAGAATAGTGTTGTCGATAACGAGATCAAGCTAGGTATCATGATATCTAAGAACAATTCTCGGACACGCTAAGTATCGCCAGGCAAAAGGTTTAAGACACGACGTCTGAATGTTCGAACGATAAAGTTATTCGTTATCTCGCAGGGATTAATTCTGGGTATCCAAGGTCCACGAATTAGTCATTGATCGGAGAACGTGTCTCGATCATGTCTGGAGAGATCTCGAACCGTAGGGTAACACACTTAAGGGGAGATGACATGTTTATTTAGATTGGACGTAGAGAAGAAAATAGAGAGAAGAACATCAGAAGTGTTCCAGACACTCCGGAAGTGTTCCGGGTGATATTCGATAATTAGTGTAATTAATAGTTAAATATATTTTTATTTAATTAATTTCAAAAATTTAAAGGTTGTTTTCCTATATGGGCCTTAGAGGCCCATTAGGGGAAAATCCCCAAAAGAAAAAGGAAAAAAATGGGGGGGGGGGGGGGAGGGCCGGCCGGCCTAGGTGGGCCACATGGGGGCCACCTAGGGCCGGCGCACCTGGTTGGGGCGTTGGGGGCGTGGGAATAGTCCCACACCGCCCGGCCAGCAGGTCTGGCAGCCTCCCTCCACCTATATATTGAGGTGCCCCTTGCCTTGGAAATTCACCAGAAATTCCTCTCTCTCTCTCTCACCTTGAGCGTGACTCCGCAATTGGGGTAGCGCTTGGGTTGAGGTTCTCTCCACCATAAGCACACCGCCGTGCTACTGGTCTTCCGGTCCAAGTCTTCCGCTGCTCGTCCCTGGATCGGAGCCCGGAGGTCGTCATCTCCACCGTATGTGTGCGACTCCCCGCGAGACACCACACTTGGGGTGCTAGGAGGTGTTCGCCTCCACCACCATGAGGTCGGTATCGCCATCGTCATCGCCGTCTTCGTCGCGCCAAGATCTTCGCGACCTCGAGATCGGCTGCGTTGTCCACTTCGACAACGCTTGTTGCGGGAGCGTAATCCCCGCTATTGGTCTACGAGGGTACGTATATCGATCTTCTATGTATTACTATATCTGCATAGTATAGATCCTGGCTAGTTTAAGGTTATCGTTGTTAGGATTTTTTTTTGTTTTCTGCCTACGATGCCCTTCAATATGTTGAAGCAACATACAAGATTTTGCAAGGCGGCGGTGGCAGTGTTTGGACCCACCTATCTGAGGGAACCAAATTCAGCAGACACACGTCGGCTCATGGCACAAGGCTAAGCAAGATGATTTCGTGGAATGCTTGGGATCGATTGCATGTATTAGAGATGGAAGAATTGTACATTCGCTTGCCAGAGGATGTATAAAGGAGGACACCATGGAGCATCAAGTGTTGTACTAGAGATTGTGGTAGATTATGATCTATGGATTTGTCACGTATTTTTCGGAATGGCCGGTTCTCACAATGATATCAACGTGATGCATGGTCTCTGGTGTTTTCCATACTTGCTGAAGGCCAAGCTTCGACGTGTAACTATGTGATCAACGACCATGAGTACGAAAAGGGATACTATGTTGCAAATGGCATCTATCCTCCTTGATCGACTTTTGTGAAAATAATCCGCAACCCAGTTGGTGAGGCAAACTGTCATTTTGTAAAGAAACAAGAGAGCATTCGGAAAGATGTGGAGCGGACATTTTGTGTGCTCCAAGCTTGGTTTAAGGTTGTCCGGTACCCTTCTCTATCTTGGTCGCTAAATCAGATGTGTGAGATCATGAATACTTGTGTGGTCATACACAACATGATCATCGAGAGTGAGCGAGATGTGAGGATGGTGTTAAATGAGAAATTTGACTACCAGGACCCTCTTGCCGAGCCACAGCAGGCATGCCGGCCGAGTTTGCTGATTTTCTTGCCATGCATTTACAAATTCGTGTTGAAATTACTCACGAGCAACTTCGAAACGATCTTGGTGTCCACTTCTGGGCGCTCAGTGCACATGAATAGTGTTGTTTTGTTAACCTTGCCGGATGTAATAAAAGTTTTATGTGATTTATAGATAGAAATATGAAATAGTGATAACAAATATCAAAAGTTGATACCGGCGGACGTTTGGGGGTGCCGCTGTGGGCAGCGCCCCCCCCCCCCCCCCCCCCCCCCAATTGCCCGGACCTGTGTCTGGCACCCCCCAAAACGGACATATTTACGGGGTGCCAGACATAATTTAGGGACGCCAATGGAGATGCTCTTAAAGTAAGAGGCTCTAGAGGCGCCAAATATATTCAGCTCAAAAACAGTATACAACATGTATTACAATTTACAATGCCTGGCATAGAGAGGTTTGCAAGAGCTGTTAGCGTTGGATAAACAGAGTTTCTGTGAGCTGAATTCCTGCAACTAAGATTAGGCTCAGATCGAGTGGATCGTATTGCACTATTGCGTGATGAGCGCCGTTGTGAGCAACACCAGTGATTATGTATATTCTCCTCTTGCTATTCTTCCGCTCACATGGACACGGCCGCGTTCTGGGGAGTAACTTGCACATGGCGCAGGTGCTTACCAAACTGTCTTAACTACTCCTAGTTCCCTTGAATTAGCTCCCTTGCTATGTCATCCTCCCTCGTGAGTGCCCAATTATTCGTGGTGCATGTGATGTGATTGTCCATTTTTAAGGTTTTTAGGAACAATGTGAGGCAGGTCGGTTGGCAATAAAGCTAGAACCAAACTGTGGAGTTTTTTTTTAACGGGAAGAGGCACGAAGGCTTCGGAAGCTTATATTAAAACGGGGGATACATTACATCCAGGACCCTAACAAATACAGAAATAACAACAAGGCCCTCACATTTTACAAGAAAGACCCCAACAAAATGATGGAAAAAGCAATCCGGTCCTTCTCTATCGGAGCTGCTTTGTGCTGGCCTCAAAGCACGACCGCCATCGACGACGCCAGTGGCTACACCACTTAGGTAGCCGTCATCGTGGAGCGTCGCGCTGAGGCCTAAGATCCTCCGCAACGGCACGACGACCTGGAGGAAGAAGATGCTGCAGTGCCCTCCCCACACCACAGCGTGGAGTGGCTCCCATCGGCCAAGAATCGATCATGTCGGCAAACATGGCGTTCATGGTTGAACTCCCCTCCAGAGCTTCACCGTTCCTTCCCCCCGAGCTGCAACCTCCAGATCTGCCGCCCAGCTCCCGCCTCCATGGTGACCAGATGGGGCAGGAAGAAGTGGAGGAAGAACTCGAACCTCGACTTATTCGAAAGGGGCGCCACGGATCTGCAAGTTCCCGCCTCTAGCTCCGCCCTCCGGAGCACCTCGGCAAGGAGCGGCGCCGTCGTGGGCCAGCAGATGCAGCTCAGATGCATCTCCGACCTAGAACCCCTCGGCATATTGTTATAAACGACAAGTAATAAACGATGCACGAAAGTAAGATCAACACAACGAGGACACGAGATTTTAACGTGAAAAACCTTTCCAAGATGGAAGAGAAAAGACTACGAGCGCCAGCCAGCAAGTCTTCACTATGATCGGGTGAGGTTACAAACGGTCGGGATTTACAACATGCGACTTATTCCAAACCGACGGCCTACAATAGGTATATATAACGATGAAAAACTAATCCGCTTCGCTTCGGTCCAAGCCTACCAGCGATGGGCCTCGATTCCCTCTGTTCCGAAGTTAGCTTTATCTTTACATCTTCATATGAACTTGAATCACATCAAAATAACACATATCGCCAGACGGGGACCAAACCTAGACCTAAGACACCTGCCACAACTCGTATGTACAGAGGGTCGGCCTCCCCTCCCAACGACACCAGACGGCGACGCCGCTGGCAAAGCGGGAGGGAGGAGTCGGGGATGGATTGGGGACTCTCAAGAAACTGGAGAGGGGAAGAGAGAGAAAGGAGAGTGAGAAATGAGAGCCCTAACATGAATCCGAACGCGCAAACTTTACTAGGCTACTCTGGCCCATGAGTTTTGACTTGGAGACAAACTCCAAAGCTGAAGCAAAACCCATCTACTGGCCTGCACTGCTTTGGACTTTACGCGCCCGTGCTGCCGCTTTTTCCCCAGTACTCACTTGCAGAGAGGCATTGATGTCGTCTTCACGAGTTTACACCTCTTTTTTTTAAGGTTAAAATTAAAGTCTGTGATAGCAGATTAAGAGCATTTCTCATTCCGTTCATACTACTGAAATAGTGCTACACCGCTGCCGCGCTGCAATTTCGTGAGCGTGACGACGAGAGGGAGATAGAGGAGCGGTGGTGGGATTCCACAAAATTCCACGCGAGGAAACCGGGTTGACCGCCGTTCTCCCTTCCCTGCCATTACTCTACTCCGTCACCACCGCCACCCCCATTCCCTCAATTTCCGCCAGCTGCCTTTCTCCTTCCTTCCTTTCCTTCCTTACTCGGCTCGCAACAACAAACAGAGTCCGTCGCGCGCCGCCGCGGCACTAGCTAGCAGTCCAACCTCGCGCTCGCTCCTGCGTGCCGGCGTCCATGGCGACGCTGCAGGACCTCGGGGTGTCGGCCTTCATCAACATCGTGGGCGCCTTCGTGTTCCTGCTCCTCTTCGCCTTCCTCCGCATCCAGCCCATCAACGACCGCGTCTACTTCCCCAAGCTCTACATCGCCAAGCAGCGCGCCCACGACGCCCACCGCGGCGCGCGCAGGGCCATCAACCTCAACCTCTGCACCTACTTCAAGTTCCTCAGCTGGGTCCCCGGCGCGCTCCGGATGAACCAGACCGAGCTCATTCACCACGCCGGACTCGACTCCGTCGTCTACCTGCGAATCTACACACTCGGGTACACTACCCATCTCTCTAATCTGCATCTCTTCCACTACCTCTGTACTGCTCTGCCACTGCGAAATTGACTGCCAGTAGCACAGTAGTAACTGCTGCATTTAGTTTTTTTTTACCGAATTCCAGTCGATTACGCCAATACAGAGGTCCGCGTTGCCAACTTTTCCTGCCTGGATGAGTTGTTGGTTTGTGTGTCAATAATGCGTACATTTCTCGCCGCTGCTAGCTGTTCCCTTGGTTGCACAGCACAATGCTTGTTCGGTTGTCAACATGTGATCTTCACATCACATGCTCCGGAGATTGCGCATCCAAACCCAAACCATCTCCAGTAGTTGTTTAGAATCAATCCTTGTGATTCATTCAGACTAGTCAATTCTCATACATTGATTTGGATCTCGGAATTATCCGGAATAATGTTGCTTGTGTCCGGTGGCAACGTTGGTGATAGCGACGAGTATTCGTCGTGGCTGGCATGCCATCCAAATTCAGTTCTGCGTTGAAGAACGGCGCCGTCCGTCAGATAATGCTGAATTGTTTTGCACGATTCCTGGCGTGCATCCTATCAGCAAGGCATAGGCTTATCCATATCCAGCTTTACAATCGTACTTTATTCTTGCCTGGTGTAATTGAGTACACTCTCCACCGTCCTGTATCATATCATATACTCCCTCCGTTTTTTAATATAAGATGTTTTAGGTATTGTATATGTTGTCTAGATACATACTAAAGTGAGTGAACGTACACACTTAAACATGTCTACATACATTTGTGTACACATGCATGTGGACAAATGCTAAAACATCTTATACTATCTCCGATCCATATTAGTGGGCACAACTTTATCTAGATACACATGTATCTAGTCTAAATACTTAACTAAATACATATGAATTTAGACAAAGCTATGCCCACTAATATGGATCGGAGGGAGTATTAAAAAACGGAGGGAGTATATTCCCAGTTAGCCATGTAGTGCTCGCCCACTAAACAACACGCAGCTTTTCATCAGTCCGTGGGGATAAGGGGACCAACCAACTGCCGGCGTTTACAACTGGAGATGCTTTTCTTCCCGCTTTGGACGGAATTTCAATCTAAAGGCTTTCCCTATTTCAGAATGCATCCATGTTTTCAGCAGAAAAACCAATTGAAATCGACAACCTGTTTCACTGACTGTAATGTACCCTTGACACGCTGTTATTTATGTAACTAGCATGGTGGCCCTCGCAAATGCGAGGGCAATTCTTTACAGTAATATTGAAGTGATAGGTAAAAATACATTGTAGTTTTATGGGATATGGTAGGAAACTATAGCCATCAAAATGTTATGCTAAACAAAATATCATATTGATGGAATGCATTTTAAATTTGTGGACGAATTATTAGTAATAAAGTTATTGATTTTGTTTTTGATTTAACATGATGTTGAATCAATTCGCACAGTTAAAGGATAGACCCTGAGTTGGTTGTCACTTTTGTGTGATCACGAATCATTAAATCTAAAGTAACATAATTCTTTATATATTTTTTAATTAACAATTCTAGGTGAACCCAAAGATGACACTGAGATCTATTTTTTAATAGATCTTTCTATTATCACTAACTTCTAATAGCAACCATGTTTGGTGGTACACATATTTATGTACTGATATTCTCTTTTGTCAGTGCATACTCCTAATTACGAATCATGCAGTCTTCATATTCAGCCACATCTCGGCTCTCTCTATCTCTCTACCACCCTCCGCACTCTCTTTATCTCTCACACACATAGGTATGTGCTACCTTGTACCATGGACCTAACAATCCGGGTATGAACTAAAATCTTTGTGATAATAATTAACAATATAAAAATAAAATTGTCATTAGTCATCGCCACTTCAAGTGTTTCATTTTTAAATAAGGCGCACCATGTATATGTTTTATGTCTATCTATAATTAGGATCCACCATACAATAGTTTGATGATGATTGTACGTTCTGATACTCTTATAAAATCTATTTGTTGTGATATGTTTAGTTTTCAGTTTGGTGAATTCATGTACGTGATACTGTTAGGTACAATTATGAAGATCTATCAGTTGTGACAAATATATAGGTACAATTCTAAATTTTATATCTGGTGTGATTTTCTTAAGTACAAATATAAGTTCTACCTCATGTGCTATGTTGGATATGATTATGATAAATTGTATTTGATTATGATATTTTACAAAAATAAATATCTATATATTAAGTGTGTTCTTATAAAAATAAATATGATTTTGTTATATTAACGGTGACATATTACTTTTTTATTAAGATACAAACATGTATATGTTTTTTGGTCGCAATGTGCTTGATACTTCATTTTTTGGAGCTACTCTTGAGATTTTGAGCGCATAATCGTTATACTCTTCATTATGTCCGTACCCATTTTTATGAAGCCACAAATCTAGGTAGGGATATTGCTTCTTACCAACTTCGTATAGATTTTTTTGTAAGAAAGGTTTAAATCTTGGGGCCGAGATAAACCACAAATTTTCTCAGTGAATCTTGAAAGATAAAGGTCTAAAATGGACCACACTGGATAGCATGTGTGTTCTGTTATATGTGTGCCACATCAAGGTGGGTTATTATTTCAGTTGTAGAGGCACAAAAATGGCAATCTAAATTCTCTGCTTTCCTAGCCGACCGTTTATGTTGTGTGAGAATGTATGTATTGATGTGTGTGGGAGTGCATCTCTACGGTACAATGTTTTTCGAACAAAATAATAAAGTATAATATGTTGTAAAAAATATCTAGATATTGCTCTCTAAAGGTCTACAATGTATGATTTTACAATTTTACTTTACTTGTATTTCATCTCAACCCATTGAATGTTATTCAAAAAATTAGGGTAATATTTTCTCTCTCTTCATATCTTGCTCATACAGATGTCGGACAATATTGTTTGGTTGCCATTATGGTGCGCATACGCTCCCATGTAGAATTTTTTAATTGTGGCGAATTTCTCAAACATGCATAATTAATAACATTGATGTTTGTATTTTCACTTTTTAACTGCTTTAATGTGCATACCTAATTTTACACGCTCGAAAACTATTTTAGTTGTCTCCATATTTGTTTCCTATGTTTCTGTTCCATCATGGTGGGATGTTCCATCATTGTATAGTATACGCACACTACAATTAGCACGTCAACCGGACGTAAATATTAAAAAAGCAAAAGATTAAATAAAAAGAATACTGTAACTGAGTCTTGCCAACTCCTTTTTAATTTCTGGTCCAATAAAGCGATATATGATATTTTCTTGTAGTGTTGAAGACGGACACCTTTCTTTGCCTCATCAGACGTGGCCATATATGTTAAACATAGCAAAGTGCCTGTGTTGCAACGGCCATTTAATCAATCAATACATGCTTACAACTATATAAAATAACATGGCCATGGATAGAGAAAGTGTCGCACGTTTTGTTTGCCTTTTTTACTCCACTGCATGCACAAATCATAGTTGTATATTAATCGACAGTTCCCCTCTCAAATAACAAAAACTGGCAAATGAGTATTATGTTCTGTCATGTGCGGTCGCACGATTTGTTTGTCTTAGGTAGGCGCCACACGCGCATATTGAAGTTGTGTATTAATGCCCAGCCCCCTCCAAAATAGCAAAGGATTGCGACGGGGTAATGTTTCCTATCATGTGCCTAGATGTGCATCGACGTGTACGTGTTCCTTTCATTGAATGTTTGTTTTTGTGGGTTGATCTTCTCCGTGCATTAATTTCCTCGTTTTGCTCGGCCAATAAATTATTTCATCGAGCGCTATCACTTTCATGTCTCGATTATTTCTATCTTCCGAAGTTTCGCAACCGGTTGCCGTTGCTCCGCCATCGGCGATTGGTAGGAATCGCCCCGTCGATTTTCAGTTTACGTCGGTCTTAGGTCAACATGAATATTGTAACCGGTCCTTCTTTATGTGAAATAAACTGAAAATAGTGTAATCTTTTATGAAAAAAATAATACAATCAACTTACCCTGCCTTTTCATGATTGTCGGTCGTAATCCTTTCTACCAAAACTTCTGGTTCGCGCGCAACATCAGTTGGTCTAGGTGTATAGGCAAGAGCCTTAACTTGTGGTTTAATTTTGTTTGTGCAAGTAGAAAGATGAAATCCTAATTAAATTTGTTGTTCACGTTAGTGGAGTACGATGTTGTGGACAAATCGATAGATAACTCATTTGGTCTAGGTGTATAGGGAAAACTCTAAATTTATGGTTTAATTTTGTGTGTGCAAGTAGGAGGATCAAATCCTAATTAAATGTGTCGAGCTCACGTTAGTGCTGCAAAATTAAATGACAGTACTGTAGGAGTACTATGCTATGGACAAATCGATAGAAAAAAAAGCGACATGCAGTGTTGGAGTCGGAAAGAACACGACATGCAGTAATTTTTTTTTTCTTTCCGTTCACAACTGTGATCGTGACAGCAGCAATCCAAGTCCATCTTTTTTTTCTTTCGCTTTTCCACCAGATCCGATGTATGTGTTTGGGACGTGTTTTTTTAGGGAACGAAACTTTTTTTCTTAGAGAACGAAACTCACAAAACTGTACGTGTCAAAAAAACTTATTTGTACCAATTAATGTTGTACTACGTAACTTATCCATCTTTTAATCTCAACCGTCAAATCTAAAATTAATGGATTATATAAATTTATCCTATGTGGCTTAATGTGGTGTCTCCGTTAAACTCTCTAATTTTGCTTTTAGTATATAATAGATATAAAGTATAATTTCACCATCACGTGTTGCTTGATCCGGGAAAGCTTCTCCTACACGCTTATCTCTGCATCATGTGGCAATTCTTTACATCCATCTCTGTTGACCTTAGTTGCTCGAAGCGATTTCACCATTCCCAGGCCCTTGTCAGGAAAAGATTTGGAACCCTGTTGTAGGAGACGTGACAGTTGTTCTACGTTTCAAACACTATTCCACAAAGTGTTTTATTGTGGGTGTTTTCCAGTTCCACTTTGGTCCAGTCTATGTTTTATGTAAATAACATTTTTTGTCTTTGGTCTCACTGGCAGCCTCAAGATATTCTTGCCCATCATGGTTGCCGCCTTGCTGGTTCTTATCCCAGTTAACGTATCTGGTGGCACATTACTAAACATACGAAAAGAAGTCGTCTTCAGTGATATCGATAAGCTCTCCATATCGAACGTTAGCCCAGGATCCAAGAGGTAATCTTCAACTAAATTATGAACTCAAATCCTGACAGCGTTTTATTATCCTCACACAACGCTCAAAAATGTTGACAGATGCCATATTTTGAATCCACGTCTATTTTTTGTTCTTAAAAACTCTACATTGTTCTGGCTGTATGTTTTGATTTATACTTTTGTAGTACTCAGAAAGTTTGACCATTACCGTCTGATTTCATTTCAGGTTCTTTATTCATCTTTTAATGGCATATGTTTTTACATTTTGGACGTGTTTTATGCTGTACAAAGAGTACAGTAACGTGGCATTCATGAGATTGCATTTCCTGGCATCTCAGAAGCGTTGTGCTGATCAGTTCACTGTAAGTACATTAACAAAATATGTTATCCATTGAAAGACTCTATCCCACTATAGTTTTTTAATATACATTTTTTCAATGCCAGGTGATTGTTAGAAACATACCTCGTGTTTCCAGCCATTCGACATCTGAATCAGTTGACGAGTTCTTTCGTAGGAACCATCCAGACCACTATCTTGGTCAGCAGGTGTGGTATCCTTGCCTTTGCTCAAGTCCCGTTCGCCTTACTTTGTTTAATCTGGAAGGATGTTTCACATATCCTACTTGATTTTCAATCCTTCTTCACATAACGGTGGTTGTTGATAGATTTTTTGTATTAGAAAACTGATCTTATTTTGGACGTTCAGGCTGTTTACAATGCAAATCGGTATGCTAAACTCGTAAAGAGAAAGGAGAGGCTTCAAAACTGGCTAGATTACTACCAGCTGAAGTTTGAAAGGCATCCTGACAAAAGACCAACTGGAAGGGTATGTTCCAACCACGCTTCTGTTTTTTCAGTAACGTGCATATCAACTTTAAGCATGTTGATAGTTTTGGTATTTCAGACTGGATGCTTTGGTTTCTGTGGTGGAAAAGTGGATCAAATCGACTACTACCGGGCTAGAATAAGTGAACTTGATAAGAAGGTAGGTCTATAATCCTGGGTGTTATGATTTTTTAGCAATGACAAGCCAAAAGCATTTAACTTCGATGGGTCCTCTTGTTCACTATTTTTACGTTTTAACGTAGGCTACTCGTTATTGTTGATCTTTTCAGATGGCATCCGAGCGTCAAAGAGTTCTTAATGATCCAAAAGCTATTATGCCTGTTTCTTTTGTGACGTTTGACTCAAGATGGGGTGCTGCTATATGTGCACAGACACAACAATCAAAGAATCCCACCCAATGGTTAACTGATTGGGCTCCTGAACCACGGATGTTTATTGGGAGAATCTTGCCATTCCATTTTTCTCTCTGAGTATACGCAAGTTTCTGATATCAATTGCAGTTTTTGCTTTGGTCTTCTTCTACATGATACCTATTGCATTTGTGCAATCACTTGCCAATCTTGAGGGTATTGAGAAAGTTGCGCCGTTCATCAGGCCAGTAATAGAAGTGTAAGGCTGCTTTTTTCCTTTCATGCTTCTTGAGATTGTTCCTTTTTATCTTCTTATTCACACGCCATCTTCTATAACTTGCAGAAAAGTGGTGAAATCCTTCCTACAAGGTTTCCTTCCTGGTCTGGCTTTGAAGCTCTTTCTCTATATCCTCCCAGCTGTTCTGATGATCATGTCAAAAGTTGAAGGCTATGTTTCTTTATCATCTCTGGAAAGAAGGACTGCTTCAAAGTATTACTACTTCATGCTGGTGAATGTATTTCTTGGAAGCATAATTGCTGGCACAGCTTTTGAACAGCTATATTCCTTTTTTCACGATCCTCCTTCACAGTAAGTGTCTTTAAACCTTTTTCCCCTCACATATGTCTTATGAACCAAGACCATATTTTTTCCTCTTGTTATCATTTCATTAATTATGATGTCGTCGCTTCATATACTAGAATGTGCTAGTAGTAGTACTCACTGTCAAAATCATGTTATTGAAGAGGTTTAATTATGATGTCGTCGCTTCATATACTCTAAATGTATAGTCACAAAGGGTAACAATTAGCATCTCTAATTCTTTGCAGAATACCAAGGACCATTGGAGTAGCTGTACCAATGAAAGCTACATTTTTCATGACATACATAATGGTCGATGGCTGGGCTGGTATCGCGAACGAGATTCTTCGGGTGAAGCCACTGGTCATATACCATCTGAAAAACATGTTTATTGTGAAAACTGAGAGGGACAGGGAGAGGGCGATGGATCCTGGCAGTATCGGACTTGGAGAGAACCTTCCATCCCTGCAATTGTATTTCCTCCTTGGACTCGTTTATGCGGTGGTCACCCCCATTCTCCTTCCTTTCATAATCGTCTTCTTCGCCTTTGCTTTCCTTGTCTACAGGCACCAGGTATGCTGCTTTGACCTCCCTGTGATAGTGTGATGTGTTTGCAAGCAGTGTGCAATAAACTACCTCCATTGTGTTGTGTGTTGGTTTCAGATCATCAACGTATATAATCAGGAGTACGAGAGCGCCGCGGCATTTTGGCCTCAAGTACATTCGCGCATCATAGCGAGCTTGCTGATCTCTCATGCAACTCTTTTTGGGTTGCTGAGCACGATGAAAGCCGCCTACTCTACTCCATTGCTCATCTTCCTGCCATTGCTGACGATATGGTTCCACAAGTACTGCAAAAGCCGGTTCGAACCTGCTTTCCGCAAGTATCCTCTAGAGGTCAGTCATATCATTTCTCTCCTGTTCTGGAAGATTGTTTGTGGAACCTGAGATGTTTGTTTTCTCTGCTTCAGGAAGCAATGGAGAAGGACACGATGGAGCATGCATCGGAGCCGAGCCTGAACCTCAAGACCTACTTGGCAAATGCTTACCTGCACCCCATCTTCCATATGTTTGAGCAAGAGGATCAGAAAGAGGAGGCGACAGTAGAGGTGAGAATTGACAAATCACAGCATCAGCAGCAACAACAACAACATAATGTGAGAAGCTCACACTCACAGTACGAGGAGGAAGCACACAGACACATTATTACCATGAGGAGAGGACCAGCAGCCAGTACCAGTACCAATACCAGCATGAGGAGACTCACATGAGGAGTGAACAGTCACCACCGCACTTTGTCTACCACCATGAAATTCAGCCTTGATGCTTGAAATTTGCTACTACCTAACTTCATTGGGGTTTTGTGAAAATATTTTAGTTGTCGTGTAGTCTAGATGGTGCTGATGATGATTGATGTACATGTCAGTGTGTAGTGTGATGACAATCTCGTGGCTCGACTGATTTTTTTTGCTGCAAAAGAAGGATAAAGTAACTAGCTAGCTTGAAATTTGAAAAGCAAAGTGACTCGACCTGGATGCAAATGCAAGTGGCTTGTGCCGCTTCCTGTGAGCTTGATCATTTGTGGGACTGAGCATGTGGTCCTGATGAAATATTATCTTTCTTTGTTGAGACGTTTTTGCCAACTTGTCAAGCTTGATCTGAAGAGGAGACATATATCATGAAAAAGACATACATATATTCCTAAAAAATGATGTTGATTCCACAAACAAAGAAGAAATAGTCCACTTTTTACGCCTTTAAATCCAACATGTGCTGCTCCCGTGAAGCAAAACTTCAAGCAGCGGCAAAGAACCCACAGTGGTTGGATGTATGTCTCAAAACAAATGTGGTAGAATACTTAGGAGATCGTAGTTTGTACCCCTAACAAACCAGGATCTAACCCTAGTTTGACACCTTACTCATTATTGTGGCTAATTCCTTTAGTGCAACTGTGAGACGATGTCCATAGTGAGGCGTCGGTGGTGATTTCGTCAATGTTGATACTAAATGACTCCTGTCTTAGGTAGACGTTGTGTGAGTGTGCATGTGTGGTGATAGTGTGTACACGTGCATCTACGTTGTATCAATGTTTGTACAAGAAATTTCAAGAATCAAGAAGCAACATGTATATGCATGGATCATCATCACCGTCCCCGCCTCGCCGTTCTGCTCCCCACACTAGTACAAAATTGATTATCCAAGACTGAACTTAGGATGTGTTTTGTTTTCGGATGAGGTAGAATGTAATGGAATGGTTCCGCACCTAGAGTCCATTCCAGTGTTTGGTTTTAGAGGTGGAATGGAACCAAGTGGTTCCATAAGGGAATATTCTACTGAGATGCGGAATGCACCCATTCCACCAAATCGGTGGAATGTGGTGGAACGGCTGGCTAATCCTATCTCTCACCTCGTCTCTCCTGCTAACCTTTGACTCCCGAATCCTCGATCCATGGCGGCGGCAGGTGGCAGCCGGCCGACCAGCAGGTGCGGCGGCCGTGGGACGACCGGCCAGAGGTACGGCGGGCCGGCGGCCAATTGGAGGCGCGGCGGGCCAACGGCCACCAGGAGGCGCGTCCGCTCAGGCGCAGGTGGCGGCGGTCGACGGATGCGCAGGAAAAGAGGAAGCAGCGGGCGCCTAGGCCCTGGCGGCGGCGGCCGCGACGGATGCGGATGCGAAGGAAGGAGCTCGCACGCGAAGGAAGGATGCGGGCCGGCGGCCGATTGGAGGCGCGACGGCGTCCAGGCCGCGACCAGGACGGCGGCGGTGGAGGATGGAGGCTGGCCGGCGGCGACCAGGAATCGATTTTGTGGTTAATTAATTTTTTTATTATTTTGTGGTTTATTAATAGTGAACTTGCTTAATTACAGCGATAACTACACTTTTCAAATCTTTATACCACCATTCCATTCCACCTCATTTTGCCTCTACCAAACATAGGAATGGAATGTCACCATGACATTCTATTTTGGTGGAATGGAACCATTCCATTACATTCCACCTCATCCAAAAACAAAACACATCCTTAGATCATGGATCATCATCACCGTCCCGCCTCGCCATTCTTCTCCCCACACTAGTACAAAATTGATTATCCAAGATGGAATTTAGAGCATAGTTTACAGAAAATAATTAAATCCACAGTTTGAAATCCGACTCTAATAATATTTGCGCCGGTTATTACTCTGGGCCGTCTCCAAAATTATTGCCAGTAGAGACGGCCATTAAAGATAACCGGCTATGATTATCCTTTAGACGGGTTTATTTCATGGCGTCTCTAAAAAGAGAAACTATTGGAGACGGCTGCCATTACCAGCCACCACAATGGTTGTAGAGACGGGCACTATAATCAGCGACTCTAACTGTAATATTCTGAAAGATTCAGGCTAGGAAACGGCGATCAGCAGGATACAAAACATTGGGGTATTTTTGGTGCTCTTATGCAGCCTAAAACGTAGTGTAGAACATGGCCAATGCCGCCAGACTCAGGGAAGCCACGGATGTAAGAAGTCAAAAATGCACGCGGGTAACCAAACACGTCCGTAATGGCGCACACTCGAAAAGGAAGTAGTTACAAACAAGAAGCCATGTACAGGTGGAGTCCGATTTCCACACACCTGGGCAACCATGCTCTTCTGAAAATCAGTGATGCCTCTCCAAAACCTCCAAGTATCGTGGTGGTAGTCGTAGATGTCCTCCTTGATAGGCATGATGAGCAATGGCACATCATCGGCCTTGTAGGAGGGTTTCTCCAGGAAGCCCCCCTCAGCCCCTCCGACTGCTTCTCGTATACTAGTATTGGGTTGGTCGGCGGCATCCCGACCGTCATGCCATCCCACCATCTGTCGATGCCATGCCCAAGGGAAGGCGGTGGTAATCCAATGGTGTCATTCCGACCGAAGATCTTCTCGTGAACTGTCTTCGAGAAGGTGTAGTCAAGCAAGAGATGGTGTACCGTCTCAGGATGGATCCTACAGAGCTTGCACACGGGGTCATGTGGCCACCCCCGCAGCGCCAAGTTGTCCGCCGTCCGAATTTTTCCATGCAGAGCAATCCAAGTGAAATTGTAGAATTATGAGATTGGCGAAATATGTTGGATGTATTATTGAGCCTCATGGACGAGTATATAAAGGCGTACAAGGGTATCTTGGAGTACAAGTCAAGTCAGAGAATAGATGGACATGAATCCTAACTCTATCCTATACTACCATAATAACTGTACATGTCATACTCTAACATCCCCCCGCAGTCGTAGCGGTAGCGTCGTGAACAACTGGAGCGTCGCGGACGGTTAGACTGGAGATAAACCGAAGTAGATACCAGTGGGCTGACATCTCCCCGCAGTAGGAGTGGGAACGTCGTGGACGGTGTCGATGACGCACATGCTTGGACTATAGAGGAAGCTGATGAGGTGCTCAAGCGAGGTGATAGCCCTTTGTGCCGATGTCGAGGGAGCCGGGAGCGTTGGGTGGTGCAGCCTTGGTCGTGGTAGCCGTGCGAGGGGTCGCCGTGGTCGATGTCGTGGTCGGGTTGCCGGTGTCGAGGTAGACGCACATGAAGCCGCGGGCACATAGTGCGCGTGAAGAAGACGGAGATGCGTCGAGGCAGTCGTCGAGGATGCCGATGCCGGAGACGACGCAGTATGGACCGTCGAGGACGAGGTGCAACCATAGTTTTGCCAGAACAAGGCACACGTCGGGGATGAAGGCATACTTCGGCTTTGCCAGAGCCGAGTACGCATAGAAGAACTCGGTGACGTAGTCGAGGTAGTCGTAGAGGAGGAAGTCTATGCCGAAGACGTTGTCGAAGCCGATGAAGACGAGGTGCCGACCCGAGCTTGCCAGACTCGGGGACACGTCGGGGACGAAGGCACGCACCGGTGTTGCCAGTACCGTGCGTGCGGGGGCAAGGACCACCATGAGCCATACGCCAGTGTCAGAGGGACTAGTAGAGGAGTACTCGGCGACGGTTGCGGTGCCAATCGGCGTGGGGTAGAAGGTGCCAATGTCGTCCGCGGTTGTCGGAGTAGACGTAGTCGGGGACGAGAAGATGACGCTGGCGACGAGGTCGTGGTGGACGAAGACGTAGAAGGCGGCGAAGGCAGCGGTGGCCTGGAGTGGCCATGTTGGACGCCTGGACAAGGTGTGATCGGCGGGACCTGCGACGGCCAGAATGGCCATGCAGGTTACCTGTAGAACGGCGGCGGCGTTACTCGAAGTAGGCGAGGAATAACCCGGCGGCGTGACGAAGACCATGCACGGACGGTGGCGTTCCCGCGCCAAGTGAAGCAGCGCGGCGCATACCACGTGGAAGTCGACGCGCAGGGACGGCGGAGTGGATGGCGTGCCGTGGTGCTACGGCCCGAAGGGCGACGCAGCAGTGATACGTCTCAAACGTATCTATAATTTTCGATGTTCCATGCTGTTATTATATCAATTGCTACATGTTTTGGCTACACTTTATATCATTTTTATGCATTTTCTGGGACTAACCTATTAACAAGATGCCACAGTGTCAGTTCCATGTTTTCTGCTGTTTTTGGTTTCAGAAAATCTATTAAGGAAATATTCTCGGAATTGGACGAAACAAAAGACATCGTCAATAATATCACGAGGAGATCACGGAGTCCAAAGGGGAGTCGGAGCAGACCCACTAGGGGGCCACGCCACACTAGGGCGCGGCCCAGGGTGGGCCCGCGCCCCCCTATGGCGTGGTGGCCCCCCTTGGCCACCGACACCGCCTCTTCGCCTATATATTCTCCGCGACGCGAAAACCCTATTACGGTCGATCATATTCCACGAAAGTTCCGTCGCGGCCGTCATCGTCTCAGATCGGAGGAGTTCTGAATCTCTTCCCGGCACCCTGCCGGAGGGGAGATCATCACCGGAGGGCTCTACATCACCATGCCTGCCTCCGGAGTGATGCGTGAGTAGTCCACCCCTGGACTACGGGTCCATAGCAGTAGCTAGATGGTTGTTTCTCTACCTTGTGCCTCCATGTTTAGATCTTGTGAGCTGCCTAACATGATCAAGATCATCTTATTGTAATGCTAGATGTTGTGCTTGCTGGGATCCGATGAATATTGATACCATGTTTATTCAAGTTGTTTATCTATGTGCTCTTGATCTTGCATGCTCTCCGTTGCTAGTAGATGCTTTGGCCAAGTAGATGTTTGTGACTCCAAGAGGGGGTATTTATGCTCGATAGTGGGTTCAGTCTCTAGATATCTGGATCGGTGACAGAAAGGTCTAAGATGGTAGATGTGCTGTTGCTACTAGGAATAAAACATTGGTGCAGTGTTCAAGGGCACTTGTATTGATTACATTACACACTTTACTTCATGCAATAATCTGTTGTTAGCAACTTAATACTGAATGGGATGCGGATGCTGCCTTGAAGGTGGATTATTTAGGCATAGATGCGGTTGGAATAACGGTCTATGTACTTTGTTGTAATGTCCAACTAAATTTTATAGTAGACATCTTGACATGTATTGCATTGTTATGCCCTCTCTATTTGTCAATTGCCCAGCTGTAATTTGTTTACCCAACATGCTAGTTATCTGTTCTGAGAGAGACACCACTAGTGAACTGTGGACCCTGGTCTAATTTCCTCATATTATTTACACAACCTGCTGCAATCATCTGTTTCCTGTTACTTGCTGTGTTTCCTGCTGTTTTCCACACCATATGTTTAACTCTTTGTTTCTGCAAGACCGGAGAGATTGACAACCTCTCTGTTTCGTGTTGGGCAAAGTTCTGGTTTGTGACTGTGCAGATTCCACGTTGGTGCAAGCTCCCTAGCGCCAGGGGGAGTCAACATCAACAACCTTCCAATTGATCGTTAAGTCCTACTGGATTGATAATCTTGGGTAGATTATTCAAGGGAAAACTTCTGCTGTCTACATCATAACCTTCCTCTTGGGGTTCACCAACACGTAGCCATCAAGCAGCAGCAGCAGCGCACGGGTCGGGGCGACGACGGATGCCGCCGGCGGCGTACACGCCTGGAAAGGCGCGTTGGCAGCCGGCAACATGGACCAAAGGCGGCAGCGGCACGGCCCGAAGGGGCGACGCGGCGGCAGCCTGCAGCTCGATCGGTGGTAGGCGCATGCTCGGGGACGTCCTTGGCGTAGATAGGCGCGCGATCGGTTGATCAGACCGACGCGGCGCGGTACGCTCCATGGCGGCAACGACGATGCGCAGATCGGTGTCGATGGCGAAGTTGTCGGTGAAGTCCTAGTCGATGACGGCGAAGACGAACCGGCGATGGAGACCGTGCAGGCGAGGGAAGCCGGCTGCGACGCATGGAGGCTTCCCTTGGACGGCGCGTGCGGTCTTGCTGCGCGGTCGGTGAAGACGAGCCGGTCGGTGCGGAGTCGGCGCTGGCGAGTCGGTCGCGATAGCCGGCTTGAAGGAGCCGGCCGCGATAGCCAGCTGTCGAGGAGCGAGCCGGTGTAGGTCGATGCCGTTGTCAGAATAGAGGCGCGAGAAGACGACGATCGGTGGGCGACGCAATCCGATCTATGATCGGCAGACCAAAAAAGAAAACGACGGTCGAGCGACCGGCGGAGAAAAAAAAACCCGATCTACAGATTAAAAAAAAGGACTCTAGGGCAGCCGATCAACCGAGCGGCGGACGAACCCTAGGTACGGGCGGCACGGCCCCCGGTGGAGATCATGGAGATCGACCTCCCCGGAGGCGGCGCAGTGCGGAAGCGTGGCGGCGGCGGCTAGGTCAAGGATCTTGCCGCTCTGATACCATGTAGAATTATGAGATTGACGGAATATGTTGGATGTATTATTGAGCCTCATGGACGAGTATATAAAGGCGTACAAAGATATCTTGTAGTACAAGTCAAGTCAGGAAATAGATGGACACGAATCCTAACTCTATCCTATACTACCATAATAACCGTACATTTCATACTCTAACAGAAATAGCGGCATTTTGGTTCCGCGTGAGTTCAGCAAATCTTTGCCGAACGAAAAGGAGGGCAAGCACCAAGGAATTGGCACCGATAAGCTGAAGCCATGGAGTAGATGCCCGATGCCATCCATCTCCAAGAGATTGCATCGGCTTGGGGCTGCAACACCACCTCCTGAAGAGCCTGCCATAGCTTGGTGAATTGCAGGAGCTACGTTGCCGTGGATATCCTAAACAGCGCCCTCATCCAATTCTTGTTCTGCGTTTATTTTTGGACTGATCTTGATTTTTTTGTGGCAATGGCGAAAAGTGCAGGGAACTGGAACTTGCGAGCTCCACCAGGCAGCCACCTATCATGACAAAATAGGCACTTCTCGCCGTTCCCAATAGTGACATTAGTGGATGCCCAAAAGAGCTACTCCCTCCGTTCGGAAAAGGATGTCATAAAAATGGTCTATCTATAGTTCATTTTTGTGACATCCTTTTGCGAACGGAGGGAGT
Source organism: Poa pratensis (assembly GCA_947311845.1). Taxonomy (NCBI): domain Eukaryota; kingdom Viridiplantae; phylum Streptophyta; class Magnoliopsida; order Poales; family Poaceae; genus Poa; species Poa pratensis. The sequence goes on along the minus strand of CAMZMU010000059.1, from coordinate 21,006,819 downwards.
ACATATCCGCAGGGCTGCACGGCAACGCCATGTCATGCCATGGTTTGTCTTGGTCCATCCAGGCATACCAAGGCCACCAGAGGCGCATGGCCCTCCCAAACTTCTCGATGTCAAAAATTCCTAGCCCTCCTAGGTCCTTTGGCCGACTGATAGTGCTCCAATTCACAAGCAAGTGCGGACGCGCACCCGGTGCCGCCCCCGGCTTCATCCACTAGAATTATGCTTGATCTTCTCAATTTTTTTGGTGATCCACTTTTGCTACTTGGCGCCATGGCCGACAATAGCGAACGGCTCTGCCTGCCCGTGTGACGTGTCGTCCCTACCAACCGGCCAACTTGGCGCCAAGCTTGTCTAGTAGGGGCTAAAAATGCACCGCTTTGAGCCTAGAGTGGTGGAGATACAACCCGAGGTATAGGTGCAGGGGAAAACGCCGCGCTTGGCTGGAAAGATTGCAAGTCTTCAATGCACTGGATCGAAAAAGCTTCAGATCTTGCCAACTTTGTGCGCAGCCCGCTAGCAGCCCCAATGCGCCCAGGATCCTGCAAACGACTCTGATGTCTTGCGGGTCTGGACCCACAAAAATGCCGGCATCATCTGCATAAAGCGAGATGGTGAACCGCACCGACCTAGGTCTAATCGGCTAGCGAATTCCCGTCTCCGACGCAAGACGGAATAGGTGATGCAACAGTCAATCGCTAGAATGAATAGCATAGGTGATATTGGATCCCCTTGGCGCAGCCCCCTAGCATGGGGTATTGATGGTCCAGGTTTCCCATTAAGCAGAATTTTAGAGGAGGCTGAGAACAACAGCAGGCAGATCCATCTCCTCCAGGGGCGGAGCTACAACAAAGCTGACATGGGCCATGGCCCGCCTGGGAATTTTGGGGACAAGCCTTTATATCTACGGAATTAATGCCTAGCCCACTAAAACTAGCACACTAGCAGCACGCAACCCATTATTTTTTGTGTTCCTTTCAGCCTGCCCGCCCAAGTTTTTTCGTTAAGCTCCGCCACTGTTCTCCTCCATCTGGGGCCGAAGCGAAGAGCCTCTAGCAGCTCCAGCAAGTAAGGCCAACTCACCGTGTCAAAGGCTGGAATGAAAATGAATTGATAGAACATTCCTAGAAAAAAATTCTGCCACTTATACTTTCGTGATATTCTAATCAGATTGGATGACAAAGATTTCTTATTTTATCTCCTCTCTATTCATGTAATAAAGCCATAATTTAATATAATAAATACACTAGAAAGTTTGAGAAAGTTTGACTACTTCGATTTATAATAGCGCGCTTAGTTTAATTTCAAAAAGGAATTTGAGGGTTCTTTTTTTATTTTGGAGTAGTAGAATTGCTAGAAAATTTTGGATTTCCTTACGATGTCTAGCTTTAGGAAAAACCCCGAAGTCATCTCCTTATGCATCTCTTTGATCAAGCCTTGCACGTGCCAGGAAATTTTGGATTACGTTCTTTTTTTATTTTGGAGTAGTAGAATTGCTAGAAAATTTTGGATTTCCTTACGATGTCTAGCTTTAGGAAAAACCCCGAAGTCATCTCCTTGTGCATCTCTTTGATCAAGCCTTGCATGGGCAATTCCTATACATCGCCTTACAGCGACGCTGGAGGCGCACGTCGTCGTAAGGATGCGGGATGCCGTCGCTTAGTGGGCCGGCCCAGTTCGGCGTTTTTATTTTCCGTTTTCCTTTTTTCTTAGTTTCTTTTTCTTTTTTCTGTTGTATTTCTTTTCTTTTCTGTTTTTGTTTCGTATGTTTTTTTTATTTTTTTTTCATATTTTTTGGAAATTGTTCAAAATAGAATTTTGTTCAGATTTGAATTTTTGTTCACCGTTCAGATTCGAAATTTCGATCAGATTCGAAATTTCGTTCAGACTCGAAATTTGTTCAGATTCAAAAAAAAATTCAGATTTGAAATATCGGTCAGATTCGAATTTTGTTCAGATTCAAAATTTTGTTCAGATTTAAAAAATTGTTCGGTTTTGAAATTTGTTCATATTCGAATTTTTGTTCAGATTTGAAATTTCGTTCATATTCGAATTTCGTTCATATTTAAAAAATTGTTCGGTTTTGAAATTTGTTCATATTCGAATTTTTGTTCAGATTTGAAATTTTGTTCAGATTCGAAATTCGTTCAGATTTGGAATTTTGTTCAGATTTTAAAAATTGTTCGGTTTTGAAATTTGTTTAGATTCGAATTTTTATACAGATTTGAAATTTCGTTCAGATTCGAAATTCGTTCAGATTTGAAAATTATTCAGATTTTAAAAATAGTTCGGTTTTGAAATTTGTTCGGATTTGATTTTTGTTCGAATTTTGAATTTTGTTCAAATTCAAAAAAATAATTATGAGCGCTAAAGAAAAAAAGGAGCAGCGCTTCGTTGGGCCGGCCCATGAACCAGTCGGTTCAGGCGACGGAGCCGAGTAGCGTCGCCGCGGGGCGACCTAAAGGCGCTCCCCTTGCACGTGCCAGAAATTGTCATGGATGCACCTCATTTTGATGAAAGCTGATGGACTAGGGAGACAACCTGAGGCAACAAAGGTGCCAACCGTGATGCCAAAACCTTGAAGAAAATCTTCGAGAAGCTGTGAATGAGACTTATTGGCGATAATCCCTACCGGCGTCGACCTTTTTGGAATTAGGACCACGTTTGCATTGTTGAGCAGACCAAATGCCGCACCCCTTGTCTTTTGTGCTAAAAATGATTGGGCCACTTGCTGCAATTATGCTTGTTTAGTTTTATTTACTCGTTCTTTATTCACTCGTTATTGCAAAAATCTATAAAAAATTGTCTCATAGTATTTGCAGTGAAACCTTACTCAAAACCACTTTTCAACACCTTCTGCTCCTCGTTGGTTCGATACTCTTATTTATCGAAAATACTATGACAGATCCCCTACACTGGTGGGTCATCATCTAGCCACCGCACGAGCCCCCGCCATTCAACGTCGTGACTATAGCAATGCGCTAACTGTTTCCCAAAAACGCCATACTATGTGGAGAGGTATGACAGTATTTTTTTTTTTTTTTGAGTTTAAGGTGGTCGATATCCACCGCTCGAATAGATATAATAGAATTGACCAAATTTATAAGAAAAACTATGTCCAAAAACCATACAAACTGTACAAAAGAATCACACAGACGAAGCGACCCGCCGCCCACATGACACAAGTCGACCAAACGCCACAACACACACCACCCGCTCCGGGGCCGCCGTCCCGGCGTAGCAACCAGATCGACCTTCGCATTGTCCGAAAGCGATCCAGTCATGGTCGATGAACCCTCTGTCCACGCAGTCTTCATCCAGGTTGCCACCAAAACCACCCAGTTCCGGGGCCGCCGCCCCGGCGTAGCAACCAGATCGACATTCGCATTTCCTGAAGGCGATCCAGTCAGGTCGACGAACCCTCTGCCCACGCAGTCTTCATCCAGGTCGCCACTCAAACCCACTCTAAACAATGGCTCTGCCTCATAAACCCGTCATAGTGTGGGAGCCCGAGGCCGTTGCCTCGGTGAACCGCCACCGTCCGGAGCTGCCACCCGGCATCCACCTTCCCTGACCACATCGCCATCCTACCCATTCGCCGCGAACCCGCCGCACCGAGAGAGCCGATGACTCCAAGACGACGCCTCCAACAAGGTAGTGACGCGTCCGTCACCGTCGCCCGCCCCCGATGGAGCTTAGGCTTTCACCCGGAGACCATCGGACCACTCCCGTCGGGCCGGTTGTCGAAACTCCATGACGATGCCATCAAGAAGGAGAACGATGCCCGAGGACGCCAGGCACCCACGAAGCTTAGGGAGCTGCGAGATGGGAGACGCATTCGTGGCCATCCACCGAGCTCCACCCCTTGTTGAAGCCCCCACGACACCTCATGCCCCGGAAGCCGACAAGCCGGCCGCGCCGCCTGCCGCACAGCCATCGGTCCGGGGCCGCCGCCCCGGCTTCCGCATCTGCGACCCTGCCGCCGTCGCCCCTCGCGCAGCCGCGCCGCACCTCGACCTCCTGTCGCGCCGCACTACCGGTCCGCGGCCCAGATCGGGCCCGGCAGCCCCGCAATGTCGCGCCGAGCCCCGGCGCCTCGCAGCTTCTGCGCCTCAGTGCAGCCCCGGCGCCTCCGCCAAGCCGGCGCCCGGCCTGCCTGCGCCGCCGCGCCCTGACGCCGTCCGCCGTCGCTCGCCATCCGTTGTCGCCGTCGTGGGAGAGCCGCGCGAAAAGGAAAAACTCCCCGCCTCCACCTTCCTCGGGGGCGCGTGGCTTTGCCGGCACCCCCTACGGTGGCGGCGAACCAGGGGAAGGGGCGGGGGGGGGGGGGGGCTGGTTGCGGCAGCTTAAGGTTCCCCCGAGGCGCCCAAGGAGGGCAACGTGGGGTCGGGAGGTGCTTCCGTAAAAACATGACAGTAATTCACGGACTATGTTTTAATAGTAAAGATAATCCAAATCAAGCAACCATTTTCTATGTGGGTGAAACAAAAGAATAAATCCTACTAACATTTATTAAAACTAAAATCTATACACAGGAATTACCTGTCATCTAAAACTGGCGAAGAATCAAAACATGTACTCTAAATACCTGTCTGTGGCCAAGCCTCCGTCTACGACATCAAGGAGCAGCCGGTGGTGTCGTCTTCTCCCCCTTTCTCCCTGCTACAGTACAGAGGCGAAAAGAGGGCGATTCCTTTTCCCCCGGCGATTCCGGCGTCCTCCTCCCTTTCGCCGGCCTCGGTGCCGACGGAAGGAGGAGGGGGTTCGAATCGCCGGTGGGAGTTGTGTACTACTAGCTTAGGGTTGCTGGTTTAGTTAGGGTTTCGGGCGGATGCGGGCGATGCCGCCGCCGTCCCGACAAATAAGGTTCTCCGCCGCCCTGTCTCGTCGTCGGCGTGCTGCGTCGTCGGAGGGTTGCGGAGCCTGTGTGTCTAGGCGGGGTTGTCGGCGCGGCGGCGGCCATGCTTTGGACTTTTGGTCCTCGTCTCCGTCCGCGACTGGATGACGCTTTCTCCAGCGTCACCGGGGAGATCGAGGTGTGTGTGCAGGAGCTACGGTTGCTAGTCGTTCGTGGCTAGCGGCGGCCGGAAGGTTGGTGTGGTTCGTGCTGGTTCTGCGGTGTGTGGCAGGCAGATCTGGTGTTCTTCCTCGACGCCGTCGACGGGACTCGCCGGATCTGGAGGTTGAAGATGAGCCCGGGGCAGTTCCCCGACCCGCGCGCCACAGCGAAAGGTGGGTACTTCGGTACTTTCTTTGGTGGTTCATAAAGTCGTTCCAGGCGATGGGGCTTCTTCCTCCTCCGGTATCCTGGTACTGCTGCTTCTTCCTGCGGTGTTTCATCGCCGGAGACGAGCGGCGGATTCGGGTGGTGCTGCAGAGCTCTCCAAGGACTCGTTCGCAATTTTTTCTTTCTTTGAGGGCTTTTCTGCAAATTGTATGGACCTACGTGTTCTTCCGGACCTTTCTGTCGGTGTGTATGTGTATTGTACGGGTTTTGTACTCTGTTTTTATCCTCTGATATAATATATACGTATGCTTTAAAAAAAAGGAGCAGCCGGTGGCAAGGAGAAGCGGACAGCCTGAATTTGTATGCTGAGATAGACGTGCCTGCACGATTCTGGTGACTCTTTAAGTCACCAGAATTTAACAACGTTTAATTTTGCATAGCGTGTAACAGCATGCCCGAATAAAAGCCAGGTACGTTCATTAAACTATCTTTCCACGTTAGAACAAGTACAATAAAACCTAATCAGTCGACTATAGTGTTTGCCACGTCATTAGATTCCTATGTGGAAGAAAGAGAAGTGAGGAGAGAGAGCAGAGCGAGCTCTTCTGCAACAGCCCGCCGGTACGCATCGTACAAGGCCATGGAGCTGGCTTGCAGCCGGAGCCAAGGTTTTGGATACCGGTTCAAAAAAAATTCCGGAGGGAGGGGGGGCTATATTTCCGGTAATCGGGGTTACCGGAAAATACCGGTTGGTTACCGGCCCAAACCTCTCTGAATTTTTTTAGGATTTAAATTTAGAACGTTGAAAAAATTTAAAATTCAAATTTCCAAGCATGAATTCGGTTTAAATTTGATTAATCCGGAATTTTTCATCCGATATACACAAGTTCCGGGAGAGGGGGGGCGATAAATCCGGTTACCGGCCGGTAACCGCGAAATATCGGCGGGTAACCGAAACCTTGGCCGGAGCTGCTGGCTGTAGGCCGACGTTTGCCTCTGCTTCCCAATCCCAGCATGCAAGACTAATATTTAAATCATTAATAAAGCTAATCAAACAGCCAGTCTATAGCCAATCTAGTGTATGGTCTTACTTTTATGATGACTACAGCTGACATGACATGTCTTTAGAGCCGGCAGCGGGCTCTTTTATTGTCCTTGCTCTTAAATATACGCCGGTTCATTGCCTTGGACATCGCTTTGTCTTCCTACTGGTGACTCACTCTACATAAGTCAAGCGGCTCAAATTGATCTTTCCGTGCTCCCATCCAACATTCACTGACAACTACTCTTCGTCGGCATGGTTCGGCCACTTGCACACGCCACCGCGGTGAGCTAGAAACATTATGTACAGCATGCACTGTCATCCAAGCACCGAATCTGGTCTTATATAGTCAAGTTGCGCGTGAGGTTGGTTTGAGAAAATGGCCTCTCCCGTTTCAGTTCAAATTGAATGCTTTGATTTTTTTTGCTCTCGGGATGGCTGGTTTTGGTTGGATTGCGGGGATTGCGGGTCATTGCCACACAACATATTGGATAAGCATTCTTCATAAATTTATGTGGCTGCTGATTATGGTTGATCTGTCTAAACTACATTTAAGTTATTAGGTACCGATGTGCTCTTGCAAAGATTTTGTGCTGTTGCGCATGAGGAAGACCAACCATGATATTTATCTCTGGTAAGAACGATGCACCCATCTTGCCTGGAGTTTACTTTAAAGTGGTTGTCTTTTTTTTTTCGCAAAAAAAAAAAGTGGTTGTCTTTTTTTCCTTCAGCCCTCAAAAGAAATGAAATCCATCCTCTTTTCATATTGAACCGAACGTGTTGGAGCCGCTCCTAGATAATTCAAATTGTACTACTAAATCGGTGCAATATTTTTATAATCTTATTTCTACACAGCTAAACCATGATATTGATCACCGTATATCCATAGGTGTGCAGTATTCTGTAGTCTTCCATCATTATCTGTAATTTTTTTTGAGGTCCCATTATCCGTGTATGATCTTTCAACATACGTTTTCTATCTCCAATAATTTTGTTTCCAAAAGGTCTCGCTGCAACGCGCGGGGTATCCTCTAGTTTGTCATGGGAGGTTGGAGGAGATGGATGCATCGGAGATAACGTTGTGTTGAGATTAAGAGGGTTGATTAATATGAGAGAGAGCGGGGGTGAGGTGGTTGGAAATTTCTATGCCATCAAGTCTTCCATGCAAAACGGTAGGCAAGATTTTAAAGATGTCGTTGTAGTATGCGGAAGATCTAATAGAGGGTTGTTTAAATGTTTAGTGTGCGGTGCCGTTCCTGTAGTTAGTTGGAAGTGTGACACCAACTACAGATTCCGCTTTAATAGTAAAGATATAGATATTTATGCTCATGCACAAAGTTTTGTGACAAAAGACATTTTTTGTGGCTTTTGTAAAAAAAACAAATTTTGGTGCTACAAGACGACATACCACTCGATATTCTTTTGTATTTTTGACACAGGCCACAATAAAATGTATTTTTTCATGAAATTTTGTATGTGAGCATAGAATGTTGGGATGTTCATCATCCGAATATTTTTTTCAAATTTTTTGACATTTTGAAACACGGTTCTGAATGGTGAGAGCAAATGCTGCTATGACTCAAAATGGATTTCCGCGAATTGCATCTCCTTATATATTTAAAAATAATTACACAACATCCAAGCATCGTCAATACCCAAGCAAGCACAAGGGAGTACCGTCAAGACACATGCATGCACCTACGAACCGCACCTCCTTATATATTTAAAATAATTAGTACTCCCTCCGTTCGGAAATAGATGTCTTTTATTTATCCAAATTTAGATATATGTGCATTAAAATATATCTACATACATCTATATTTAGACAAATTCAAAACATCCTTTTTCGGACGGAGGGAGTACACAACATGCATGGCATTGTCAGTACCCAACCAAGCACCAGGGGCATCGTCAAGACACATGCAAGCACCTACGAACTACACCTCCTTATATATTAAAAAATAATTACACGGCATGCAAGGCATCGTCAAATACCCAAAGCAAGCACGAGGGGGCATCGTCAAGACACATGCAAGCACCTAAACTGCACCTCCTTATATATTTAAAAATAACGGCAAATCTAAACAGCAGGCGCCTTACAGGGGGCATATGTCGACGCACCGACGGGGACCATTGGATCAGGAACGAACGGACAGATTTGAGCCGAAGTAGTAACGGGCAGCGCGTCCCGCACGTCGCGTACATGACGACTTGGCAGAAGCGGACCCAAGAAATTTTCAAAGCCCGGGCAAACTCTTAGTTTAGAGACTAATTAAGCTAATTTTACCTTTAATGAACAGTGTAACTAGGCTTGCTGGCCGGCCGGAAGCCCGGGCGCTCGCCCGGGCATAGGGACGGTTGGGTCCGCCACTGCGACTTGGTCAAACCACATGGGAGCCCTTTGATCCGATTTCTCTACTCATGTGGATAAGGTCGTTTCTCTCGGACTTCCAGAATTCCCCCGAAATCGCAACCCGGCCGCCGGGAATCACCTTCTCCGGCGGAGGTCCGCGAGCTCGCCCAACTCATCAACAGGCCACCAACGCCTTTTCCTCACCGATGAGGTTGGTGCTCCCGTCGCAGGCCGCTGTTCGCCAGCATCCCAACTCGAGCTACAGAAGGCGGCGGCGGGCGGCGGACGGCGAGCACCAGATGGTGGCGGACCTGCAGAGGGTAACGCGCCGCCGCGGATGAAGAAAATACGAGGAGCGTCGACATGCTAGCAGGAAAAGACCGGCGACCGGCTAGTCTCCCCTCGCCTTTCGTCTCTCTCCTGCTCACACGACGGACGACTTGGGGCAGAGGAGACCCTCTCAGAAGTCAGCGGCAGTACGCGCTAGCGCTGGAGGACGGCAGGCAGCGCTGCTGCTCTAGGCCCGGATGGCAAGCTGATGGGCGGGGCGACAGGGATTTTCTGGAATTTGGTTGGGTGAGACCTGCTTAGCGACGAGATGCTCAACGAATATCCAACCTGTTGGGCACGACAGATGCTGGGCAACGTGGTGCTGCTAATTGTTAATTTTTGTGTTGGGTCACTAATCTTACGATTTGGTTGATGAATGCTAATTTGTACTTTTGTGCTATTCACGTTAGCCCATGTGTTTTGTCGAATGTTTTGTTGGAGCTAGCTGGATGGAGATACATATTCCGACAACTTTTTTTTTGACCCAAAAGTTACCCACCCTCTAACATATAAGTTACCCAGGCTGTAATATGTAAGTTACCGACCATATTAACGATTAGTTTTCGATTTTTTCGATATAGTTACCCATGTTTACCATACTCTCCCGGTAATAGTTACCACCCAATACTGATGGAGTTACTCACCCAGTACTGTTAAAGCCACCCATATGTTTTTATGGTGTAGTTATCCACCACAAAATCAATGTAGTTACCATACTCTGTTGGTAATAGTTACCACCCCAATACTGATTAAGTTACCACCCAGTACTGATGAAATTACTCATGTTTATCATGCTCTCTTGGTAATAGTTATCATCCAATACTGATAAATTTACCCATCAAATACTGATAAAGTTAACCATGTTTTTTCATATGTAGTTATCCACCACAAAATCGTTATAGTTACCCTACTCTCTCGGTAATAGTTATCACCCAATACTGATGGATTTAACCACCCAGTACTGATAAATTTACCCATGTGTTTTCATGATGTAGTTATCCAATACGAAGTCAATTTAGTTATCATACTCTCTCGATAATAGGTACCCACCCAATACTGATAAAATTACCCACTCAGTACTTATGAAGTTGTCACTATGGAATCGACATTTATCATCCTAATACTTATGCACGATAAATTTACCATCTCAAAGTGATGTGGTAACTTTTAAAACTCGTAAAAATCGAAAATAAAAACAAAAATGGTTCTATTTCAAGCCGAAAACTAATCGTTAATATGGTGGGTAACTTACGTAATCAAGCCTTGGTAACTTATATGTTACGGGGGTGGTAACTTTTGTGCCAAAAAAAAATTTCGTCGAAACATATCGACATGTGATCTAGTTTCGAAGATCTCGTCGTGACTAGTCCAACGGTGAAAACGGGTCTTAAATCGGTTAAACGGTTTGGTCTACAAAACTTTTTAAATTTTTAAATTTCGCATTTAATGCGGGATGACATCAGCAATTCTGTCATTTAGTGCATGCATGCATATTTGCTTGGTGAGAGCTCGGTTCGGATCAAAAATGGTGGCGGGGCACGCATGTTGTTGGCGGGACATGTTTTTATCTTAGTGTCTACACTTTTGCCAAATGTAAGGCGCCTTACACATAGTCTTTCCCTAAAAATAATTACATTGTTACTTCTATGGTAAATCAAACCAAACTCTGATTAGTACTACTTCACGATCACCCTAAGCATGTCGTGACATATCGACTAACCTTATGCAATAAATCTGATTTCTCAAAATTTATGGACTCATATGCACATGCACGTCTATTGAGCTCAGATTATGTGGGTTTTGTTTCCAATTGTTCTCAAATCATTAAATAATACGCATCATTACGTACGTGGCTCCAGTAAAGATAATTATGTTTTTTTCCTTTCATGATTATTAATAATTATCATTGCACCTAGTCAACGGTGAGTCCATGAATTAATTGGAGTGTGGGCTGAAAGTTTACAACGAGTAAACTAAACGCTATTTTCAATGAAAAATAGTCATTATCTAAGACATGAAATTATTTATGAAAAATATGTCACAAAGTTTCAGGTCAAAAGCATACAATTCCCACAGTAATATATCACAAATAAGCATTAAAAATAGAACGAGTCATAGAATTTATATAAGAAATTGTTAGATGTCAGTGTCATATGTTATATTGTACATAGGTATCTTGTTCACCCAAATACAAAAGTTTTTTATGCTCCAAAATAATAGAACACTATATAATGACCAAAAGCCAACTGAGAATGACCATTAATTAGCTACAGAAATGTTATTCGGTTTTTTTTAGCTTTGAAATCAGAAATTATATCTTCCATATGGAATTTCGGAAGCAATGTTCTGTTGTTTCCCCATTGCTACGGTGCTACCTAAATGAAAAATAGCATCAGTTGAGCAATCCAATGTAGTAATGGGCATCTAAATCACCAGTACATCCCAATTCTTAATGAAAAAAAACCAGCAATCATCTACACATACTAAGGGCGCTGGCGACCCGAAAAAGAAGCTGACAGTCATTCGGAGACCGCTCGCGACCGGCCGCCCCCGCGCGGGCGACCGGCCGCGCCTCCAGCCCGTCCGCCGCCCCCGAGCCTCCCTCTCCTCCTCTCCGCCGCCGTCAGTGTGCAGCGCTGGGCTAGCCCCGGGCGGCACCGGCGGCCTCCGGCCTCTCCCCTCTCTCCACGGGCCTGCGAGGGATGACTTGGTGGTGGGTGGTGTTCCTCAGGCGGTGGCGGCCCGACGCGGCAGCGGGGAGACCCGGCGGTGGCGCGGGTGGTGCATGGCGCGGCGGAGCTGCCCTTTGGCGGCTGAGAGCCATGGTAGCCGGGACGGCGCCCGCCCTCCTGGCCCAGATCTGGGACCGACGGGCCCCATCTGGGTCTGGGCGGGCCGCCTCCGGCGTGGTGGCGGCTCTCCTGGTGGTCGAGTGTGGGGAGTTTGGCAGGGACGGCGACGGTAATGGTGGCACCCTTGATGTAGTGCGGCGGCAGGGCTTTATGGGCCCGACCGGGCCAGTGAGGGCCTGGTTTGCTCTGCTGCTGCATCCGGCGGTGGAGACAGATCCCTCCCGCGTGTCACTGTACTGTCGATCCTCGCCGGTTTCCTTACACTCGGTTCCTCCAGCCTCGCGATATGGACCACGGCGAGATGACGGTGATGACTGCAAGATCGTGGTGGTGAGCACTGGTGGGTGGCAAGATAGGCGGAGCTAAACGGAGCGTCTGAGGGTGTTGTTTTTTGGAGGACGGGAGAAAGCCTTGTCATCTTGGCACTGACGTGGTGACGCCTGTGGGTGTCGCCATCCTTCCTGAAGGGCGTCGGGTACCTCTTTCCCTCCCCTCAGCGTATTGGAGGAAACTCTAGGACACACACCGGGGGTAACCCTAGGTATTGTTCGGAGAACAGCGTCATTATCGTCTCTCCCTTCTTGGAGGTGTTGTTTGGTACGAGGCGCTTCGGAGTGCTAGGATGTGGTAGAAATTCTCTGGAGGACACAGCGGTTGAGAGTCATCTATGTTTTCATCGAACCGCCGTTATCGGCTTTGTTTTCTCTTCTTTGTTCTTTTCCGTTTCTTTTTGGGCTTATTTGAGCTGTTTGCCCCAGCGGTGACTTTGCGGTTATATCTGTTGGTTGCTATATTAATATAGCGGGGTGAAAGCCTGTTTCGTGGTGGAGGGCGCTGGCGGTCACGGCTCTGGCCGGTCGCGTGGAGGAGTGGGGCGCCGGGGCCGGGCAGAGCAGAGCAGCGAGCGCACACAGTGGATCGCGACGCCAAGGAGGAGGATCGAGGGGCGAGGAGGAAGATCCACTGGTTAAGACTAGAGATTAATTGGGGGAGATTGCCATGGACTGCGGAGGACGCGTGAGTTCATGACACTAGCCTCGTTCCTCTGTTCGGCTCCGTGGTCGAACTGCAAAAAGAATGTGTAACAGCCCCAAAATTTGAGTACCAAATTTTCACTTTTGTGTTCAATGCATCATGGCATCCATGCATAAACGAGTCTCTTCTGTGTAATGCAATATTGATATCGAAATGATATTGAGTTGCTAAAACAAAACGCCCAAAGTGCTCGAGCAAAACTTCCACACGATGATGGCACTCAAGGTTGCAAAACAAAATTTTCTTGACATCTTATATTTGTCAAGGAAGTTCCAAGAGCTCCAAACAAATATTTTGCTTTTGCTTCAAATTGTAAAGGAGCAACATCTTTGAATTTAGCAAAAAAGCCCTAAGTCAACCCTATTAACAAAAGTGGTCCAAACGATTTTATTTTGCCACACCAAAATTTGGGGTACTTCTACATAATATGAGGAGCCTCCTCAAATTTTCCCAGAATTTTTGGAAGTGTTCAAATACCTGCTTTAATTCAAATACAGCTGCTGGTTCTAATTTTAAAACAGAAAAGGACCCGTTTGTAAATATCGGAGGACCTGTCCGTGATGGAAATAGAAGTTGCAGGGGGTTTCCGCGAACATCCTTTCTTCTTCCTCTGTAGCGACCCAGGAGCACCGTTCTGGCCGCACCCCGTCGCCCCTGCCGAGCTCGAGCATGCCGCGCCGTGGCCCCCCCTCTGCCCTCTCTCCACGCGAAGGAGAGCCACACGAGTCGCTGCACCTGCTCCCTATCCATTCACCCCTCTGCTCGACCCCCTTTCCCTCTCCACGAGCCGCCGTGGCCGTCGAGGTCGCCGCGCCCGTCGCCGCCGATTGACGAGCCCCCGTTCAAATCGGAGCAGCCCAGCGGCTCCGCCGCGTCTCCAGCTCCGTCCTCGCCAAAGAAATCAAGCCCAAAGGCCGTAGAACGCCGCCGCCGTCCACCTCCTTGCCGCGGCCGTCCGCCGCTCTGCCGCCCGATTCCGGCGACGTCGAGCTCGCTCCGGCCTCGCCGTCTGCTTCCCCGCGTAGAGGGTGAGTCCCTGCACCTCTCCGTGCCCTCCCCCTCGACCTCACCGCGCCGTAGCCGTCGCGCCGTCGCCGAAGTTCCCGACGCCGTGGCCACTGCCCCCGTGCAGTTGCTGTTCCTTCAGTTTCGGCAGTTGGACCGGAAACTCCGGCCCAACTCCGGTGTTACTCCGGACTAGGTCCAGAGAGTGCCGTTTTGGGCTGAAAATTGCTGGACCGGAAACTCCGGCCCATTAGCACTTTTGGACCGGAAATTCCGGCCTGGACAGAAAGTTTGCAATTTTTCTTTTTCCTTTTTCCCACTCGGTAGCACATGTCCCCGCTCCCCCTCTCGCGTTTAGAGTTATCGAACTCCGATGATTCCGACATAACCATCCCCTCCCTCGGGTCGGGTACTCAATTTATTTCATCGTTAAAATTTAATTAATTAAAAGAATAATTTAAAAACGAGGAAATTCTAAATTAATAACTTTTCACCGGGACCTCAGAAAAATGTGTTCGTTATATCAAAATGCTCAGAACAACATGAGTGATCCAAAATCTTCATCTTCATGCATCATCGATCACCAATTACAATAATGTGCTCTAGTAGTAATGTTACTCATTAAGTTTTAATATGGGGTTTATTCCAAATAATGCACTAAATAGAACGGGGTCCCCATTTAACTTGTTGATCCTGTTCAATGCCTTTAGGTTGCATTTAAAATGTCATATCATCATCCTTGTATGCATTGCACAATTGCCATGTGTTGATTGCTCTTCCGGTGTTTCTTTCTGTGCATCGGTAGATCAAGGAGGTGAGGTGCCACCCCCGTCTTGTGACGATCCGCACTACCAGCCGTATCATCAAGGCAAGCGTAACCCCCCTCTGAGCATATCTTATCCTATTTTCCGCAATTATTTTCTCCACTATAATATTGCATGCGGTTCTAAATGTCTCTTGCCTGGATTAGAGTATCCTACTAGTTGCATTAGAATCCTGTTGCCAATACCTGTTTTACCTTCCTATTACCCTAGGTTTGTATTGTTGGCCATGGAATACTTACTATGCTATGCAAGTGCTTAGCCATGCTTAGTGAAATGCCTAGTTGTACTAGGGATGGTGAATGCTGGAAACAGGTGTTAACTTGTGACAGTGATGTTGATGGTGAAGAATTGTGGAGATGGATAATAAAATGCTAAGAAGGTGGGGATGAGAGGCCACATGGAATGTGGTGGTTTGTCTCGTTCTTGCCGCCTAGGTGCGAGTTCTGTACCTCCTGAACCAAGACTGAGCGTGCAACCATGCGTGAGGCCTATGCAATTGCAGGAACCCTCTTAGACTAAATAACTCGAGCGGGGCTAGCCAGGGTCCTCTAGTTTGGCTTTCCATTTGCGCGTGCGTGATGGTGGTTTGAACTGGGATGAGGATGGTGGTGTTAGGAAAATAAGTGGCCGTGGGGCGGGGTGTTGCGATCCTGGCAGCCCTACTGCCACTGATGATCCTGGAAAGTCCTTAACGAGGGAGAAGTCGACACCGCTCCCACCCAGCCGGCTTTCCAAGGAAGAGAGCTAATGCACAGGTAATGGGCCGGACGGTACGCGTGGCAAACATTTGTACACCCCTGCAGGGTTAAATCTTTTCGAAAAGCCGTGTCCACGGTTAAGGACAACTTGGGAATGGACGATGATCATAGAATAACTTTAACGGAATGACTAAAAACTGGGTACTAGAGGTACCACTTCAAGATTGTAAGGTGAGCTTCCTCGAGGGTGATTCGGGGAGGTGCCTTTGATAAACAGGTACAACGGTGATGTTGGTGATGATTTGAGAAGGGTGATCTCAAAGAAAAGAGTTACCTCTTACCCCTCTTTGAAAATATTCTGATAGTCGTTACCATAGAGTCATGTTTTATTAAATAAAATCAGCTTTATGCAAAAGAGCCATATAACCTTGAAAACCAATCATCGAGCATATATTAGCTCTTAATCTTGCGAGTTCGTCGAACTCAACGTCTTTGCTTTTGTTTCAGAGGAGGACTTCACCGACCTAGAAGGTGGGTTCTTTGTGGACGTCGAAGAGTAGTCTGGGGTTCCCAGGTGGCAGCTTGGGACATCCTGGAGCAGCTGGCGTTGTGATGTTTATCTGTAGGCCTCTTAGGCCATATGTTGGATCTTGTTGTTTAGAACAACCTAATTTGCTTCCGCTTGTTGTAATGTTGGGTCTATGACCTCTGGTTGTCATTTGCTATCTTTCTCTGTATAAGAGTTGAACTATATGATTTGTGTCGTAGAGTCTGTGATGTGCCAGTTGTTCCACAAGTCTTGATCTTACTATTATGCTTTGATAGTTGTGCCTGTGTTAAGGCATCAATCGGGGTGTTGCGTTGTCTGGAGTGAGGTGTACCCAGCGACGCCTGCCAAAGGTTTTGGCCGGGGATTGGTAAACCCGTAACCTCCGGTTGTATCGCTTAACCGGTGACACACAGCATCACTGTATAGCAGTCGGGTCGGGGCGCCACAGAATGCTAGAAATTGGGCTGGATCTGCTAATGGGCTAAGTCGGAGTTTTCGGAGGGCAAGCTTCAGCCTGTTGAAGCCTGCCTACTGGACTCGCCTTTGCACCTAGTCTCCTCTATAAAATCTCCACGGCAACTCGCGGGGTATCATCTAGTTACCTAAACGGTAATGAGTGTAACGTCTAGTATTATGAACATGTTCCTCCAGCAGCTCCAGCAAGTAAGGCCAAATCACCGTGTCAAAGGCATTCGCGATGTCTAGCTTTAGGAAAAACCTCGGAGTCCTCTCCTTATGCATCTCTTTGATCAAGCCTTGCATGTGTAGGAAATTGTCATGGATGCACCTCTTTTTGATGAAAGCCGATTGACTAGGGGAGACAAGCTGAGGCGACAAAGGTGCCAACCGTGATGTCAAAACTTTGAAGAAAATCTTCTGCAGAATATGTGAACGAGACTTGTAGGGAAATGCAGTTCCACACGTAGTTTGGACCCTGGGGCTATCTCTACCGTCCATTCGGTGAGGATCCGACGGCAGCCTTTTGGTCAAATTTTGGACGTGGTTTTTGCAGAACAGTCCATACCTTTCCAGCCTTTCACAAATTCGACCACCCAGATTTTGAATCACAAAAATAAATTGTATATGTTTGAAGAGTTTTTCGAAGAATATTTCTTACCGGAAAATATTCAACAATATGAAAAATATTTTTTTTAAAAAAATATTTAACAATTTTTAGAAAGTTTCAAATAATGTTTCATAGTATAAGATAAAATGTAGCTAGTTTTCAAAAAGTATTTTAGAAAGTATATATTGTTTTAGAAAGTATAGATTGTTTTTTTCATACAAGAATTTTTCAACTTGAAGGACAAAATCAGGAATTTTAGAAAGTATATATTAGACTGAATTTTATGGGTTTTTCATATTTGAAGGACAAAATCAGGAATGGACCAATTTTGAATCTTTGATTAGCAAAATTTTCACAGTTTCACACACTGAGAATTCATAGTTCCATCGGGAGATTAAAAAATGTGCCAAAATTTGTATGAATATATTCATACGATATTTTCATACTGCATACCTGCACATATTGATTCACACATATACACAATTGATTCACACACAAAAATATGGATTCAACTAATATAAAATAAGATCCACAAACTGATCCACATTTCATTCACGTAGATCCACAATTGATTCACACAGAAAAATATGGATTGGACACATATAAAATCATTTCCCCTGAACATATTTATATAACATTCACATAGGTACCAAGAGAATTTTCGTTACACTGTAGTATGATACGGCACCATCCCAAAAATAAAACACCGTATGTATCCAGATACAAATATCCAGAAAATAAGGCTCCCAGATGTACACTATAGATAAATATGAAAACGGTGAATTTTTCACACTAAGAATGCAAGAAACGAGATCAAAATCTCTACAGAAAATCCAAATATCTACCAAGAAATGCGACTGAATCAACACTATCAAAAAAAGGAGAAACAAATCTCTGAATTTTTTCTACCTGGACATTCAACATGAACACAAATTTCATAGAAACTCACGGCTTCATTGATGTTCATATAATTTTCACAGAAACAAATCTCTAAAATAGTTCATATAAAATTTTCACATAATTTTCAACAGTGTTTCATTAAAGGTCTATATAGGTTTCAGAAAAATCACACTTTTTCACCGTAATTTTTTTAATTTTTTCGAACTGTGCCCAGAATATTTTTCACAAGATTATTTCCAAAAACTTTTTAAACATTCCCAGAAACATGATTAATAATAGTTAAACATATAAAATTTCACTTGATCGTCAACATTTTGAAATGATTCAGACTTGATCCAACAATGAAAATCCAATCTTCACTGCAACGGATAAATTGTCAACATATCTTGTTAAACAAACAAAATTTTCGTAGAGCCGATCAGTATCAACTATCAAACAAGATATACACATTTACAGGCACAGTTCCACAACGGATTCACAAAGGTATCAGATCCGTTAGTCAATGCACATTTACAGGCATAGTTCCACAACGGATTCACAAAGAATTCATTGGATTTCATGTGCAGATCCGTTAGTCAATGCAAAACATTCAGATCAGTTTCACAAATGATTCAACAGGAAATCAAAAAATTCCAACAGAAAAGGAATAAAAACAAATAAAAGGAGGGCCCTCAGATCGGTCCATACAATACATACAGATTTCATACAAGTTCATAGGCATTCAAATAGAGATTTTCACAGAATATATTTTATACATTTTCTATAACAGGTTACTTGAAGCCAGATCCAAAAAAGACATGAGAAAAAAATATTGTTAACGAATAAAAGTGTGACAAAAAAAGACTAAATCTTTTTACAGATCCTGAAACGAAATGAACAAAAAGAATAGATCAAATCTGGTACTGTATGAATAATGACGAACAAAAACAATTAAAAATCCAGTACCAGCGTCTATACAAGAAATTTGAGATCAAGAAAATAGTCCAAGAAAATAGTCGTTCCATGATTAAAACATCAACAACCACAAGATCAAAGGATTACAAAATCCCAGGACCGTAGTGGTGGGCTCCGTCGCGCCCTCCCTCCAAGACGCCGGCGCCGTCGCGCCCTCAGCGAGAGAGCAGCTGTGTAGATGGCCGGGTCCGGCACCAACGGCGGGTGCGGGCGGAAGCCGAGAGAGCAGTGGGTGGGGGAGGCGAAACGGGGGCGAGGTGGGCGGCGGGAGGCGAGGTTGGCGGCTGGGGCGGGGTGGACGGGGTGGATTCCAGGATTTGGTTAGGGTTTGCGCCTATATATAGTGGGTGTGGGACTGCGGGTTGATTTCGATTTTCTACGAGGGTTAAAATGCAAAATGACCAAATTTTGACCAGTTGACTGAACGGACGGTGAAGATAGTCCGGGGGGCAACCTACTTGTGGAATTTCCGGATCCGAGACTTGTAGGGCGATAATCGGAGATTGCACCGGCGTCGACCTTTTTTTGGAATTATTAGGACCTCGTTTGTATTGTTGAGCCGACCAAATGCCGCACCACCTTGCTCCATGAGGGCGGACACGACAACCACAAGGTCTTCCTCGATGAGACTATCGCTGTCATCAACTGATAATCAGTTAATCCCTGTACCCCGAACGCAAACCCCACCACTGTTTGCCTTTAAATCCCGAACGTGCTTCTCCTGATGAGATGCATCTTTTATGCTGTTTGCATGAAGCAAAATGTGAAGGGTGTTACACAACCTTTGCCGGCGAGTCCGGTCCAAGGGCGTGTAGCGTGAGCGTAGTCGAAGGAGTCGTACACGCGGCACAATCACAGATGCGAAAAGTAAAAGAACACAGAGATATAGCCAGGACTGATCTTTATTATCAATGGTGTGTCTCTCTCCATACAATACATGTGTATATATAAGAGGGAGAGGGGCTAGGGTTGAGGACCAATCTAGAGGGAAAACCCCCCACCCAAGAAAGGGTGGGCCCGCACGTTACACGTACGGGAGAAGTTTCCCAACAGTCCCCCTTGGTCCGACAACTCGTATTGTCTATGTCTCAAAAACTCCGAAAACCCAATGGAAAAATATGGAGAAAGAGCGCATAGTATACGTCTCCTCATGTTGCACGAATTGCCTCATTAAAAACCTTATGTGAGAAACTTCATAAAAACTCACTAAAGGGAAAAAGAGTACAACTCACTTAACTTTCAGGTCAAGTACTCAATCATCGGGATCGAGATTTCAGCGATGAGTTTGTGAAGATTCTCCCCCTGAACCTTGCATCTCCCTAAGTCTTATCATACCCATTTCACGAACACATCTCTCAAAGGAAGATGCTGGTAATGATTTAGTGAACAAATCAGCAAGATTTTCACACGACTTAGTATGCAAGATTCTCAATTCGTTCGACTTTTGCAATTCATGTGCATAGAAGAATTTGGGGTCGATATGTTTTGTGAGATTGCTCTTCACATAACCCGTCTGGACTTGTGCAACACAAGCTGCATTATCCTCATAGATAATAGTTGGGGTTTGGACGGTGTTCAGCCCACATGTCAGCTGGATGTGGCCGATCATCCGTCGAAGCCATACACACTCTCGTGATGCTTCATACAGTGCTATGATTTCCGTGTGGTTCGTCGAAGTTGTTACCAAAGTTTGCTTAGACGATTTCCAGGAAACTGCGGTTCCACCACAAAGGAAAACATATCCAGTCTGAGACTTGCCAGTGTGCGGGTCCGACAAGTACCCAGCATCAGCATATCCAACAAGTGAAAGGTCTTGATTCCTCCGGTAAAACAAGCCAAGATCTTTGGTCCCTTGGAGGTATCGGAAGACGTCCTTGATGCCTTTCCAATGTCTATTGGTAGGCTCAGAACTGTACCTAGCAAGCAAATTGACAGCGAACGCAATGTCCGGCCGTGTACAATTAGCGAGGTACATGAGTGCTCCAACGGCGCTCAAGTAGGGGAATTCCGGTCCCAGAATTTCCTCCCCCTCTTCCTTAGGCCTGAACGGGTCCTTATCTTGCTGCAAAGACCTCCCAATCATTGGAGTCTTTGAAGGATATGAAATCCAAATCTCTCTAACACCTTCTGGGTGTAGGCAGACTGGTGCATTAGAATCCCAACAGGGGAATGTTCAAGTTGCAAACCCAAACAAAACTTGGTTTTACCCAAATCTTTCATCTCGAATTCCGACATCAGGTAGGAACTCGCTTCCTCAATATCTCTAGGTGTATCGATTATATTCAAATCGTCCACGTACACCGAGATTATACAAAATCCATCTTGGGATCACCGTATAAAGATGCATGGGCAATTTTCGTTGCTCGTGTAGCCCTTCTGATGAAGGAAATCGCTTAAGAGATTATACCACATCCTACCAGACTGTTTAAGTCCGTACAATGTCTTCTGAAGAAGAACAATGTATAGACACCGATTTGCTCTCTTGGTTCGGAATGGGGATACCTTCTGGTACCTTCATGTAAATTTCCGAATCAAGGTTACCATATAGGTAAGCAGTGACAACATCCAACAATTTCATTGTTAAGTCCAGATTTACTGCCACTGAGATTAAGTATCTAAAGGTTATATCATCCATGACTAGGGAGTAAGTTTCCTCAATATCGACATCTGGCCGTTGAGTGAACCATTGAGCGGCGAGTCTTGCTCTATACCGATCCACCTCATGCGTGAGGTAACTGCCTCCTGCCAATCTTTCCAATCCGACCTTATTTCACAATCAGCGAGATTGTTAGGCCTAGGGTCAGGATCTATGATTGAGGCAATTCTATAGCAAAGTTAATGTCGACAATTGCCATTGCTCGGTTCCTTGACTCTCCCTTATTTATATAATTTATGGCCATTTCGTCATGGGGCGCATCTGGCGCTACCTCTTGCTCCACCGTATTTCCCAGTACAGGAGCGAGGTCCTTTAGCTTTTCCGCGCCGATGTGTGTACTCACATCTCCGCTGGATGTTCCCTCAATAGGGACATTCAAGTCCGGAATCCCGTGCACAGGACTTTCCGTACTTGTGCCAGGTCTCAATTGGCTCCCCTTTTTCTTATTAGGGGCTTTGGTGACTGTCTGTGATAAATCTCTCTTATCCTTCTTCCTCAGGCGTCCCCGAGTACTTAGGAGTTGAGAAACCGGATTTCGCGTCCTTTTAGGCCTTTGGACGGGAGCGGGTGTACCATAGTTAACTTCGGTATCTCAACCCTTTCCAGTGCATTGCACGTAGGCATATGCGACTTTCTCGCAGTTTTCAAGTCACTAAAGTGATCAGGCAGTTGATTCGCTAATGCATGCAAATCAATTTTCTTTTGGACTTCTTTATTTGTCTCGGCAGTGCGTGGGTCATGAGCGTGGATCTCCGTGACTTAGCACGTGATTTCTCGACTTTTATCATCAAGGGTTTGATTATCTCCCCCTAAAGTCGGAAAGAGATCCTCGTCAATGCAATCAGCAAAGCGGGCCGTATGACAATCACTTGTCATGGGGTCCAAATACCTGATTATGGACACAGTCTCATAAGCAACGTATATCCCCGACTTAAGGAGGAGGCCCGTTGCTGATCGCTGGTGGTGGTATCGGTACATATACCTAGCAACCGAACCTATAAAGGTGGGAAAAACTTCGGTGCCAACCCCTACGCAAGCTGCATATGAGAATGGATGTTGTAGGCTAACAGTCTAAATTTGATGAGTTTAGCAGCGTGTAACACAGCGTGCCCCAACATCTGGTTGGCGAATTACAACTTTGAAGGGGCGGTCTTGCAATGAATTTAACCAAATGCATTTTGCGTTTGGACATGCGGTACCGAATGCTCGACTGCGATTCACATTGCCATGGATTTATGTTGCAGTAGGCAAACAGTGGACCATTTAGAGAAGCGTCGATGTGTACCATAAAGTACCAAAACAACCTTGAGATGGGCTGAATCGGACCGCTTGTCCCTAGGATGCAAAAAAAATGTGGGGATTGCATCCTTCACCTTTAAGGTGGACGGTCGACTGATTAACTTCCCCGAAGAGTATGCGAAGCACACAAAATCATCAGGATTCGGGAAGTTTTTAATTTTAACATTATGACCGTTCAAGTTGTGTATTCCTCATCATACTAAGACTTAGTGGCCTAATCTATCATGCCAAATGCAAAATAGTTCAGAGCATTTGAAGGAAGTATACATAGGCGGTGCTACAAATATCGTGTAGCATAGCCCTTTTTCTAATGGAGGAAAATCTTCCAAGAACATGTTTACATTTTCATCGCGCTCGGTGATTAGGAGGTATTCCATACCATTCACAACACCGGTCTCAGCTAGAGACTATCAGCGTGAAAACCATTGAAACTTAAGGGGGTGCGAGTGACTCGGGGTACAACAATGCATCGTTAATGATCAAAGTTGTTCCCATGGGTAGTATGATAGTGGCTCTTCCGGAGCCAACTATATAAGAATCGCAGTCGGCGATTTTCATAACACTACCTCGAGATTTTATTAGACTCAAAGCACACAATTTGTCTCAAAATGGTATTTGTGTATCGTTTTCCACAAAACATGTTTACTCCATTGGTGTGCCACACGTGTTCTAAGATATTTGCATGTAATTAAAATAATGAAGCGAGGAAGTAGCGACATTATAGAACAAATGCATATACATCTCAGAACATAACATGCCATCATATTTAAATAGAGGAATTAATGAACGATAATCAAATATCATTCAACCGTCGAAATAATGAATATGTCTTGCTCTTATAGAGCTTACAAAACCAAATGTATCTCAAATAGCCTAAGGAATCATGATAAATGAAGTAGTGGAAGTTTAGATGGGCGTAGTGAACGCGCCGTTCACTTCACACTCAAACTCCAACTGTGCGAACTGCTCCCTGACGGGAACTCGCCCCAAGTGGCTGCGCGAGAGAGTTCTTTTTCACAAGAGCTCATCCTGAGTCTCCTCCACCTGGAGTATGTCCACAAGCTCTGCATACTGCATGTACTGCCCCTGGCGGTAGTTTCGCGAGGACTGTACAGCGGATTGGGGTGGAAAGTGGAGAGAGTTTTCTCAATCTTCTAGGTGTCGGTGATAGTGACACCACACATCCGAAGAGAGGTGCAAATCCGGTGCAAAGCCGAATTGTAGTCTCCCACCGTCTGGAAGTCCTGAAACCTCAGACGTATCCACTCCGCCTCCACCAGCGGGCGAACAGTGTACTTCAGTCGCTCGAAACGCTGTTTTAAGAGCATTCCAGAGGTCCAAAGCACTCCGCTCCGCCATGTACTTATTTTTCAGAGTACTGCAGAGGTGGTGACGCGGAAAATGCAGAGCCTGGGCATTCTGAACAGAGGTGATAGCGCCGGTGACCGCTTGGGTCCCTGGGCCAATTGCCTTGGTCAGCTCCCCGGGTGTGAGGAAGATCTCAACGTCCGATGCCCATGTCAGGTAGTTCAGCCCATTTTGGGCTAGCTCGGTGAACTCACGATTGACGATTCCGGCCATCTGCGATTTATGCAAATCTTATTAGATTACAGCAGGTAATCCAGATTACAGCAGGTAATCCATTGCACAAATGCGATGAAGATATAATTGTTCAGTAACATGACGTTCCAATATGTAAAAACATGCTAATAATGATTTCAAAGCGATTAAAGGTAATTAAACAATTAATTCTAGCAATGAAAACATATAATCAAAGCATTATAATGACGGAAACATGTTAAGCGCATCACTAACGTGAAAAAAATGGCCCCAAAATTGACCTTCCGAAATAATTTTATGCACAAAAATACAATTTCAGCAAAATTAGACTTGAGCAGGGACAGGTAAATTTATTCAACAGGAATAAAGTTATACCTAATTCTGGAAAAGTTTAAGTGCTAAAATGTAAAATACGCGCATTCGGTCCGGCCCGATCGGCAGCAGGCCGAAACTGGGCCGCAAACCGTCCAACGACCCATCATCATTCCTCTCTGCCCAGCGCTGGCCTTTGTTTTTTTGTCGACCGCATAACCGTCCGAATTGGGTCCAGAGGGCCCAGCAGCGGCCCAACCGAACCCTAGAAGGGTCGGCCGCCTCACGCGTTGACCGAGGTCGAAGCTCTGGTCGTGGTGACAGCCAGCCACGGGTGACCTCCTGGCTCGAGACCAAGGGGCGGCGGCGGCGGCCAGTGGGGCCGCGCGCTCGCGGTGGGTGGCGGGGCGCGCTTGCGCAGGCTCGGCGCGGGTGGCGGGCGGGCGGCCGGTGGCGTGACCTCGCACATCGCGGGGCTCGGCCGACTAGGCCTGGAGCTCGTATGCGGACGGCGCGTCGACGCGGCCATGGCGCGTATGCGGGCGGTGCGGTCACAGTGCTGCCGGGCACGGCGAGCGCGGACGGCCAGCAGGGCTCCAGCGGCGACGGCCTCGGCGCGAGGCCAGCAGGGCCAGGCGGCGGTCGGCGGTGCCCCTCGGGCGTGCGTGCTCGGACGGCACGGCCAGCAGGGCCGTCGTCCGCGGTACGGCGCTGCCGACGCGCAGGTGCGTTCAGCAGGGTACACAGCGAGCACGGTCATCTGGACCTTCTCGCGCGGAAGAGCGACGGCGGCGCCACGTAGTGCAAGGCTCGGTGTGTTGCGTGGCGGCTTGCCGACCTATGCAACACACGGCGAGCGGCTCTACGGCAGTCAGCCGACGACGTCTTTTACGCCGACATAGAAAACACTTCGGATGACAATCTTCATCGTCCGTTCATCTGGAATTGAGACGGCGCGTCGCACAGCTGGTGCATCGCGGCGGTACCGTGATCATCTGGATCACGTCCATACGGGCTCCCTACGGTGCCGTCAACAAATCCCCCATGAATCCGAGAGCATCGACATTGGTCGGCGACGTATTCGTCAGCTCGGCTCTCGGGAGGGAAATCGACACAGTAGGTAATACATAATCCGTATAAAACGTATGGCAAAAACGGAAACATAGAAAGATGTAAAACCGTTGTTGCGATCGGATCTGGATTATACCTTCGCGATGAACGACGAGAGCCTGCTTGAGGGAGGCTCGATGTAGATCAATTGGCGGAGCAGTACGTGTTGATAACGTGTTACACAACCTTTGCCGGCGAGTCCGGTCCAAGGGCGTGTAGCGTGAGCGTAGTCGAAGGAGTCGTACACGCGGCACAATCACAGATGCGAAAAGTAAAAGAACACAGAGATATAGCCAGGACTGATCTTTATTATCAATGGTGTGTCTCTCTCAATACAATACATGTGTATATATAAGAGGGAGAGAGGCTACGGTTGAGAACCAATCTAGAGGAAAAACCCCCAACCCAAGAAAGGGTGAGCCCGCACGTTACACGTACGGGAGAAGTTTCCCAACAAAGGGGAGTGGAAGGACGCATGACTCATCATCACCACCGGCACGGAACGGAAGCACATCTACAGTAGTAGTACATATTAATCTTCTTCCAAATCCAGTTCCTCCTACTCATCAATGCAATTAGTAGGAGTACAGAACCACAGCGAGATCAGCAGACGGAGGGAGCCGCAGCAGCAGCAACAATGCAGGACGCCACGCACGACCCAAACACCACCACCACCACCTTCTACTCCGCCGCCGCCGGCCTCTACGCCAGCACCCACGCTCCCCTCCCGCTCCCCGCCGACCCGGGCCTCTCCCTCGTCCCGCACCTCTTCTCCCGCCTCCCCCTCCACCCGCATTCTTCCCAGCCGTGCCTCCTCGATGCCGCCACCGCCGCCTCCCTCTCCCGCGCCGACCTCCGCCGCCTCGTCTCCTCCCTCGCGCACGGCCTCCGCCGGACCCACCGCATCCGCGCGGGCGCCGTCGTGCTCCTCCTCCTCCCCAACTCCATCGCCTTCCCCGTAGCCTTCCTCGCCGTCCTCGCCGCCGGCGGCGTCGCCACCACCATGAACCCCTCCAGCTCCCGCGCCGAGGTCGCCGACCGCCTGCGGGACTCCGGCCCGTCCCTCGTGCTCGCCTCGCCCGACAACGCCGCCAAGCTCCCGCCCTCCGCCGCGGCCCCGGTCGTCCTCGTGCCACACACCTTTCTTCCCTCGGCCGACGACGACGACCAGTTCGCGCCCTTCCATGCGCTGCTAGATCCCGACGCCAACGCCGGCGCCACCGACGAGTTCCCATCGGCGGAGGTGAGCCAGGACGCCGCCGCCGCCGTCCTCTACTCCTCCGGGACCAGCGGCCGGAGCAAGGGCGTCGTGCTCACGCACCGCAACCTCATTGCCATGCTGGAGCTCTTCGTGCGCTTCGAGGCGTCCCAGTACGCGCGACCTGCTTGTGGCAATGTCTACCTGGCCGCGCTGCCCATGTTCCACGTCTACGGCCTCTCGCTCTTCGCCGTGGGCCTCCTCTCGCTCGGCTCCACGGTCGTGGTCATGAGGAGGTTCGACGTCGGCGAGACCATCAGGGCCATCCACAGGTACAAGGTCACGCACTTGCCTCTCGTGCCGCCCATCATGTCGGCGCTCGTCAGGGCCAAGGCGGCAGGCGCCTTGTCATTGGACTCCTTGGTGCAGGTCTCCAGCGGCGCAGCTCCCCTCAGCGGCACACTCGTTCATGACTTTCTCAAGGCTTTCCCGCATGTCGATTTCATTCAGGTACGTAACCTACCAAATTCAAATTGTTTGCAGTATACTCTTCTGGGAAGCAAAGGTAGGTGCAGTCTACAAATTGTTTAGTCCAAGTGTCCATGTTCTGACTATAAACGATAAAGTATTGTAGTAATAAGATTTGATCATGTGTCATGTTCTGAATCTTCTGATATGTGATGAATAGTTTATTCATCCACTACTTATCCACTCATGTATTTAGGGACCTGCTAGTTTTCTCACCTTAAAGTTCAGCCTGCCAATTTTCTGCAGTTGATTGACTGTTCATACATTATAAACACCTGTAGCTATGCGTGTATTTTTCATGGAGTTACCAAGTACCGAATCACTGGATTTGAAACAAGCTTTGCAAAATATGCTTAGTTAATATTCCTGCAACCAAGCACTGGAAGTTATTACTGCGATATTCTTATTGTAGTGCTTGCAATATTCTGAGTAAACTGCAAATCTTTACCCAATGGAAGCACTCACTGCATGGTTGCTGTACCTGTACTATTTGGTTTTTCTTTGTAGTTTTTTTGATAGCTTTTCCCTCCAAATACTTTGCTGGTTTTTGTCGTTTTTTCGGTTTTCCTTTTGGCTTGTAAGACCTGTGTCATCTTGAATTCTTGATGCCCTCTTCTAATACAAAGCGACACACGCTTCCATACATGTTCGACAAAAATCCAATTCCCACTGCTTTCAGTATCCTGAAAGTCACTGATCCAATCCCAGCTGCTTACAATATTTAGTCCTAACCGTCTGTTGATCAACGGTCTATTTCCCCATACGATCTCTCTACTTATGGCAAGTTGTTGATTCGTGTTAGACAGGAAAGTTTTAGATGGAATTAGCATCCCGTTTGTACCAGAACACAACATTTTTATACCATGTGAAACTGTCTAGTAGGATTATATTTCTTCTAGAGCTAAATATGCATCCGATCATTTTTTTATGGTACATGTGTCATTTTTGGTGAGCTCTTGGCTCAAATAAGAATTTTATTCGTGCGTGGTACTACGTCGAACAAATCATTGTATATAGACTACTGCCGATTGTAGGAGCGTTCAAAGTTAAGATTTTTTATATGCTTCAGATTAGCATATGTATTTCTACTTATCTGTTATCACTCACATGAAAGTAAATTCATCTATTAAATTTTCTTAAGTAAAAGAAAGTCTATGTAGTCATTTATAGTTTGTTGTGATTATTGTACATATCAGTATTTGTATGATATGCTATTGGGCCAAAAAATGAACTCAGCTATTTACCCATCAACGAGCTAATAAAGAAGGAAAATCAAAATTTAGGAAATCCACTGATTAGCCTAATTTTACTATCCTTACTTAGCATTGTGATGTAGTGATGAGATTGTTTAATTCCTTTGTATTCAGTGCAAAGTCCATAATAACCTTTCGTGGTCATTGATGCCTATTACCTACTAGGAGACAATATTGTTATTAACCATTGATCACATGAAAAATAATGGCCAGTTGCAGTTCAGTTGTACCTTAAAATTTCCCTCTGTGTAAACTTTCATACTTTGCACAGGGGTATGGCATGACAGAATCGACGGCTGTGGGAACTCGTGGATTCAATACTTCAAAGCACAAGAAGTATGCCTCTGTAGGTCTTCTAGCCCCAAACACTCATGCCAAAATAGTTGATCTGGAAACTGGCTTCTGTTTACCTCCAGGCTCTTGTGGGGAGTTATGGCTCCATGGGCCAGCTATAATGAAAGGTAGCGTTTCATGAGCCCAACTCAGTCGCTTCAACAAAAAATGAATTTCGCGTTGCAGTCCAATGCAAACCCATGTTCAATGAAAAAAATAATGTCACTTCTGGAGACTTGTGTATTCTTAAAAAAATGGGCGAAAGGAGATTTCGTGCTCCCGAGCACCAGTGATCCTGGTTTTTAAAAAAATCGAAAAAAATGTTTACAAGTTTCAGAAAAATCTGAAAAAATCCCGGATGTAGCCAATGATGTATTCCACAAACGTGCAAAAAACCAACTTCAAATACTTTGTATTTTG
The DNA here is from genome assembly GCA_947311845.1 of Poa pratensis. Classification (NCBI taxonomy): domain Eukaryota; kingdom Viridiplantae; phylum Streptophyta; class Magnoliopsida; order Poales; family Poaceae; genus Poa; species Poa pratensis. Next base: position 20,977,317 of record CAMZMU010000059.1, on the reverse strand, counting down.
GGCTACACAAAAATGACAAAATGTGGATCTGAATATATATTTTTTCAAATCTCCAAATTTATCAGATTTTGCCATATTTGTGTAGCGCAGAATACAAAGTATTTGAAGTTGATATTTTGCAGGTTTGTGGGATTCATCATTGGCTACATCCGGGATTTTTTAAAAAAAAATTGAAACTTGTAACTTGTAAATATTTTTTCGATTTTTTTAAACCACCAGGATCACTGATGCTCGGGAGCCAAAGACACTTTCCGAAAATGGGCATGTTATTAAACCTGACAGTCCCAGTTTTACTTAACTCCTCGGTAGCTGGTTACCGAGGATCCTATGAAAACTCGACATATATGCACTCTTTCTGCTTTTTCTGCTATCCTATTTAGCTCATTTGGCTAATAGGAAATTTTCTTGTACTCGCACATGATTTCATCGTCATTTTTTTTAAACCAAGTTTATATTAAATCATAACAACATGTTCTGATTACAATCACGATCAATCAGTCCAGCCACGCAGGGAGGAACTGACTCAATCAACACTCTGCCCTTGTTTACATAGACCCAGCTTAGCTAGTTCGTGCGCCACAGAGTTATTTGCGCGATTAACTTTAGTAATCTTGGAGCCCGGGATCAGCCTGAGAGATTCTTGCATCTCGCACACCAAATCTGCTATGATTTACTTGTCAGGGACATGGTCTTGCAAAGCTTTGATCACAGCAGCGCAATCATTCTCAGTAATGACCAGTTTGATACAGTATGGCAGAATGGCCTTAATACTCATGTTACCAGCAAGAGCTTCAGCCATTTCTGCACTTGGACAGTAGTCTGAACACCCCCAAGCAGAAAGAAGGACCTGGTCATTTTCATCCCTAAGAATGGCCCCCCAGGAGCCCGTATTTGTTCTCTTAAGGAAAACAGCATCAAAGTTCAGTTTACACCAGCCTGAAGGCGGTTTGGTCCAGCACGTAGCCTGCACAACATTGGAGGAAATGTGGGGGGGTAAAATTATTCATAACAGGTTGTTTACCTTTAGGGTCGACCAGAAGCTCAAAGTTAGTAGTGTCAAACTGTCAATAGAGGTGGACAGACAAGTCTGAAGAAAATGGCTGACTGCTCAATCCCACTCTTCCCATATCCAAAGATCACGTTATTTCGGAGATGCCAGGTTCGCCACCAGAGAAGGAGGAGCTTGGCACACATGTTTTCATCAACTTGGCCAAGGAGAACTAGCACCCAATCATTTCCAGTGTGTTTGAGAGCATCATCATGAGGCAGGGTCCAGTCTTCCCTCATTCTTTGTCTTAAACCTTTGGCTTTTGTACAGGAGACCATGGCATGGTAGGTATCTTCAGGTTCAGTTCCACAAATAGAACAGGTAGGCAAAGGATCCATCTTTCTTTTGCATCTATGTACTAGGACACAGAGAGTATTGGAAGCCAGTTTTCAGCCAAAGACTCAAACATTAGGTTGGACTTTTGTTTTCCAGATCAACTTCCATGTATCCCGAACACCAGGCTGCAGCGCTAGAGCAAGTCTGTATGCACTCTTAACAGAGAACATACCATTTTTCTCGTATTGCCATGCGAGATAGTCCTCTCCTGTCCGAGATGTAAGCTTTATTTGTAGAATGTGGTCAGCATCTGCATCATGAAACATAGCTGCTCCTTCCAAGACTTAGTCTCTTGATCAATAAGTTCAGAAACCCATCTCCTTCTCGACCCCAAGGCGTTTCCAATAACTTTTAGGTTTCCCCTTGGCACCCATTTATCACGCCAGATTCTGATCTTCTCTCAGTTATTTATGCGCCATATCATACCTTTCTTGAGGAGGTCTAACCCATGGGTAATACCTTGCCAGCATGGCGAAGTATTCCGAATGAAGGCAGTGTCAATCAGGTCACCCGTGTTAGGAATAAGCAACTTGTATTCCACGGGGGCCAAAGGCCACAATATATAGTACATGTACAGGTGTAAATATGCAGGGAGCCCCCTATCTAATAGGGAAACTACAAATACAAATATCTCTCTAACACCCCCCTCAAACTCATGGTGGATCCACAACACTGAGTTTGGAGAGGAAAAAGCTATGCTGTGCTCTAGTCTGGGCCTTCGTGAAAAAATCCGCCAACTGTAACTCTGAAGGCACATACTGGAGCGCAATAATCTGATCCTGCACACTAGCACGGACAAAAGAAGCATCAACGCCAATATGCTTAGTAAGCTCATGCTTCACTGGGTCACGTGCAATGCTAATAGCACCTGTACTGTCTGACAAAAGAGTCGTGGGTGTCGTAACAGAGACACCAAAATCTGCAAGTAACCACCGTAACCAAGTCACCTCAGCAGTCAAAAGAGCCATAGCTCGCAACTCAGCTTCTGCACTCGAACGGGAAACTGCGGTCTGCTTCTTCGTCTTCCAGGCAATGAGAGAACCACCAAGGAAAACACAGTAAGCAGAAAGTGAACGGCGATCCAAAGGATCACTAGCCCAAGTAGCATCGGAGTAGGACTGAAGCTGTAACGAGCTAGAACGAGGAAAGAAGAGACAAAGCGAGATCGCGTAGAACACGAAGAAGGTGACTATAGTGAACCGAAGTGGGAGCAGAAACAAACTGACTCAGAATATGGACAGGATAAGAAATATCAGGGCGAGTAACAGCCAGATAGACGAGACTCCCGACAAGATGTCGATAACGAGTCGGATCAGAGAGAGGATCGCCATCAGACGCACGAAGAGAAATATTGAGCTCCATGGGAGTCTCAACAGTACGCTCATCAGTAAGAGCGGCACGAGAAAGAAGATCATGAATATACCGTTCTTGGGATATAAAGAAACCATCAGCGGTGGACGAAACCTCAATCCCAAGAAAGTAACGAAGCGGACCAAGATCCGACATAAGAAACTGCTCACTCAGACGTGCCTTGACAAAGGCAATATACTCTGGGTCGTCACCAGTGATGATCATGTCATCAACATAAAGAAGAAGAAGAGTGCGACCACGAGGAGAACAGTGAACAAACAACGCAGGATCATGAGCACTGGGAGAGAAACCAGCAGCTGTGACCACAGAAGCAAAGCGCTCAAACCATGCACGAGGGGCTTGCTTAAGGCCATAGAGAGAGCGACGAAGACGGCAGACCATGCCATCTGTAACAGAATACCCAGGTGGTGGTTGCATATAAACCTCCTCACGCAACTCACCATTAAGAAAGGCATTCTTAACATCAAGCTGAGACACAGACCAATGGCGAACAGATGCCACGGCAAGAAGAGTCCGAACAGTGGTCATGTGAGCCACTGGAGCAAAAGTCTCATCATAATCACGGCCATGCTCCTGCTGAAAGCCACGAGCGACCAGACGAGCTTTGTAACGCTCAAGAGTCCCATCAGAGCGGGTCTTAACCTTATAGACCCACTTACAGGTGATAGGACGAACACGAGGAGGAAGAGGGACGATCTCCCACGTACCAGTGCGCTCAAGCGCAGCAATCTCCTCAGCCATGGCAAGCTGCCATTCAGGATGAACAACAGCCTCACGATACGTAGTCGGCTCCGAGACAACCGAAACACTGTAGGTAGCGGGATTATAGAAATCAGGTGAAGGACAAGGCCGAGAACGAAGAGAATAAGTCGGCTGAGACGGTGCACCGGAAGTAGAGGGTGCATCAGATGACTCGGTCACAACACGTGGACGGCGAGTATAATAGAAAGGAAAAGTAGGATGAGAAGGAGCAACAGGAGAAGACGGAGGCGGAGACGGGGACAGGGAGGGTGAAGAAGGCGGCGACGAAGGAGGAGAAGAAGGCATCGGAGTAGATGGCACCGGATCAGAGGGAGGAGAAATATGAGGGATATCGGGAGGAGAATCAGGAAAAGTAAGAAAAGAGAGATCCTCCACAGTAGAGGTCGGGGAGGTCGAACGCGGATAGAAAGGCCGAGACTCATCAAACGTCACATCCCGGGAAATACGCATCCGGCGAGCCACAGGATCCCAACAACGGTAGCCCTTATGCTCATCACTATATCCGAGAAAAACACACTCAACAGACTGAGCGGTTAGTTTGGTGCGTTCACGAGGAGCAAGAAGAACATAGCAAACACAACCAAACAAACGAAGCATAGAATAGTCAGGAGAACGATCGTAGAGTCTCTCGAGAGGAATGGCACCCTGAAGGGCGGCAGAAGGCTGGATATTAATCAGATAGGCCGAGGTAGAAACGGCCTCAGCCCAGAAATGAGGCGGAAGAGAAGAGGCGATCATCATCGCACGAGCAGTCTCAAGAAGATGGCGATGCTTACGCTCAGCCACGCCATTTTGAGCATGCGCACCGGGACAGGAGAACTGAGCGAGAGTGCCCTGCTCAGCAAGAACACCACGCAAATGCTTGGAGATATACTCACCAGCAGAGTCAGCACGAAACACACGAATAGGCGTAGAGAACTGAGTAAGAACCATGGCGGCAAAACGCTTATATATGGAGAGAACCTCAGTACGAGAAGACATAAAATACAGCCAAGTGTAACGAGAAAAATCATCTATAAATATTATATAATATCGATGGCCCCCTTTCGAAGCGAAAGGAGCCGGACCCCAAACATCAGAGTGAACTAAGTCGAAAGGACGCTGAGATACAGACGCACTAGTAGGATAGGGTAACTGAATCTGTTTTCCTAGCCTACAACCCTGACACTGTAAAGAAACATCTCCTGAGACAGGCCCCAGAAGACCACGATGAACTAATGACGACAGACGAGAACCACAAAGATGACCAAGACGATGATGCCACTGTTGAAAAGAGCCGGTGACAGAGGCGACGATAGCAGGAGAACTGGCAGGCGAGGTAGCAGCGGAAGGAACACGAAGCCAGTCTATATCCCAAAGCCCCTGAGAATCACGGCGGCGAGGGCCAGCTCCAACCAAAACCTGCGTGCGACGATCCTGAACAGAACAAGAATCGGCGTCAAGAATGACGCGACAACCAGAATCAGTAAGCTGACCGGCAGAGAACAAGTTCATGGTAAGACGAGGAACATGAGAAATATCAGGGACAAAAAAGGAAGAAGTAGAAAGAGTGCCTCGACTAGAAACAGAGAGAGAAGTACCATCAGCAGTAAGAACACTAAGAGGAGAATCAAGAGGTCGAAGAGAGGACAGAGTGGAAGAATCAGAAGTCATATGAAAAGAAGCTCCAGAATCCAGAACCCACGAGGATGTACCTGACTGTGTAGAAGATGGTGGTCGCGCAGTGCCAGAAGAATCAGTCACAGAGCCAGCAGTACCCGTCGAAGAAGAACCTGAAGCGGCGAGCATCCGCTTGAGCCGCATAATGTCCTGGTCGGTGAAGCCGGCTGGAGAAGACCCTGACGAGCCAGAGGAAGCACGAGTCCCGGGAGAAGCAGACGCCTTCTGCTTACGCAGATCACGCTCCCTCGTGTAGCAACGAGACTCGGTGTGGCCAGGCAGATCACAGTAGGTGCAGTGAGGGCGTGGACGAGCGCCACGACCCTGGCCACGACCCAGGCCCTGACCCTGAGGAGTGGGTAAAAGTGGCGGAGCAGTGGACCGCGAAGGAGTCGATGAAGCAGGCGATGAAGGAGGACCATGGGCAGCAAGCACAGAAGGAACCTCAAGCAACCCAACGCCACGTAGACGAATCTCCTCAGCACGAAGCTCAGACAGCACCTCCGAGATAGGGACACGACCACGAGCAAGCAGCTGAGCACGTCGGGGCTCGAACTCCTTGCGGAGCCGAGACAAGAACTCATATACGCGCTGAAACTCCAAGTCGGAACGCACAGTCTGACAACACGGGCAGGCACCACACACGGCAGTGCGAAGAGAGTCGAGCTGACGCCAGATAGCAGCGCTCTGCGTGTAGAACTGATCAATGGTAGAGTCACCCTGCTGAAGATCATGCTCCTGACGAACCACAGACAGATATAGAGCATCCCCGGACGGCTGATGACGCTGACGAAGGTGAGCCCACATGTCAGCGACAGTACTGAGGCCCATAAACTCAGAGGCAAACTGCGGTAGAACACTGGCGGTGAGAACAGCCGCAGCACGAGCATCATCATCAATCCACTGGGTGTAAGCAGTCAGATCCAACCGGTAGGTCTCAAGGGCGTCAGAATGCTCCTTGACCTGCCGGTCATACGCAGCAATGGCAACATCATCCGCACTCTTAGCTGCATCCTTTGCAGCCTGAGTAGCATCGGCAGCAAGAACTGGTGGCGTCGGCGGAATAGGAGCAGTAGGAGCAATGGGGCACGGCGGACACGAGACCTCGCCGGAAAGCACACCCCAGAGACGAAGACCACGCATATGAATGCGCATAAAGGCAGCGAAATCAGGATAATTCGTGCCATCAAAGATCACCGAGCAGCGAGGAATCGCGACATAGCCCGACGATGCAGACATCTCCACCTTTTTTTCGATTTTTTTTTTACACAAGAACTGGACTCAACGCAGATTGATCTACAGGTCGCGCCTCGACGGGAAGCAGAGAAGCTCGGGGCACTCGACGACGGACAGCTGCGCGGGCAGCAACAAGCTTCGAGGCAGAGAACGAGGACGAGCGGCGGCTCGAGGCAGGAACGAGGACAGGCGGCTCGAGGCAGGGAACGAGGACGAGCGGCGACGGCCCGAGCAGAGCCCGACGCGGACAGGGGCGGCCGGGGACGGGCGGTGGCGGCCGGTTCCGGCCGGGCCGAACCTCCGCATGATCTTGTACGGGAAGAAAAGAATCGAGGATGGTACTGCGCCGGCGGCGGCTGAGTCGGGATCGATCGATCTGTACGTGTACGGGAAGAAAAAAAAAATAGCACTAGTTGCGCGTGCGAAAACCTAATGCTCTGATACCATGTTAGGAATAAGCAACTTGTATTCCACGGGGGTCAAATGCCACAATATATAGTACATGTACAGGTGTAAATATGCAGGGAGCCCCCTATCTAATAGGGAAACTACAAAATACAAATATCTCTCTAACAACCCGAAGGTAGTATTTAGCCTTGAGAAGTCTTGCGTAGAGGCTGTTTGGGAATTCAATAAGTCTCCAAACCTGTTTTGCAAGCAAGGCTTGGGTAAACAGCCGAAGGTCACGAAAGCCCAGACCGCCTTTGCACTTGGGTTTTATCATATTTTCCCAAGACATCCAGTGGACTTTCCGGCGATTTTCTTCATCCCCCCACCATAAGTTCCTAATGATTTGAACAAGGTCATCACAGAATCCAGCAGGAAATGTGAAAACACTAATAGCATGGGTTGGAATAGCCTGTGCCACAGATTTAATAAGAGTTTCTTTGGCAGCGGTAGACATGAATTTATCAGACCAGTCTGAACACTTTTTCCGCAATGTTTCTTTGGTTGATTGGAACTTGTCATTTTTCATCCTTCCTTCCGGGATAGGGAGGCCTATTATTTGTCGTCAAAACTAGAGGAGTCAACTTTCAGAATAGAGGCAACCATCTTACCATCTTCATCAGAACAATACTGGCCCAACATGAGGGAGCATTTTGCAGGACTCAGAAGCTGGCCGGTGCTAGATTCATAAGCACGCAAAATACCGTTGATCTTTTGGTCTTCCTCCTTATTAGCTTTAAAAAAAGGAGTCTGTCATCTGCAAAGAGAAAGTGGAGAACCTGGGGATTTTTCTGCATATTTGGAGGGCTTGGATATTGTCCGAGTTTAATTGTTGTTGGAGCAAGGATGAAAGACCTTTAGCGACAAATAAAAATAGGTAGGGCGATAGAGGGTCACCCTGCCGCAGCCCTCTAGTGGGTTTGAAGCTTTTCAGAAGCTTCCCATTTAACTCGACCGAGAAGGACACAGTTTAACGCAAGTCATGATCCAGCTTATCCATTTCTCAGAAAAAACCAATTTTTCTCATGGCTTCCTCGAGGTAGTTCTAGTCAACTCTGTCATACGCTTTCATAACATCCAATTTATAAGCACAAAATTACCAGCATTCTTGGATCCATTTTGAAGAGCGTGGATGCATTAATGCTATAATCGCATTATCAGTGATTATGCGTCCGGGAATGAAGGCACTCTGCGTCTCCGAGATGATGTCTTGCAGGAGTGACCTCAAACGATTCACGAGACATTTAGCTACCACCTTGTAGACGACATTACATAGGCTGATGAGCCAGAAATCTTTAAGGGACAAAGGGATTCTTTATTTTGGGAATTAAGACAATGGGAGTGTCATTGATCCCAGCAGGCATAGCACCATCAGTAAAGAATCTTCGAACAGACGGAATAATATCCTCTTTTAGACTACCCCAATTTCGTTGGAAGAAGCAGGCAGGGAAGCCATCAGGTCCGGGCGCCTTCGTTGGTCCAATCTGAAACAGGGCAAAACTAATTTCCTCATCTGTGAAATCAGCACATAAGAACTCGTTCTTTATGTCATCAACTTGTTGTTCCAGCATTTGAGCAATGATGGAGGGCTGCACAGATGGGTCGGCCTTTTAGTGGTTTCTGAAGAAATCAGTGGCCATACACTCCTTCTGGGATGCATCATCAATCATATCTCCATTTTCGGACTGAAGCTTTTCAAAATAAAATCTGTCTCCAAGTAGCCCGGCGGTGGAAGTAGCTGGTGTTCCTGTCCGCAGCCCGCAGCTAGGAAACACGTGAGCGCTGGCGCCAACGAATTTCCTCTTTAGTCAGCAGTTCATCAATTTCTTTTCTGATTTTCTTGGCTGCTTTCTTGCTATTGTAGTCTGCCCGAGCTTCCAAATTTTCCAGAACCTTTCTCTTGCTTTCCAGTTGTTTAGGGATGCAGCCAATGGTACGACCACTCCAGGCATGCAGCGAATCCATGAGTCCCGACAGATTACTGGCCACCTCGCCCAAATCTGTAGGTCGTTTGTGCATGTTCCAAGCATATTGATGGTTAAACTTATACCATCCCTTGGTGTTTGTGATATCTGCACCCCTTGTCATTGTATTTCAAAACACGCTAATTTTCTCATTATGCTACAAAAGAATTGATTTATACTGCACTACATGGGAATATTTGCTCCTTACACAAGTAAACGAAGTTAAAACTCTCATATATAATCTTTAGCTTCATGCTAGTGCTATCTTTCCACCTGAGTACACTACGATGTATTCCATACTGTGTCCCCTCATGTATGTATGTATATTTGAATTTTCTTCTTCACAGGTTACTTGAATGATGAGGATACATGTACTAAAAAGGATGGCTGGTTGCAGACAGGTGATCTTGCTTACTTTGATTCAGACGGGTACTTGTACATAGTGGGCCGCTTGAAAGACACTATCAAGTACAAAGGGTTTCAGGTATGACTTCCTGTAGCAAGCCTTAGAATATATTGTCCATGCAAGGAATTCTTGGTTATAACAAATTATCATCCTGAATTGTCTTACCATCAGATTGCTCCAGCTGACCTTGAAGCCGTTTTAGTCCAGCACCCTGAAATTGTTGATGTTGCTGTAACATCGTAAGTTTGAAACCGTCTTATAAGATTGAGCTGTTTTAACGTTGTCTGTCATAATGTACTTGATCCTTCCTTTTATCTTGCTTTTACATAGTGCTGAAGATGAAGAAGCTGGAGAGATACCGGTAGCTTTCGTGGTGAAGAAATCTGGAAGCACTCTGACGTGTATGCAAGTGATGGAGTATGTGGCCAAGCAGGTAAAAAGATGCTACAGCACATCACTGCTTCTGTTTCCTTCCTTGCAATTGCCATGTCATAACAGTATGGCTTCATAAAAATATTAGACCAATCAAACATGACAAACATTCTGAGAAATATCGAGATATTAGTTGTTGTCAAGACTGTGCACGAGTGATTGTTGTGCATGCTCCCCACCTGTCCTGACTTGCTGTACGGATGGAGATGCATACTCACTGATATGAGGTCAGGTTATTTGGCACACATTCCATTCTTTACTCCAGAATTAGTGTCGTATAATAGGTCAGGCTGGCATGCACTCCTCTCCTACCTTTGTTGACTTATATCAATTAAACCCATGATTCGGTCAAGAATGATGCACGGTGCTGGACAAAATACAAGAGCTCAGCTGTTCCTGGGAGACCTATTCAGGCAGTCAGGAAGGAAGAGTTTCAAGAAAAGCTTGCGTCAAGAATTTGTTGGTTCTTCTTGAACATGTCCATGATGTGAGATAGGATAGGACTACCTAGTTTATTATGCATGGAAACGCATTGCGATTTGTGGACAGTTACCAGAGTTTTCTTCTGCTGAAGCTGCGAATTGATCTGATGATGGTGGGTGCAGGTGTCCCCGTATAAGAAAGTTCGGAAAGTAATATTCGTGGAGGCGATCCCCAAGTCGGCTGCTGGCAAGGTTCTAAGGAGGCTTCTCAAGGACTCCCTGCATCTTGATGTTGCTGCTTCCAAATCTAATTCCAATACCAATCCCAGTTCAAGACTCTAGTAACTAGAGCGAGCAGCTTGGATCAAAATGGATTGAATGCATGTGTTATTGTGATTTTTTACTTTTGTGTGTGAGATATGTTGGTTGACCAGGGATTGGGATTGCTGGTAGTTGTATACTTATAGTACTATGCCATACCATACCACCAGGGGCGGACCCAAAGGGTATGCCCGGTATGCCATGGCATACCCTTGGTTCAGCCGTGCATATCACATATATGTAAGAAGGATAAATTTAAGTAGTCAGTTACATATAAAAATTAGTAGACAGAAGTATAGAAGTAGTCATAAAGATCTATTGGTCTTTCTGGTTATTATCAATATCGGCAGTTCTTAGGTTTTGGGTTCAAATCTCACGGTTAGCATTTTTCGCATCATTTTATCTTGCATCTTCTAGGACTCTTCGTTCCTGGATACTTACTACTAGGAACCTATTAATTTTTGTTTTATACCTTTTATAGCGTAAATAGTAGGTATATTATTTTACTGTATGAATAAATACATACAAGCAACATGTTTACCCAGCAAGGAAACAAACCCTTGTTTATAAACGTTGGTGAAAAATACACAATTCTATCTGTGGTGTGTTATGGACTTGCAACAAAAGAATAAAAGTTTGCTATATATAAAGTTTCCATTGTTTTCAACAAGTTGAATAACTTTTTTTGCCAAAGGCTAGAAAACATTAAATCTATAACTTCTCTTGAAATTTCCAAATATTTGTACATGGCCATGTTGAGATGACAAAATACATCTTTGTTAGCTCACACAACCCGGAACAAGTCGTTTGCTACACGAAAAATTATCAAATCCGTGTAATTTTTTCAGTTCGATCTTTGATATTAAAATAGATATTATCAAATTACGTGTAATTTTTTTGGTGTGGCATACCCTTTAGTAAAATCCTGGATCCGCCACTGCATACCACCATAATAACTCGTTATGGTGAGCATACGTGCAGTCGAACAATGTAATACCATAGGATGAGTGAAACGACATAAAAGACTATTGATTGATTCTTGTGGTGGGTGCATGCTTTTTTCTGAAGGCATATACCATGCAGCTGCTAACTAAAATGGAACTTGAGGAGTTTCATAGCAACAAAAGGAGAACTCTGGAAGAGAGAATATTCGAGCAGCTAATGGAATGAGTTGCTGGCGTTGTGAATTGTGATGCAGTCCTTTGGACTATAAAATAAATGAAGCAGTAGTACTCATTGTCTATGCAGGTTGATATGTTCAACTAAATAGTTAAACACCAACAAACAAAGCAACTGCACGTATCCATGGTCCCATACGCCTTGCCTGCTTAAATTAAGCAGGCATCTGTTTCCATCTATTCTCACATCTTCTCGAGAGAACTTGAAGAATGACAAAATCATTGAAAATAGAAAATGCAGGCAGGCGATGACTAACACAACATCCACGTACGAAGAGAACATATCAACATGCGTGGTTATGGTGTGCTGATGAAAATAGGGTTGTACCAGCGTGTTTGGTTGCTTGTACGTTTTTTGGCTGCTTTTCGACACATGGGCAGTCTGGTTGGGCGCGTGCAAACTCTGGCCCATGTTGTGCAATCTATTTGGCCGTCCGAATGGTATGATTTGCATTAGGGTAACCTCAATCTCGTTGTTCGCGTTTCGGATTTTTTGGTCTAGACTATTGCAAATACACGTGTTTGGTTGCACACATTTGGCTCGATGTGGTTTACTTTGCACCCATATGTGGTGAGCTTACCAGTTTAGTTCTATCACTCATGTCACTGCATGACTGTTCTTCTCTTTTTTTTTTAAGTCAAAGGTCGGGAGGGGAGGCCCCTACATGAAGTTTTCATTAAAACGGTGGCCAGCACAAAAAGGCTCTAAGATTACAATCTAGACTGAGATACAAACTAGTGGTATATGATTGGTCTTCTTTTTTACTACAAACTTGGAGTTCATCTGTTGCCTCCTATTTAGTGTCAAACCCTCTGTAGGGTTGTTATAACCATTCACTTGTTCATGGCAGAACTATAGACTCCTGAAAAGTCTCACTATACACCATATACCACTTCACCTGCCAAGACGGGAAAAAAAAATCAGCAAGTAGGGCAAGCATCGCAAGAACATAAGCATGCATGATTAATGAACCAAAAGTCATAAGTTCATCATAGCTACTATGGTGTCATCCGGACGGGGCTTCCCTGTGCCCTGGTCATGTGACCATCGGTGCGGCCTGCAGATCGAACGGCTCGATGCCTCCGTCTCCCGCACCTCTAAAACTCCGACTTTTTCTTCCGAAAATAAAATAGAAATATAGCCCGTCCGTCCGTATCCCGTTCCCCTCCCGTATCCATCCCCGCTCGGAGCAGCGGAACTGCGGAAGCTGAGCCGCCGGCGAGACCTCCGCCGCGCTCCCGTTCATCCAGCCACCAGTCCTACACCGTCCCTGTGATTCACCAGCGACACTCCATCGACGGATCTTGCCGCTCTGCCGCATCGGGGTCACAGCTAGCCTCGACCTGGACGAGCGTGACCGAGCTTTGTTCCTCCGCCGGCCGTACTCAGCTACTGCGTTCCCTTGAGAAGAAAAGGCAGAGCTAAGCGGGCGCGGGAGGCAAAAGCGCACAGCCGTTCGATGCGCAGGCCGCACGGATGGTCGCATGACCAGGGCACAGGCAAGCCCCGTCCGGTGTCATCCTACCAACACACCAGCTCATCTAGCTACTATCATGCCATCCTACCACCACATCAAAAGTGGGTTCATCCTATCAACGCAAGTTACTATCTGAGGGGTTAGTATATATCAGATAAAATATATACAAGTCTTGGCATCGTTTTCATCAAGTCTTAACCACCATACAATGTACATCAACCTCAACCATGCATGTATCAGCACGATAGTAAGCCTAACTAAACAAATCAGCCTCATTCATCTCTTACAACGGTAAGCGACAAGACAAACAATGTGAACAATGCACCATCACAAACAATTTTCGGCATGCATCATGCGGGTAAACGTCATGATCTTCATTGCATGCCGTCATGTCCAAGGAAAATATTGGTAGAAGGATGAGAACTACAATGCGTAGAACAAATCCTCGTACATCACGGCAATAAATCTCAACACACTACCGAAAAACATGGATCACATCGAGAATCACATAAAGCATCTTATTTATCATACTACAAATGATCAAGATAGCATATGATTTACAACATCCTCACATAAAATCATCAAAAAGACATGCAAAACCTAGTGAAAGGACACGGATGTCGCCTAGAGGGGGGGGGGGGGTGAATAGGCGATTAAAATTCTTTGCGGTTTAGGCTTGAATAAATGCGGAATAAAACTAGCGGTTAATTTATCAAGCACAAAACCTAAACAAGCTAGGTTTACCTATGTGCACCAACAACTTATGCTAATAGAGATAAGCAACTAAGTGATAGTAAGATATATTACTTCAAGCTCGATGGCTATCACAAAGTAAATTGCATAAGTAAGAAGCTCGGGTATAGAAATACCGAGGCAATTGGAGACGATGATTTAACCCGAAATTCACTTCCCAATGGAAGCTACGTCTCCGTTGGAGCGGTGCGGAGTCACAAAGTGATCTCCGAATAGCCGTCAAATGGCACACCGTAATCTCCTTCGTGCCTCCACCAATGCGGAGTGCCACGAACCACTATGGGACACTTAAGGGTGGTCACCGAACCCGTACAAGGATGAGGCACACTCCACAACTTAATTGGAGGCTCTCACCGAATTCCCGCGGCTCCCAAAGCCACAAGAATCACAAGGTTGGGGCGCAACTCCACAACTTAATTGGAGGCTCCCAACTATCCCGCGAGCCACCAAAACTCCGAGATCAACAAGGACCGTCTAGGGCACACCAAGTACCCAAGAGGACAAGCTCTAGGGCACCCCAAGTACCCAAGAGTAACAAGCTTCTCAACTTCGATTTCCACGTATCACCGTGGAGAACTCAAACCGATGCAACTAATGCAAGAAGGCAAGACCACTAGAAGTGGTCAAATCCTTCACTCCCAAATCCCACCAAAGCAACTAATGCTATTGGGGGGGAGAAGAGAGTAAGAACAAAGAGGAACACCAAATCCCTCCAAGATCTAGATCCAAAAAGCTTCCCCTCACTTAGAGGAGAGACTGATTGGTGGAATGATAGATCTAGATCTCCTCTCTCTTTTCCCTCTAATTAGAGGCAAGAATCATGGAGTAATAGAGAGATAGCAAAGCTCAACAAGGTCAACAATGGTGGCAAATTTCGAGCTCAAGAGTTGGGGTCTCCTTGGGGAAGAAGACCCCTTAAGTAGGTAGGTGAGAAATCTGCCCGTTGGCCAGTTTTCGCGCAGGGTCGGAAGTTCCGGACATTCACCCGGAACTTCCGGATATGTGGGAAATCTGCCCGTTGGCCAGTTTTTGCGCAGGGTCGGAAGTTCCGAGACTAAGAGCGGAAGTTCCGCACCACCGGAACTTCCGAGCCAACTTCCGAACGAACTTCCGCTTATGAAATGAAAACACCCGAGAGCAAAAAATACTAAGCGAAACTTGCATCGGAACTTCACCCGGAACTTCCGATACTCGGAACTTCCAGGAAAACGAGCGGAACTTCCGCACCATGAAAAATAGGAAAACCTGAAATGCAATAACTTTCTCGTTCGAACTCCAAAACAGGTGAATCCAATTTTGTTGGAAAGGTAGCGACAAGAGCTTTACTAAGGTGATACTAAGGTGAAATAATAAGGGTCACAAATATAGAGGGGATACCACACTTGGGAAGGTGTGGACCCTATCTCGAAGGTGGACCGATAATATTTCCAACCTGAAAACGCAACAAGTTTTCCATACGAAATCCGTTTTCGGAGAACTTGGGCTTGTCATGAAGATCACAACAAGCACCAAAACCCAACAAGGAGAAAATCCAAATAAGAACCAAGAAAGATGATGAAGGCAAGTATGCAAAGGTTTGAGCTCTCTCCAACTGATACGCTAAAGCTCAATCGAGAGCCCCTCTTGATAGTACGGTATCTATCCTATAACCCTATCATACCTTTGCCTTGCGCATACCACTTGAGCTAGATGACGTCGATCTTGATCTCTTCAAGTGGACCACCTTTCTTGATTGCGCTTCGCTTGGTGAAGACTCAAACATTGCTCCCCCATACTCCACTATGGGAGAGCCTCTCTTAGGCACATCTTCACATGAACATTATCTCTAAATGAGTGGCAAGCTTCAAGCCTAGGATTTCTTCGAGATGCTCCTCTTGAACTTGCGCTTCTCAACATTGATGACGATCACCACTTGACGTCATCGATCATGTGCCATATGAAATCTTCATTTGATGCAAGCCCATAGAAAGATAACTAACCACACATAGAAATGCTACACACATATCATGGGTTAGTTCACAAAGCTATATGGATAATTGCTTACCATACCAAGAGATACATGATCCCACTTGGTACATCTTGTAGCTTTGTGTGTTGATCAATACTTGATCAACCTTGTATCGTTTCTTCTTTTTTCAATAGATGATGTCTTGAAGATAACCATGAATAATCACATAATTCTTTTCTTCAAGACATACTTGCAATATGCTCAACTCGATGATCTTGATGCCAAATACTTCATTATATCAATATATTCATGGCATCAACCTTGAATCCAACATATGGAGTTCAAGCATGGTCTATGGACAAACATTATAAGTAAAACTCAATGCAACCATTAGTCCATAGGGATTGTCATTAATTACCAGAATCACACATGGGGGCGCCATGCCCTTTCACCTAGCATACTACCACATACTATCTGGTCTACCACATCCTCACAGAACATCATCAACATCAACAAAGAAGACATGCGAAACCTATCATATACCAAGCCGACATCTGATCTACCACATCCTCACAGAATATCATCAAGTACTACATGTAGATCTTGTCGGATTTAACACATGCTCACACTCCTAAGCTATCAGAGCTAGGTTTTGATTTTACTTACAACTATTGGGCGAGCAGGGAGATGTAGAGATCAGCTCGGCGAAGATGAGGAAGAAGGAGAGAAGACGGTGCGGCTTATTGACTGATTGAAATAATTAGGCGACCGATTGACATTGCACGACCTCGACGATGCCCTACTTTGAATGGCATGTGTATGTTGGTAGGTCATGCCGGTCGATCGCTCATTGCGCTCTGTCATGTCATGAAATGTTTGCTTGTTTGTAACTGTTTCCGTCCCGCGGGTTTTCTCCTAATTAGCTGAGGACTTATTTTTCACTTAACTAATAAAAAAATAATAGCAAGTGTTTTGCCTCTTAACAAAAAGACTCATAAATAACGAGACAACTAGCATAGGCGGATGAAAATAGGGAGGCACGCGGTATTACGCGCCTCCAATCCACAGAATTAGTTAGAATCAGGCCACCTAGACCTAGGTAGGTATCTTGACGGGTCCGTTAAACTAAATAATTCGCAAAAACAAAAGCAAAAACGCTCGAAACGAGCCAAATGCCCAAAGCGGAGACGGATTTGGGCGGGCGGTCCCACACGTTGACAACACTGCTCTCTCACGAGTCCGAAGCCGCGAAGAACACCGTGAGAGAGGGAAGCCGAGCCGAGTGACGACCCACCCGTCCTCTGGCCTATTTAGCTCTCGCCGCATCGTCCTCTCCTCCTCAATCGCCATCCGGAGCGCGCGGACGCACACACGCCGAGAGCGAGCGAGGAGCCATGGCGCGCGTCTCCAATTCCAAGAAGCGCATGCTCCAAAGCAACCGCAAGAAGGAGGAGGTGGCCGCCGCCAAAGACGCCCCGGAGAACGGCGACCGCCCGTCCGCGTCTACGCCGACGGCATCTTCGACCTCTTCCACTTCGGCCACGCCCGCGCCCTCGAGCAGGCCAAGCTCCTGTACGTCCCCATCCTCCTCCCCCGAAAATCCATCGTACGTGTAGATCTAGGTCCCAATCCGTTTGGATCTGGGTTCCGCCTTCCGCGTCGTGCCGTGCCGTTCCAGGACGACATCTCGATCTCGACACCTAGTTTTTGCCAGCATCTGCCCTCTGTGATATGCTCATGTCGATCTGTCGCTGCTCGCAGGTTCCCCAACACGTACCTGCTGGTGGGATGCTGCAACGACGAGCTCACGCGGCGATACAAAGGCAAGACCGTCATGAACCAGGAGGAGCGGTACGAGTCGCTGCGCCACTGCAAGTGCGTAACCGCCAACCGATCCCGCTTCCTCTTTTAATTACGAAAAAATGTTACTTTCTTCGTTCAGTTATTACGGGATGCAGACATATGGCAGTTACACATCACTTTCGGTTATAGAATGCCTCCAGTTATGCATTAGGCAGGGACATCCTTTCCTGTTATGCCTTCATATGTTATGCACCATCAATACAATAGGATGATGATATTGTTTTGCAATAGCCATTCTTATACAGATACTTGACACATTTGGCTTAATTTTTTTTTCTGTTTTAAGCCCGGTTGTCTATGATATTTAGCTTCAAAAGATGTTTTCTGCTCTGGGGAAGCGCTAACTATTTATTTGCTGTTTTAGGTGGGTTGATGAGGTCATTCCTGATGCTCCGTGGGTTCTCACTCCAGAATTCCTTGACAAGCATAAGATCGATTATGTTGCGCATGATTCTTTGCCGTAAGTAATACTCGAACAAGGGCTATTTGAAATACCCCTTTTCCCTCTCTCTAATCAGCTCTATTAACTATCTTTCTCTTGCTACTCATTGCAGTTATGCTGATACCAGCGGTGCTGCAAATGACGTCTATGAGTTTGTAAGTTTGCATCTCCACAGCTAGTATATATGTATATCGGTTAAAGGTGATATCTATACCATTGGTTACTTACTCTTATTGTAATATCAGGTTAAAAAGATTGGGAAATTCAAGGAAACAAAAAGAACTGACGGAGTATCGACATCAGACCTCATAATGAGGATAGTGAAGGACTACAACCAGTATGTCATGAGGAATTTAGCACGAGGATACTCAAGGAAAGAAATGGGTGTGAGCTATGTAAAGGTTAGCCACATGTCTGATGATGACTAACTTTTTTTTTTGGTGTGACAAGCAGAGTTTAGCACATGGCTTGTTTTTTTTTCAGAACAGTGTTGTTATATGTATGGTCTTCCAGGTAATAACTTGTGTTGGTTGTTTTGTTTTTAGGAGAAACAACTGCAAGTGAATATGAAGATAAATAAACTGCGGGAGACTGTGAAGGCACAACAAGAGAAGGTAGCCATCTGATTTGAATAATACTTGTCGGCATTACACATATGGATTGTTCCTCTCACATGCTATAGTATACTTTATCTGCATCTGGTGATTAGTTGTGCTGATCTCTTTGCCTGATGTGCAATCTGTGTGCTATGTAGTTGCAAACGGTGGCAAAAACGGCTGGGATAAACCACGAAGAGTGGCTGGCGAATGCGGATCGTTGGGTGGCCGGCTTCCTTGAGAAGTTTGAGGAGCACTGCCACGTCATGGTATATTATGCTTTCTGTAGAATCATCAGAATTGGAATTCCGTCGAAAAGAGATACTGATGCGTTTGTGATGGTTAACTCAGGAAACTGCCATCAAGGACCGGATACAGGAGAGGCTGGGGAGACAGGCGAGCAAAGGCATAGCTAGTGGCCTCATGCGGCAGCCGGTGGCGGCGGCTTGATGCTTTCAGACCCAAGTCAGGATGCGAACTGGAGTGGGGTGCCGACTGCCCTTGGTGGTGGTGACAACACAACACCGAGAAGTTGCTAGTGTGCTTGTGTCATGGAATGTGATGCTTGTACGAGTAAAGCGGTTGAGATTTAGCTGAGCAAGATCTTTGTAGTATTATTAATTTTTGTAAGGTGGAGGAGGATGTAATGTGTGCGTGGTTGTTGTTTACACGGTTTTGTACGCAAATGTCTATAGCAGAGAGATGCTTCCGTGTCGAGCGTCTGCCTAATCTCTGTAGAGAGTTTTGTTTATATATTATCTTTGATGATCTTTGTAGGGTGTACCTTCTGTAAGGATATGGATATTCGTTCATTTTTTATCAGAAGACAGACACAATAAAAATTACAGATGTTTTCTGCAGTTTTGCAAATCAAGAATGTTGATGTTGAAAACGCTGCCTAGAGAATACTGACGTCTGCTGGGTGCTGACGGCCGAATGGTCACCCAGGGATCCCAATCCGGATACATCCTGGCCTCCGATTTCTGGCCACAGACGGCTGCGTCGAACAAAAACACTGGAAAAAGTCGGCCTCCCATCAGCGGCAGCAACGACAGCAAAAGAAAGAAGACTCTTGCTTCCGTCTTCTGCTCTGCTCGGCTGCAATCCCATTCATGGCAGCGATGATTGGGATTTCCGCTCTGCGCTGCCACCACCCGCTCCCTCCCACCTTCTTGGGCGCGGCCACGGCTCTCCCCCGCGCCACGTTGTCGTTGCCGCTGCCGTTGCAACAACTCTGCTCCTGCACGCCTCCAAGATGCCGATGCCAACGACGGAACCTTCCCCATTCTGCTCCCCGTGCCAAAGCAACAACAGCAGCGGCAGCTTCGTCGCTCCCATCAGGCGCCACCAGCTCCGCTGCCTTCATGGCATCGGCTCCCCAGAACAACAATGCCGCCCTCCGCCACCGCCTGATCGCCCCCAACTCCACCGCCGGCACCGGAAACGCCGCCACCGCCCCTTCAGGAATCCTGCCCAGCGTGAGTCTTCTCTCTTTCGCTCTCCCTCAAGCTCAGACTCAACACGATAGCATTCATTCAACTAGTCTCTTGCTATATGCGTAGGTTCTTGAGATCGCGCACCTGGCGGTGTCGCTGGGCATCGTGCTAGCCACGGACAAGTACCTGAAGCAGGCGTTCGTCGCCGCCTCCATCAAGTTCCCCAGCGCCCTCTTCGGCATGTTCTGCATCTTCTCCGTGCTCGTCGTCCTCGACGTCGTCGCGCCGGCGCTCGCCAAGGGTTTCATGGACTTCTTCGAGCCCGCCACGCTCTTCATCCAGCGCTGGCTGCCGCTCTTCTACGTCCCCTCCCTCGTCGTCCTGCCGCTCGCCGTTAGGGACGTCCCTGCTGCCGCCGGCCTCAAGATCTGCCTCATCACATGTACGTATATCCATTGCGTGCTTCATCTCATTCGATCGATTCAGCAGCGAACTGGCGATGATGATCATTTTTCTTCATTTTTATGGATAGTCGGTGGCTGGTTTGCTTCGCTGATGGTGGCGGGATACACGGCGTTAACCGTGAGGAAGATCGTCAAGACGGAGCTCATCGCAGCGGAGCCGATGGGCAAGCCGTCTCCGTTCGCGACGTTGGAGTTCTGGGCGTGGGGCGCCCTCTTTGTCGCGTCGTTTGCGACGGCGTTCGTCAATCCCACCGCGCTTGGCAGCACGGCGAGGACATGCCTTCCGTTCCTGCTCGCATCCACTGTACTGGGATACATGGTTGGTTCTGGGTAATTGATTATGTCTTTCTGCTCATGCGCATTACACTTACAGTCAATGTACAGACAGAGTTTAGCACTTTAGCACTGTATTCTCATTTTACTGACACTAACAACATGTATGGGTGTTCTTCAGGTTACCATCTGGTGTTAAGAAAGTGTTGCATCCGATCATCAGCTGCGCGCTTTCTGCAAATTTGGCGGCAGTAGCATATGGGTACCTCTCCGGGTCCGGAGTTGATGCTGCGCTAGGTCTGGATTTTCACATATCAAACTCTGAATTTCTTTAGTTTCATAATGTTCCCTTTACAACCGCAACCATTGCGATGACTCATACTTCTCACGGAACAAGTGGTTGTCCAGGTGATTACCTGACAAAGGTGCCATCCAATCCTGGAGCTGGTGACGTCCTCATGGGTTTTCTTGGGTCTGTCATCCTATCATTTGCGTTCTCAATGTTCAAGCAGAGAAAGGTAATACTACTACCTAGTTTTATAACTTAGTTGTACTTTGTTATCGTGCAAGGTAATTAATTACCTCTGTTCTGCTGTGTGGGTATATATGCCGTTTATCTAACGATTAACTTGTTCTGCTGTGGATTTCAGCTTGTGAAGAGGCACGCCGCAGAGATCTTCACATCGATCGCCGTTGCGTCAACGTTCTCTTTATACTCCACTGCTATCCTAGGACGCCTACTTGGGCTGGACCCGACACTGACGATATCGATACTGCCAAGGTGTATAACCGTGGCGTTGGCATTGAGCATTGTATCTTTCTTTGAAGGTAAAACCTCCATGCTCTCTAGCCCGCGTCTGTGTTTGTGACATGCCTCTTTCATAAGCGATGGTTCGCGGTGTGTGCATGCAGGTGCGAATACTTCGGTGACCGCTGCCGTGGTTGTTCTTACGGGCCTGATCGGTGCTAACTTTGTGCAAGCGGCCATGGATAAGCTTGGCCTCAACGACCCCATCGCTAGAGGAATTGGAACTGCTTCCAGGTAAGTTGATGAGAATTTCAGCTATGTCCTTTGTTTTACTCTGAAGTTTAAACGTAATGGTGTTTTGTGGGTGCAGTGCTCATGGTCTGGGAACAGCAGCGCTGTCAGCTAAGGAGCCTGAGGCGCTCCCTTTCTGCGCAATCGCCTATGCTCTCACTGGCATTTTCGGCTCCCTGATTTGCTCCTCTGCGGCCGTCAGGCAAAGCCTTGTCTTCATAGCCGGCTGAAAACATCTCGTCGCAAGCCATTTTTCCTTTTCTTTTTTCTGTTTATAAAAAAATGAGAAAGGAAAATGCTCAAAGAACAAAAGTGTAAATCTTTTTTTTTTCTCGCCGAAGAAGAGTTTGCCGTGTATAGATCAATTCTTGAAACAAGTCGAGGAGTACCTCTGTTGCTTCTGTACCTGCTCTGTACATCTTATTTTTTTTAAACAGGAAAGGCCTTGTAGGGATTCGAAATTGTTATTAATTCAGTTGCAGGTACAAATTTACAAAGAGCCCCTGAACGAAATAAGAAATTATAACAAAGGGATCAAAAATTACAAACAGGACCTCGAAACACGGATAAGAAACGCAATCCTATCCATGGTCCTCTCCGCCGCTGATCAGAGACCTCCAGATCCCGGTACTCTCACCGCCACCGGAGAATCAACCACTTGGGGCAGCTATGACGAAGAAACGCCAAGGAAGAACATTGCTTCCCGGCACACGAAGTGGCTCCACTCGCTGAGGATAGCTTCGGTGCAACGCAGCTGGTACTGCCGAACTCCAACAAAAGACACAACTTCCAGAGCACACACACCACAACATGCACCCTGGCTCCGCGCCGAGCACGAACTACATGAGAGCCACGCCCCTCTTCACAGAGAGAGCACCAGATCTCCTCCAATCTGAGCTTCGCACACGAGGTTTATGAAGGGGGCACAATGGGGCGCCATATCTCACCTTCGGGTCCATCTTGTAGAGCTCCATGAGCGGCTACACGACTGCCAGAAGCAGCTCGCGAGCTCCGGCAGAACAAATCCCGATGGCATGATGCACGTAGGTCAGGCCTTGCAACTCTTCCGACCGCAGGGGAGGGGGGAGGAGGCGGGGAGCGGCAGACGAGTTTCAACTACTGGAGGAAGGAGAGAGGAGAAATGAGAGACGTCAATGTTTAACAAAATTGTTAATTCTTCGACGTCACATAATTAACTAAATCTCAACCGTCGTCTCCCTAGTCATTTAATTTGCATCGTGATTCGCACCTGTGAGTTGCAACTGAGTTTGTTTAGTTACCTATAGTTGTAACTCTCTAGACATTAGATTTACATCGTGATCATCAATCCGTATAATCTATGAGTTGCAGGTTGCAACTAACTTTTAATTACAAGTGAGTTGCAACTCACTAATTCACAGATTAATGATCTGTGAGTTGCAAATGTGATACGTGAGCCGACTGAGATTTAATTCGACTGATCGCTAGGCGCAACCAATGTTTAATTGCATACAGCAAACAAAAGCAAAGACAGCGGTCAAGAAAAGTCGTTCCCACTCTGCAATCCAAATCCGACAGCACACCACCGACACAAATCTCACTCTCGCCCACTCACTCTCGTGAGCTCAAGGAAAGGTGGATCGATCGGGTAGGCCGGCGATGGGGAAGACGGTGGTGGGCTCCGCCTCCACGGTGGGAGGCTGGCCGTGCGGTCTGAACCTCAACGTGGTGTTCCTGCTCTCCATGGTGGCCACCAACCTGCTCTCCCTCTACCACCTCTCCATCCGCGCCTCCCCAATCACGCCGCCGGTCCAATCCGGCTCCGACTACGACCAGCAGCAGCAACTCCTCCAGCAGCTCAACGCCATCCGCGCCACCGTCTCCCACCTCCGCTCAACCACCCCTCCGCCGCCCCCCGAGCTCGTCCTCTACTCCCGCCTCGCCCCCGTCGCATCCGCCTGCTCCGCGCATCCCGACCTCCTCCACCGCTTCATGTCCTATGTCCCCTTCACCGCCTGCCCCGACGACGTCCACACCCTCGCCGAGCCGCTCATACTCCGCGGCTGCCACCCCCTCCCCAGGCGCCGCTGCTTCTCCCCCACGCCGCCCGCCGCCGCCGGATCCGTCCAGCTCCCCACCGACCCCTTCGCGCCGCTCCCCGATTCCGCCGTCCGCTGGCCGACGACGGACGCGAAGAAATGCAGATCCTTCTCTTGCTTGCCCGCGTCGCTGGGGTTCGACGTGGCGCGGACGGAGGCTGCCAAGTTCCTCCGGGCGCGGGGCCCCCTCGACCTGACGGTGCCGCAGCTGCTGCGTCTGGCGTCGATGAGCCGCGCAGGGCCCATCCGGCTGGGTCTCGACGTGGGCGGCGGCACGGGGACGCTGGCGGCGCGGCTGAAGCTGGCCGCGAACGCGACGGTTCTGACGACGACCATGGACCTGGGCGCGCCCTACTCGGAGACCGCGGCGGCGCGCGGGGTGGTGCCGCTGCACGCGCCGCTGCAGCAGCGGTTCCCGGTTGGGGACGGGACGATGGACTTGGTGCGGGCGGGGCACGCCGTGAACCGGTGGATCCCGGAGGCGGCGCTGGAGTTCCTGTGGTACGACACGGACCGTGTGCTGCGGCCCGGCGGGCTGCTGTGGGTGGACCACCTGTGGTGCCGGAAGGGCGACCTCGACGGCGTGTACGCCGCCATGCTGCGGAGGCTGGGGTACAAAACCATCAAGTGGGCCGTCGCCGACAAGACCAGCAGCGGCGCCAAGGACGAGCTCATCTACCTCACCGCGCTGCTGCAGAAGCCATCGTAGCCAGGCTGCAGATTTTTTTTCCGAGTAATAATGGAAAAAAATAGCACGCTATTTCGGCGCTAATAGCGCTATAACATATCGGGAGAGTCTATGTTTTACAACTTTTGCTCGCTATGACGTTATTTACGAAAATAGCACCCTATATTGCACTAAAAGGTCATAGTGTTATAGCACGTTATTTGTTTCTAACCTATCGGCTCAAATGATCGATGTTTCCACTTAGTAAGAAGAAGAAGCTGCTACCTATTTGTAGTGGTGACGAACCGTAATCTGTTGGATCATCTTCTAATTAGAAGATGACATCGGTAATGTTCAGATTCTGAATAAATAATATTAAGTGTTGTTTTGTGGGCTTGTAAAAATATGGTGAACAATTTTTATGTGGTTATGCATATATTATTCTAACATTTTTGGACTATTTTTTATTTTTGTTGAAATTCTTTATTTTTGAGCTATACATATTATTATTTTTCAAAAGGCTATTTGAATGCTATAACTTGTATAGCATCTGGAGAAGGTCGCCGCTATTTCCTATAGCACGCTATTTTTTAGCGGTAATAACCCAACCGATTCACAGGCTGATGATGGTGAAACTAGATTTTTTGGACAGTGGTCTTTTGTTTTGTTATTGGTAATGGTCAACAAATGGGCGATGTTAATCTTCGCACCTGCTAGCATGGATCTTCGCTAGCGCCTGTCTTCTCCAGCGAGTGCGCCTCCCGTAACCACCGCCGTCCACCCCGCACGGGGCTGGCGTGATGCCTCGTGTCGTGGGGTCACTCTTCGACTACACCACGGTGGGGATATCTGGGTCACGCCAAGCCCATCAGCCTTATGACGAGGGCCCAAGGAAGGCCCAAGGAGGACGACGTGCGGCCCAAGATAGTCGACGCTAGGTCATGCGACCCCGCCATGCTTGTAAGCGCCATCGGCACCGTTCACCTGAGACCTAGCCTACCATATAAAGGCTAGGAGGGTCCTTCGTCTAGGGTACGCTCATAGCCACCACACAAACCCTAGCGAGATTGCCATCTCGCCATTGTAGCCACAGCTCACCATCAATAACCAGACAAGCAGGAAGTAGGGTGTTATCCTCCGGGAGCCTGAACCTGGGTAAACGCCTTGCTTGTCAGCCGTCGTGATCACCAGCGCTCATCTCTCTCCCCCTCAATCAACCCGGGGTACTCAACCCTAGGATTTGCCGAGTCCACACCTCGTCAATTGGCGCCGTCTGTGGGAAAGAACGAGCGCTGGAACCATGGTCGCACCGGCTCCATCAACCTTGAAGACTGACGTCTGCATCACCAAGGAGCCAATCTGCTTCGGCTCCTTCGAGTACACCTTCCACCCGCCGGCCCACCGCTCGGTGTACGCCGATCTGCACGTAGGTATGTGCCTCACCTTTGGTACCATGCACTACTTCGTAGACAGCTGTGGAGTACTCAGATCCACGGCGATCGCACCGCCCGCGGTGGTGGCACCCGCATCTGCCGCGGCTGCGCCAACCACGCCCCCGCCCGCTGCGGAGATCGCATCTGCTGCGACTGCGGCGGCATCATCTTCGACTGCTGAGAAGATCGCGTCCGCCCCGACTACTCCGACCGCCTCCGCCGCGGCGGAGATCGCGCCCAACGCGGCCGCGCCATCAGCGTCTCCGGCCAACACGGAGATCGCATCTGCTACGACTACGTCGACCACCTCGTCGACCACCGCGTGGATCGAGTCTACTTCGACTACCTCGATCGCGTCGCTGGCAAGGCCAAGATCTACGTCAACTTCGACTACGTCGACCACACCCTCGCGCGCAACGGAGGTCGCGTCGGTAAATACCGCGCCATTCGCGTCTCCATCGACCTACAAGATCGTCAACGAGCCAATCGCGCCCACGTCGACAACAGCGACATCACTCCTCACGACCGCGGCGAAGATCGCGAAACTCCAGGAAAGAAGCCGCGGCAGCGACTGTGGTATCCACCACGTTGCAGCCATTTTCGACTCCGAGCACGGCTCGGACGAAGGAAGCAGCAGTGGCAGCGTCCATCCCGCTGCCCAGATCTACCCCGCGCAAGTCTTCATGATCGACCAGAGGCCGCAGGGCAACGACGACGAACCCGCATACCCACTGGAGGTGGTCATGCCGGACCAGGTGACGCGACTCACCATCACCCGCGACATGGCAATCAAAGCCCTGAAGCACGTCGAGGAAGGCACGTACCCCCACCGGACGCACCCCGGGAGGACCTTATGGCGGTCCAGTACCTGCTACGGAAGGAAGGCAAACGACTCCGCGCAGAGAAGGCCGAGCTACTCCGACGCAAGGACGAGGCCGACGCGTCGAGCGCCAGGAGGGCCGCTTACTCGTTCACTGCCTCAACAGAGGTCTCGCAAGGAGCAAGGCGCCACAGAGCCCGCGTGCCCCTGATGACGGAGGCCGACCGCGCTAGAGTCACTCGCAACCTCGAGTCATCATACATAGAAGACGCAGACGGGATACCCATCCCCAAAACACCCGGAGCCGCACTCATGGCAGTCGAAACATACCTGCGGCTGACACAGCCGCCTGAGGGCGACTCGCGCGCTCTCCTCCACAAGCAGCAGATCATGTCTATCAAGGCACTCGAAGACGCACTGATAAACAAGGCGCCAACGAAAAAGCGCGAGAAGATCGAGATCGCCGCGACCGCGAGCCCGCAGCATTCGCAGCCCCGGCGGCAAGACAACTGCGACAGCCACAGCCAGGCGAAGACCTCCGCAACGTCATCACACAAAGGACGGTAGACCGCAGCCGCATCCAACGGCCGGCCAGCACGTCCCACTTCGACTACGACCGCAACGACGGCGACTACGAGCCATGCGGCGCCGCATGCTTCAGCTTCAACATACGCGACACAAGAATGCCCAAGGGCTTCAAGCTCACGGCAGAAGCAGTCAAGTACGACGGGAAGCAGGACCCGAGACTCTGGCTAGAAGACTACCTCATAGCCTGCAGCTGCCAGGGCGGTACTTCGACTACGGCCATGCAGTACATCCAGCTGATGCTCACGGGCTCTGCACGCGGGTGGCTCAACACTCAACCCAAGAACGCCTTCAGGACGTGGGACGAGTTCGCGGAGGCCTTCGTTAAATCCTTCCTGGGGACGTACTCGAGACCGACGACGTTCGTCGAACTACAAGCATGCAAGCAAGGACGAGACGAGCCGCTCCGGTCATACATCCAGCGTTGGACCCTGCTCCGCAACACCATGGAGACCGCCTCGGAGGACCGAGTGATGGATGCCTTCATGCACGGCGTCTCCCGCCGCGACCTCCGCGAGGAGTTTGGTAGGCTCCGGCCGAAAAACATGATCGAGGTCATGAAGATAGCAAACCAGTGGGCAGACGGAGAGGACTCGGTCCGCAATAGTTCACACTACTCCCCAAAGGACGAAGCCGGACCAAGCAACTGGCGAGAAGGACGCCACAAGAAGAAGCCGCGTTACAACGGCAACGACTCAATCGAGCTAGTAGCGGCGGGATTCCAAACCCCCCGTGAGGATGAAGCGCGCGACAGCAGTCGCCAATACAGCCATGCACAGTACAGTCGAAGCGGCGGTGACCAGAGTCGCCAATACAGCCAGGGGCAGTACAACCGAAGCGGCGGCAGCAGCTACCGCAGCGACGGAGGCCATAAACGCGAGTGGCAGAAACGCACACTAAGCCCAGCGGAAGAGCTGGAACAACCCTGCAGGCACCACATGTTCAGGAACCCGGAAACGGGCAAGTGGGGATCCAACCACCTGTTGAAGGACTGTCGAAAGGCACGCAAAATATACGAAGCCATGCAGAAGATAGTCACTCCAGCACCCGCAGCGCAGCCAGCCGCGCAGCTAGCCATCCAGGCAGCACCCGCAGTCGCCAATCCAGCACAGGCGGCGGGAGCCTTTCTGCAGCAGCAGCAGCCGCAGCAAGATGCCCCACCGTGATCCAGGACGCATATCCAGCGGCACGCGGACAACTCAACATGATACAGAAGGGGCGCCCCTCAAACAGGACAGAAGCTCATCACCCGCCAAGTCTTCCAAGCCATCACCTGTCCACCCGCAGTACCAGACTACCTGAGAGGGTCAGAGACACCAATCACTTCTCCAGAGCAGATCACCCGCCTGCAGTACCACGACCCGGGCACGCCGCCTGGTAGTCGAAGCTCTGATCGGAGATTACACCCTGAAAAAGGTGTTCATGGACGGAGGCAGTGGCATTAACATCATCTTTGCCGACACCCTCAGAAGGATAAACAGCCAACGACGGACTTGGCAGCATCAGAGACTACCTTCCATGGCATAGTACCAGGGCAAGCAGTCACGCCCATGGGAACGATCACACTCGATGTCATCTTCGGCACACCCGAAAACTTCAAGAGGGAGTCGATCGACTTCGAGGTAGTCGACTGGAAGTCGCAGTACCACGCGATACTCGGGCGCCCAACCTTCGCCAGATTCATGGCGGTACCTCACTACGCCTACCTCATGCTCAAGATGCCTGGACCCAAGGGCGTCATCACGGTGCACGGCGACTTCGACCGCTCCAACAGCTGCGACCGCGAGTTCAGCAAGATCTCCGAATTCTTCGGAGTCGAAGAGCACTTCGAGGCAATGGCAGTCGACAACGACAAGACCATCTTCCCAGCCCGCAAGAAACCAGCCAAGGACGCTGCCTTCAACGCGGCTGACGACACAACGACCCATCAGGTCCACCCGACTGACGCCAGCAAGACGGTCAAAGTATCGTCGAGTCTGACTCCCGCATAGGAAGGCGCGCTCGTCGAGTTTCTACGTGAGAACTGGAGAATCTTCGCATGGCAACCCTCTGACATGCCAGGAATACCCAGGAACCTCGCCGAGCACTCCTTAAAGTCCACAAGGACGCCAGACCCGTCAAACAGGCCATGCGACGCTTTTCCGGGCCCAAGCGAGACGAAATCAGCAGAGAAATCGATCGACTGCTGAATGCCAAGTTCATCCGAGAGATCAAGGACTCGGACTGGGTCGCCAACCCGGTCCTGGTGGAGAAGAAGAAGACGAAGAAACTCCGCATGTGCGTCGACTTCACCGCCCTCAACAAATGCTGCCCCAAGGACCATTTCCCGCTCCCGCGGATAGATCAGATCATCGACTCGACTGCAGGCTGCGAACGCCTGTCCTTCCTGGACGCCTACTCAGGTTACCAGCAGATCAGACTGAACGTCGACGATGAGGAGAAGACAGCATTCATCACACCCGACGGCGTTTTCTGCTACCAGACGATGCCCTTCGGGTTGAAGAACGCTGGTGCCACGTACCAGCGCACAATGCAAGCATGCCTCAAAGGGCTCATCGGGCAGATCGTCCAAGTCTACGTCGACGACATCGTCGTCACCACCCGCAAGGAGGACACCCTCATCGCCGACCTCCGCAAGGTCTTCGCCGCCCTCGACGAGTATCAGATCAAGCTGAACCCAGACAAGTGTGTCTTCGGCGTGCCAGCCGGAGAACTGCTTGGGTACCTCGTCTCTGCAAGAGGAATCGAAGCCAACCCTGAGAAGGTGCAAAACATACTCGCAATGCCAGCACCGACCAAGCTTCACGAGGTGCAACGCCTAGCCGGCCGAGTCGCAGCTCTCAGCCGGTTCATAAGTAAGTTGGGAGAAAAGGCCCTGCCTTTCTACCAACTGATGAAAAAGACAGACAAGTTCGAGTGGACAGAAGAAGCGCAAGTCGCGTTCGACCAACTCAAGAAAACACTCACGACTTCCCCAGTACTGGTGGCTCCACTGGAGAACGAGCCGCTATACCTCTACGTGTCAGCCACAAACAGGGTGGTCAGCACGGTACTCGTAGTCGAACGAGAAGAAGAAGGACACAGTTACCCTGTTCAGCGACCTGTCTACTACCTTAGCGAGGTGTTGACCCTGTCCAAGCAGCGCTACCCGCACTACCAGAAGCTGGCCTACGGAGTTTTCATGACTTCAAGGAAAGTAATCCATTACTTCTCCGAGCACCCGATCACGGTGGTAAGCTCCTCCGGGCTCTCCGACATCCTGACCAACCAATGCGCGACAGGACGAGTCGCTAAGTGGGTCGTCGAGCTAGGACCCTGGGGGCTGAAATACGCTCACCCGAAGTCAATCAAGGCCCAAGTGCTCCCAGAATTCACCACCGAGTGGATAGAAGCCCAGCTGCCAGATGTCCCCGACCTGTCCAACGCATGGACAATGTACTTCGACGGCTCCAAAAAGTTCAGATCAGCCGGGGCAGGAGTCATCCTCATCTCCCCCAAAGGCGACAAGCTGAAGTACGTGCTACAGATGGACTTCCCAACACCCTCCAACAACGAGGCTGAGTACGAAGCCCTAATCCATGGCATGCGAATGGCCAAGAACTGCGGCGCCACTCACCTCATGATCTACGGCGACTCCTACCTCGTCGTGCAGCAAACCATGAAAGCCTGTGACGCCATCGCCGACAACATGATCGCCTACAGAGACCTGTACAACCAGCTGGAGGGCACCTTCGACGGCTGCGAGTTGCGGCACATCGGCCGCGAAAGCAACGAGGAAGCCGACGCCCTCGCCAACCTGGGCTCAGACAAGGCGCAGGTGCCACCCGGCGTCTTCCTTGAGCGCATCACGCAGCGGTCTGTCAAACTTCGACCCGCGCCCGGATCCTCCACACCATCAACGAGCACCGCCGACCCGCCAGGCAAAGAGAAGGAGCCAATGGAGGTTCTGCTCATCGAGCCCACCTGGACGAGCCCATATCTGGCGTACATGCTGCACCAGAGACTGCCAGTCAACTCAGTCGAAGCCAAGCGCATTATTCGCCGTTCGAAAGGCTTCACCATCATCAAGGGGGAGCTATACAAGCGAAGCATCTCAGGAGTACTCCAAAGGTGCGTCGACCCAGTCGACGGTCAAGCCATCTTACTCGAGATCCACGCTGGCATCTGCGGGCACCACGCCAGCAGTCGAGCCTTAGTGGCCAAAGCTTTACGAGCCGGATTCTACTGGCCCACCGCAATGCAAGACGCAGAAGAACTCGTGAGGAAATGTCTCGGCTGCCAGGAGTTCGCCAACAAGCCGCACGCCCAGCTTTAGCACTAAAGACCATCCCACTTGCCTGGCCCTTTGCGCAATGGGGGCTCGACATGGTGGGTCCACTCAAGAAGTCCTCGCCAGGAGGACACACGCATCTCTTGGTGGCAGTCGACAAGTTCACGAAGTGGATCGAAGCCGTGCCTATCACAAGTTCGACTGCATCCTCAGCAGTTAACTTCATCAGGTCGATCATCTTCAGGTTCGGAGTGCCACACAGCATCATCACCGACAACGGCACGAACTTCACAGCCGAAGAGTTCAAGGACTTCTGCTCCGAGCAAGGCATCAAACTCAACTACGCATCTGTCTCGCACCCGCAATCCAATGGGCAAGTCGAAAAGGCCAACGGCCTAGTCTGCAAAGGCATCAAGAAGCGCCTGCGAGTACCATTGAGGCGCGCTGCAGGCGCCTGGGTCGAAGAGCTGCCATCTGTGCTTTGGAGTCTACGCACCACACCAAACAGTTCAACCCAGTACACGCCATTCTTCATGGTTTACGGTGCAGAGGCGGTCATGCCTTGCGACATCAAGTTCGACGCACCTCGAGTGGTGGCCTACGACGAGTCTGACGCAGAAGAAGCACTCGAGGATGACATGGAAGGGTTTTAATGAGGCGGCCTGCTCGCAAAAATCAATGAAGTGATTTATGGAACAAGCTCTCCCCTTTACTTTTTCAGTCAAAAAGCAACATAAACCTAGGCCGCCACCCGAAGCACTCGGGGGCTGCGCCATACAGGTTCAAGTTCAAATCCTAGGCCGCCACCCGAAGCACTCGGGGGCTGCGCCACACAGGTCTAAGTCAAACCTAGGCCGCACCCGAGGCACTCGGGGGCTGCGCCATACAGGTTCAAGTTCAAATCCTAGGCCGCCACCCGAAGCACTCGGGGGCTGCGCCACACAGGTCTAAGTCAAACCTAGGCCGCACCCGAGGCACTCGGGGGCTGCGCCATACAGGTTCAAGTTCAGATCCTAGGTCGCCACCCGAAGCACTCGGGGGCTGCGCCACACAGGTCTAAGTCAAACCTAGGCCGCACCCGAGGCACTCGGGGGCTGCGCCATACAGGTTCAAGTTCAAATCCTAGGCCGTCACCCGACGCACTCGGGGGCTGCGCCATACAGGTTCAACTCAAAAACCTAGGCCGCCACCCGAAGCACTCGGGGGCTGCGCCGCACAGGTCCAAGTCAAGCCTAGGCCGTCACCCGACGCACTCGGGGGCTGCGCCATACAGGTCACTCGCAAAATCCTTGGCCGTCACCCGAAGCACTCGGGGGCTGCGCCGCACAGGTCCAAGTCAAACCTAGGCCGTCACCCGACGCACTCGGGGGCTGCGCCATACAGGTCACTCGCAAAATCCTTGGCCGTCACCCGAAGCACTCGGGGGCTGCGCCGCACAGGTCCAAGTCAAGCCTAGGCCGTCACCCGACGCACTCGGGGGCTGCGCCATACAGGTCACTCGCAAAACCTTTGGCCGCACCCGACGTACTCGGGGGCTGCGCCGCACAAGTCTGACTCGATACACCTCGGCCGCACTCGAAGCACTCGGGGGCTGCGCCGCACAGGTTTAATTCAAAATCCTAGGCCGCACTCTTCCCCACGTTCCTCCTCACGAGGAATAGCGACTTCCACAGCAGCCAGTTGGGCGCGATTCCCAGGAAGCACTCGCAGAGCACGAAATAGCTCGCGATGCTCAAGACGCTATTGGGAGTCAGATCGTGGATCTGAATCCCATAAGCATACAAGAGACCACGGACGAAATCGTGGAGGGGGAACCCGAAACCCCGCGGAAGGAAGTCCACGAAGCAAACGCGTTCCCCCTCGCGAGGGAGGGGAATACCTCTTTCCCGGGAGCGCGCACCGTCGCCTTATCCGCCGGCGGCAGCAGTCCCTGCGCGCGGAGGGCCTCGAGGTCGGCCTTCTTCACCGACGATTTGACCCAGTCACCGTCGGGCTTCTTCATCACGCTCGCCTCGGCGGCGGCGACGGCGCCAGCAGCAGCCTTCCCCCTCTTCATCGCGGCCTTGCTCATGGAGGGTGGAGAAAAGAAACTGACAGAGCACGCAGCACAACAATGGCGAAACAGAAGCAGTGGAGACGAAGGAATGGGGATGGATGACTGTTCACCGCCGCGGTGAAAATTATATACCGCGTGGTCAGTCAATCCTAGCCGTCCCTGCTGAAACCGCTCTCTGCAACATCATATGGCCGTCCACGTGTTGCGCGGAGATAGCAACCGTCGACGGCCACGCCGCCCACTACGCGCGGGAATCAAGGCGTCATCATCACACCGCGAAATTTTCGCGCCCAACGGTCAGAAAAAAGTGGCAAACGCTGTCTCCAGTCAATACTGACAGTGGGCCCGCACTGTCACGTCCCGTTGGACACAGAGTGAGCCAGAAAACGTCAGCACTGACGTCAACTGCGCAGGCGTAGCAAGTACGCCAATGGGCTGATCGAGAACTCGAACAGCTCATTCGAGTGCAAAAATGTTCAGTAAGCTCTAAGAGCCGAATAAACTCGAACAACTCATTCGAGTGCAAGAAGATACAGTAAGCTCCAAGAGCTGAAGAAACTTGTGCAGTAAGCTAACCAGGCCGAATACACAGTAAGTCACGCAAAGCCAGTCGCGACTCCAACATGTCGAGTCCCTTCTTTACTCCCATCGGGAGCGGGCTTTTTCGACCGAAGAAAAAATGAGTTTAACCTCAATTGCAAGCAATTCAGCTTAATCTAGCAGTCGAAAATCACCGACTAAGCCTGTACTCACGGTATTTTACCCTGGAAGCGACAGTTCGACTAAGGAATCCTCCATAAGCCCTGAACGGCCGGAGTCGACCAATTTTACTCATCTCTTTCAAGAACCCGACGGCGTGCCCAGGAGGAAGGAGTCCTTTACCCGACTCTACGATTCGACTAAGCACTCGGGGGCTCCTGTCGTGGGGTCACTTTTCGACTACCCCACGGTGGGGATACCTGGGTCACGCCAAGCCCATCAGCCTTATGACGAGGCCCAAGGAAGGCCCAAGGAGGACGACGTGCGGCCCAAGATAGTCGACGCTAGGTCATGCGACCCCGCCATGCTTGTAAGCGCCATCGGCACCGTTCACCTGAGACCTAGCCTACCATATAAAGGCTAGGAGGGTTCTTCGTCTAGGGTACGCTCATAGCCGCCACACAAACCCTAGCGAGATTGCCATCTCGCCATTGTAGCCACAGCTCACCATCAATAACCAGACAAGCAGGAAGTAGGGTGTTATCCTCCGGGAGCCTGAACCTGGGTAAACGCCTTGCTTGTCAGCCGTCGTGATCACCAGCGCTTATCTCTCTCCCCCTCAATCAACCCGGGGTACTCAACCCTAGGATTTGCCGAGTCCACACCTCGTCACCTCGCCCATGACCCCAAAACAGGTCTCGCCAGCGGGCGCCACCCCGACCGTTAAGTCCATTGCTCGCATCCGCTCGCTCTAATCTCCACGACGTCTTCCCGTCGTGTGTCCCTACCGATCACGGCGGCGTTGTCGTCGCCATCTCAGGCTGGTTGAGGGTGGAGGGTGGGGTTGGGGGTAGGGCAAAGGAGAGGAACGAGACGCGTGAGTCGTGCGATGCTTCGCACACGTGTAACGGAGCATTCCAGACAACAAACATGGTTTGTGTAAAACCCTTGACAGGGTGGAACCGCTTTAGGCCTTTTTGATTCACAGGAATTCAAAAGTAAAGGAATAGGCAAAATGTAGGAATAGAATGTCATTCCATGTGAAATCCTAAATGAACTAAAAACGCAAGAATCAATCACCAGTTGTTTGGTGGCACCATAGGAGAAACGTAGGAATTTTCTATATGGTTGTGTACAACAGTAGAAGTCACAATCGTAATGGACACATAGAAATTAATTTTTCCAAGAGGTCTAACCTCTTACTAAAAATCACATACACGATGCTCTCCAACGAGGCATCATTCCCCGCATAACATCGACATCTGCAGCTAACAAATAACAGTCAACTGGAATCTTAGAAGTTGTTCGTGGCGGCAAAATAAGCTGAACAGCCCTGTTCTGCTACTCCTACCTTCCCCAGCGGTCGTAGAACCTATCTAGGCCAACTAGGCACAATGCAGTGCGGACAACTAGCACGCCACGTAACAAAGCTCCAGGAAGCTTTTATCAGAACACTGCACTAGTTGGGACGCCTCCTCGTAAGTCAGGTGCATACCAATCACTGCGCCTGATAGCTGATATTGTGCGATTTCGTTATGGGAAGACTCGAGAAGAATACGATAAGCCATTATCGTGTCACCAAACCGGAACATTAACACCCTCAAAAGTGTGAACTTTAAAGATAATTCCTCCTCCCATTTCAGCCTACCTACTTACTTGTTACTAGTTTATAACCTTCTGTAGCTAATTATGTCTTGCCATATATATTGTTCTCACCTAATTGCATATCTAAAGAACTGTATAATGGTTGATCCTATAAATTGTTAACAAAATATTGTAATCGCTTATTTAACCCCTCGAGTCGAAACTCTTTGATCTCTTGACAGTGGCTACAGACTATACAAACATTATCATGAATGAAATTTATAAGGCCATTGCTATTGGTCGTCAAACTTATTTCGCACGCAAACACAATTAATAATACATTTACCACACTAACATGAGTGTACCCAGGCGAAGCACATCCCAGTTTGAGCAACATCGGCACAAGTAGCATGAAGATCTCTTAGAACAAGTAGAAGCGTGATGATTTTCAACTCACAAGGATACCCAGCTTGGCTTCATCTAAGTCGGTCAATGATGAAGGATTATTCTCGGCGTCTCGCCATCAGTATATTTCATTCTACTCTCTAGCTCGTGTTGTATCTCCTTTGTCATATGTTCACCGGCGTTATTGTCTGATGTCAAATGCACTACTTTGAGTTTTGCAAGGTTTTCCACACCAAAAAGACCCTCAAGCATGCTGAACCTCACCTCAAGCCTTTCCAGCTCTGGCATGGCATTTTTTGGAAAGCTCAGTAATGGCAAGAGAGGAGCAGAGAAGCGAAGAAGCTTAAGAGCCTTAAATCCTGTATCTGGAACTTTGATTTCCCCGTTGGAGAATAGCTTGTTTTTTGCAAGAATTCTCAATGTTTGTGTATCACGTTCTTTTGCTCTAAATGAAAACGTGAGAGAGATCAATGCCTCTAGTTCACTGAGGCTCTTCAAAGTATCTGTCCGGAGTGCTGTTACTGAAAGGGTTAATTTGTTGAGAGCACCGAGTTGTTCAATCCAACTGGGGAGCATAAGCATCTTGCCTGACAGCTCAAGGGCAACAAGGAATTTGGGTGGGGCTGACAGATTATGCAGTGATCCTATAAAATCAGATGACTCGTCATGAATTACAAGTGTGTGTAGAGAGTAACCACCAAGGTACTCGATAGAGGAGCTTAAATCCTGGAAGCTCACATTGTCCCCAATGGTTTTGAGCTTGTAGATGACAAGCTTCCTCAGCTCAGTCAAATGATGAAAGTCCGCTAATCCAGCAAGGATCTCAATCCCTGACAGTATGCGCAGGGCCTTCATTTTCTTTTTCTTACTTAACTCTTCAGGAAGCTTCAATGCCCTCCGTGTTCTTTTGTCTCCACCAAGTATGTTAACTAGCAGTTCGAGGTGGCATACAGTTTTAGGTAACTCAACAACATTCGTCTCTCTGATGTCCAGAGTCTCTAGGTTCTTGAGCTTTCCTATTGATTGGGGGAGCTGTTTAGTGTCAGTTCTGCGGAGGCTGAGATACTTGAGAAGAAGCATTTTGCATATTTCCTTTGTGTGGTGCCTTTTGAAACCTGTGCAGCCTTCAAGATCCAGAACCTGTACAATTCCAATCTTGAACGAATGGGAAGGCAGTTGATTCAAGCTTCCAAACATGGTTAGTGACCGAACATGAGACAAGTTCATCTTCTCTGTATCCTTTGCACGTTTGCAATCACTGCCTTGGAGGGATAGCCGACGGACCTTACTGCTAGGTGGCGGCATGAGCCAGTTACCACCAACCACGGTGATGAAATTCTCCTCACTTGCCTTCGCTACAATGTGTTCAAGAACCATGTCATGAACTATGCATTTCTTCACCTTCAAATTGCTGTTGTGCTCCACTGGTCGGATAATTTTCCTTCGTATAAGATGATTGAAATATGTCTCTGCAACATCCTCCACACTAAGCCCCTGCTTCTCAACAACAAAACCTTCCGCTATCCACCGCCTTGTCAAACGCTTCTGCTGATCCTGTGTCCCTTAGAAAATATGCTCAAATATAGCGAGCAAGTCTTGATTTCAGCAGGCATGTCGTTGTAGCAAAAACTTATAATTTTGCCCAGTTCCTCTTGGGTAAGGTCTTTCTCGCCATCCTTCCAGTGATCTTTCCCTGACTCTGGAAATAGGGAACTGCAAATCTTCAGCCAATCATCCCGTGATTTGCGTGGGTTGCAGGCCGCATAACCAGCCATGGTAACTATGGCCAGTGGAAGTCCCCCGCACATCTTCCAGACTTCCTCCGGAACTGTAACATCATTGTGACCTTTGGTTTTGAGAGAGAGAGAGAGAGCTTGATTAGATAGATAACTCAGTTGGTTTGTTGACATCAAGGATGCCAAGGATCTCGTGAACAAAAAGGAAAAGTTGTGAATTAACCGACCTTCTACTCTCTTAGATGTTGTAGAAACAGCTTGAGACCGTCTGATAACATCTTGTCTTCCTTTGGATTCAAAGAAGGCTTGCTTAAATAACTTTTCAGATTCCTTGACACCAAGAGGAATAACTTTATGAGTATGGTCACCTCCTTCTCCTCTACGAGTTGTAGCAACAGCTTGAAAGCGTGTAGTTACTATAATTCTGCTGCGTTTCTCACTTGGAGGCAGGGCCTTTTTTATTTGGTCCCACGTTGTTGCAGACCATACATCATCAACTAAGACCAAGTAACTGCAAGGAAATGAAATTAAAAGTGGAAGCAGAAAGTGATGAGTGACCAATAAGGCTTCAGTGCGCAGGACGTACCTGTTCTTCGTGAACTGCTTCTCGAGGTCTTTCTTCAGTAGATCTAGCAACGCGCCATCAGGCGTTTCTGAGGTGTTGGCGCTACAGCATTTGGCCATGATGGCTGACGTGCCTTGCCCGACGCGACTCAGTATGCCATTATCGCCTTGCTGTTTGTGGCTGTTTGACTGTGGCATGACTTGATTCTTGATGTTCGTGAGGACTGTGTTGATGTCGGAGCTCTGAGACACTGTGACCACTGCACTGTGGTCGAATTGGTCCATAAATTTCCTATACAAGGCGTTGGCGATGGTGGTTTTCCCCACACCTCCAAACCCGACAATGTACAGCACGCCGGAGCTGTTATCTTCGTTGGTCACCCACTTCTCAAGCTCCCCCATGTAATCCTCCACTCCCACGGGGTCCTTCATGGCGACAAGCTGAAGGTTGGAGTCCTGGTTGTCGGCGGCGTCAAATCCAGCACCAGCAACCGTGCTGGGTCCCCCGACAGATCGGCTGCTGTCCGGGTTGTTGACGCCGTATCTCTCGCGCCGCTCGCCGATCTGCTGTGCCCGCATCTTCAGAATAGATATCTTGGTAGAAAGATCCCGCCGAGGCCACCACGTAAGAACCTCGTAGACGCTGTTGACGAGGAAGTAGCAGCACATGTCGGTGCGCAGGCCGTGGAGGCGGTGGCCGGAGTCGTCGATGCAGTCTTCAATGTCATAGGTGATGTCACGGATCTGCTTCATCCAGTCCTTCATCCGGTCGTCGTGGCCATGGCTGCCTCCGACGGCGCGGAGGAAGGACTGCATGGTGGACAGCTCGTCGTTGATGTATTGGAGGTTGCGGTTGACGCCCCGAATCAGGGTGTACTCCTGAGCGAGGAGGCCTCCCAGCTTGCCCAAGAGCGACCTCATCGTCGCTTCCGAAGCGCCCACCACCAGCTCCATGGCTCTGTGCTTGTTATTCCTCTTTCGTTGCTAATCAAGGAGAACTCTGCACAAATTTGGGTGGAGAATGAGTGATGATTTTGTCAGTATGGGTCGGGAGAAGCAGAGAACGAGCGAGCTGCCATATGTGTGTACCCAGCGGCCAGCGGCCAGATCTAAGGGCATCTCCACTCATTCGACCCCAGCTTTCGGTGCGGCGTCTTTTTTCCTTTGCGACTGCGCTAACTTGGACCGGGGTTGCACTTACGGGAAACCAAACTTTGCAACTAGTTACACCCGCAACTATTTCTTCATGTCGCACTTTTAAGAATCCAAAAAATATGAAATAAATCATGGACATTTATGTGGCCTGTATAAAAAAGACAAATGACATGTGAATAGTACATGATACTATTTACTTGTGTTTTCTTTTTTGCACAGGACATATATGGTAATATTTTGGGATGAAACTTTGTGGATGCACTAGAAACAACATAACGAATGTCCATGATTTATTTCACATTTTTTTAAAACTTGAAAGTAGTACATCTGGTAATGGGTTGCGTGCGCAACTAATTGCGGAATATTCACTCTCGCGAAGTTACCAGCCGTTTCGGCCCCCAGCGAAAACACACATCAACATGATTTGAATGTTCATATTCTCGCCCCAAAAAACAGCCCGAGTTCGACGATCAAACAGGCACAGTTGGACGATCATACAAAAAGTCATAGTTTCGGCGAATGGATCAAGCCACAGTTCGGCGATATGGTGAAACGGCCACATTCGGCATTCTGATACGCAGATCAGATGGTCGCCGGCGACACCTCGGCATCATCGTCCAACTCGATGGGCATGGTCGTCGGAGCAAGGGCAGAGCTCGGAGTGGCCGTTGTGTTCGGCTCGGCGGTTAGGCTCGGCAGTAGGCTCGGTGCTCGCGCCAGCTCCATCTCCTCTTCCTCTTCTTCCTCTTCCACCTCTTCTTCGCCGCCAGCCTCTGCCAGGCCCTCGGCCAGGCGCTTGGCCCGCAGTACCCTCTCCCTCTCCGACGGTGCGCGTTCTCGGACTTCCGGCGCGCCTGGTCCACGATCCACTTGGCGTTGCTCCAGCCCGCCGGCCTCTTCTTCGGCTCCCTTGGCTTCCTCGGCTTCTTCACCTCCGCCACGACGGAGAGCGCGGGAGCAGCGGTAGCGGCGCGGGGGCCGGTGAATTTGCTAGGAGCCATGGCGGCGAGATCTGAGGAAATGGCGGGATCGGCCGATGGGGAGAGTATATGTGGCGCGAAGCTAGCCGAAATGGAGGGAAGGGCCAAAATATGGAGGGAAATCGACTCGGCTCGCCGACAGGTCTGGCCCACGCCGCCTTCCCCCCAGGCGAACCCCGGCGCGCTGGGTTTGGCTTGTGTGCGCCGCGCGAAACGGCGCTAAAAACGGCGCTAAATGAGGTCCTGGGGGGGCGATTGGTAAAATTTCCTTAGCGCCGGCGCTAAAATAGGCTCCTGGGAGGCGCTGGGGGACGAGTGGAGATGCCCTAACTCGTTTCTTCCTATTGAGTTCCACCTAGATTGATCCCAGGCGGAAGCGTCCGCAGCTGCCGGATAAACCTCTAGCCTATGGAGTGGAACAGAGGGAATATGACTGTTGGCTACTTGGCTTGTTGGGCTCATACGCCATTTGGTCATGTTCCGCGTTCATTCGTTTGGTTGTCTTTTTTTTTGTTGGTGTTTGGTGAGATGCAAACTTGGCTTAAATGTGATTAGATGCAAAACACATGTGTTTGGTTATGTGCAGAGCCTGTGGTCTGCTCAGCAATCTGAATCTGGTGTCCTGCCACCTCTTTAACAACATACAACACTCAGCACATTAAACACATCATCACACAACATAATAACATACAATTCAAGCAGGTTCTTTTTAACACCTGCATAATTACAACACAGGTTAATGTACATCTACATATTACATATGTATTTTGCAATTAACATCAGGTACCTGACAAAATATAGTTCTTTTGATCATCATAAGCCCCTCGACAACAGCTAACATGGGCATCGCATGCCTCCGCACAACACTAATAGGGCATCACATGCCCCTGAACAAAATGCATATATATATATATATATATATATATATATATATACATACATGAGGGACTTACCACAATGGAGTTAGTCGTGGTAAGGATACTTATACACCTTCGTCATGGAGGTGTCGCTCTTGTAGACATCAGCTTCAAGCCGGTGGCATCAAGTTTGAAGACAATGACGTCGTTCACCTCCAGGTCGTATTTGCGCACAATGCCAGGCCAGTTCCTTACGAGCACCACCTTGCCACTGTCGTGATTGGCCACCTGCACTCTCTCGTCACACCAATGGGAGGCATACACCAGCATGCAACGCGACGGCGGGATTTGGAGCCAGGCCTTCAAGGCCTTGTGGAAAAACATGCGGCACAACGAGCATGTGGAGGTCATCCGGTACAAGGCCCGCTGGTGGGCGGGGCTCCTCGGCGACGACGCGAAGGCGGGGAGCTCTAGCGGTGGCCAAAGGAGGAAGCGTCCGGAGCCACCGGTGGACGACTTCGAGGACGACGTACGTCTGCCGGAGGAGCCTCCCATTCCGTTGGGACACTGCCGCGTGACTCCTGGTGGTGGGTAGGGTTCCGGCATCATCCACATCGACCGCTTCACCGAGGAGGTGTTGCCAGCGTGGTCGCGCGTCCGCATAGCCGACGCGGAGGTAGCCGCCGCGACGACGGCGTTGGACGTCGGAGCTCCCGGTGCCTCGGAGCGCC
Source organism: Poa pratensis (assembly GCA_947311845.1). NCBI lineage: Eukaryota > Viridiplantae > Streptophyta > Magnoliopsida > Poales > Poaceae > Poa > Poa pratensis. The sequence continues at coordinate 20,934,823 of CAMZMU010000059.1, read as the reverse complement.
TGATAAAGGCGGTCGACGAGCAGGAGCTCGCGGTGGCGCTGTGTACCATCGTCGAGAAGGATGAGCTTGACATCGACCCGTAGGTCGACACCGATGTCGTGGAGGAGATCGGCGATGCCTCCGGAGAAGCTCGCCGTAGATCTAGGGTTTCCATTTCAGTTTTTAGTTTAGTTTAATTTCAGTTGTATCGCACTGTTAAATATGTGCCCTCGTCGATTTCTCGCGCGAATTTGCAATCCTTGTTTTCCTTTGAATATCCAGTTCGGTTTCCTGAATCTATTCCGCCATAGCTCATCTACCGGATACGAGATTATTCGACATCAGCTAGATATGCTCTAGGGGTGCGTTTGGTATCCAGCAGCCCTTTTGGAGCTCGCTGGGGGCAGGCTCCAGAGGGCACTGCTGAGCAGAGCCACCTCTAAAACCATGTTGTGGTTGTTGTTTGGTAACCCGCAGCAAAAAACGAGAGCTCTGATGGTGCAGGACAACCAAACAACATGGTTGTGTTTGCAGATTTGGTTAGTCTCACCCATTTCCACATAGGTGAACTTACCTCACACCACCACATTTGGACAGTTCTACGTGGCAGACCCATGACGAGCGGCCGCGGCGGCGGAGGTCACCGACGAATGATGCGGTGAGCATGACGACGTTGTTACCACCTACTTGGACAACTCTACTGACAAACCAATGACGCAAGTCAAGTAGGACCACGACGAGACATGGTGGAGGCGGAGGTCGATGACGAAAACGTGGCATGGCGGCGGCGAAGCTCGACGGCGACAACACGGCATGGCGGTGGCAGAGCTCGACAACGACGAGATAGAGCAGAGATTGAAGAAGGCCTTCGTCAAGGACACGAATCCCTGCAGTACAAAATCTATTCATCTACGAGCACCGAAATGCAAAACTTACAACACGAGAGTTGTGCGGAATGACGAGGTGAAGCTATTCTTTGAAGGAAATCGTAAACAGTCTAACGTGTGCGACAAAGTTGACGAAATTAGTCTAAACAGGCTGAAAACATGAACACGAAGTTCAAAGTTATCGTTCGACGAAAGTCAAAACCGATTGCCGGAATGGAACCACATCGTCAGTGCGCATCATTTTCGTGTACAACATATTTTGAATCGAGCATTATAGCAGCGATTAGAAGGAAGAAGATGAAGTGAGGGTAAGGAGAGTAACCGGAAGCACAACTCAAGTACATGTTGGAGGGCTCGAGCAGAAGAACGAGCCAGGCTCCATGGTTCCCAGCCTGGCCCGAGGGTGCTTTAAGAAGCATGTTGGCCAAAAGGTGGCCGAATGCAACCAAACGCGCAGCCCATCTCCGCAGCTGGTGGGTCTGGCTGGGCTGCCTGCAGCCTACCAAATACGCCCTAGATATACTAATATAATAGTGTTGTGCCCTTGCAAGTATCAGATGCGACTGCGGGGCGTGCTCGCGGAGGTGGAGGCTGGTGTCGAGCAAGCTCACGCTTTGGAGGCGGGGAGCAGCGCCCTCCGCCCTGGACCTCTATCTGGGACTCGATCGGGACGAAGGGGACGGAAGGGAAGAGACCGAGAGGATAAGGTGCGGTGGTGGGTGGGCCCTGTGGAAACGTGTATGGTGATGCTAACCCAAAACGAAGCGGAGACCCAAACTGTACAGCTCAAGTACATGTTGGAGGGCTCGAGGAGAAGAACGAGCCAAGCTCCACGGTTCCCAGCCTGGTCTGAGGGTGCTTTAAGAAGCGCGCTGGCCAAAAGGTGGCCGGATGCAACCAAACGCGCAGCCCATCTCCGCAGCTGGCGGGCCTAGCTGGGCTGCCTGCAGCCTACCAAACACGTCCTAGATATACTAATATAATAGTGTTGTGCCCTTGCAAGTATCAGATGCGACTGCGGGGCGTGCTCGCGGAGGTGGAGACTGGTGTCGGGTGATGACCCACAAGTATAGGGGGTGTATCGTAGTACTTTCGATAAATAAGAGTGTCGAACCCAACGAGGAGCAGAAGGTGCTGACAAGGAGTTTCGGTAAAGGTTTCACTGTAAATGCTAGCAGACAAGTTTTTAGGGGTTTTTGATATAGCAGGTAAATAAAATGCGAGTAAGTAAAAGACAGTAATAATAATTGCAGCGAGTGGCCCAATCCTTTTTAGAGCAAAGGACAAGCCGGTTGGTTTACTTATGATGACAAAATGTTCTTGAGGACACACGGGATTCTAGTCAAGTGCTTTCGCTTCACATAGTTGATTAATCTTCATTGTTTTGATAAGTGTTGTGTGGGTGAACCTATGCTAATGCACCGCCCTTACTTGGACTAATACATACTTGTGATTATACCTCTTGCAAGCATCCGCAGTTACAAGAAAGTAATTAAGATAAATCTAACCACAGCCTTAAACTCTGAGATCCTACGCTCCCTTGTGCACCGGTATACTAACGGGGGTTTAGGTTTCTGTCACTCCGGCAACCCCACAATTAGCAACCAAATACACAATGCACTCCTCTAGGCCCATAAAGGTGAAGTGTCATGTAGTCGACGTTCACACGACACCACTAGAAGAATAGCACCACAACTTAAATATCAAACCATTAAATATTACTCAACATAATTCCACTACTAACAGCGTGACTTCTCCCATGTCCTCAAGAACTAATCGAACTACTCACGAGACATCATATGGATCATGATCAGAGGTGATATAATGATGGATAACGATCTGAACATATACTTTAATTCACCGATAAAACTCAATAGCATCAACCACAAGGAGTAATTAACACCGGGAGAGTTTCCCCTATGAACTAAACAAAGTATAGCCCTAGATGTTACAGCGGAACGAGATGGTGCAGCGGTGATGGTGGTGATGGCGGTGGAGATGATGATGATGATGATCCCGATGAAGTCCAGCGCGATGACGATGAGGATGGCGATGATCTCCCCCTCCGGGAAGGAATTTCCCCGGCAGATTTCTCCCTGCCGGAGAGCTTTTTCTCTCTCTGTGTTTCCGCCTCGTGGAGGCGGCGGAATATTTTCTGGACTCCCCGTGTCTTAGGGTTTCTGGGGGATGAAGTACGCGAAGGGGGAGCGCCTGAGGTGGGCCAGGGGCACCACACCTGGCTAGGGCGCGGCCAAGGTGGGCCCCGCGCCCAGGGGTGGTGTGGGCCCCTCCTGGCCCATCTCAGCCTCCCCTTTTGGCTTAGTCCATCTTCTGATAAAATAGGAACATCTGTCTTCTCGGAAATATTTTTAGTGCTCCAGAAATATAGTGCCTTGACGTGCTTTTTCCAGCTGAAATCTGACTCCGGCAGTTAATTATCCAATGATCATCAAACATGCAAAATAAGACAAAATAACATAAGTAACTCCTCTTAATATGAAATATATCATTGAATAACAGTAAATTATGCTATAAAATAGTGATGCAAAATGGACGTATCAACCCCCCCAAGCTTAGACCTCGCTTGTCCCCAAGCGAAAGCTGAGCTCAGTAAACTAGAACAAAAGTTTATGGAGTGAAGCGTCGATAATAAAGAATACGGACAAGAAGCATCAGTAATTACTAAACAACACACTCATTTTAAACAGCAACTACTCTTCATATAACCTAACTTGAACATGAGTAGTGAAACAACCACAATAAAAATACACGAAGGAAATTATAGATTAGTAATGGCACACTTCATTCTTGGTCATAGAACAATAAGCAATCAATACTTATCTTTCGAAAGGAGTCTTTATATTAGAGCTTATATTGCAGAACTTCCACACTCAATTATCACACCTTCTTTACAGTCATTGATAACTTGCAAAGCTATATTCTTAGAGGCAAAAGTCTTTGTGCTAAGACAAGAAAGGATAAAAACATGATTGACAATATTAATGATATATATGGTTGAATCACAACAACTCAAATGCTTGCTCAAGGAAGAAGGAAATAGGTGTACTGACTCAACATGAAAAGTAAAAGAAAGGCCCTTCGCAGAGGGAAGCAGGGATTAAGTCATGTGCTAGAGCTTTTAAGTTTTTGAAATCATATAGAGAGCAAAAATTAAGTTTTGAGAGGTGTTTGTTAATTGTCAACGAATGGTAGCGGGTGAAAACAGTATTCTCCCTGTCAAACAGACTTTTAAGAGCGGCTCCCATGAAGGACGTTATTTCTACCAGCAAGGCAGATCATCCCTCTTTCTCTTTGGTTTACACACGCAGATATTTCACTGTTTGTCAATGCTTACTGATAATCAGGGCAAAAGTGTGAAGAGAATTAAGCGTTAAAGTTGTAATTAATTGGGACTGGGCATCCCGTTGCCAGCTCTTTTTGCAAGTTATTGGATAAGCGGATGTATATGCCACTAGTCCAGGTGTAAAGTCTGTTTGACAAGTAGAATAAAGGATAACCACACTACTTCCTCATGAGCTAGTAAACATTGACACAAAAGGGAATAATAACATTTTGAATAATTTAAAGGTAGCACATGAAAAATTTACTTGGAGTGGCAAAGAAATACCACATATAGGTAGTTATGGTGGACACAAATGGCATGGGTTTGGCTCAAGGATTTGGATGCACGAGAAGCATTCCCTCTCAGTACGGTGGTTAAGGCTAGCAAGGTCATGTGCAAGCATAAAAGTTGGGGGATACACACAAATATATATGTAATAGAAGCAACCATGCTATCTTCCCTGTAAGCACAAATGTTTTAACTCAAAGAATACTAATCTTATTGGCTAGCAAGAAAGAAAGATGTAATTCCCTCCTTCTACTTAAGTTTTCATGGTATTGTTGCTAATGACCAATACTAAGTTTGCCACAACTAATATAATTTACTTAATGTACCCAAAAGTGGCGTCAATACTAATGGCAAGATCAGCACATAAAGAAGATTGCAGGCTAAAATAAAATGTACCGAAAGTAAAGGTGGAACTTCTCATTAATATTCTGAACAAAGACACACTCAAACCAACGGATACATGGATAACTAAAGGATTGACACTCCACATCGCAAACCATCTTATAAGATAACTTCTCTACTCATGATATGACCACGAAATTATAAAAACGAAAGGATAAAGATGATACTGGGCACTCCCCCAAGCTTGGAACAAGCCAAGGGAGTGCCATTACCCCTTGACGATTTAGGCTTGATCTCTTGGTGGTGACGGTGGTACACGGCAATCGGGGTTAGGAAACGTTCGAGCATCCGGCGGAGCCTGTTATTCTCATCTTGAAGTATTTCCACCTCAGCTCTCAGGATACGAAATTGGTCACAAAACTCGTTCGTGGTTCGGAGAGCTTCAGCAGCTGCAGGGGAAAACCGCAAATCTGGAATTGGTGGGGTGACTCCCTGCACATTATGAGAAAAAGCACGTTGAGGATTAATTGATCCCACAAAGGTGGAGTTGCTCGGCCTTGATTCTCCTTGTTGGCGAGGCTGGCCAGCTTGCACCTCCTCTCTGATGCTTCGATCCATGTCAGCTCTCCTAGCAGCAATCTCCTCCTCCGTCGCCCAACCGACGAAGGTTCCCTCTTCCACATCGCGTTCGAGTTCACGTCGGCGCCTTGCTGCATACTTCTCACCGTACACTCCTCGCGACGCCATGTAGGGACTTGAAATTCCTGTCAGAACAGCTTGAAAACAAACACGGCGAAAACACGATATACGGACCTCGAGAGATCCGGGTGATTATATAGCAAAAAGTTTTACGACAAAAGGAAGGTACAGGACGAAACGGGGTCGGAGACGGGCTCCGAGGTGCCCACACGCACCCACGGCGCGGCCAGGGTGGGGCCCGCGCCCAGGGGTGGTGTGGTGCCCTCGGGCACCGTTTCCTACCCTTTTCCGACTCATAATTTTCCATATTATGTAAAAACAACAAATATTTAGGTTGAAAAGTAAATCGCGAACTTTTTCTTACCGAAACTGTTACCTATTCCAAATCAGCTTTTGCAGTTGTCTGAATTTGACTTTTTATAAAATCCTCTGGAGTTACCACTTTGATAAATCAACATCTTCATTATAAGAATCTCCAGAAATGTAATGCTTGAGTCTTTGACCATTAACCACTTGTGGTCTGTCCCCATCTAGTGAATTGATTTTAATCGCACCTGAGCGATAGACCTCCTCATGATATAAGGTCCTTCCCATTTTGAAAGTAATTTTCCTGCAAAAAATCTGAGACGAGACCTATACAATAAAACTTTTTCACCTACGTTAAATTCTCTCTTAAGAATTCTTCTATCATGCCATTGCTTAACTTTCTCTTTAAAGAGCCTAGCATTTTCATAAGCTGCATTTCTCCATTCATCTAAAGAATTCAAATTAAGCAATCTCTTTTTACCGGCAAGTTTAAAGTCTCTATTAAGTTCTTTCACCGCCCAATAGGCTTTATGTTCTAATTCTAAGGCAAATGACAAGCTTTTCCATAAACCATTTTGTAAGGAGACATTCCCATAGGATTTTTATAAGCAGTTCTATAAGCCCACAAAGCATCGTTAAGCTTTTTAGACCAATTTTTTCTAGATTTATTAACAGTCTTTTGCAAAATAGACTTAATCTCTCTATTTGACAATTCTACTTGACCACTTGTTTGGGATGATATGGTGAAGCAATTCTATGATTAACATCATACTTAGCTAGAGTTTTTCTAAAAGCACCATGAATAAAATGAGAACCCCATCAGTCATGAGATATCTAGGCACACCAAACCTAGGGAAGATAATATCTTTAAGCATTTTTAATGATGTCTCACCATCAGCACTAGAAGTTGGTATAGCTTCTACCCATTTAGTAACATAATCAACAGCAACAAGTATATGAGTATAACCATTTGAGGAAGGAAAAGGACCCATAAAGTCAAATCCCCAACAGTCGAAAGGTTCAATAACAAGAGAATAATTCATAGGCATTTCATTACGTCTACTAATGTTACCTACTCTTTGACATTCATCACATGATAAAACAAATTTTCTAGCATCTCTAAAAAGGGTAGGCCAATAAAAACCTGATTGTAGAACCTTTTGCGCAGTTCTATCTCCAGCGTGATGTCCTCCATAAGCACTTCCATGGCATTTGCTCAATATTTCTTTCTGTTCATACTCAGGAACACATCTTCGCATAATGCCATCTACTCCTTCTTTATACAAATGTGGGTCATCCCAAAAATAATGCCTCAAATCATAAAAGAACTTTCTTCTTTGCTGAGCTGTAAAGGTCGGAGGCAAATACTTGGCAACAATAAAATTAGCATAATCAGCATACCAAGGACTTTCGCGTGAGCTTACCTTTATCGCAGCCAATTGTTCATTTGGAAAACTATCATTAACAGGTATAGGATCATCTGAAATGTTTTCTAATCTAGACAAATTATCAGCAACAGGATTTTCAGCACCTTTCCTATCTACAATATGTAAATCAAATTCTTGCAGTAGAAGTACCCATCTTATGAGCCTAGGCTTAGCATCTTTCTTTTCCATAAGGTATCTAATAGCAGCATGATCAGTGTGAATAGTAACTTTTGAATCAACAATATAAGGTCTAAATTTATCACAAGCAAAAACAACTGCTAAAAATTCCTTTTCAGTAGTAGCATAATTCTTTTGAGCGGCATCAAGTGTTTTACTAGCATAATGAATAACATTTAACTTCTTGTCTACCCGCTGTCCAAGAACAGCTCCTACAGCAAAATCACTAGCATCACACATTATTTCAAAAGGTAAAGTCCAATCAGGAGGTTGAACAACAGGAGCTGTGATTAAAGCTTTTTTAGAGTTTCAAAAGCTTCCTTGCAATCATCATCAAAAACAAAAGGTACATCTTTTTGAAGAAGATTAGTGAGGGGTTTTGAAATTTTAGAGAAATCTTTAATAAACCTCCTATAAAAACCGGCATGACCGAGAATACTACGGATACCTTTCACATCCCTTGGACAGGGCATTTTCTCGATTGCTTCAACTTTAGCTCTGTCCACTTCAATACCTCTTTCAGAAATTTTGTGCCCTAGGACAATTCCTTCATTAACCATGAAATGACATTTCTCCCAATTAAGAACAAGATTTGTCTCCTCACATCTCTGCAAAACTTTATCAAGATTGTGCAAGCAATTATCAAAGGAAGTTCCGTAGACGGAAAAATCGTCCATGAATACTTCCACAATTTCTTCACAAAAACCATGAAAAATAGCAGACATGCATCTTTGGAACGTAGCAGGAGCATTACACAAACCAAAAGGCATACGTCTATAAGCATAAGTTCCATAAGGACAAGTAAAAGTAGTTTTCTCTTGATCTTGTGCTTTAACAGCAATTTGTGAGAATCCAGAATAACCATCAAGGAAACAAAAATGGGTTTTCTTAGACAACCTTTCTAACATTTGATCAATAAAAGGCAAAGGATAATGATCTTTCTTAGTTACTTTATTGACCTTTCTAAAATCAATGCACATCCTATATCCAACTACTACTCTTTGAGGAATAAGTTCATCATTTTCATTTGGTACAACAGTAACTCCTCCTTTCTTAGGGACACAATGCACAGGACTTACCCATCTACTATCAGCAATAGGATAAATTATACCAGCATCAAGAAGTTTTAATACCTCATTTCTTACCACTTCTTTCATCTTAGGGATCAAGCGACGCTGATGCTCAACAACAGGTTTTGCATCGGGTTCAATGTTGATGGCATGTTGACATATAGTAGGAGAAATCCCCTTTAAATCATCCAAAGTGTATCCCATAGCTCCTCGATGTTTCTTTAGTACTTCTAATAACCTTGCTTCTTCATTACCTGAAAGTTTAGAACTAATAATAACAGGATATACTTTCCTTTCATCAAGATAAACATACTTAAGATTATCAGGTAACGGTTTTAAATCGAAGACAGGATCTTCCTTAGGAGGCGCTGAGGTACCCAAATCTTCCACAGGCAAATTATGCTTAAGTATTGGTGGTTGACGAAGAAAGGCATTGTCAATCTCATTCCTCTCCTCCATAAATACTTCACTTTCGTGTTCCTCCATGAATTGCTGCAAGGCATTGTTAGGAGCAACAGCAATAGAAGCAAGTTGTTCGATTTGAGTCTCATTAGGCAATTCAGTTTCATAAAGTTGTTTACCAAACTTAGAGAAATTAAACTCATAAGATTCTCCATTAAATTTAGTGTAAATTTTCTCTTTCTTACAATCTATAATAGCACCACATGTATTCAAGAAAGGCCTACCAAAAATAATGGGACAAGCTTTACTAGCAACAGAACCAAGTACTAGAAAATCAGCAGGGTATTTAGTCTTACCACATAAAACTTCAACATCTCTCACAATACCAATTGGAGATAGTTTCTCTATTAGCAAGCTGAATAACCACATCAATCTCCTCAAGTTCGCAAGGACCAATTTCATGCATAATTTCTTTATAAAGATCAAAAGGAATAGCACTAGAACTTGCACCAATATCACATAAACCATAATAGCAATGTTCTCCTATTTTGACTGAAAGCACAGGAACACTTGTTTTCCTAGCTCTACTGGGATGTGAAACAATATTAGAGGCATCTTCACAAAAGATAATATGTCCTCCTTCTACATTTTCAGTTACCAAATCCTTTACTATTGCTATTGTGGGTTCAACCGCTATTTGTTCAGCAGGTTCTAAAGCTTTCTTTGCACTTTTATTAACCACACTAGCTATGATAGAATGTTCCCTAATTTTAACAGGAAAAGGTGGTTTCTCAATATAAGGTTCTGGCAAGATACGATCAACTGTATGAACTTCAATGTTTTTAATATTGGCAGAATTAGTATTATCTTTGTAAGGCAAATGATACTTATTGCAACTTTCTTTAGGAACATCAAGATAAGAGGCAAAAGCCTTGTAACAGTTTGCAATAACTTGAGAATCAAGACCATACATATCATAGAGATTACGAAAATTATCAGTATTCATAAAAGTTTTAATGCATTCGTAATCATACTTTATACCTGATTCTCTACCTTTGTCGTTCTCCCATCCTTCAGTATTTTCCTCAATCCGATCAAGAAGGTCCCATTTAACTTCCTCTTTATTACGCGTAAATGATCCAGCACAAGAGGTATCCAATAGAGTTTTATCTTGAAGAGAAAGCCTTGCATAGAAGTTATCAATAACAACATTACCAGGAAGCTCATGAATGGGGCATTTGAGCATTAATGATTTCAATCTCCCCCACGCTTGGGCAATACTTTCTCCATCATGAGGCCAAAAATTATATATATGATTCCGATCTTGATGAATTTCACTAGGAGGATAAAATTTAGAATAAAAGAGAGGCACAATCTCCTCCCAGCCAATAGAACGCCCATTTTTCAGCATCCTATACCATTTTGCAGCTTTACCAGTCAACGATATAGAAAACAATTTCTTCTTGACCTCTTCCATTGAAATACCTGCACACTTGAACAACTCGCATAATTCATGAATAAATAGCAAATGATCCCCAGGAGGGACAGTTCCATCTCCTGCATAGCGGTTATTCGTAACTCGTTCAACAATTTTCATAGGTATTTTAAATGGAATTACTTGATCAGGTGGTTCCTCTTCTACTACCGTAGCAGTGGTAGTAGTATTTCCAAACAGGGATTCAAATGGAGATCTCTCCATGATAAAATAAAGTAGCAAGCAGAAATAAAAATAGCACCTACAGTAAAAGTTTCCCTTACCAATTCCACTCACCAATAGCGCTTCACTCCCCGGCAACGGCGCCAGAAAATAGTCTTGATGACCCACAAGTATAGGGGGTGTATCGTAGTACTTTCGATAAATAAGAGTGTCGAACCCAACGAGGAGCAGAAGGTGCTGACAAGGAGTTTCGGTAAAGGTTTCACTGTAAATGCTAGCAGACAAGTTTTTAGGGGTTTTTGATATAGCAGGTAAATAAAATGCGAGTAAGTAAAAGACAGTAATAATAATTGCAGCGAGTGGCCCAATCCTTTTTAGAGCAAAGGACAAGCCGGTTGGTTTACTTATGATGACAAAATGTTCTTGAGGACACACGGGATTCTAGTCAAGTGCTTTCGCTTCACATAGTTGATTAATCTTCATTGTTTTGATAAGTGTTGTGTGGGTGAACCTATGCTAATGCACCGCCCTTACTTGGACTAATACATACTTGTGATTATACCTCTTGCAAGCATCCGCAGTTACAAGAAAGTAATTAAGATAAATCTAACCACAGCCTTAAACTCTGAGATCCTACGCTCCCTTGTGCACCGGTATACTAACGGGGGTTTAGGTTTCTGTCACTCCGGCAACCCCACAATTAGCAACCAAATACACAATGCACTCCTCTAGGCCCATAAAGGTGAAGTGTCATGTAGTCGACGTTCACACGACACCACTAGAAGAATAGCACCACAACTTAAATATCAAACCATTAAATATTACTCAACATAATTCCACTACTAACAGCGTGACTTCTCCCATGTCCTCAAGAACTAATCGAACTACTCACGAGACATCATATGGATCATGATCAGAGGTGATATAATGATGGATAACGATCTGAACATATACTTTAATTCACCGATAAAACTCAATAGCATCAACCACAAGGAGTAATTAACACCGGGAGAGTTTCCCCTATGAACTAAACAAAGTATAGCCCTAGATGTTACAGCGGAACGAGATGGTGCAGCGGTGATGGTGGTGATGGCGGTGGAGATGATGATGATGATGATCCCGATGAAGTCCAGCGCGATGACGATGAGGATGGCGATGATCTCCCCCTCCGGGAAGGAATTTCCCCGGCAGATTTCTCCCTGCCGGAGAGCTTTTTCTCTCTCTGTTGTTTCCGCCTCGTGGAGGCGGCGGAATATTTTCTCGGACTCCCCTGTCTTAGGGTTTCTGGGGGATGAAGTACGCGAAGGGGGAGCGCCTGAGGTGGGCCAGGGGCACCACACCTGGCTAGGGCGCGGCCAAGGTGGGCCCCGCGCCCAGGGGTGGTGTGGGCCCCTCCTGGCCCATCTCAGCCTCCCCTTTTGGCTTAGTCCATCTTCTGATAAAATAGGAACATCTGTCTTCTCGGAAATATTTTTAGTGCTCCAGAAATATAGTGCCTTGACGTGCTTTTTCCAGCTGAAATCTGACTCCGGCAGTTAATTATCCAATGATCATCAAACATGCAAAATAAGACAAAATAACATAAGTAACTCCTCTTAATATGAAATATATCATTGAATAACAGTAAATTATGCTATAAAATAGTGATGCAAAATGGACGTATCATCGGGCAAGCTAACACTTTGGAGGCGGGGAGCAGCGCCCTCCATCCTGGGAAATTTTGACAAAAGAGACCACCTTACCGAGTGGATTGTCAAAAAGGACCACCTCCAAAAAAAATTGTCAAAAAGGACCACCTATATGGTGGCGGCAGGCGTGCCAGGCGACACGTGTCGCCTGCCGCCACCAGCAGAGGCGGCAGGGACCTGCCGCCACCAGCCCTTGCGGCTGGGCATTGTATGTGCTTATTAGATTCCTAACCAATTCCTACCTCTAAATTTTTTTATTTAAATGAACTTGTTTAATCGTGTCACGAATTGAGATAAAATCTATATGAAACATATGCGTGTCGACGAGTAGATTCCATTCCCGTGATCGGTTTCGAATTTCGTCGACTCTAACTTTTTAATTTTGGATTGAAACTCATACAATTGTTTGACGAATTTTATCAAATTCGTCGCACTCGGTTGATCGTTCATAATTTTCTTTCAAGAGTAGATGGATCTCCCTGTTTCTCACAACTTTTATGTTGTAACTTTTTCATTTCGATGGATACTTCTCTTTAATATGTGTGTTTCCGGTATATGTTATGAAAAATAGGTATATGTCTGTCGAAATGAAAAAGTTACAACATAAAAGTTGTGGGAAACGGGGAGATCCATCTACACCTGAAATGAAATTATGAATGGTCAACCGAGTGCGACGAATTTGACAAAATTCATCAAACAATTGTACAAGTTTCAGTTTAAAATTAAAAGTTAGAGTCGGCGAAACTTGAAACCGATCATGGGAATGGAATCCACTCGTCAACGTGCATGTGTTTCATATAGATTTATCTCGAATCGTGACACGATTAAGCGAGTTTCATTTTAATAAAAAAATAAAAACTAAACCGTTACCAACCTAATATTAGCATGTAGATACCAGCCGCCGGGGCTGGTGGCGGCAGGGGACACGTGTCGACTGGCACGCCTGTTGCCGGTGGTTCTTTTTGACAATTTTTTAGAAGTAGTTTTTTTTGATAATCCACTCGGTAAGGTGGTCTCTTTTGTCGAAATTTCCCGCCCTAGACCTCTATCTGGACTGGATCGGGACGAAGGGGATGGAAGGGAAGAGACCGAGGATAAGGTGGACCGAGCTTCAGTGACTTGCAACACACAAGTCACCGAGCGACTTGTGGCAATCTCATCCCTCTGTTTTCGATCCGATGGATAAGATTCATCCGAATCTGAAACACAAAAATAAAACTTTTCAGAAAAAATCGAAAAAATTCCAGTAAATCATAAATGTTTCGTTTTGGATTTCTGTGAAATTTTTATCTGATTTGGACTAATCGTTTGCGAATATATAGCTTTTTTAGTTTGAAACATAAAACGCTAATTATACGCAAACCATTAATCGAAATAGGATGTAACTTTCAGAGAATCCAAAACGAAACATTTATGATTTACTGGAATTTTTTCGATTTTTTCTGAAAAGTTTTATTTTTGTGTTTCAGATTCGGATAAATCTTATCCATCGGATCGAAAACAGAGGGATGAGATTGCCACAAGTCGCTCGGTGACTTGTGTGTTGCAAGTCACTGAAGCTCGGTCCGGATAAGGTGCGGTGGTGGGTGGGCCCTGTGGAAACGCGTAGTGATGTTGACCCAAAAAGAAGCGGAGACCCAAACTGTACATTGACGGGCAGATCCTCTGCGCCTGTGTACCTTTCCATTTTATACCATCAATCACTGAACGCGGATCTGGTTGAGCAAGAGGTAGCCATGGCCCAAGCCATCGTCGATAGGTGCTGCATTAAACTCAGATCCGCCATCCGTGATGAAGCCACCATGCGTTGGAAGCTCACTGACGACCTGGAGGAAATGCTGACGGCTCTCGAGGAAATACGGCCGGATCTGGATGAAGCTGAGAGGCGGTCGTTGTGGGAGGTGGCGGTGCGGGACTGGCTGATGCTAGTCAGGAAGGCCGGCTACGACATCTGGGACATGGTCGACGAGCTGCAGGACACGTCTCCTGCTGCAGGAACGGTATGCAAATACCTCTGCTAGCTCCATGATTTTGCCTCCGTAACGTATTCAAAACTTCATTTTTATACTGGACAAGCTTGATTCTTTGCAGATGCCTTGGATGCCCTGCTGCCTTTCGGTTGTACCCAAGGAGAATTACGTGCCAATGAAGATAAAACATCTGAAAGAACAACTGAAGACGCTGCAGGACGAGTCTCTTGGTTTCGGTTTTAGGCGATTGGATGCCAACGTCCAGCAAGCTATTGATGTAGCAGGAGATAAAGCACCCGAGGTTGATGAGGCAAAAGTGGTCGGAAGGATAGAGATAAGGAGAGGATGATGTTGCTGCTATCCGAGACTGAGAGTGACTTCAGAGAAGGACCCATCATTCTTCCCATCTATGGGCCTCATGGCATAGGCAAGACAACGCTGGCAGCAATGATTTTCAACGATGCCCGATTCAGAGGCTATTCACGGGCGTGGATCCATGTCTCACAGGAATTTGATTTGCATCAAATTGGCAACTCCATAATTTCTCAAGTATTAGAAGAACAGATCAACCATGATTCAGATGAGATGGAATATATAACAGAGCGCCTCCATGGGCTGCTCGGTACTGCTGCAAAGGTACTCATTGTTTTACATGACCTCTGGGAGGAGGATCCCATAGAGCTGCAGAGCTTGAAGCGTATGCTAAGCGTGACCGACAAGGACACTAAGGTGATTGTGATAGTAACCGCACCCAATGCAGCCATTGCATTGGAAATATGTACCATTCGACCATACAGGCTAGGCCGCGTTAGTGATGATATGTGCTGGACAATATTCAAGCAAGCAAGTTACTTTGAAGATAGATCAGAGTCTGACAAACAAGTGTTGGAGAAGATAGGGCGACAGATTGCAAGCAGGTGCGGTGGTCTACCGTTAGCAGCTAAAGAGATCGGTCGCATGCTGCAAAGCCAAGATGATAGAAGATGGGGAGAGGTGAGCAGGCTGCTACGTGAGCATGCTGAAAGATGGGACATTGGCAGTTTTTATAGCACGGATTCTTGTTCTTCCCTTTCAGAGATGGAGCTTTTAGATTCAACTCTGCCTGTGGATATTTCAGATTTACCTTCATCTGCGAAGTTCAGCTACAGTAGTTCTTTGTTATCCTTGAAGTTCAGATACATAAGTATGCCACCAAATATGAGGTTATGCTTTGCTTATTTGGCAATGTTCTCAGATGATTCATTTATAGTTAAAGATGACCTGATTCACCAGTGGATTGCTCTTGATCTTATTGAACCATCAGACAGATTCTCTAGCAAACAACTTGGTGAGCAGTACTTTAAGATGCTTATAGGCATGTCATTCCTTGGAGCCACAGAGGATTCGGTGAGTTACCTAGTTCCATCGTCAATCAATCCACTTTAGAAATGCAATTTCATATAGCCACGCAGAGAGCATACATTTTGCATTATTTTGTGGCAAGCACAGTTAGCACAGTTGAACTGTTAGCATGCCACTCAACTTTTATTTTTCCTCTGCAGATCACCATTTTACTCATATAAATGATTATGGCAATTCTAGCCACTTAGGTTAAGGGACTCCTCTTATTGTGGTCATTTACCCCCGCAAAAAAAAAACTTTGGTTGATACAATAGAATCCACTTTACACGATGATTAATCTATGACCGAGCGGGCGAAGCCAGAGGAAACTCTGGTGGAGGCTCAAAGCGAGACTGACACGCAAATCATTCGTCTAACTTGGATATAGGGGCGAAAGACTAATCGAACCATCTAGTAGTTGGTTCCCTCCGAAGTTTCCCTCGGCATAGCTGGAGCCCATTACGAGTTCTATGAGGTAAAACCAATGATTAGAGGCACTGGTGATGCAACGCCCTTGACCTATTCTCAAACTTTAAATAGGTAGGATGACGTGGGTGCTCCGGTACGCTCTGGCACGGAATAAGGTGCTCCAAGTGGGCCATTTTTTGTAAGCAAAACTGGTGACGCGGGATGAAACAGAAGCCGGGTTATGGTGATCAGCTGCGCGCTAACTTCCCATCAGTCACTTGTCAGCATTAGAAACAGTCCATTAACTACAGTTATGTGCAACACAATTTGGAACAACGAGAAAAGAAAAGGTCACCTTCATGCAAGTCTTCACCTACTTTGTCTCTCTTATATGGGGTTTCTTCTTAACGAGTTGGACTTAGCTATTTACATTTCACCTACATTGTTTTGCTTTGTGTATCACTCCTTTGTCCAGGCTAGGGCCTACCACCTACCAACCAAGCTGCTCAACGATCAATCACCGTTTGTTGATGGCATGTCTTTGATTTACTGGTTTCAAGCACAACCAAGCAACCATTTATATTTGTCTGATCAGAAAAAAACACATCCCAATTTTCCAAGATGAACAAAACTTATTGCAGGGCAAGTTATCCAGGCGACTAACCGAACATATGATTAGCTTCGGTATTTTACAACATTGGGGTGTTCCTTAAAGAGAATGTGTAGCTTCTTTTGGTTTTGTTTTGTAAATAAACTAGGGGAGTTACCTACTCACGGTGCACAGATAGACTCAGTAACTCCGAATATTTAATATTTTAGTCAAACCATTTTCTTATAAAATATGGAAAATGTTATTTTAGTTATAAATAAGTCTAAGTACTGCAGCCAAAATGAGAGCCAGGGGAAGCAAGTTATAGAGCAGGCAGTGCCTTGCCATTCATTGTGGAGGAAGCTCTCTAGGTTCGGGTGGAGGAGGCACGGGATTGGATAGTGCGTCCGGTGTTGGCCGCTGAGTTCAGTATCGTCTTCTCCACCAAGGCACCAATTCTAACATGAGGATCAGCTTGAGGAGTGGGGCCAATACTAACACTTTATTTGCTACATTATACCTCAGTTATATTCATACCACTTATTTGCTAGATTGAATCTCTGCCTTCTTTACGACTTATTTGCTAGATTAAATCCTCACTTTTCCTTTTGTAACTTATTTGCTGGATTAATTCTTCACCGTTCCTTTCCTATCTTTTTTATAATATTACAAATAGGTTATAACAGATATTCTCTTATGCTGTTATTTATTATTGCAGGATGGATCCATGTTTTGTTGGCAATTTCCGGTGAATGACTTTGTATCATACATTATGAGTGATGAGTTGACCTTTCTGGATGATAGAATGGATGTATCTCATCAGAAGGAACATTGTCGCTATGCACTAACCTCCCATTTTGGTGGCAGATTGCAGCTAATATTGCCTACCCAGCTAAGGGCGCTACGTTGTAGCAATGCGGGTCTCAATGATGTTTCATTTTCATTTGCCAGCTGCTGCCTGCGTGTCTTGGAACTAAAGAATAACTCGATACAGAAACTACCTGATTCTACCTGTCAGTTGAGGCAGTTGAGGTATCTTAATTTATCAGGCTGCTTTCAACTAGTGACTCTACCAGAAACATTTGGAGATCTTATAAATTTGGTGCATATAGACTTATCAGGCTGCTCAGGACTGCTAAAACTGCCGCAATCATTGGGGAAGCTAATAAATTTGGTGCATATGGACATTTCAAGCTGCTCAGAACTAGTAAAACTGCCGCCGTCATTTGGGAAGCTAATAAATTTGGTCCATATCAACTTGTCAGGCTGCCGTGGACTAGTTAAACTACCAGAATCATTTGGGGATCTAATAAATTTGTCGCATGTGGATTTATCAGGATGCTCTCAACTCGAAAATCTACTGGAACTGTTTGAAAATCTAAAAAATGTAGTATATCTGGATTTATCATTCTGGTCTTGTTTAAAAGGAATCTCAGTTCTCGGTGGCCTAACAAATCTCCAGCATTTGGACTTGTCACACCCTTGCTGTTATCTTGCTGAAGACTCATCCCAACTTGAAGATCTGCCAGATGTTTTGCGCAAGCTCGTGAAACTTCAATATTTAAACTTATCGATGCTACTGAATCCTATCTTCTACTACAAGTCAGAAAACCTACGTTGTTACTACATTCAATCATGTCTTAATGGCCTGTACAATATGAAGCATCTGGACTTGTCTCATAACATATTTCTTTCTGAGGTACCTGAAAGTATATGTTACCTCAAGAAGCTACATACACTGAACCTCTTGGGCTGCGCTAGGCTGAAGATTGCAGCAAAATGGATGGAGAAAAATAAATCTATGAAATTGATAGTTGGGAGGAACTGCCCAGGTCCTGAAAGTTACCAGTTTGTGGTTAGCTCCAGTGATGGAGCATATAGAAGCAGCAACCTTGTTGAGCTGTGCGGTGTGGATTGCGAGTACCTCGAGAGAAATTGTCTTGAAAAGGTCAAGTCAAAAGTGGAAGCTCAGAGAATCAGATTGGCAGAGAAACAAAAGCTCCGAAAGTTGAAACTTTGTTGGACTGTGGGCGCTCAAGAATCTGTGAAGGGCAGTGCTTTGTTAGGAGAACTAGTGCCACCACATAATCTGCAGTGCCTTGAGATACATGGTTATAACAGCAAAACCTGCCACCCAGCCTGGATGTTGAGCGTCTCTTCTGATCTTACTAATCTTGTAGAGGTTACCATGGAGGATCTTCCAAGGTGCAGCAGCCTACCACCGCTAGGTCTATTACCGAACCTGCAACGTCTGGTTCTCAGGAGAATGGCCAGCATCACCAGAATCGACCCCCGTGATTCCCTTGATGGTAACAGATCACAATTCCCTCAACTCTCCAAGGTTACCTTACATGAAATGGAACACCTGGAAGAGTTTATATTCCCGGCTATTGATGAAGTGGTGATTCACAAATGCCCCGAGTTGAGCTTTGGACCAATACCGCCAGGGCTCGAAAATTACTGATATCAGACTGCGACCAAGTGATATCTTCATCAGGGAACAGAGAAGGACATGGTGTGGAGGGTCCTTCTACTCCAGTAACTGAATTGGTGGTGGAGAGGTGCAAGGTGCCTCTGTGTGACTGGAGTTTGCTTCACAACCTCCCTGGCCTCCATAGCTTAACTATCAAGAGTTGCTACAATCTAACCAGCTCACTAGAGGTTATGAAGGTCCTATCCTCCATCGAGACATTGTCTTTCTCTAATTGCGACAACATGAAATTACTACCAAGGTACTTGGGTGAACTCAAGTCTGTCCAGCAGTTGAAGATCGAGTCCTGCAAACAGCTATACTGTTTACCGAGCATACATAAACTCACCAACCTGAAGCCGAAGGATGTGCATATTTCCGACTGCCCCGAATTGGAGAGGTGGTGTGAATTAGAGGAGAACAAGGAAAAGTTCGCTCACTTACTACGAAAATCCGAGTATGTACCAGATCGCTCATATGTATTACTAATGTTTTAATCTTTTCTGACCCGCACGTATCTAGACGTGTTTTAATGTGTAGATTTATGTGCATCTTACACTAAAACACTTCTAAATACGTGTGGGTCAGAAAAGGCTAAAACATCTTATATTTAGAAACGCACGGAGTATATTTTACTTTCAAACATTGCAATTTCAATATATCCTCGCTATTTTATACACTCTTGCCACTAGTCATGTTTTTACTTGTGTACTCCCTCCGTTTCATAAAGTAAGACATATATTTTTAGTCAAAAGTCAACATAGTGTAACTTTGACCGATTTTATTGATAAAAACATGAACGTTTCAAATATCAAATCAACATCAATAGACTCATCATAGTATATATTTTCATTGTACGTTTATCAAATTTTATAAATATTCATATTTTTGTCTATAAGATTGGTCAAAGTTAAACTCTGTTGACTTTTGACTAAAAATATACGCCTTGTTTTACGAAACGCAGGTAGTACAAATTAGCTCCCGTCTAACCAGTTATTTATTTGTCCCTCTTGCTATTAGGTTTTATTTGTCCATAAGTGTTTTTATGTAGGAATAATATGGACACTGAGCCCTAATCTAATTATACACACCATTGTCTGACGTTCTCACAATTCAGGATCTCTAGACCGTTGCCATGGGATGACTGGATCATCACTCCCCATTTAACGGGCTTCAAGTTCCTCAGAGAGTGACTTCAAGCACGTAAGGTATTCCCACTACACATTTCTAGAGCAATGATGATAGGCTGCATCAAACCAACAATTTCATTCATGTTTAATTGGAAGACAAGCTATTGTCTTATAGTAATTAGTCTACAACGATCAATATACTTGTCATAATCTAGTCTCGAAGCATGGAGGTCATTTGACATGCAGAGAAATTTTATAACCTCATCTCAGAACTTTTTTCATTTTTGGAAAACCTTCGAAATTGTTACGTTATATGTAGATTGTCTAGCTTTGTCCATCAGTTCGGACTTTTGATTGCGTTGCATAGTGCATGAAACTTGACACGGTATCGGGCAGTGAGGTTTTGGGTTCAAGTCTCACCTTTCACAATTATACTGCTTTGGTCCCCTCTCTGCCCACGTATATTCATCTTGAGTTTTACATGGGATTTTTCTTTCTCTATGCACGTGTTGGCCTCCTGAGTCACACGTGAAGGGGGTGCTACATTATATGTAGATCGTCTAACCTTTTCCATCAGTTCAGACTTTTTATTGCGTTGGATAGTGCATAAAATCTGATAGAAACGACATGCATCTTGTATTCATTTGTAAAGTAGTTTTTTGTTTACATTAAGGTATGAAAATGAAGCTTCCATGGCATGACAAGGTAAAAGGTTCATCGGAAAAAAGACAAGGTAAAAGGTTGCAGTTATCTTCCATGCCCATGTAGTCTGGTTTTGATGGAAGAGGCCATCTAGCTGATGCTCCAGTGTGGCCATAGGTTAAGGGTCATAGAGGTAATCTTATTTTATCAGAGAAGTAGTTTCAGTTGGCAAATATCTATCTACTTAACATTTTGTGTATCTGCCTTTCTGCTATAGGTTGTTCTCTTTAACTGATGGATGCTTGGATTTAAACCTCTTTCTAATGAAGTGTCAACCCTTATTATTCTGTTATTACATTATCGGGTTAAGCTTTGAACGTCTCCTGATAAGGCCTTAGTATGGGTGTAATTTCATCCAAGGGGACTGAAAATAAGAGAGGATTTGGTGAGATCTTTTTTCCTCCCAATTCTCTCAAATCCCACAAATAATTTTTCACCCCAATACACTAGTAGGATGTAGTGTATCAATCTTTATAAAAATGAGGCGGTTTGTAAGTGATATGTTGAGATTATCCCATCTAAAACCGGCTTGGTATTGGGATTTTCGAAACTTAGAAATACATAGTGTGGTTGTGGGAGGCACATGGCTCCTGACATGCGAGAGCCATATCTTTATAGCATATTGATTTTAGAGAAAAAAACACAGGCATGAATTTGTCGAGAATTTACGCTTTGGTCACCAAGTTGCAGAACGTGAAAAGCGGGTCAGGAAGCTGCCAAGCGTGAGCGTTTTGGTCACTCCGTAACGGTGGCCGTTAGTTTGCACACGTGGCTAACAGCTTTTTTACAACCCCCCCTAAAATTTTGTTTCCCTACGGGCTAGACATTATAGCAAACATGTTGGCCGCGTCGGAGTTTGTCTTTGTTGCCGTATGTGAGCTGGGCTCTCGGCTCTCGCCGTCCCGGGGCGGTGAAGCACGCCGTGGCCGAGCCCCTGCGCATCTCCGAGCTCCACCCCGCCGCCGTCCGCTCCGGCAGCCGCCGCCGTCATGCATGGTGACCGGTGGGGCCATTTTAAGCGATGAAGTGGTGCACCGGCACGCTTCTGCCCAGCGTAGCAGTCGAGCACGGGAGGCCTTGTTGCGCGTGTGTAAGGCGAGCTGCGTCGGCTGTCCGTGCACGCGCTGCTGCTGGTGGTGAAGGCCGAGGCCGCGACGGAAACGCCTCTGGTGCACGGTACTCGCCGTCGTCGCCGAGCTTGACGACAAGCACAGCTGCGTTCCGCCAGCCACGTTCTCTCGCACGCATGACGAGCTGGACAACAGTCGACATGAGGCAAGCTTCCGAGTTGTGCGCCGCACCACCACGTCCCCATGCAGCGGCGCCGCTGCAATTCCCCACCTCCGACGCCTCTCTCCACAAAGTTTGAGAACCTCCCGTGCTGTGTACGCCGGGAACATGATCGGTGTCCAGAGCATGCCCGCCGTTGGCATCAAGCTCCTCCCCATCAGCATGAGCCTCGTCGAGCACTAAAACCTTGTCAAACAGCTCCGTCTCAATGAGACCTTTGCCCCTCTCGAGCCATGATTGTCGGAAAAACTGTAATCCATGTCAGCAAACTAAGCCGCCCCGACGGAATGACCAAAGCGCACATTTGTGTCAACTTCCCCAACTCCAGCTCCGACGGAACCGACGGGATCGACTGCGTCTTCCCCAACTCTGACTCCGGCCGCCGCCGTTCGATCTCCTCCTTTTCCCAGTGGAGCTCCCTCTTCTCGTCAGGGAAGCGCTCCACACGCGGCAGCAGGATCACGACTAGTTTGGCGTCCTTGCGTGGCAGCTGTACGCTCTGAACGCCGCTCGCGTTCTCCGACACTGCTAGCGATCTGTTTGATAAAATGCTTAGCCCGTGGTGAGAAGAAACAAAATTTCAGGGGGTCGATCACAAAAAAACTGTAATCCATGTCAGCAAACTAAGCCGCCTGGGCGGAATGACCAAAGCGCACATTTGTGGCAACTTCCTGACCCGATTTTCACGTTTACAACTTCGTGACCAAAGCGCACATTCTCGCCAAGTTCATATAGTAAACCTGCGTTTTCTCTTGATTTTAAAACAAATTAATACTCCTAACATTTGTTGTAATGTAAGTGAATTATATTCACGAGTGGCAGTTTCATAATGATAAGATATGTGTTGGATTATAAAATTAGGAAAATACAATGTGTGGCTGTGTGCAATCTGGATGAATTACTTTTCCATTCAAACATTTATACGTATAAAAGATTCCCCTTAATCTGTGTTGCTCGTGGCTGAATCAGCTTAACCTTTCTATTTTCACAACAGACTATTTGTGTACTTCACTACCTAAAAGACCGTGAACTTATAAAATTTGCAAGAGTTTCCTATGGCATGGTACTGGAGATGCAAATGGGGGAAATTACAGAGTGGCTTGGAACTAAGTGTGCAAGCCAAAGGAATACGGTAGTCTGGGTTTGCACAACATCAAATTTCTCAATGATGCTTTGAGGATCCGTTGGAGGTGGTTTGAGAAAGAAAGTGGGCTAAGAGCATGGGCCGTTCTGCAGTTTAAAATTTCCCCGGAAGCTGAGTCTTTTCAGTGCAGCAACAAAGTGCATTGTTGGTAGAGGTGATAAGATGAATTTCTGGTTTGATCGATGGATTGATGGCAGCAGCCCGAGCCAGCTGGCCCCTGACTTGCTGAAATTCGTAAAGGCAAGGGGTGCAAAGAAGCGCTCGGTAGCAAAAGCCTTGTTGGAAGAACAGTGGGTCAAGAATATCAGAGGTAGTCTCACACTGCAAGCTATTGTCCAGTTCATGTCTCTTTGGTGTATCATTCAGGAAAGGCCGCCTCTTTCATCAGCAGAGGACAGCTTCATCTGGAGTTTGTCTAAAAGGGTGGTTACACGGCGAGATCGGCGTATAAGGCTTTCTTCCTAGGATCCGTTGAAGCTGACTATGTAAGTGCTCTCTGGAACAGCCGTGCACCGCCGAAGGAGAAGTTTTTCTCCTGACTGGTCATGAAAAACCGTTGCTAGACGGCTGACAGATTGGAAAGAAGAGGCTTGCTAGGACCCAGCCAATGCCCAATGTGCGATCAAGAACCTGAAACCCTGAATCATTTGCTGACAAACTGCTCTTTCGCGAGAGATTTTTGGTTCAGACTATGCCAGGCAACTCAAACACCCTGATATCACTTCCTCTGCCCAGATTTCAGTCCGAGACTGGTGGGTGCAGATACTGAGCCGCATGAGGTAAAAATAGAGAAGAGACTCGGCCACCTTCATCATCGCAGGCATGAGAACCCTTTGGCTAGAAAGAAATGCGAGGGTTTTTTAAGGCGTAGAAACGAATACGAATGTTTTAGTCACAAAAGTCTGTAATGAGCTAGCCTTGTGGGTGCTAGGCAGTCAATTTTAAAAAGAGTGGGTAATGGTGAGGAGTAGTTTAGTTGAGTTAAGCGTGGACGGCAAGGCCGTGTGTAATTGGTTTGTAAAACTCTTTCTCCCGTTCTTAATGTGATGACGGCAACTTGGGTTGATTGTCCTTGAAATGACAAGCTATTCAGTATCTTTTATACTATTATGAATTGGGTTTGAGGATGGTACGTCCGCTTCAATAATCATCATCTGACAAATCTAGGCCGTCGCCCTCCTCTCCCGTGAAACCCTAGCCGCGACCGTGCCGCCCCCCTCCCCTCCTCCTCCCCCTCCCCCCCCCCACCTTCCCGCGCCTGTGCCGCCCCCGCGACGGCCGAGCGTAGCCTCGGCCTTCTCCGCCCGAGACCTTCCCTCCCGCATCTCCTTTCCCGCCGCCGTCGGCGCGAGCCCCCGAGCGAGGCTCGGGTGGTGCCAGCGGCGGCGGTGCTCCTCTTCCCGCGCTCGGTGGAGGTCGCGCGGGGCGGCGTCTCTCCGGCAGCGGTGCGACACAGGGCGGCGGTGGCCCGGCTTTGGCTGGAGAGTGGTTGTCCGGTGGTGCTGCCTGCCGCTGCGGGCAGTGCAGGGGCGGCGGCGTGCTAGGGCGGCACCGGTAGAGCCCAGCGGCCCATATCTGGGCCCGTCGGGGCGGGGCGAACTGGCCTTCCCTGCTGCACGCACTGCAGATGGCGGCGAGGCAGATGGTGTAGGGGGCAGCGGCGGCGGCGATGACCGGCCTGTTGCAGCGCGGCAGCGGGCTTTACGGGCCCGACTGGGCCCTGTTGGGACTGATGTGCCTCCACAGGGTCTTTACGGGCCCGCTGGGCCCGGCCGGACCTAACGGGGACTAGTGTGCTCCGCCGCTGTGTCCGGTCGAGGCGTTCCTTGGCGGTGGAGGTGTTCCCTCCCGCGCGACCGTTGTGCTGCTTGAAAGGACAAGGATGTCGCCTAGAGGGGGGGGGTGTGAATAGGGGATTTAAAACTTTTCCGGTGTAGGCTTGATAATTGCGGAATAAAACTAGTTGTTTAAATTAACAAGCCAACAACCTAAATATACTAGGCTCACCTATGTGCACCAACAACTTATGCTAAGCAAGATAAGCAACAAAGTGATAGCAAGATATAATACTTCAAGCACGAAGGCTATCACAATGTAAAGTGCATAAGTAAAGAGCTCGGGTATAGAAATAACCGAGACACGCGGAGACGACGATGCATTCCCGAGTTCCTCCTTTTTAGGGAAGTACGTGTAACATCCCAAATTTTGGGATTAATAAAAACATAGTTTAAATAACCCAAAAATCAGAACCAACAAAAACTTTTTAAAAAATTTCCCTAGTGATTGAGTTTTTCCTTTCTATTGCTCTGTTTGACCTTGTGTGACTTGTTGTTTAATTTAGTTGACTAGTAAATATTAATCTAAGAACCTAACCTAAGTAAAAATATATTAAACTTTGGTGATCATGTCATGACAAGAAAATATTCCATATATCTTTTCCATTCTTATCTCTGGCCAAAGTCCATTTCAATGATACTTGGTTTAGCAACCACCAAAATACCCACTCTTGAGAAAGTAAAAGTATTTCCAAAATTATGTGTTCCCAAAAATATGGAGATCTATATGCTATCTCCTATCTATTTTTTTCAACCTTGATATTTTGCATGTGTTACCACTCCTATTTTATAAACTCCTATTTATCACTCCATTTTAAAAGAACACTAGTGGGAAATATATTACCCCACATATTTTTCTTTATCAAACCTTTTGAAACTATTAAGTTATGAGTTGGGATATTCCTTAAACATCCTCTTGTCATAATTAAGTGTGATCATTTTTACAAGATAGTATTGTTTATTATGTAAATTGTGGTGTGACAAGGTTTTGTGGTTTGATTTGTGTGATCTTGGTTGTGTTGTTGATCTTTTTGTGTATGTGACCTGCTTGTCTTGAATTCATCATCCTTGTGGTTGTTGTGTGGGTAACAAAACAAGAAACTAGCTTGTATCAAGTTTTTAGTCTTCAAAATTATCTCAAATTCAAGGTTTGCCCTATCTTCAACCCTGTTAAAGAATACTATATCTAGAGCCTCACAAAAATCACAAATCTTTTTAAATATTACAATGCATCACCACATCATCCATCCTTGACACCATATCTCACACCCCAAACTTAAAGTTGAACCTTTTGAGCCCAGAACATCACTACTCCATGTGGGTTTTCATGCCTAGTCAATATTGAATTTTCTGAAAACTGTTTCGAAAACTCAATTCCAATGTTTTGCATAAAAAGATAAATATTTTCAAAATAAAAGATATTTAAAAACCATTTTTGTGTTTTATATCATGAACCATCTCATCTCACTTCAAAAGTAAATATTTTTGACCCTTTTTATTTTCACTATTAATTCTTTTCAAAAAAGGGCAGAAATGAATTTCAAACTATTTAATGAATAAAAGTATTTCTGAAAAAGTGGGGAAAATTCTCTGAACTGCATATGGTCATATAGGACCTACCTGTGCAAAAACCCCACCAAGTTATGTTAAAAAATTTAGACTTATTTCAAATGATCCATTCTGGACATTTTGCAAATTCACTTAAAATAAGGCCAAATCAATTCAGAAAAATGTGAGACCACTTCCCCTAGACCCAACTTTTCATCCTGCATCTACTAGACATCATTTTTCATCCTGCAAACCAGGACATCTCCGGCCCGTTCTTCACCACTCACGGGACGCCCTCGACCACCGCAGCCGCCCCACACCCTCGCCGTCAACCCTCAGCCTCCCCACGGTGAGATTCCAACCCAGCCCGAGACCTCTTTCTCTCTCTCTTGTGCGTCCCTGCGTAGGAAGGAAGAAGACGCACTGCATGCACTCCCATCTAGTCTCAGCCACAAGATCCTGATCGAACGGCAGCCTACCGCTTCGCATTATTGTACGCGTTGACTGCTAGGGCCCATGGGACCCGCTGTCTGGTTTTTAAACCTTTTCCCCTGCGAGAAAATTGCTGTTTGGAAATACTTTCTGTACCCCCACTAAAACCATTATATCTTGCGATATAGGAATCCAAAATTTATGAGACAAAATTCTCTTGATAGTGCTTGAAATTATTTAGCTAATGGCACCGGTCTCACTCAAAATAATTAACTAGGCTATGAGCAGTTAATCTTTTGTCACAACAGCTTTTCTGGACTAAATAATTATTATCTCCTGTTTTAGAACTCCAAATGGCTTGAAACAAATTTCTGTAGTTTCAGAATCTTAATCCCTACCATTCCATTTAAATATAATGAATTTATGCTGAACAGTGATTAACACATAATTTAATTACCCTCCAAGCCCTTTTCTGCACTATAACAATTACAGTTAAATAATGCTTAGTCCAAATGACCTAGATCCAATTCTGTTCGGTCAAGTTTAGTCAGTACTAGTTACCCCTAAAAAGACCTATTTTTGTGAGCATCATAAATTAAACTGTGAACAAATTCGTTTGTAACTAGTTTATGAACTATTCAAAAATATGTAAAACGAATGGTAATACACATTAAGTCAAATCCAGTACTGGACCCAACTTCAGAAATCAAAATCTTGAGATTTATAAGTCCAAGTAAATCAAATCAAAATTCTCTGGGTAGCCTATGAAATTGTTTATCCAACCTAATTGGTTTCATCTTGTTTAGATTAATAACAAATGTGTAGTAATTAAAGTGCCACAGAAGGTTTATATTCCAAACTTGTTTGTTTCTGATGCTCTAGAACTCTAAATGGCTTGAGGTCAATTTTGTCAGCTTAGTAATGTAAAATGTTAGCTACCCCTAATTTGGTAGAATTTTTGGAGCAACAGGAACACAATGGTAAATCAAATAGTGGTTTGAACCCCTTCTGTAGTAAAAGAATTTTGGTGCAATAAATAAGTATCCAAATGGACCTAGGCCAATTTTGTTGGATCAAACATAATCAATGTTAGTTGTCCCCAAATTGGCATAATTTTGTGACCAACAGAACTTGAGTTGTGCATTAAAACTTGTGTGACAAGTTTCTGCCATAATAATCATATATAAATGATGGTTAATTAAATTAAATTGAATCCAATTGTTTTGCCTTGTGTGTCACACTAGCCTTCTGTAGGATTTAGGATTGTATTGTTGTGATGCTTGGTTGGATAGTGTGGTGATTGTTTGTATTTGCTTGTTTTGACGATTAGACGAGAGTGTTGCCGGGAATTAACGAGGAAGGGAGATTATCGAACAAGGAGAACAAGACCAAGGATACTTTGTTGAGCAAGGCAAGCTACTTCTCTGAGCTTGCACCCCAAATATATATACATCTACTTTGATTACATGATTTACTCTTAAGGCAATGATTTTTAAAACCTTTTCAAAAAGCATATGAAAAACTATTTTGCCACCAATGTAGAAATATAAGGTAGTGTATATTAAACTATAGGATGGGAAGAAAAAGATTGTTTATTCAAAACTCCTTTGAAAATACTTGTATGGATGTGGAATACCGAGATGTCGGTGTTGAAGTGAAGAAATGGAGAATGGTGATGTTTTATGAAAAATGCACATTGTGTCCTAGTACTATGACGACCAATCTTACCATGTGCGACCACATTTACCCACATATGGGAAAGGGCGTAGTCATACAATTTGCTCATATTAGTATGGGATGCCTCATCGACGGAGATGACTCCGTTATGCATGAGGGGTGGTTTGGTGACCTACCCCTGACCTGGGTCCTCGCTCAAACTCTATGAGAAAGATAAGGAGGAGGATAGAAGACGCCACCTTTGGGTCGCCGGGCAAAACTATGAGTCCTCACACTTAGATTCCGATGGGCTGGGTTAAGTGTGGATGGAAAGTGTCATATGGGCAGGGTCCTATACTAGCATGAGCAAAGGACAGGCTATGGTCGGTGACTCAACTTCGCATACACCTTGTATGGCGGGACGTGGCTGACACGATGAGTTACCGGATGGATGTGGGAAAAGCGTGCTACCTCTGCAGAGTGTAAAACTATTCGAATAGCCGAGTCCTCGGATATGGATAGTTGGGAGGCTGTCCTAAGATCATGTGCAAGTTTTGGAAAAGTTTTGTGATTTAAAAAGAAAATGGAGATGTTTTATATATGCAACTATGCCAATAGGTCGGCATGAGGTTGCTGGAAAAGAGGAAGACCATGAATGGCTATGGTCGAGAAGTGCAAAGTTTTGTGTTTTGAAAGTGGAAAATGTTTTATGCAACTATACCGAAGAGCTGGTATAAGGTTGATGGAAAATGATTTGACCATGAAGGGCTATGGTCGAAAAAGGAGGAGTTTTGGAGAAATAAACCAATGGTGATTTTCCGGGAAAATGTTTATAAAAGAGACTTCTTACCTTTTTCAACAAAGATATATTTTCGGGAAAAAGTTTTAAAGGTGACTTCTTACAAAGACAGATTTATGGGAAAAAGTTTTAAAAGCCTTCTTTCCTTTTTCAACAAAGGTATAGAGATGTTTTTTAAAAATACAGGGCTTATGAAAAGTTATAAAATTCTTCTTTATGGAGGTTTCAAACAAAAGTCTATCCTTCTCTTTTTAATAAGGATATAGAGTTTTCAAAGCAAACAAAGTTTTATTTAAACAATAAAAAGAGTAGTGCATGCTCATTTCGGGGGTAGTTTGTGAGTACAATCAAATGTACTCATATTGGTTTCGTCCCTGGCTATTGTCTTAGCCAGATTTTGAAGAGGAACAGTTCGAAGGAGAAGCTTTCAATGGCGTCGATGCGAACTAGGGCGCTTCCCAGTCAGCTGCCTGTAGGTTATGGCAAATGACTTGGGCTCCACGTTGTTTGATGATTTCCGCTGCAAGTACCTGTTGAAGCTTACGACTTCAATCAAGTAAGTATGTTCATTCGGTATTTATGGATGTTCTTTTGATACCAGTTTGATCGTGCTCTGCGACACTGATCATGGGATCGCTGATGTTGTAGGCACAAGGGTATTTCGGACAGCTAGTCCGGGGTCCCCACAAGACTTGGTATCAGAGCAATCCTGACTGTAAGAGACCTTAGTTAGCATGGACGTCAGTTAGGAGAAAGCTATTTTTGGAAAGAAATATATTACTACTTAAATTATTTTTATCTAAGGAAGCCTAAGTATAGCTTCCACTCTTTTCACCTTCTCGAATTATTCTAAACCTTACCTCTTGTCTAAAGGTTTATCAAAAGTTTTCTTCTGTTATCTTGTCCCCATTCAAATTTATATATATTTGACGATGAACCAGGAGAGACCTTAGTACTTAGCAACCCGAAGAAAAAGAAGCTTCCTTCTCAAGACCTCAACATCAAGGTGATTTTTATGCGAAGACCGAAGGTCCGCTGCAATCTTCAAAGATTGCAGTGAATTCACCGCCAAGGTTTCCATACGAAGAATCTACCAAGTTTCAAGCTCAACCACATCAATCCACAAGGAGTAATGGCATGAAGATTTCAACAATCATAGTTGACCCAGACCCATAGGATCGATAGGATAAGCTCGTTTTACTTGAGCTACCCCCATCTTCCACGGTATTAAACGTCTGTTGGTGCTAAAAGTGCCTTGATTGATCCTTGCTTGTGTTTTCCTGGTGTGTTCCACAAAACACGCCTTGCCGGGAGCACAACGTAACCACACTTTTATCTCTTGCTTTATTTTTGACTGTTTGCAAAAACCTTTTTGCCTTGTTGGCCATAGATGCACTTTTTGTATCCTTTCAAAAGTCCGACTTAGAAAACCCTCCAGAAAATTTTCTCCTAGTAAGAGGAGCAAGGTATGGAATACTCTCTACTCCAACCCGGGGGCCCAAGACTCTGCGACCTTCTGCAAGACGGATAGCGGCCTTCATACGTCGTTTTGTACAACCACATCAAGCCATCGAGAAAGATGAAGATTCAAGACCCGACGTTAGATGACACTAGTCGTATCCCGTCGGACTAACAAAAGAATATGAAAACTAACATAACTAACATAATTTATCTAACTTTAAATCTCTCATCTAACCAAATTTTGCAAAATTACTAACTTTTTTTTCTAGACAAAGGAAAGAGGTGCCATAGGACGACTCAAAACTAGTTGGTAGAAAGGAGAACTTTAGGAGGATATAAGAGTGTTGAACTATAAGATTATTAGTCAAAAGGATCCCTTAAGAATCTAGTTGATGAGATCAAAATTTGGTGGATGATGTTGGTAATATCAAAAATTTGGGGTTTAGAATAGAAGTGAAAACTTGGAGTGGATCGATAAATTAATTGGGTTTGGACAGATGATATATTTGATTAATACTCTGGGGCTAACCAGTTGTGGTCCCCAACCATTGGTGGTTATCTGGAGCTAGAAGACGTGACCCTTGATTTAAGGTTTAGAAATAAAGGTGAAAGTTATTGGATTTTTAGGAAGCACTTGCTGATAAAATGATGTTTGGATTGGTTAGAAGCAAGTAAATTAAGAAGAATACTCCGGTGTTGGAATGTTTAGGGTGATTCTTAGCGCAAGTGACCTTTGTACTAAATTCTTATAGAATTATAGGAAGTGGTCAAAGATGAGTTAGCAAATGAGTAGATCGTTGTATGCAAGAAATAATTGGTGGAGGATAAGTGAATGTTTATCGGATTCTAGGAATCAATATGACTTGGTCTAGTAGCCAGACATTCTAGGTGACAGTAGTTTTCAGAGCTTGTCACGCTCTGTTTGGATTATTCTTAGAAAGATCATTTATCTTTGATTATGAGATCAAGGCCCAAAAGTGTTGAGATAAAATCTGAATTTGGTTAGAAAGTGGGTCAATTCTTGATGATATGATCACATGATTGTTGGATGCTTTATTTAGCTTTGATGATATGGTCGTGGGAAAATGACAACCTGAAGGAGTCAGATATTATGAGATATGCCTATCTGGGGGAAAAATCAATCAAGAAATAATTGGTGGACCACTACGATTTTTGTGATAGAATGTAATGGGAAGACTATGCCTAAAAGGTTTGATGGGTATCCGATAGATTGAACTATACTATGATAAAGAGTTTATGCCCGAGGAAGATGATGGTGGATTAATAATTTTAGCTTGGGCAAGGACCATGTTTCAAATTAACTAGTTGATAGTAGTGGCCTTACCAGAGATATTGGAATGGTATTTTGAAAACTCGAGAATTAGAGGCCTATGTAAAGTTGGTTGTTTAGGATCTTAGGTATAATAAGTTTGATGTTTAAAGTATGGTACCCAACTCCCTTGAAAACTAACATAAGCCCCTCAACCACAAAGTTTTCCCGGAAACCCTAACTATTCTGGTGCACTCTAACTTACATGTGAAGACACTTGCGAAGCTTCGTGAAGACCCAGACCCAAAGAAGCATTCCACGACCAGCCTTTTTCCGCCAAGCCGAAGGAAGAAAGGCGTGAAGAAAATCTACCGGGAGTCGCTAAGGAAAATCAAAGGGGGGAAGCAACTGCAATTGGACGTCAACAACCACCAAACAGGCTGAGAAACAAATAGAAGCTTTTAGCATCTCTCTTCTAACTAGAAACCGGGAGAGTCAAGTACACAGACTTGATGCATCCTGAAAACAACACGTCCCTACCTGCGACCCTCGTAAGGAGACAATATCAGGAAGTGATATATGCACCAACCCCAAGCACCGAGGTGACACCCAAGACGAAGATCGTCAAGCTACCTCAAGAAGAACAATGCCTCCAAGTCAACTCCAGCTGCAACCTTCAGGATGAACCTTCAAAACCCCTTTTTAAGGGGGAAGACCGGCAATAGGTATACAAGACGTGGTAATAATTGGTTCCTTGCGCTTTAGCCTGGTAGTACCTGGAAACAACCAACCACGACTGTCCATCAGCGTCGATCGTCAAGTCAACCCTATCATCAGGGATGTGAACTCATCAAAGAAGTTTATCAACAAGGAAAGACCTCGCAGCAATCAAGTTGTCAAGATCTCACATGGCGACCTCACTGAAGAAGCATCGACCTCGGAAGTATAGCCGCCCAAAACCCGTGCCCTAGTACTCCACCTAGCAAATCTCGAGGACGAGATTTATTTTAAGGGGGGAAGGATCTGTAACATCCCAAATTTTGGGATTAAGAAAAACTTAGTTTAAATAGCCCAAAAATCAGAACCAACAAAAAAAATTAAATTTTTTCCCTAGTGATTGAGTTTTTCCTTTCTATTGCTCTGTTTGACCTTGTGTGACTTGTTGTTTAAGTTGGTTTGACTAGTAAATATTAATCTAAGAACCTAACCTAAGTAAAAATATATTAAACTTTGGTGATCATGTGTTGACAAGAAAATATTCCATATATCTTTTCCATTCTTATCTCTGGCCAAAGTCCATTTCAATGATACTTGGTTTAGCAACCACCAAAATACCCACTCTTGAGAAAGTAAAAGTATTTCCAAAATTATGTGTTCCCAAAAATATGGAGATCTATATGCTATCTCCTATCTATTTTTTTCAACCTTGATATTTTGCATGTGTTACCACTCCTATTTTATAAACTCCTATTTATCACTCCACTTTAAAAGAACACTAGTGGGAAATATATTACCCCACATATTTTTCTTTATCAAACCTTTTGAAACTATTAAGTTATGAGTTGGGATATTCCTTAAACATCCTCTTGTCATAATTAAGTGTGATCATTTTTACAAGATAGTATTGTTTATTATGTAAATTGTGGTGTGACAAGGTTTTGTGGTTTGATTTGTGTGATCTTGGTTGTGTTGTTGATCTTTTTGTGTATGTGACCTGCTTGTCTTGAATTCATCATCCTTGTGGTTGTTGTGTGGGTAACAAAACAAGAAACTAGCTTGTATCAAGTTTTTATTCTTCAAAATTATCTCAAATTCAAGGTTTGCCCTATCGTCAACCCTGTTAAAGAATACTATATCTAGAGCCTCACAAAAAATCACAAATCTTTTTAAATAGTACAATGCATCACCACATCATCCATCCTTGACACCATATCTCACACCCCAAAATTAAAGTTGAACCTTTTGATCCCAGAAC
Organism: Poa pratensis; assembly: GCA_947311845.1. NCBI lineage: Eukaryota > Viridiplantae > Streptophyta > Magnoliopsida > Poales > Poaceae > Poa > Poa pratensis. The sequence continues at coordinate 20,900,499 of CAMZMU010000059.1, read as the reverse complement.
ATCACTACTCCATGTGGGTTTTCATGCCTAGTCAATATTGAATTTTCTGAAAACTGTTTCGAAAACTCAATTCCAATGTTTTGCATAAAAAGATAAATATTTTCAAAATAAAAGATATTTAAAAACTAGTTTTGTGTTTTATATCATGAACCATCTCATCTCACTTCAAAAGTAAATATTTTTGACCCTTTTTATTTCCACTATTAATTCTTTTCAAAAAAGGGCAGAAATGAATTTCAAACTATTTAATGAATAAAAGTATTTCTGAAAAATTGGGGAAAATTCCCTGAACTGCCTATGGTCATATAGGACCTACCTGTGCAAAAACCCCACCAAGTTATGTTCAAAAATTTAGACTTATTTCAAATGATCCATTCTGGACATTTTGCAAATTCACTTAAAATAAGGCCAAATCAATTCAGAAAAATGTGAGACCACTTCCCCTAGACCCAACTTTTCATCCTGCATCTACTGGACATCATTTTTGTGCCTTGTGTTATTCAAAATTTTGGAGTTAATCATCCTTTTCTTCACTGGACAGAAATTGGGATCAACACTAGAGCCACAATAATTGATCTCTCTCTCACCTCCCCTATCCCTCCTTATCCAGGGCATGCCTAGTCAGCTAGGGCCCACGTTCCAGCCTCCCAGCACCCTTCCCTTCTTCTCCAAGCCTCGGACAACAGCAAACCGCCCAGCCACAGTGGCATGGACAAGACTGAGTGCCACCCCTTCGCCCAACCAGAGCCTTTCTCTGCCTCGTGCTTATCCCTCTCGCCAGTAGCCTCTCTTCGACTCCAGGAAGGCACTGGCACAGCCCCGTTCCTCCCCTTGTCTTTTCCGTCCGACCCGAGCGCCGCCCTGGCACGCCAACCCGCTCTCGCATCGCTACACCGAGACCACCGTGCACCCGCCCCTCTGCCTATATAGGAGCACCCGAGCCACCACTCCACCCCCGCACCACTCCACTCCATTCTGCTCTCCACCCTCTCCACTCCGGGCAGCACGAGGCTGCACTTCTCGCTCTCGGGTGGGGAGTTCGTCCTCAGCCCCGTCACGGCCGTGTGAAGGCCGCGGCCGCTCCAGCACCTTCTTCTCCACCATTGTTGTCCCATCCTCTTCTCCTCGACCAGCACCTCACTCCCCCGTGTTTGCTCGTTCCCAGGTTGAATAGGAGCTTGATGCGAAGCCGGAGGAACGTGACCTCGATGAGCTTCCAGCGCCGGCAAACCAGGACATCTCCGGCCTGTTCTTCACCACTCACGGACGCCCTCGACCACCGCAGCCGCCCCACACCCTCGCCGTCGACCCTCAGCCTCCCCACGGTGAGATTCCAACCCAGCCCGAGACCTCTTGCTCTCTCTTGTGCGTCCCCGCGTAGGAAGGAAGAAGACGCACTGCATGCACTCCCATCTAGTCTCAGCCACAAGATCCTGATCGAACGGCAGCCTACCGCTTCGCATTATTGTACGCGTTGACTGCTGGGACCCATGGGACCCGCTGTCTGGTTTTAAACCTTTTCTGTAACATCCCAAGTTTTTCTAAAATAAAAAATAAAATAAAAAAAATAAAAACTTTTTGAAAGCTATATGTATTTTGATTTGAAAAGAAAAATCATGCTTGCATTCATCATCTTCTTGCATTGTGTGCATAAAAAAAATTCAAAGGTTGGGATATTAGTTCCACTTGAAAACCTATTTGAGAAAATGTTAAAAATAAAATAGCAACTATGCTAGTTATATTATTTTATGTGTTGTGATTTGATTGTATTTATTGGAAATAAGTATTTTCAAATGTTTTCAATTGTGGTATTTAATTTTATTTAAGCCACAAATATTTTGTTTAAAACCTATGGTTAAAAATAGACACTAAGTGTCAAATTTCCAATTTAAGACATTTTGAATTTTCAAATTTTAATTTTTTTATGGAGAATCTTATTGAAGGTTTCAAAACCAAGTGTTTGTTTCTACAAAACTATAGGTTTTGGTTTGAACTCATTTGGAGTTTTATTTTAAAAGATATTAAAGTTTTCATTTTGAAAAAGAAAAAGTTTAAATAAAAAAAAACACTGCCTGAGCCAGATGGGCCGAGCCCATTACCCCTCTCGTGCGCGCAGACAGCCACAGCCCGCCAGCGGCAGTTCTCTCTCTCACCGACAAGCGGGTCCCACCCCGTGACGCCAACGATGACATCGACGTCTTCAACCTCTCGTGCACGCAAAGAACTCCGAGCCTATCCCGAAAAATCCGAACGAATTCGTTCGTTTAAACGAACCCTAGCGCAATCTCTCCCCCCATATAAACCCCACGATCTCCGCTCCAAAAGCCCTAAAAAACCCTAGCGAATACGCCCCCAGGCTGCTCACATTGATCCCCGCCGTGCCGCCACTGCCGCCGCCGTGTTCTGCAAGTTCCGGTCGACTCCGGCGACCCCAAGCCCTCTCATCTCTTCCTTTCTTCCTATTTTTGCCATGCGCATCTCTCTGACACGGTCCCGTATTTTTTTGGTGTCCCAGATCGACGGGAGCATCATCGACCTTCGCCGTCTGCCGCGGAAGCAACTCCGGCGAGCGTTCGTCGACCACCCGAAGCACCCGAGCCATCCTCGTCTGAACCACCGGCTCCGCCTCGACCTCCTGCATCACGCGGTACCAAAACCCCTCTCCCTAGCCTCGTAGCTCTCCGATTCCTCGCCGCCGGCAATGGAACCGCCGCACCGGAGCTCACTCCGTTGACCTAGCTCCGCCTCGTACTGGTCAGGTCGACTAGGGCCGTTGGATCGGGTTTTAACGCTTAGATTAGAAGCATCTGCGAAGGGGTACGGGCGAATCAGATCGCGACACGTCAGCCGCCACGTCAGCGCACCGTCAGCACCAGCTAGTCAATCCGGAGCCGCCACGTGGACGTCAACGCCAAGTCAGCAGTCAAAGTCAGCAGTCAACCAAAGACCGGCAATTTTGCAGAAAAGACCCTGAAGATTAGATTCATTATAACTTTTTATTGGCTCGGCCAATTTTTGCAAACTTTATATTTTTGGAAAGCTTGTGACATGTAGAAACTTTTGGAATAGATAAATTTATGTTTTGACAAATTTAAATTGGTTCAAATTTTAAATTTGTTTGTTTAAGTACATTTTACTTAACTTGAGTTTAAAAAATTATTTTTGGGCAAATCCAATTGCTTTAATTTTGTTTAAGTAATACTTGGCCGTAGGAATCATCAATATATTTTTGTAGATTATTTTTCCGTGAATTTCTATTTATTAGTATTTATCCTCTTTTAGGAGTATTTTTTATTATATTTAATGATAAAAAATATTTTCTTCACCAATTTTCGAGCTATTTTAACTTAGGATTATTTTGAAGAGTTGAGAGGCATTAAAAAGTACATAGAAAATTTTGGCCTCTCAACAATACCTTTTTCCTTAGAAATTAGTTTGATAACTCTTATTGCCAAATTTTTCCTTAGAAAAATTTGGCATTTTAAAATTGGTTAAGCTTTTCCTTAGAAATATTTAGCACCTTATAAATGGTGTACCTTCCTTAGAAATTATTTGGTAACCTTGTTTTGTTAAACTTATTTTCCTTAGAAATTATTCTAGTCACCTTATTTTGGTTAACTTTCCCTTAGAAAATTTGATCGATTGTATGTTAGCCCTTTTTAACTCTCCAAGTTGAAAACCACCAAGTTAGAACTATTGAAAACCATGGAGGGCAAGAAGATGTTGCATTTGCCATCCTTGGGATGCTCAACATGAAACTAGAAGGACAATGAAGGACTTAGCCAAGAAAACAGACTCCAGAAGCATTCTCCAAGAAGTAAAAGCATTTAGAAGAAAATCAAGAGGAACTTCAAGAAGACCAACCACCTATATTCTCTAAGTCTTTCTCTCTATCTTTTCTACTCTTCTTATCTCTCTTTCACTTTGGATATAAACCAAGTCCTTAGTGTTTATGACTAAATCCTTAGAGTGCTAACTGAAGATCAATAACACTACAAGGGAGTTGAAGATTCTGTTAAGACCAAACATGTGAAGACTTGGAGCAGCCATACAACTTATTCAAGTTGATTTATAGCAAATTTATTTTATCAAACCTTTGACCTTGACCTAGCCAACTTGTTCAAGTTATTTTGTCTATGTTACTTAGATTAATTTTGCATGTCATGCATATCATTTTCCTTAGAATATTTTGCACATCATACATGGCATATTTTTTTTTCAATTGAAATGTTGGTTTGTTTGCATGTTTATTGTGGCTTGTTTGATGTGTTAGAAATTTCGGAGAGAGACGAAGGCTTTTGCAACTGCTACTCCTGCTCTCCCTGTTGTCAAGGCAAGTGGCACACCCCCATAAATTTCCTAAGTATTTTTCTATGCATGACTTAGTGTATTTATTTATATGCATGTGTAGGATAGTATTGCTATGCTAAAACTACTATCTCCTTTACACTAGTTGTGTCTAGAATCCTATTGATAACTTAGTAGAAATATTGATGCTATGCAAAAGTGTTTTATTGAAAGCTTAATTCTACTAAGTTAATTTATCACCTGGGTGGATTTGGTTTTGAAAAGAAGATGCAAGAGTTGGGTGTTGTCCCTAGGGGTGACCTCTATGGGATATTCACTTGTGGTTGCCACCCAAGAATAAAGGGACCAATGTTTTCTCTAAGTGAAGTTGCTACCGTGCAGCCATTAGTCATATGGGCTCTGGCTAGATGGATTAGGTTGCGTGGACTCGTCCCGACTTGACAGGTGGTGGTAGAATGGTTAGAATGGGAGCGCGTCAAGTCAGTACGGGCTGGGAAAATGCTTCTGAAAAGTCTCGTCTCAACTCTCTCCTTTTCCTTAGCACAAATTGAGTGCTTGAGGATAGTTTGGGTTTGTTGGGTCTAATGGTGAAAGTGCACAACCTCTGCAGAGTTAAAAACTAAGTACTTAGCCGTGGCCCGGTTACGGACAATTCAAGCAGCTGATCAAGGATGTCAACGGAGGCTCCCAACATCTCAATTTCTCTAAGTAAAATTTTGATGGGTGAACAAGGGTAGACGGGACTATGGACTACATGCCATATTGTCTCAAACATTTGAAGAAAATGTTTTACAAAGTGTTAGGCAAAATTGGCTTTTATGCAAAACAGCCTTGAACTCCACTAGCCAAATATGCATATAGGCTATAGAGTTATTCCATTAAGTGTCCACATAGTGTCACTTGCCAGATCCATTTTAAATGGTATCTGACCCACTCTGTTGCAAATTTTTATTTGTTGCAGATTGTTCTGACGACGAGTGAGTTTCATTAAGGGTTTCGAGTCTGCAACCAACATGTTTTTCGCCTGTGGCACATGTTAAGGATGAGGACTCCATGAAGATTATTATTTCCGCTGCTTTACTCTTTCAAAGCTAGCTTCGTGCTATGCAATTTGTAAAGGATATTTTCCTAAGTACTGGATCCACGTGTAATAATTGATACAATGTTGTGATATTTCATCTTAGACTGTGTGTGCAAATGAATCGATCCAGGGGTTTGCACTATACACAGGTACCTCACCAATTTCTAAGTGCAGGTGCGCTACATTTTCCCCTGCGAGAAAATTGCTGTTTGGAAATCCTTTCTGTACCCCCACTAAAACCATTATATCTTGCGATCTAGGACTCCAAAATTTATGAGACAAAATTCTCCTGATAGTGCTTGAAATTATTTAGCTAATGGCACCGGTCTCACTCAAAATAATTAACTAGGCTATGAGCAGTTAATCTTTTGTCACAACAGCTTTTCTGGACTAAATAATTATTATCTCCTGTTTTAGAACTCCAAATGGCTTGAAACAAATTTCTGTAGTTTCAGAATCTTAATCCCTACCATTCCTTTTAAATATAATGAATTTATGTTGCACGGTGATTAACTCATAATTTAATTACCCTCCAAGCCCTTTTCTGCACTATAACAATTACAGTTAAATAATGCTTAGCCCAAATGACCTAGATCCAATTATGTTCGGTCAAGTTTAGTCAGTACTAGTTACCCCTAAAAAGACCTATTTTTGTGAGCATCATAAATTAAACTGTGAACAAATTCGTGTGTAACTAGTTTCTGAACTATTCAAAAATATGTAAAACGAATGGTAATACACACTAAGTCAAATCCAGTACTGGACCCAACTTCAGAAATCAAAATCTTGAGATTTATAAGTCCAAGTAAATCAAATCAAAATTCTCTGGGTAGCCTATGAAATTTTTTATCCAACCTAATTGGTTTCATCTTGTTTAGATTAATAACAAATGTGTAGTAATTAAAGTGCCACAGAAGGTTTATATTCCAAACTTGTTTGTTTCTGATACTCTAGAACTCTAAATGACTTGAGGTCAAAATTTTGTCAGCTTAGTAATGTAAAATGATAGCTACACCTAATTTGGTAGAATTTTTGGAGCAACAGGAACACAATGGTAAATCAAATATTGGTTTGAACCCCTTCCGTAGTAAAAGAATTTTGGTGCAATAAATAAGTATCCAAATGGACCTAGGCCAATTTTGTTGGATCAAACATAATCAATGTTAGTTGTCCCCAAATTGGCATAATTTTGTGACCAACAGAACTTGAGTTGTGCATTAAAACTTGTGTGACAAGTTTTTGCCATAATAATCATATATAAATGATGGTTAATTAAATTAAATTGAATCCAATTGTTTTGCCTTTTGTATCATACTTGCCTTCTGTAGGGTTTAGGATTGTATTATTGTGATGCTTGCTTGGATAGTGTGGTGATTGTTTGTATTTGCTTGTTTTGACGATTAGACGAGAGTGTTGCCGGGAATTAACGAGGAAGGGAGATTGTCGAACAAGGAGAACAAGACCAAGGATACTTTGTTGAGCAAGGCAAGCTACTTCTCTGAGCTTGCACCCCAAATATATATACATCTACTTTGATAACATGTTTTACTCTTAAGGCAATGGTTTTTTAAACCTTTTCAAAAAGCATATGAAAAACTATTTTGCCACCAATGTAGAAATATAAGGTAGTGTATATTAAACTATAGGATGGGAAGAAAAAGATTGTTTATTCAAAAATCCTTTGAAAATACTTGTATGGATGTGGAATACCGAGATGTCGGTGTTGAAGTGAAGAAATGGAGAATGGTGATGTTTTATGAAAAATGCACATTGTGTCCTAGTACTATGACGACCAATCTTACCCTGTGCGACCACATTTACCCACATATGGGAAAAGGGCGTAGTCATACAATTTTCTCATATAGTATGGGATGCCTCATCGATGAAGATGACTCCGTTATGCATGAGGGGATGGTTTGGTGACCTACCCCTGACCTGGGTCCTCGCTCAAACTATATGAGAAAGATAAGGAGGAGGATAGAAGACGCCACCTTTGGGTCGCCGGGCAAAACTATGAATCCTCACACTTAGATTCCGACGGGCTGGGTTAAGTGTGGATGGAAAGTTCCATATGGGCAGGGTCCTATACTAGCATGAGCAAAGGACATGCTATGGTCGGTGACTCAACTTCGCATACAACTTGTATGGCGGGACGTGGCTGACACGATGAGTTACCGGATGGATGTGGGAAAAGCGTGCTACCTCTGCAGAGTGTAAAACTATTCGAATAGCCGAGTCCTCGGATATGGACAGTTGGGAGGCTGTCCTTAGACCATGTGCAAGTTTTGGAAAAGTTTTGAGATTTGAAAAGAAAATGGAGATGTTTTATATATGCAACTATGCCAAAGGGTCGGCATGAGGTTGCTGGAAAAGAGGAAGACCATGAATGGCTATGGTCGAGAAGTGCAAAGTTTTGTGTTTTGAAAGTGGAAAATGTTTTATGCAACTATACCGAAGGGTTGGTATAAGGTTGATGGAAAATGATTTGACCGTGAAGGGCTATGGTCGAAAAAGGAGGAGTTTTGGAGAAATAAACAAATGGTGATTTTCCGGGAAAATGTTTATAAAAGAGACTTCTTACCTTTTTCAACAAAGATATATTTTCGGGAAAAAGTTTTAAAGGTGACTTCTTACAAAGACAGATTTATGGGAAAAAGTTTTAAAAGCCTTCTTTCCTTTTTCAACAAAGGTATAGAGATGTTTTTCTAAATATACAGGGCTTATGAAAATTTATAAAAAAATTCTTTATGGAGGTTTCAAACAAAAGTCTATCCTTCTCTTGTTCAATAAGGATATAGAGTTTTCAAAGCAAACAAAGTTTTATTTAAACAATAAAAAGAGTAGTGCATGCTCATTTCGGGGGTAGTTTGTGAGTACAATCAAATGTACTCATATTGGTTTCGTCCCTGGCTATTGTCTTAGCCAGATTTTGAAGAGGAACAGTTCGAAGGAGAAGCTTTCAATGGCGTCGATGCGAACTAGGGCGCTTCCCAGTCAGCTGCCTGTAGGGTTTTGGCAAAATGACTTGGGCTCCATGTGGTTTGATGATTTTCGCTGCAAGTTCCTGTTGAAGCTTATGACTTCAATCAAGTAAGTATATTCATTCGATATTTATGGATGTTATTTTGATACCATTTTGATTGTGCTCAGCGACAGACTGATCATGGGATCGCTGATGTTGTAGGCACAAGGGTATTTCGGACAGCTAGTCCGGGGTCCCCACAGTACGTCTCGTTGGTGGGGTGTAAGTTTCAAACTCAAACGCCACAAATGGCCTCACCCTATTCTCCGATGAACCTTGCCCAAAAGCTTGGTTCACCTTCCACTATTGATTTCCCTTTTGGGCGGAAATCGAGTCCCTTACAACAATCTTATGGCGCAACCCACAAAAGTATTGAGAGCTCCCAAGTGACCACAAAAGGTCTCAATCACCGTCTAGGGTCCAATGACCCAAGAGTAACAAGCTCACGAACTTTCGCTTCCACGAATCCTCGTGGAGAGAGCAAACCGATGCAACAAAATGCAATGGCAAGAACACAAGAAGTGCTCAAGTCCTTCACTCCGAAATTCCACCAAAAGCAACTAATGCTTGTGGGGGAGAAGAGAGGAAGAACAAAGAAGAGAACCACACAAGAACTCCAAGATCAAGATCTACTAGGTTCCCCTCACTTAGAGGAGAGATGGATTGGTGGAATTGTAGATCTAGATCTCCTCTCACTTTTCCCTCAAAGATATGCAAGAATCATCGGAGGGATTGAGAGGGGGCAAGCTTTTCCAAAGGTCAATAATGGAGGAGAGTGAGGGGAAAAACAAGCTCAAATGCTTGGGGAACCATTGGGGAAGAAGGGGACTTATATAGGTACTCACGAAAAAGAGCCGTTGCTGGAAAAACAGCGCACCGGATATTTCCGGGATGAGTACCGGATATTTCCGGACCCCCGAAAAACGACTAAGTCCCCCAAATTTTCGGTACTGGACTCTGACCGGAAATAGTGCCAGAAATTTCCGGGGACCGGATATTTCCGGCCTAGGGACCGGATATTTCCGCCCCCCAGAAAACTGCAGAAACAGCAAACCGAAAACGATAATAACTTTTTCATCCGGACTCCGATTTCGATGATCTTGGGCTCGTTGGAATCGCAACGAAGAGCTCTTTAAGATTATGCAGAGAAACATCATAGTCCATCATGTGAGGTGGAAGCCAAAAGGAGAGAGTTTGACCTCTCTTAGAAAAGGCAAACCGGTAAAACCTCCAACATAAAAAAACGCAAGCTCTAAATTCTCACATGGATAAATGCCAACTAAGAACCAAGAAAGATGATATGCCAAATATGCAAAGGTTTGAACTCTCCACAAAGATGCGATCAAGTTACTCACTTGAGAGCCCCTCTTGATAGAACGGCATCTATCCTATAACCTGGTCTCCCACTAACACCGTGAGACAGGTAAAATAGAAACTCTATCAAGAACATACCTTTGCCTTGCGCATTCCACTTGAGCTAGATGATGACGATCTTGATCTCTTCAAGTGGACCACCTTTCTTGATTGCGCTTTACTTGGTGAAGACTCACATATCGTTCCCCCATACATCAAGATGGGAGTGCCTCTCTTAGGAACATCTTCACTTGACCATTATCTCCAAATGTGTTGCAAGCTTCAAGCATATGATATCTTCTAGATGCCCATCTTGAACTTACACATCTCAACCTTGATGACGATCACCACTTGACGTCATCTTCCATGAGCTATAAGAAATCTTTCTTTTGATGCAAGCCCATGGAGAGATACCTAACCCCAACAAATGAAAGCCACACACACATAATGGGTTAGTTCACAAAGCTATATGGACAATTTCTTACCATACCATTGGATCACATGATCCCACATGGTATATCATTTAGCTTTGTGTGTTGATCAACTTGAATCCACTCTTTGCACTTAGTCTTGATCAACCTTGTATCTTTTCATCTTCTTGATCATATCAAATATGTCCATTATAATCAATGATCTTGATGGCATACAATCTTAAATCCAACACATGGAGTTCAAGCGATGCCAATGGACAAACCTACAAGAATAACTCAACACAAACATTAGTCCATAAGGATTATCATTAATTACCAAAACCATACATGGGGACACCATGTACTTTCACTGCTGACCCCGGTACATGCTACCCCTACATCCGTCTTGCAGACCTCGGGACGGTGGCTTTGGTGCGACGGCGATGCCGGCTTTGTGACCATGGTGGCGATTGTTGGTGGGCGGCTAGTTTGGTGGTGGCAAGGCCTCGTCTTGCGGGGCTCCGGTGTGACGGAATTATCCAAAGGTTGTGGATAGGGTTTTTTGGGAGAAATCCTTGTCGGCTCGACCGACACCGACGCGATTCCGCCTCTAGGTGGCATTATTCCTTCTTGAAGGGCGTCGTGGCTACCCTTCGTCTGCATCCCTCTGTGTGCCGGGGGAAACCCTAGGATCAGTGCGCTGATCCGGGCAGCAGCGTGCGCGTGCCTTCTTGAAGGTGCTGCTTGGTAAGCGTTGATTCAGTGCTAGGAGCATGGTGGTACTTTGTCGGAGAGGGCGTAGCGGTTATGAGTCACTGTAGCTTTGTCAATCTGCCTATGTCTCCATTTTCTTTTCTTTGGACATATGTTTGCTGCTGCCCCAGCATTTCAAAATTGTTGGTTGTATCGGGTTGTTGCTATATTTATATCGCGGGGCTACGGCCTATTTCGTCAAATCTAGGTTGTCCGATCTTCTCTCGACATCACCCCTCAACATTTAACTCACACCTGCACCGTCTGATGTGTGATGCATACCTCGTCTAACCCAGACCCCGCTTGTAAAAACAAAATAAGGAAACAATCCCCGCCTTGCATGCGCACGTCGAATATCCGTGCTTCCCGTCCCTTCCCTCCGATTTCCTCCTTTTTCCCTTCAAAAACAAAATGATACTCCCTCCGTTGCTTATTATAAGGTGTATAGTTTTTGCCAAAAAGTCAAACTTGACTATCTTTGACCAAAATTTTAGAAAATATTGTTAGCAATTACAATATCAGATCAGTACCATTAGATTCATCATGAAATATATTTTCATATTTTATTTTTTAGTATTCTAAATACTGATAGTTTTTTCGATAATCATGGTCAAAATTAGTCAAATTTAACTTTTCAGGAAAAACTATACACCTTATAACAAGAAACGGAGGGAGTATACCAGTACAAGCGGAACACCGTGAAACCGAGGCACAGGTAGGGTAGGAACCGGTATCGGATTAGATTATCTGACATTTATATTCGAGAAATAGAAAATAAAAGTGGTAAATATCTGTAGCTCTTTCATTTGGCAACGCCTCCAAATCCTCCACAGCGTTGTATTTTGGTGCCAAAAAACCAAATACTCATTTGGCACTCCTATTTTGGCTATACGCTGTAGCTGGCAAGATAGAGATGATGCACCCGGTGGAGTCAGAGTCTGGCCGCACCTACGCACGTAGGACTCCATCGATCCATGATAGATCTGCCACTTTCGACGAGCGCCACAGCCACGGTAGGGCCGCGGTACTATTGATGCGGCCCATTGGCTCAGCTGTTCTGGTCGTCGGCGCCTAGGATAAAAAAAATAGATCGGATGCGGATTAGGTAGTACTCTTTTCATATTCGTTTTCATATTTTCAAAATGACTACAAATAAAAATATGAATGTTGTCGGATACGAATGCAGAACGGATGTTATTCAAATATAGATGCGGATAGGATGTTTTTCAATTTGAAATGTACACAAATATAACAAAATAATAGACTCGTGAGTCAACTATAGAACAACGGTACATAAATATAACTATACAGTACACTATAATTTAATTTTTCCGAGCAATTGGTATGAGCTCTGCCTTTTCATTAAGAAGAAGAGAATTGACCAGTTTATGAAAAAAACTAGCCGAAAACATATACAAAACGAAACTCACGTGACCGGTTTCCGGTTTATAAGGAAATCAGACGAGAAAAACCAACACGGCGCTGTTTTTCAAGAAAACCTGGCAAAAATCCACACATGGTCACACTACCTAGCTCTGTTTTTTGGAAGTACGTATCCACGCGGAGAAGATCCGCGTGTGACAGCATGGAAGCGCCCCGTGGATAAATGGATGCCCAACTACATGTAGCCTCTTATTTTTAAAATTTCGATATTATATTTTTAACTTAAAAAAAATTCTTATTCAGATGTAGTCAATGATGTATTCTACAGACATAGAAAATCTTAAAGTGAAATTCTTTATATTCTAAGCTACACAAAAATAATAAAATCTGACAAATTTAGTTTTAAATGTGTTTTATTCACTGTATTAAGATCTACACTTTTGTTATTTTTGTTGTTGTCTGTAATACAAAATAATTCGTATTGAGATTTTTTCACGCTTGTAAGTATATATCATTGGCTCGATCCAAAATATTATCAAATCTTTTTAAAACTTTAAAATATTAATATTGATGTTTTGAATATAAAGAACTACATGTAGCTCGGTCTCCGTTTTACGTGTTCACCTTTGCTACTCGTACCCAAAGATGGATTGACTTTTAAATGTTTGGCTAGTAGGCTCTGAGGTGAAAGGACAAGGATGTCGCCTAGAGGGGGACTGAATAGACGATTTAAACTTTTCCGGTTTAGGCTTATGCTAAGCAAGACAAGCAACAAGGTGATAGTAATAGAGAATACTTCAAGCACGAAGTATTCACAATGTAAAGTGCAAAAGAAAAAAGCTCGGGTATAGAAATAACCGAGGCACGCGGAGACGAGGATGTATTCCCGAGTTTCTCCTTTTTAGGCCAGTACGTCTCGTTGGAGAGGTGTGAGACCACCACAACAGGTTGATCTCAACGCCACAAAAGACTCACCTTCTTCTCCGATGAACCGCACCACAAAGGATTGGTTCACCTTCCACTATCGGAATCCTTTGAGGCAGAATCCGGAGACTTTACAATAACAACCCGGGGCACAACCCACAACTGGATTGGGGGCTCCCGGATGGCTACAAGTGACCACAAAAGGTCTCAACCACCACAATGGCGTCTAGGGTCCAATGACCCAAGAGTAACAAGCTCACAAACTTTCAACTTCTACGAATCCTCATGGAGAGCACAAACCGGTGCACAAAGCAATGGCAAGAGCACAAGTGCTCAAATCATTCACTCTCAAATCCCACCAAAAGCAACTAATGCTTATGGGGGGAGAATAGAGGAAGAACAAATAAAGAGAAACACCAAGAACTCCAAGATCAAGATCTACTAGGTTCCCCTCACTTAGAGGAGAGATGAATTGGTGGAATTGTAGATCTAGATCTCCTCTCACTTTCCCTCAAAGATATGCAAAAATCATGGAGAGATTGAGAGGAAGGCAAGCTTTTCCAAGGTCAACAATGGAGGAGAGAGAGGGGGAAAACGTGCTCAAGTGATTGGGGGTCATTGGGGAAGAAGACCCCCTTAAATAGGACCCTCAAAATCCAACTGTTATGCCCAAAACGCGAGCCCGACCTGGAGCCCGCCCAGAGGCACCCGGCCTGAGGCCCGGCCTTGGGCCCGGCCAGGCCAGCCTACAAAAACTGCAAAAACATCCAACATGAAAAGGAACATATCTTGATCATCCAGACTCCGTTTTCGATGTTCTTGGGCTCGTTGGAATCGCAACGAAGAGCTTTACAAGATCATGCAGAGAAACATCATAGTCCAACATGGGAGGATAAAACCAAAAGTAGAAAGGTAAACCTTCTCTATAAAAGAATAACCGGTAAATCCTCCAACATCAAAACTCAACAAGATAATCATCAGGACTCCGTTTTCTATGATCTTGGTCTTGTTTCGAAGATAATCACAAGCCCTACAAGATCATGCATATACACGTCATAGTCCATCACATGAGGAGGAAACCACAAGGAGAGAGTTTGACCTCTCTAGAAAAGATAAGCCGGTAAAACCTCCAATATAAAAAACGCAACAAGATATGCATATGAAATACGTTTTTGATGAACTAGAGCTTGGTATGGAGATGAACACAAACTCTAAATTCTCACATGGATAAAAGCTAAATAAGAACCAAGAAAGATGATATGCCAAGTATGCAAAGGTTTGAGCTCTCCATAAAGATGCGATCAAGTTACTCACTTGAGAGCCTCTCTTGATAGTACGCCGTCTATCCTATAACCCGGTCTCCCACTAACACCATGATACCGGTAAAATAGAAACCCTATCAAGATCATACCTTTGCCTTGCGCATTCCACTTGAGCTAGATGATGACGATCTTGACTCCCTCAAGTTGGAACACCTTTCTTGATTGTGCTTGCTTGCAGATGCTTGATGAAGACTTCTCCAAATACTCCCCCATACTCCATGATGGGAGAGCCTTGCTAAGCTCCGTCTTCATGTATCCACTTGCACTTCATCTTCTTCTCTTAATGTATATGATGGCTTGGAGATAGACATGAATGTTCACCCAATCTTCTTTCCAAGTCATGCTTGCAATAAGCTCAACTCTAGATGACCATTCTTCATATAGACCCTTGGATAGAACCTTGGTCATCATATAATCTTCTAGAGTCCAACACATGAACTTCAATCTTCTTCATGGATAAGATCTATAAAGATATCTCAATGCAAACATTAGTCCATAGAGATTGTCATTTATTACCGAAACCACACATGAGGGCACATGCGCTTTCAATCTCCCCCATTTTGGTAATTGATGACAATATCTTTTGAGAGGGTTTATAATATGGAAATTAACGAGCTACAGCTAATTGTACTAGCATCAAATCCTACAAAAGTATGTGACTACAAAAGTATGTGATGTTAGTCCAACAACATATATAGAGCAAACTCTCCCACAATCTATGCACGTGTGTATGAACATGAATTCATTGCATATATTGTCAACCATTACCGGTGGTGGAGTTTGAACTATATACAAAACCAAGCAACGAATTGCAAAGGCAAGAAGGCAAATACTTAAAAACAAATCAAAGTACAAAGTCAAATGGCATAAACCCTCCAAAACTTCTCCCCTATCGGCAACAATTGCCGAAATGGGAAAAAGCTTTAGAAGGTCAACATAGTGAGAGTTCCTCCACGAGTATAACTTGTCTCATAAATGAGTAGAATCAAATGGACATTTCCATTGATCAAAAATAGGAGGAAATCAAACTATATTGAGAATCCAAGGATTGCAACAAAAAAGCAAAGTAAAAGATACCTCAACAAAAGAGGCAAGCAATCAAAGGATCCGAAAAACCAATTGGACACAAGAAGATATTATGAAAAGATCAACCAAGTGTTCTAAAAATCAAGAGGGAGCTCCCCAAGGTACGTGCACAATGTAGGATTTGTATTTCAATATGGTGTGCACGACATGGAATCCTCACTCCCTCTTAGATAATTTTGAACACAAGTGTCGTGGTTGTGTCACGGCAGATGCCATAGGATGGCTTAAGTTGTGGGCTCGCTAGGACGTTGGGGGATCCGGGGAGGGTTTGCGCGCTCACGTAGCACGCATGAAGAACAACCAAGAACTCACAAGAACAAGCAAGAACAAGCCAAACCAAGAACAACCAAAGCACACCAAGATGTACCCTGCTTCAGGGCCCTCTTGTGGAGGTAACACCCCTACTGCAGCACTAGCCTACTCTCTTATATCTCAATGTCACAAGTACAAAGTGCTCCTCGAGCTGTATGAAGCAACAATGGTGAGAGCTCTAAGAGGAAGATGGAACAGGGGGGAAATGAGGCCTCTCCTTCGTCGTTCCTCTCTCTGGAGGATGTAGCGGTCTACTTATACACTAACCGGTTTACCTTTTTACCCCTGGCCGGAGATGATTATGGCATTGATAAGAGAAAAAGGACAAGCCTCTGCCTCCTGTCAATCCAACGGCCGGACTGTCAGGCCTATCTTGCCCCTTCGGGCAACGGCAGCTGTAGCCCACCGGGTCTAGGTCACATCCTCTTTCCCGAACTGGCCGAGTCAGCTCCTAGGTTGCTGTGCTCCCAGGAATCCCGTGGCTTGACCTGGCTGTCAAGTCCTAGCAGGCCTATCTTGCCTCTTCAGGCAATGGCAGGCGTAGCCTGCCGGGTCTAGGCCACCTCCTCTTTCCCGAATTGGCCGAGTCAGCGCCTAGGGCCTTGCGATCCGGAAAACCCGTAGCTCGACCTTGCTGTCTTCTGAGCCCCGGTCAGTAGAACTACAGGACCCGTGACCTTACTGACATTACTTGGCCCTTGTGCAATATCCGGATTACCTTATCCGGATCCTTCCTGACCAACCCGGCTAACTTAGCCGGTACTCCTTCCTCCGACCCGGTTTGGCTTCTTCCCGCATTCTGGTATGGTCAAGAGCTAACCGACTCTGGCATGACCTGGCTAGACATCGATCCGGTCTAAGTGACCCGGCTAGATACTGATCCGGCTTCTACTTTACAACTCTTAAGACCACATCATTGTCCTACCCGGGGGCAGCCCCCCGACAGTAGTCCCCGAAGCTGGTGCGGTCCTACAGCCTCGGATGAAGGGCCGTAGCAGGTTAAAAACCAACGCCTTTAACCGAATTCCATATCACCCAATCTTGCCTCAGGATTTCCTGGGATATTTGGCAGGGAATCTCTGCACAAAGCCTCATAATCCGGGTCTCTGATTTGACATGTCACTGACAACATATTATCCGGATCCATCAGGTACTTGAGTGTTTTTGACTAAATGACCCCGCCTCCTCGATTTCTGTGCTGATCGGCATACTTGATCCGCAGCACCGCTTCCAACTCTATGATCCACCGTGTGCTTGGAATACACGGCCACAGCAACGACCGCAAAGCTTTGGTTCACACCTGATCCAGCCACACCCCGGAGATCGTGCGGTAGTGCGCCCGTTACCATCTAGGGGCTATAAATAGGGGTGCGGGGTTCCTCTTCTTCTTCCCCGCACCTCCTACTTCGAGAACTCCAACCGCGCCGCCGACGCCGCCGCGATCTCGCCCTTGCGACCTTGCAGCGCCAGAGACCTCGACTTCCTCGGAGAAAACTCGCCTGAGCCGCGCACCGCGCCCTGCGCCGCCGCCTCTTCGCCGAGCCTCTTCCTCGCCGTACCACCATCGTGAGTTCTTCAACTTCCGGCCATGGTGGCCTCGAGCGAGCTCTTTCGCCATGAATTTGCACTTCCCTCCCTAGATTCACTAGCCAAGGAGTCCAGTGCCGCGCCTTAGCACAATGCCTAGATCTTATTTCTAGGTTTTGCGCCAGATCAACTTGCCATTTTCCTGAACAGTTCCACCTTATTTTTACTCGAGATTTCATCTCAATTTTACTGCTGCGGTAGATCTTTGTAACCCTAGATCCTTACGAAAAGGTGTTTTTAGTTACCAGCCGAATCACTTCTCCGCAGTAATCGGTCAACTCTATCCGGGGTATTCTTTACCGAATCCCTTAATCAGCTGATTCGGCTAGATCATTATCCGACTTGCTCTGGATTTGAGATTTCGCATCTTCTAACTCGGCTATTTCCGATTTCTTGCAGGAGTGATTCGGATATGCCGAAGCTTCCCCCCGGCAGCTGGGAGGGCTCTGATGTCACCAATGATGACTTGGAATGGCTGCGGAGCACCCGGCGTATAACATCTAACGTTATATGCCGAAAACCGGGGAAGGAACTCCAACCGGTCATCCAACCGGGTGAACGTGTAGTATTTCTGGCGCACTTCGAGCGCGGATTCGGACTCCCAGCGAGTGACTTCTTCCGGAGATTCCTAGATTTCTTCGGCCTGCAGCCTCATCACCTACCAGCTAACTCCTTTGTCTCCCTATCTGCTTTTACCTCCTTTATGGAGGGATATCTCGGTCTCTGGCCGACTATCGAAACCTGGGCGAAGTATTTCCACCTCCGGAAGCATACTATCCCGGGTAGTGACCCGAAGGTGATGACCGCCTGTGGTGCGTCAAGCATTACCCCGAGGACGGGCTCCATCTTTCCCCGGATCACTGGCCTGGATACTTGCAAGAAATGGCAAAAGTCCTTCCTCTACGTGAAGAGCGCTGAAGGCCATGATGCCCTCAATCTGCCCGAGTTCAAGATCGAGCCCCCGACAGCCGAACTGAATTTCAAATATGATCCGGCTGACGCTCTCGCGGAGCTTCAAATCGTACACCAAGCTCTAGAGGATTTTCTGGAGAAGGGCCTGGTCTCGGATGATCTCCTCCGAGCCTTCGTCTCTCGCCGTGTCAGTCCTTTACAACAACGTCAGCACAAGATTTGCCATATGAGCGGTCTGCTAGATCCTACCCGGATCAGCAAACACGCCCTCACCAAAACTTCCGTCAAGAGACGCGTGAATGCCATTGCATTCACCGAGATGCCGGATAAGTGGAAATGGGGCGTGGAGCCATTTCACCGGGACGCACTTCCACCGCAGGTTAGTTCATCGTTCTCCGGGTTAATCCGTACTACAAAAATGTCATTGGACTAATCCGGATTTGCCTTGATTTTACTGCAGCTGTTCGACCGCCAGATCACCGAAGACGGCGATCTTTCCACAAAGGTATGGGCACGGGATCGCAGCCCGCTGCGCGAGGGCGAAGAGGAACCGGATACAGATGATTATTTGCCGGTTCCGCGCACCAAGCCAATCCGCAAGGGTAAGCAAACAACCGTTCACAGCATTTCCGAGGAGGAAGATGACGATTGCTATATTCTAGATCCCATTGAAGCTATTCCGATTTCATGGTCACCACCTTCTGTTCCAGCCAAACAAGATGCTGAAGGGACATCTCGGAAACGCGTTGATGCGCCCGGCTCTGATGCCCCTCAAGCTAAGAGAAGGAAGAAAGCTGGCTCCAAGCCGAATCGGCTTAAGCCCATGCCAACCACCAAGGGGTAATATCAACTTAACATTATTTGCTTTCTTCCTCTATTAACCGAATTATCTTCATCCGGATTAACTGTTTACTTTGCCTTATGTAGTGACGCCATCGTCACCGAGCAAACACACTCATCCATCTCTTCTCCCATTCCTCCACTGGATTCGGCTATGGAGAACCGGTCTCCTGAAAAGGTTGTTACTTCTCCAGTGCGTACTACAACTGCCAATATTCCCCAGCCGACTCCCGCATCAGAGCCGGTTATTGACTTGGAGAGCGAGGAAACCCTGGTTCCTGTCCGAGACTCAACCTGGCCACGCCCTCTGAAGGAGCTGGAGAAGGAAAAAGCTAAGGTGCCGGCTAAGCCCTTGCCTAAACCGGATTCTCGTCCTACTCCCGCAGCTCAAGCCCTGCTAAACCAAGAGCAGCAGAAGAAGAAACGGCAGCAACAACAAACTTCCGAACAGCAGCAGAAGCAACCAAAGCAGAAGCAGACCCCGGGTGCGTCACCGCAACCCAAGCCGACTCAAGGTGCCTCTGGTACAACTCCCACCACTTCGGATAAGCAGGTGGTCGCTAGCAAGAAAGTTCCTGCCGCCCCATCAGCGATTCGATTCGGACAGGCCCTGTCAAATCCCCGCCCGCCTAATAGCGATAAGCTCGAGTCCGCCAAGCAATTCATTGAAGCTTGGAATGATGCTGACCTTGCCAAAGGCTCCTCTACTTCAGCATCGCCACATCCGGCTGGCCCTAGTCGGATGTTTCAATCTTTACACTCCGTGCAGACCTCGGTTGCTGAAGCTAACCGGGTCTTCGAGGTAACTTTACCGAATCCTGCTTTTACTTTATCATTATCAATCTACACTATTCCCAGTCCCCGAGATTCGGGTCGAACGACTGATACTCCTCCGAGTAAGAAAGTCATTCGGCTTGAATCTATAAAACTTGATCATGAATGTTGTCTTAATCGAGGAAACCGTGGGACTTCCAGTCCCCGAGTCTCTTTTCCAACTGATTCGGTTAATCTCGGGCCAGTCCCCGAGACTCTTTTGATGCCATTTGCCTGTTTCCTTTCAGGAAACCATGACCGCTCGCAGCAAACTCTTTAAGCAGCTCGCCCATCAGCATCAGAAGCTACAAACTTCCTTCGATGCGCTCTGTCTTGAAATGAATAATAAAGAAGAAGAGCAGAAGCGCGCTTTAGAGGAGGAAAAGTCAGAGGTGGCTCGACTCCAGCGAGAGCTTAACCGGGTTGAAAAAGTGAAGGACAAGGTCAAAGGAGAGCGGGATACGCTGCGGAAGGAAAAAGACACGATCCAGAAGGAGCGAGATGTTTGCAAAGCCGGACTTGCGGAGCGGGCCAAACTGGACAAGCAAATTCAAACGTCCATTGCCGAATCTGAAGCCGAAGTTAAAGCGGCGAAAGAAGAATTGAGTGCTCACAAAGCAGCCAGTGCGAAATGGCTGTCTGCACTTGCTAGCCTCAATGATGACATGGACCGTAAGTTTTGCCGAATCCCTTCTTTTCCTTCTGCTCTTATCCGACATATATTTTTGTGTTCCTTCTCGCTTAATTCGGTATTAGCTTATTTGTTTGTAGGAGAGTTTACCAGCATCCGGCTTCAAGCCGCCAAAGCTGTGAGAGACGCCCGAGCTGAGAGAGCTAAGTTAACCGGGGCTCCTTTACCAGAGACGTGGGATATTGAAGACCACATTACTGCACTGAAAGCTCGGATTGCTCCTTTGAAGGAATCCCACATTGACCTACTCAATGCAAGCCTCAAGGCTCACCGAATCTTGTTTCCTGAGGCCCGGCAAGTCCGGTCTGCAGAAGAGCTAATCAAAGATCTGGATCAAACGAAGAGCCGGTTACAGCAATGGAGATCTTCGTCCGCCCGCGCTGGTGCTGATGCCGCCTTGATCCTTATCATGTCTTGGTATGAACTGATTGATCTCGCCCGAGTGCGCTCCCTTCGCGAAGGTTCTTCATGGGTGTCAGATCCTGACCGGATCAAGATCCGCGAGGAAGCTGCCAATTTTATGGCGGAATTTGCAAACACCAAACATCTTGATCTGGAGGCTCCAGTCTACTCTGATGGGGAAGAGACTGAAGAAGAGGAATCGGACGATGCCTCCGTTGAGGATTATGCCGATTCTGAGGGCGATTCTGATGATTCGGCTAACTCTGTTGAACAAGCTCCTATCAAGTCCATCAAGATCCCAGCCTCTGACTCGGCTAAGAATACCGAAGCAACTCCGGCCCAGACTTCCGAGATACCAGCAACTGATTCGGCAGAGATTACCAAACAAGCTTCAGCTGATCCGGATACTTCCGAATCTGCCCAGCCTTCAAGCTCTCCACGCAAGGTTACCCCTGAAGTTCCTCCATCTTCTGAGTCTATTCCAGCGACGGAACCTCCTGCAACCGAATCTACTCCAACTGAAACTCCTGTAACCGAAGCTCGCACGCCCGAGGCTCCTGCAACCGAAGCTCCTGTAACCGAACTTGCTACAACCAAGTCTGCCGCTTCCTGAAGTGACTTAGTGAAAAAACGTTAAATCCCCGGTATGCCGGGAGCAGATGTAAAATACAGTTTAAGTTCTTCCGAGACTACTCTTATTTTGCTTAATGCGATCCGGACGAGGTTTATGTTGGATCATTTTAAACCGAGTCCCCGAGTCTGTTTTCTTGTTTACTATTTTTGCCGAATCTTTGCTCTTGTCTACCTTTTAGGTGTTTGACAGTCGAGTCACAAGATAGGAATCATAGCATACAATACTTGAAACATGCGAGTTAAGGTTTAGAATCATCTAACATAAACACAAAATAAATAACAGGGGTTAGCAAACGACATCTGCCGAATCGGTTTTGGACCGAGTCCCCGAGTCCATTTTCATGTTTCCCATATTCTCCAACCTCTGCTCTTGACTACCATTTTGGTGTTTGTCAGTCGAGTCACGAGATCAACAACACAGCATACATTACTTGAATTTCGGGTCGAGGTTCAAAGCAATTCGACACATGAACGGTATGGACAAAACAGTATTAAAAAACACATGCATAAGGACGAGGCAGTCCCCGAGTCCAGACTCGGATTGCTGCAATTTCATTTATGATAAACTGAAATACATACATTGCGCCCTTAGGAGTAAAAGGGTCGAAGTAGAGCTACATTCCAGGGTCTCTTAGTTTCTTCTCCGGGTCTGTCCAGGCCATCCTTCCTTGGTTTCTGTGCATCTACAAGGTAGTACGAGTCATTGTGCATAGCCTTGCTCACAATGAATGGTCCCTCCCATGGAGGTGACAACTTGTGTCGGCCTTTGCTGCGCTGCACCAGCCTTAGTACTAGATCTCCCTCATGAAACACTCTAGGGCTGATTTTCGACTATGATAACGTCGGAGACTCTGCTGGTATATTGCTGTGCGAGATAGGGCCAATTCTCTTGCTTCTCTAGCAGATCCACTGCATCTTCCCGGGCCTCTTTTGCCTCGGTTTCGGTATACATTGTCACCCTTGGTGCATCATATTCTATGTCAGTGGGTAGCACTGCTTCTGCCCCATAGACCAGAAAAAATGGCGTATAGCCAGTTGACCGATTCGGCGTGGTCCTTAGACCCCATAGTACAGATGGTATCTCGTCTATCCAGCACCCCGGAGTTTTCAGCAATGGTTCAATGAGCCGAGCCTTGATGCCGGCCAACACTAGGGCATTTGATCTTTCCACTTGCCCATTAGATTCCGGATGTGCCACCGAGGCTATATCTAGCCGGATCCCTTTACCCATACAGAATCGGGCAAACTCTCCCACAGCAAAATTCGTGCCATTATCCGAAATGATGCTGTGAGGGTAACCGTATCTCAAAATGATTTCTTTCAGGAAAGTCACGGCTGAATGACCATCCACTTTCCGAATCGGTTTCACCTCTATCCATTTGGTGAACTTATCCACCATTACCAGCATATGTGTCATGTTACCTCTAGCCGGCTTGAATTCTCCCACCATATCCAAACACCACACAGCAAATGGCCAAGTGATAGGAATTGTTTTGAGCGCCGATGCGGGTAGGTGCGTTTGTTTCGCAAACCTTTGGCATCCTTCACATTTCGGACTATGTCCTCTGCATCTGCATGAGCAGTGGGCCAGTAAAACCCATGCCGGAATACTTTAGCCACCAGGGCTCTTGTACTGCAATGATGCCCACATTCTCCTTGATGTATCTCCAGGAGCATCTCCTTGCCCTCGGCTGGCTCCACACAACGCTGTAGCACCTCGGTTGCACTCCTTTTGTATAACTCCTTGTTGATGATGGTGTAAGCCTTGGACCTCCTCTGCACTCGTCTAGCCTCGGTTTCATCACTTGGCAAACTCCCCTCCGACATGAACCTCATGATTTCCTCAGCCCATTCCGGTACTGGATGTAAAGGGAATAAATGTTCATCTATTTCCACTGGTTCGGCCGCCATTATTCTTCTATCAGCCTTTGTCCATTCCCTAAGATTCGGTCAGCACCATCTTCTTCTCTGCTCCTCTTTCCTAAGATTCGGTTAGCAGTCCCCGGGTCTCGCCATGCAGTCCCCGGGTCTTCCCCAATGTACCCGACATCCACATTCATAGGGACAGCTTCAGATTCTTGCTTTGGGATAAAAATTGACTCGGAATCAGGCGAAGGTTTGATTGAAGGGACCCTTAGGTGATTCAAGGATATCCCGGGTGGAATTGCATCCCTAGACGACCCGAGTTTTGACAGGACATCAGCAGCTTCGTTCTCCAACCGAGGTATGTGCTTGTACTCGCAGCCTTCAAAAAATCCTGAAATCTTCTGGACGTGAAATCGATACAGTGCCATATTGGCATCAAGAGCATCCCAATTTCCAGAAGACTGCTGCACCACTAAATCCGAATCACCAAAACATTCTATTCGGCGGATGCCGATGTCCTTAGCCACATTAAGCCCATGGATCAGTGCCTCATATTCGGCTACATTGTTTGATGCTGAGAAATGAATCTGCAACACATATCGCAACTGATCTTGCTTCGGTGATGTGAGTACTACCCCGCACCTAGTCCGATTTTGGTTTTGGAGCCATCAAAGTGCAACCTCCAGTAATTGTAATCCGGCTTGGGTGGTTCATACTGCATCTCGGCCCAGTCACAAAGGAAATCCGGTAAAGCCTGAGACTTGATAGCATCCCTTCTCTCATAATGCGGGGTGTAAGGAGATACTTCTATTGCCCATTTGGCAACTCGGCCAGTTGCATCTTTGCACCCGATGATCTCCGCGATTGGAGCTTCACATACCACGGTAATCGGGTGCTCTTGGAAGTAGTGTTTCAACTTTTTGGCCGCCAGGTATACACCGTATGTCATCTTCTGATAGTGAGGATAATTTTGCTTTGAGGTTGAGATCACCTCACTTAAATAGTACACCGGTCTCTGTACGGATTTACCCTCCTCTTCTCGCTCTACCACTATGACCACACTTACGACCCGGTTAGTGGCCGCAATGTAAAGTAACATTGGTTCATTTGGCAAAGGTGACGCCAGAATTGGTGCAGTGGACAACATCTTTTTTAATTCATTGAAAGCCGAATCTGCTTGCGGGGTCCATGTGAACCCGGGGCTTTTTCTCATCAATTGATACAAGGGCAAGGCTTTTTCTCCTAGCCGACTCACAAACCGACTCAACGAGGCTAAACACCCGGTGAATTTTTGTACATCTTTTAGACATTTAGGCAATTTCATTCTTTCTATGGCTCGGATCTTAGCCGGATTCACCTCAATACCTCGGCTCGATACAAGAAACCGAGCAACTTTCCAGCCGGGACACCAAAGGTGCATTTATCCGGATTCAATTTCAACCGATATTTTCTCAAGTTCACAAATGTTTCCTCGAGATCCTCGAGGAGAGTGTGTTTTTCTTTAGTTTTGATGACGATATCATCGACATACACCTGCACATTCTTGCCCATTTGGGAGTGTAAACATTTCTGCATACATCTCTGATAAGTTGCACCGGCATTTCTTAAACCGAAACACATGACACGATAGCAATACGCCCCGTACGGGGTAATAAAAGCAGTCTTTATTTGATCTTTAGGGTTCAGTGGTATCTGGTGAAAACCAGAGTACGCATCAATAAAAGACAACAACTCACACCCAGCAGTAGAATCGATCACTTGATCAATCCGAGGTAAAGGAAACGGATCCTTCGGGCACGCCTTATTTAGGTTGGTGAAGTCGATGCACATGCGCCACACCTTGACCACCGCTGGTTCGTCCTTCTTCTTCTCTACCAGAACCGGATTGGATATCCAGTCTGGATGCAACACCTCCATAATGAATCCGGCTGCAAGTAGCTTAGCCAGCTCATCCAGCACCACTTTCTTCGATCATCTGAGAGACGACGAGTCGGTTGCCTCACCGGCTTCACCTCCGGCCTGACAAATAAAGAGTGCTCTGCCAACTCCCTCGGAACACCAGGCAGGTCCTTAGCCGACCATGCGAAGATATCCCGATTCTCACGGAGGAAGTGACAGAGCGCGCTTTCCTATTTCTCGCCCAACCCGGCACCAATGATGGCCATGCGCTCTGGATACTCCGGGTCAATGGGGATCTTCTTTGTCTCCTTGGGCATCTCAAATGTTGCACCTCCATCCGGATTGGTCATAGCCAGCACACCGAGCTGAGCTGACTTCGCCATTGCCACCACCTCATGCATTTTGCTCTTCTCAGCTTGGATCACCAATGATTCGGCTAAGGTGGAACCGATCGTGGCACACTGTATGGCCTTTTTGTAATCTCCCGCAACAGTGATAATACCATTCGGGCCAGGCATCTTCATTTTAAGGTAGGCCACATGAGTGGATATCATGAACTTGGCTAACGCGGCCTGCCGAGCAGAGCATGGTATGGGCTCTCCAAATCTACTACCTCGAATTCAAGACTCTCAAGCCGGTGATTGTCCTTGGTACCAAACAGCACATCTACCCAGATCTTACCCATTGGGGAACAAGACACCCCGGGTACTATACCATGGAAGGTACAACTGCTCTGCTGCAACTGATTCGGCGAAATGCCCAACTTTACCATTGTGTCCCGATACATGATGTTTATGGCACTGCCATTGTCAATCAAGACTCGGCTAAACCTCACGTTAAGCTTGGGTCCAACCAAAGTCGGATCCACCACCAGTGCATAGTTTCCTGGACTTGGCATAATTCTGGGTTATCAGCCCTGCTCCAAGTGATCTCCTGCTCGGACCAATTCAGGTATTTTGGGACTGCTGGCATGACTGCATTCACCTCCTTAGCCCTTCGCAGCTGACTTTTCTTGTCAGTTGGCTCGGTCACAAAAACCACATAACTTTGATGAGCCTCCTTGTACTCATTACCGGGGTATCCCCTTGCCGACTCGGACCAGCACCGTTGTCGTTGCTTCCCATGTTTACCAGGTTAACCGGCTTTGTGGCTGCCGGTCTTGGACCTCCGGCGTTCACCGGTGTTGCATTAGCTCCGGTTAAAGGCATATTCGGCCTGAAATTCGGTCTAGGAGCACCTCTCTGAGGTGGTCCTCTTTGACCCTCCGCCTGAATGCGATGATGCCAGCTACAATTCCGAGTTGAATGATTGGCTGGCTTGCGTGGGTCTGTTGTGTGATAACAGCAAGGCCCGTCTAGTCTTGACTCAAAAGTCAGAGGTGGACTCGGTCCATCCCATACTTTCTTCGGCCAAGCACCTTGATTCGGCCTCCAAGCTGGACCCTCAGTCTTTTGTCTCTGACCATCTCCTGCTCCAGGATGGTCCATATTCACTGCCGCAACCTGATCTGAACCGTATCTATAATCCGGATCTCTTCTTTTGTAACCGAATTCATGTCGGTCACTGGGCCTCAATGGTCCTGCTCGGTTGTTAACCGGTTGCCTCCTGCTTGTTCCCACTGCATCCAATGCCGGCTGTGTCGGATCCCCAAGAGCATACGTATCTGCTATCCGGATCGTTTCCGCCAGAGTCTTGGGCATATCCCTCTGGAGCTTCTGCCAAAGCGGGGTGCCATGTCGGCAACCCTGCGCGAACCAAGAAATTGCCTGCTCCTCCACGACACCTTCGCAAGAGTTGCGAATGTTGCTCCACCGAGTCAAGAATTCTCGGTCTGTTTCCCGTTCTTCCTGCTTGCAAGCCGCTAAGAGTTGAGGTCGGTTAGGCCTCTTGTAGGTGCTGGAGAAATTGCTGTAAAAGGCCTGCTCCAAGTCCATCCAAGAATTGATACTACCCGGTGGTAAATTATTCAGCCAAATCCGGGCTGGCCCTTCCAACATGTGCGGGAGATACCGGACCGCCCATCGGCGATTGCCCCCCGCAATGTGCACTGATGATACATAGTCTATCAGCCAATCCTGTGGCTTTGTGCTGCCATTATACGGCTTTGTGCTTCGGCCAAGCTGAAACAACGGCACGCTCGGCTCGTTCATGATTCGAGGCCCAAAGCATGGAGGACCTGGTGGGCCTTGCTCTTCTAGCTTCTCGGACTGGTAGATCCTATCCAACTTGAGACGCTGATCATTCGGATCCAACGCCCGAGGTCCCAGTCTTGATGCAAGTGCATTGTCATAGGCTTGGTATCCGGCTCGCGCCATAGCCGAATTACCGTCATCATAGTGGTAGCCCGCCTGGCCACCACCTTGCTGCTGCGCTTGCACCACCATTTGCTGCTCCTGCCGGGGTTGATTCTGCCCGGGAGGACGAGGTGGTTGACCTCGGCCAGCCGAATTACCTCTTCCGGCTCCCGGATAGCCTTGACCGCCATTGTTCCTGCTCTGGCCACCTTTTCCTTGAGCTGCTAGCTGCTTGCCTGCATACTCAGCATCATAGGTCTGCAGCTGTTTACCCTTGCCCGAGTTCACGCTCTGGGCCCGGTCAACTCCGACATGCGGGGATGATGCTTGTCCTTTGGACCTCTGACTAACAGCCTTAACCGACACAACTACCCGAGAACCACCAGCATCCGGATTAGCCTTCCGGTAAGCCTCATTCTGCCTGTTACACACATCTACCAACTCATTGACTCTCTCTGCCTGCCTTCGCCAAGCATCCCCGGTTAGTGTACTCAACTCGGCTCGCGCTGCCGCTGCAGCCCTAAGATTCTTAGCCGGGGAGCTATACACCGGCTTGCCTGTACCAGATCTATGACTAGTAGCCTTACTTGAGCTCGATCCTGCAGCTCTAGCTAACTCGTCATTGAGGTCCTTACCCCTGTTACGCAACTCGGCTTTCTTGCGTGAGTGATGCACTACAGGAGTAAATCCATCGGTGATGCCATTAGCAGCATTGTACTCTCTCATATCTCTATCAAAGGCTTGCCTAGACTCCACCACTAACCGGGCTTCTTTCTGCAACCTCAGGCGCTCTGCCTCTAGCTGAGCTACAGTAAGCTCTACATTTGCCCCAGGTGCCACTGGCCGAGATAACTTCTCCAGGACATCCTCTAAGGGAGCCTCCCTACTTGACATGCCAAGCGGGCCAACCGGATCCGGTTTCTCCTTTGGGAACTTCGCCGTCCGAGTCGGCTTGTCACCCAGATCAACTGGCGTGGCCAGCTCCTCGGGCATGCTCTTGCTGGCATCTCCTTTGCCAGCTGCTGCACTTGGCCCGGTCATCATCACCTCCACGCTACTCCCGGGGCGAGCGCTACGCCGTCCGAGAGATGCGCGGAATGAAGGAGGGTCCTCGGCCACGAGCACCTGCGCCGGGTACTCGCGGACAGGCTCGGTGGTGACATAGGTGACGAAGCCGCCGAGCGTCATGAGGAAGCCGCCAGCGGGGAAGGGCTTGTTGGCGAAGCACCCCGCGTTGTCGCTGATGAAGTTGAACTCGCCGATCTTGCAAACGAGTCCGGAAAGGACTCGCTCGCCTGAGCCGGTGACGGAGCCCGTCCGGAAGGAAACCCCAACCAACGCCACTGCTCGCCCCACGGTGGGCGCCAACTGTCGTGGTGGTGTCACGGCAGATGCCATAGGATGGCTTAAGTTGTGGGCTCGCTAGGACGTTGGGGGATCCGGGGAGGGTTTGCGCGCTCACGTAGCACGCATGAAGAACAACCAAGAACTCACAAGAACAAGCAAGAACAAGCCAAACCAAGAACAACCAAAGCACACCAAGATGTACCCTGCTTCGGGGCCCTCTTGTGGAGGTAACACCCCTACTGCAGCACTAGCCTACTCTCTTATATCTCAATGTCACAAGTACAAAGTGCTCCTCGAGCTGTATGAAGCAACAATGGTGAGAGCTCTAAGAGGAAGATGGAACAGGGGGGAAATGAGGCCTCTCCTTCGTCGTCCCTCTCTCTGGAGGATGTAGCGGTCTACTTATACACTAACCGGTTTACCTTTTTACCCCTGGCGGAGATGATTATGGCATTGACAAGAGAAAAAGGACAAGCCTCTGCCTCCTGTCAATCCAACGGCCGGACTGTCAGGCCTATCTTGCCCCTTCGGGCAACGGCAGCTGTAGCCCACCGGGTCTAGGTCACATCCTCTTTCCCGAACTGGCCGAGTCAGCTCCTAGGTTGCTGCGCTCCCAGGAATCCCGTGGCTTGACCTGGCTGTCAAGTCCTAGCAGGCCTATCTTGCCTCTTCAGGCAATGGCAGGCGTAGCCTGCCGGGTCTAGGCCACCTCCTCTTTCCCGAATTGGCCGAGTCAGCGCCTAGGGCCTTGCGATCCGGAAAACCCGTAGCTCGACCTTGCTGTCTTCTGAGCCCCGGTCAGTAGAACTGCAGGACCCGTGACCTTACTGACATTACTTGGCCCTTGTGCAATATCCGGATTACCTTATCCGGATCCTTCCTGACCAACCCGGCTAACTTAGCCGGTACTCCTTCCTCCGACCCGGTTTGGCTTCTTCCCGCATTCTGGTATGGTCAAGAGCTAACCGACTCTGGCATGACCTGGCTAGACATCGATCCGGTCTAAGTGACCCGGCTAGATACTGATCTGGCTTCTACTTTACAACTCTTAAGACCACATCATTGCCCTACCCGGGGGCAGCCCCCCGACAACAAGCAAGTGCAAAAAAGTATTTTTGGAATACCAATTAAAGTTGTAACTACTCTCATGTGTATAAGTTTCTAAGTAGACATCAATTATGAATATATAAGTCCACAAAGAAACATGCACACACAAAATAGATACTACGGTGAAGAACATGATATCCAAGTGGAAGTCATATATATACCAAGAAGATCATTGCTTAAAAGCATAGCACAAAGCTTAATTTTATCTTAAAAGGATATAGATGAACTTCCAACACAATCTCATCATAGCATCAAAAATATCCACAAGGTAAAAAAGATAGTTGGGATGCTCCGAGAAAGATAACAAGTATCACAAAGGGCAAATGATTTTTGCAAATTCATCAATATTGCATATGAGAGACTTTGAGAAGAATTGCAAGATTAACATATTGGAATTGGTGAATCAATAAAATGATTATATATATTCCCTTGATATGTAGTCATCCCGGCTTGCTCACATTTGCAATAAAGATGTTTTGATAAAGGCTTTGCAAGAACACATCAATTGCAACAAAAAGATTCATGCCAAGAAACAACCTACACAAGGTTGAAAGCTAGTAAAGTAGGCATGAGGTAGATACTTGTTACGAAGATAGCATTGGTGATGTAGAAGATAAGAGTTCATGATCATCCAAGCTTGGCTCCAATAAGCACATGGTGAGACCACCTTCCTTGTATATGAGACAAGCTTCCAATGCATCTCCAATGTACCTAAAACAAATTCAAGTACAATATGGTACCCAAACTCATTGGGTCCAAAGTAGTTAGAGCAACTACAATACATAGGACAAACTACACATAAATATGTGCATATTGGTATGAAATTGAATTCCATGCACATCTTAGCCATTTAGGATTTGATGGAGTTTATCCTATATATTGGATCAATTGAAAGTAAGCATATGCCATAAGATATGAATAGTAAATATGCATGCACAAGACTTTCAAGAACCAAACGAGATACAATTTGGACAAAACATCAATTAAACCAAGAAAACACACACAAGTGTGACAAGAAAAGAATTGTCCAAATTATATCAAAAACTCAACTCAACACATGATTGAAGATACCAAATGAAAGTAAGATACCAAATGATGAAAATACCATCAAGGAATAAACTACACTCTTCATGATGGCACAAAGTACCAAGATGAAAAATGTTTGTCTTCCAAGGAGACATGTCATCGGGATCAAGTACCAATTGAAGACAACTAAAGTTCAAAAGCATATAGGATTGCTCCCCCAAGATTTGTGCATTATTTATGATCTTGCATTTGAATACAAAATGCACACGAATGGGATCATAACTCTCCATACATATTATTCAAACACTAGTCATGATCAAGGAAAGCAATAAGATACAAAATCGATTTAAAGAACGGTGTTCTACTCAATGTAGGATAGCTTCCCGAGAATAGTGCATTATCAAGAAGTATGACTTTTGAATGTAAATGCACATGAATGGGATCATTGCTTTTCCTAACTTAAGAAAGCACAAAACAAATTTCGAGTAGAGCAACAAAGATCCAAGAGATACAAGGAAGACAAGAGGAGTTAGATCAAACCAAATCCTTGGCAATACAAATAAGACAATTCAAAGCAAGAGCTAAAGTGAAGATGGTCTACAAATTCCACCACAATTATGAGTATCGCATGTCATGGACAAGGAGTATATAGAGATAATTCTCGGTGGTATATAGAAATGATATTGAAGACCAATTTCACAACAAATAAGCATATGGCAAAGGATAAGATTTAAAAGCCATGCTTAGATAGCTTCAAATATTCACGCGATCATGCAAAGCAACTACAAAGAGTAGTGATGACCCACAAGTATAGGGGATCGCAACAGTCTTCGAGGGAAGTAAAACCCAAATTTATTGATTCGACACAAGGGGAGCCAAAGAATATTTATAAGCCTTAACAGATGAATTGTCAGTTCAGCTGCACCTGGAAATAGACTTGCTCGACACAGTTTATCAGCAGCAACCGTTTTATAGTAGTAGCAGTAGTGAAATAATAGCAGCAGTAAAATAAAAGCAGGAGTAATAATTGTAGTAGACAGCAGGATTAAAATACTGTAGGCATAGGGATGGATGAACGGGCGTTGCATGGATAAGATAATTCATATAATAGTCAAGACATGGGCAATTGCAGGTCGATAATAATAAAGTATCCAGGTAATAATCAATCATAGACATGTGTTCCGTATTTAGTCGTACGTGCTCGCAATGAGAAACTTGCGCAACATCTTCTGTCCTACCAGCCCGTTTGCAGCGGGGCCTCAGGGGAAACTACTGGTAATTAAGGTGCTCCTTTTAATAAAGCACCGGAGCAAAGCATTAATGTCGTGGTGGGATCACGGCAGATGTCATAGGTATGGCTAAGATGGGGCCGAATGGTCGTTGGGGGAATCCGGGGAGGGTTTATGCACTCAAGAAGTGCACACGCAAGAACACGCAAGAAACCGCAAGAACACGAACGAGAAATCAAGAAACCCAGCACACAAAGCACACCACGATGTACCCTGCTTCGGGGCCCTCTTGCGGAGGTAACACCCCTACTGCAGCACTATCCTACTCAGTGTATAGCTCAAGGTGACAAGTACAAGCTGCTCCTCGAGCTGTATGATGATACAATGGCGAGAACTTGAGGTAAAAGATGGAGCTACCCGGGAGGAAGAAGGCACTCCGAGCTGAATCCGAGGTGTCTCCGAGGTGTTCCGAGGTTCCTTTCTCTCTTTCTTTCTCTGTTGATCGATCCCCCCCTCTAGCAGGAGGGGGGCGAAGCCCACTATATAGGCCAGCCGAGTTACCATTGTGCCCCTCGCCGAACACTGTTGCCATGCCTTTGCACCGGTCACCACCGTACCTCTGTCAGGGACAAGACGTGGCCTGCCCATCCCCTGCTGCATAACGGCAGAGCTAGCATGTCTCCTCTGACAGAGATAGGACATAGCCACGCCGCGCTACCTCGTAGCCTTTTCCCCGGATCTCGCGTGGTCAGCGGTCAGAGACGTGCAGCCCCGCCGAACCCGGGGCACGCCTCTGCCAGGCTCCGTGACAGACGCTCCCGCGTCAGGCGCTCTTGTACCAGGCTAGAAGTGACAGGAGCATTGACTCCTGCCTGACCTACGGCCTCCTGCCTTAGTTAGCCCGAGTCTTGCCCCCGCTCCCTACCTCGGGTCTTGTATTTAAGATCCGACCACCTCGGACATTACTTCCTTCAAGTGGCTTCTCCTGCACTCACCAAATAAACCATACCACCGAGGTAGTTAGGTCGGCTGAACTTAGCTCGGACAATGAACCTCTGTTCAGGCCAACGGGATACCTCGGACCCCTCCGGGCCAAGATAGGTCGGCCCTTTCCGTACCTCGGCATATTATTAAACTCTTCTTATGCCAAGCCAAGCCTTGACCCTACCCGGGGGTAGCCCCCCGACATTAGTCCCCGAAGCTGGTGCGGTCCTACGACCTCGGATGGAGGGCCGTAGCAGGTTCAAAATAAGCACCTCTAAAACCGACCTTAAACATAGCTCCGCCGAGGTACTTCCCACATACCATAATCTAATCCGAGGTAGATATGCAATCTGAACTTTCCGAGCTGTTTGACTCAGCACAATCTTGCCTCTAGATTTTCCGAGGCACGCGGCGAAGAATCTCTGCCCGGGCCTCGAAATCCGGACCTCTGAAAGACAGGTCTTGACCACACGCCGCCCTCGTCAGCCGGACCCACCGAACAGCGCCCCTGCGCACTCAAGTGCGAGGCCAACTTGACCGCCCATGACTCCTCGATTCTCGCGCTGACCAGCACAGGAAATCCGAGGCTGGCGGTTGCCACTCTGCGGCCCACGATGTGGCTGATCGTGCGGCCACCAACCGCGCAAACCGTGCGCTCACCCGCACACGATCCCGCGCCTTCCCGGTAACCGCGCGGTAGTGCGCAGTTACCGCACGCTGCTTATAAATAGGGGCCCAGGGGTAACTTCATCTTCTTACTCCCCACTCGCCCACTGCTCCGCGCCCACTGCTCCATCGCCGCCATCGAGCACTCGCCGCTGCGACCTCGCTGTCTCGAAGATTCTCGCCAGAAACGCGCACCGAGCCTTGCGCCACCACTCTGTCGTCGATCCTTCACGCCACCCTCAACTCGCCATCCAACCCCGATCTTCGAGTACCTCACCGGTGAGTTCCTTATCTCCCATCCGTTGCCATTGCCATGAACATGTTCATCCTTCGATGAACTCGAGGATCTGGATGAATCCGATGAACTTGAGGAACCCGATGCTCTATCTTTGCACTCTTTTAGCCATTTTAGATCTCATCTAGACTTGTATCAGACGCACCCGTAGCACTGTCCTTTTAGGTTTGCCCCTTGATGAACTCGAATTTATCTCCCTTTTTAGCTCACCGGTAGATCTTTGCTAGTATCTCGCCACGGTAGAAACATGTTTCCTACCTAAATCCTTTAGCTCGGCTATCTTGAATGATCTGAGGTATTTACCCCGGCTATCCTGAACTATCCGAGGCACTTACCCCGGTTGAACCTCCCTCTTCTGTAGGAAAGCGTCAACATGTCTTCTGCCTCGGATCCCGCCGAGGAAGGAGCACCTAGAGAACGAGGTAGCTGGGAGGGATCCGACGTCACGGAGGTCGACATCAAGTGGCTCCGAGATTCACGGCGGATCCCGGCTAAACTCATCTGCCGAGTTCCGAAGAAAGGAGATATCGAACCCGAGGTGGAATCCGGGGAGCGGGTCGTCTTCCTGGATCACTTCGAACGTGGCTTCGGGCTCCCGGCCGGGAAGTTCTTCCGGGAATTCTTGGACAAATTTGGGCTACAGCCACACCACCTGCCCGCCAACGCCATCCTCCAACTTTCGGCCTACGCGACCTTTTCCGAGGGTTACCTCGGATTATGGCCAAGCATCGAGTCCTGGGCCAAGTACTTCCAGCTGAAGAAGCAAAGTGTCCCGAACAAGAAGGTCGTGGACAAGGAGATGACCGCTTGCGGGGCGGCCTCGATTTCACCTCGGCGCCTTTCTGAGTTTCCTCGGATCCAGGGCCTGGACTCCTGCCGCAAATGGCAACGCTCCTTCTTTTATGTGAAGAACCCGGGCACGAAGATCTCATCAATTTGCCGGAGTTCACCATTGGAACCCCGCTGCCCAACTCAACTGGGATTATGAGCCTGCACCCGATGCTCCCGAGGTTCTTCTGATCCACCAAACTATGATGTCCCTCCAGGAGAAAAGCTGGGGGGGCAGATGACATCTTGCGCACCATGATCACCCGCCGAGTTAGCCCTTTACAAGAGCGGGCCCATAAGATCTGCCATATGAGTGGCCGCTACGACCCCACTCGGCACAGCACCTTTGAACTTGATGACTCCGAGGTGAAGAGGCGCATCCGGGCCATCGCCAAGACCACCATGCCCGACAAGTGGAAATGGGGTGTCAAGCCCTATGACCGAGATCACCTTCCAGCTCAAGTAAGTGTACTTTACCCGACGTAAAATATTCCTCGGTTTCATTTTCACCCCGACCTTGTATTGATCCTTGTGCTAACTCGGTTTTACCTTGCCACCTCTGCAGAAGTTCACTCGACAGGAAATCGAGGATGGCCCCCTTTCTTCTAAGGAGTGGACTCCCGACCTGCCTATCCCGGCCGCCGCCGAGGTTGAAGATCCGGACAATGAGGATCACCTCCCCATTCCCAAGGCCACCTCGGGTAAGACTCGTGGTTTCACCTCGCACCGCCCACCAGTTCGTTCGTCCATCCAGGACTGGCCCGATGATGACGATGACGATTGCCAAATTCTGGAACCTGTCAACGTTATTCCCATTTCATATGCTCCTCCAACATATAAGAACTTTCATCCAGCGTCTGCAGCTTCCCGGAAGCGCTCAGGACCTGGTACCTCGGATGCCGAGGCTTCCAAGACCTCGGAGACTGCGGCGCCCAAAGCCAAGCGTGCCAAGAAGACCTCGGCGAGGCACAAGAAGCGAGGCCCCGTGGAGGAAGATGCGTAAGTCACCTTGCTCCTTTTTACCTTTCACGCTGTTCCGAGGTTAAGTTTTTTATACTCTAACTTAATCTTTTCTTTTTCGTCTAGCCCGGCTCGGCAGATCAAGCAGAGCCATAGCTCGATACACTCACCACTGCCTCCAGTGGTTGAAGCTCAGACAACCGAGGTCGAGGTTAACCTCGGCAGCCCCGCCAGAGCCTCTCCTCCAGAACGGTCCATTGACCTCAGCAGCCCGGAGAAGACCATCTCCTCCCCGGTGCGCGTCTCCTCCGCCGAACTTCCACCGCCGAGCTCTGACTCCGGCCTGGGGCACTCTGCTCCCCGCCGAGATCAGACTCCTCCGCCTCCTCAGAAGGATGCGGAGACAGATCGCGCCAAGACTCCGGCTAAGACCGTGCAGGAGCCTCGGCTCTCCCCCAAGTCTCAAGCTGCGCGCAACCAGCAGCAACAGCAGCAGAAGAAGCAGAAGAAAGATTCAGCTCCAGTTGTTGAGCCCCCCAAACAGCCACAGCAAACTCCAATGCCGCCACCGCCACCGGGCCCCAAGGCTGCGAGCACCCAACTGGTGCCGCATGTTCCCGCTTCTGCGCCGAGGTCCACCTTGATCAAGACCGCGCCCTCGAGCTCTCAGGTCGCCACCTCCCGAGCTCTTTCGCTGCTACCATCCAGCCGAACATCAGCAGCTGGGAGGTCGGGCAACTCCGGACCAAGAGCGGGAACAGCTTAGGCTCGGAGAAGCACTATGACATGGACTGGAACTCGGCTGACACTGCCGAGGTCTCCTCTAACCCGAGCTCTGAGCATCCAGTTGGACCTAGCGCCGTGCTCCAGTCCATCTACAACATGCAGACTGCGGTCCTTGATTGCAGCAAGAAGGCCTCGGTAAGTTTCTTTACGCAACTCTCTTTCTTCCTTTGAAACCAAATGACAAACATACACTATTCCCAGTCCCCGAGATTCGGGTTGAGCAATTGACACTCCACCGAGTTAAAATTGCTCGGCTTGAATCTCAAAAACTTGTCATTTCTCCCATGCTGAGTCCCCGAGGCCAATGCCAAGTCCCCGGGCCTCGGGTGCTAAAAAGACCTCGGATTTCTTCGAACTGATCTCTCTATTTTTTCAGGAGTGCAACAATGCTCGGACAAAGATCTTCAAGAACCTCCTGCTGGATCACAACAGACTGAAGAAGTCTCACCGGACTCTTCTATCCGCAAAGGAGCAGAGCGACAAAGATTACGCCTCCAAGTTGAAGACAGCCGAAGATGAAATAGCTCGGCTGCAACAAGAGCTGAACCGGGCTAATGAAGCCAAAACTGCTGTGGAGGACGCTATGAAGGTCAAAGACCAGGCCGCCGAACAGCAGCAAGAGCTTGCCAAGACCCTGGAGAGCCGCGCCACCTCGGCCGAAGCCGAACTTATCGCCCTCCGAGCTATATCGAAAAGCTGGTTGTCCGAGCTCGCTCGGATTAATCACCAAATGGACAGTAAGTTTCTTCTCCCCTTTTCCTTATTTTCTGCCGACCTACACCCCGTGCCACCGTATGCCTTATTTCAGCGACAGCCTTTTTGTCTTCTTCAGAGAACTTTGAGCACTCCAAGGACAAGGCTATCCGCGAAGTTCAAGCAGCTCGGGCAAAGAGGGCTGAGACAGAAACCCTCAGCGAAAGCTGGGATATCCAGGACCACCTTGTTGCCCTTAATGCTCGGATCAGGCCGCTCAGCCATTGGAACCAAGCTGGTTGATGCTGCCATCGAGGTCCACCGTGCCCTCTGGCCCAAGGTCAAGACTCCCACTTGCATCGACGAGCTCGCCACGAAGCTGAAAGGAGCCGAGGCTAGACTTCGGGAGTGGAGATGCTCATCAGCTCGGGCTGGAGCGGACAAGGCCCTGGTGTTCGTGCTGTCTTGGTATGAAGATGTTGAGATCCACACGGTTACCTCCCTGCGCAGGGCTCTCCTTGGAACACCACCTGATGGCATTGCGAAACGCCAAGCAGCAGCCGACCTCTTTGCTAGTTATGCAAACACCCGGACCTTTGATGAAGGGCGCCTCTATTCTGAGGATGAAGAGAGCTCGGACGAGGAAGCAGAGTCCGGTGAAGAAGGTTCTGACGGCGAGGAAATTGACTTTGACGAGCCTGAGAGCTCCAAGGGCAAGGCCGGCAAAACAACCGAGGTGGCTGAAGGTTCTGATGATGACTTCAGCTTCGACGAACCTCCGAACCCAAGGGCAAGTCCGGCAAAGCCGTAGCCACCGAGGTGATCTCCCCCGACGTGACGGACACCCCGGCATCCACTCCAACAACCGAGGTTGCTTCCGCGACCGAGGTGTTCCTGCGCCCGAGGTTGTTCCTGCGCCCGAGGCTCCTGCTTCCGAGGTCCCCTACCACAACTTCGGCGACCGAGGTCTCTGGTTCCGAGGCCTGAACTTGTCTCAAAAAACATTAAATCCCCGGTATGCCGGGTGCAGATGTAATATACACTTAAGTAGTTTGCCTTGCTACCAGTACTATTATCTTGCTATCCGAACCATGCTTTTCTAAGAATTTATGCCGAACCCTTTTGGAACGAGTCCCCGAGTTCACTTTCGTGTTTACTATACTTGGCATTCTTTGCTCTTGTCTACCATTTTGGCGTTCGACAGTCGAGTCACAAGATTGTTGTTTATAGCATACAGTACTTAGCAAATGTCGAGGTGTGTTTCAAAATCATCCGACATAAACGAAAGGTAAAGACAGGGGTTAGTAAACGACACATGCCGAACTATATTTTGGACCGAGTCCCCGAGTCCATTTTCATGTTTCCCACGTTTTTTCATCTTTGCTCTTGACTACCATTTCGGCGTTCGTCAGTCGAGTCACAAGATTAGTTACACAGCATACATTACTTGAAGTTTGAGACGAGGTTCAAAATAGTTCGGCATATGAACGAAATTGACAAACAGAAATAAAACACAAGCACAAGAGCGAGGCAGTCCCCGAGCTTCAACCTCGGAGTGCCGACATTTCATTAAGGATTAACCGAGGCACATACATTGCGCCCTTCATGAGTAGAAAGGTCGGAGTAGAGCTATATTCCATGGTCGCCTGACCTCTGATCCGGGGTTGTCCAGCCCATCTTCCCTTGGTTCCTGCGCATCTATTAGATAGTAGAATCATTGAGCAGAGCTCGGCTCACAATGAACGGTCCCTCCCATGGAGGTGACAACTTGTGCCGACCTTTCTTG
Organism: Poa pratensis; assembly: GCA_947311845.1. Taxonomy (NCBI): domain Eukaryota; kingdom Viridiplantae; phylum Streptophyta; class Magnoliopsida; order Poales; family Poaceae; genus Poa; species Poa pratensis. The sequence continues at coordinate 20,860,901 of CAMZMU010000059.1, read as the reverse complement.
CGCTGCACCAGCCTCAGCACCAAATCTCCCTCGTGAAACACACGAGGGTTGATACTCCGGCTATGATAACGTCGGAGACCTTGTTGGTATATTGCTGACCGAGATGAGGCCAATTCTCTAGCTTCCTCAAGCAGATCTACTGCATCCTCCCGAGCCTCTTTTGCCTCGGCTTCAGTGTACATTGCCACTCTGGGCGCATCATATTCGATGTCAGTGGGTAGCATAGCTTCTGCCCCATAGACCATAAAAAATGGCGTATAGCCAGTTGATCGATTTGGCGTGGTCCTTAGACCCCACAGTACTGCTGGTATCTCATCTATCCAACACCCCGGCGTTTTCAGCAGTGGTTCAATGAGCCGAGCCTTGATGCCGGCCAACACTAGAGCATTTGATCTTTCCACTTGTCCATTAGACTCCGGGTGTGCCACCGAGGCTATGTCCAGCCGGATTCCCTTGTTCATGCAAAACCGAGCAAATTCTCCAACAGCAAAGTTCGTGCCGTTGTCCGAGATAATGCTATGGGGGTACCATATCGCAGAATGATCTCCTTCAAAAAAGTCACTGCTGAATGACCATCCAACTTCCGGATTGGTTTCACCTCGATCCACTTGGTGAACTTGTCCACCATCACCAGTATGTGCGTCATGTTACCTCGGGCTGGTTTGAACTCTCCCACCATATCCAAACACCATACCGCAAACGGCCAAGTGATAGGAATTGTTTTGAGCGCCGAGGCTGGCATATGCGTTTGCTTGGCAAACCTTTGGCATCCTTCACATCTCCGGACTATGGCCTCTGCATCAGCAAGAGCAGTGGGCCAATAGAACCCATGCCTGAACACCTTGGCCACCAGAGCTCTTGTGCTGCAATGATGACCACACTCTCCTTGGTGGATCTCCAAAAGCATCTCCTTGCCTTCAGCTGGCTCGACACACCGTTGCAACACCTCGGTTACGCTTCTTTTATAGAGCTCCTTGTTGATGATGGTGTACGCCTTGCCCTCCTTTGGATTCTCCTAGCCTCGGTTGTGTCACTTGGCAAGCTTCCCTCCGTTATGAACTTCATGATTTGCTCCGCCCACTCCGGCACTGGGTGCAAAGGAAAAAATTCTCGTCCACCTCCATTGGTTCGGCCACCATAATCTCCTCCATTATTTCCTCCACCATCCTGCGACCAGTCCCCGAGTCTTGATGAGCAGTCCCCGAGGTTCGGTGCGCAGTCCCCGAGCTCTGCCACGCAGTCCCCGGGTCCGACCAAACGCACCGACGTCTACCTCCATTGGAACAGGTCCGGGCTCTTGCTCCGCCGGGATGAAAATAGATTCGGATTCAGGAGAAGGTTTGATTGAAGGAGTTCTCAAGTGATTCAGGGCTACCCAGGTGGTATGCCTCTTTAGATGAACCGAGCTTTGACAACACGTCGGCAGCATTATTTTCTGTCCGAGGTATATGCCTGTATTCACACCCTTCAAAGAACCCGGATATCTTTTGCACATGGAACCGATATAACGCCATGTTGGCATCCAGAGCATCCCAAGTTCCAGAAGATTGTTGCACCACCAGGTCGGAATCGCCGAAGCACTACACGCCGGATACCGATCTCCTTCGCCACATTGAGGCCATGGATTAAGGCCTCATACTCCGCCACATTGTTTGATGCTGAGAAATGAATCTGCAGCACGTATTTCAGCTGATCTCGCTTCGGCGAGGTGAGGACTATTCCAGCCCCCAGCCCGATCTTTGTCTTGGACCCATCAAAATGCATTTTCCAATAATTATAGTCCGGCCTGGGTGGCTCATACTGCATCTCGGCCCAATCACAAAAGAAGTCCGGCAACGCCTGGGATTTAATTGCATCTCTTCTCTCATAATGTGGTGCATATGGAGACACCTCAATCGCCCATTTGGCAACTCGGCCAGTTGCATCTTTGCACCCGATGATCTCCGAGATTGGAGCTTCGCACACCACCGTCATGGGATGCTCCTGGAAATAATGCTTCAACTTCTTGACCGCCAGGTAGACACCATACGTCATCTTCTGGTAGTGAGGGTAATTCTGCTTCGAGGTAGAGATCACCTCGCTCAAGTAATACACCGGTCTCTGCACCGACCTGCCACCTTCTTCGCGCTCCACCACCACTGCCACACTTACAACTCGGTTTGTGGCCGCAATGTAAAGTAACATCGGCTCATTGTGCAATGGTGACGCCAACACCGGGGCAGTGGACAACATCTTTTTCAGCTCATTGAACGCCACGTCGGCCTGCGGGGTCCATGTAAACCCGGTACTTTTCTTCATGAGCTGGTACAAAGGTAAGGCTTTTTCTCCAGCCGACCTACAAATCGGCTCAACGAGGCTAGGCACCCTGTGAATTTCTGCACATCTTTCAAACACTTCGGTAACTTCATGTTCTCAATAGCTCGGATCTTGGCCGGGTTAACCTCGATACCTCGGCTAGACACCAGGAATCCGAGCAACTTTCCAGCCGGGACACCAAAGGTGCACTTGTCCGGGTTAAGCTTCAACCGATATTTTCTCAAATTCACAAATGTCTCCTCGAGATCCTCGAGGAGAGTACGTTTCTCCTTAGTTTTGATGACGATATCATCGACATACACTTGCACATTTTTGCCCATTTGAGAGTGCAGGCATTTCTGCATACACCTCTGATAAGTTGCCCCGGCATTCCTCAGACCAAAACACATGACACGATAGCAATACGCCCCATACGGGGTAATAAAAGCAGTCTTTATTTGATCCTTCGGGTTCAGTGGTATCTGGTGAAAACCAGAGTACGCATCGATAAAAGACAACAGTTCACAACCAGCAGTGGAATCAATCACTTGATCAATCCGAGGTAATGGAAACGGATCTTTCGGGCACGCCTTGTTGAGGTTAGTGAAGTCAATGCACATGCGCCACACCTTGACCACGGCTGGCTCGTCTTTCTTCTTTTCCACCAAGACCGGATTGGATATCCAGTCCGGTGCAGCACCTCCATAATGAACCCGGCTGCAAGCAACTTAGCCAGCTCGTCCAGCACCACTTGTCTTCGGTCGTCTGAGAGACGACGGGTCGGTTGCCTCACCGGTTTCACCTCTGGCCTGACAAATAAAGAGTGCTCTGCCAACTCCCTCGGAACACCAGGCAGGTCCTTAGCCGACCATGCAAAGATATCCCGATTCTCACGGAGGAAGTGACAGAGCTCGCTTCCTATTTCTCGCCCAGCCCGGTCCCAATGATGGCCATATGCTCTGGGTGCTCCGGGTCAATGGGGATCTTCTTGGTCTCCTTGGGCACCTCAAATGCTGCAGTTGAGTCCGGGCTCATCAGTCCGGACATGCCGAGCTGTGTTGACTGCGCCATTGCCACCACTTGATGCAGCTTCTTCTTCTCAGCTGCGATCACCAAAGACTCGGCCAGATTAGACCCCGCCGAGGCACACTGAATGGCTCGCTTGTAGTCACCCGAGATGGATATGATCCCATTAGGCCCTGGCATTTTCATCTTCAGGTATGCAACATGGGTGGAAATCATGAACTTGGCCAGAGCCGGCCTTCCAAGCAATGCATGGTATGCACTCTCCAAGTCCACCACCTCGAACTCGATACTCTCAACTCGGCAGTTATCCTTGGTTCCAAATGCTACATCCACCCATATCTTGCCCATGGGTGCACAGGAAACGCCAGGCACAATCCCATGAAAAGTACAACTGCTTGGCATCAACTGATTTGGCGATATGCCCAATTTCACCATTGTGTCTCGGTACATGATGTTGATGGCACTGCCATTGTCCACCAGAACTCGGGTAAACCTCACATTGTTGTAGGCCCACACAACGTCGGATCTACCACCAGGGCATACTTTCCAGGGCTCGGCATGATCCGAGGTGTGTCTTTCCTGCTCCAAGTGATCTCCTGCTCAGACCAGTTCATATAGGTCGGCACCACCGGCATTACTGCATTCACCTCCATGGCACGCCTCTGCACGCTCTTCTTGTCAGTTGGCTCGGTCACAAAGACCACATAGCTCGCATGAGCCTCTCTATAGTCATTTCCGGGGTATTCATACTGCTGACTTGGTCCGGCACCATTATTGTTGTTATTACCTCGGACATTCACAACATTCACGGGCCTTGCTGCTGCAGGCCTCGGAGGAGGTGCAGTGGTTATCGGGGTAACATTTGCTCCGGACAGATTTGGGTGGCCTCGGCTGAAATCTCTGAGGTGGTCCTGCTCTGTTTCCTCCGGCCTTCGCCCCTTCTTCCTGATTCTGCGGTTCCAGCTGCACTGCCGGGTTGAATGGTTGGCTGGCTTGCGCGGGTCGGTCGTATGGTAACAGCAAGGACCATCTATCATTGATTCATAAGTCAAGGGTGGCTCCGGGTTCGGACTAAATGCCGGACCATTGATTTTCGGCCTCTGGACACCTCCAGCTCCGGGCTGATCCGGGTTCACCGCTGCAACTTGGTTCGAGGTGTATGGGTAGTCCGGCTCCCTCCTCTTTTGTCCGAACTCTTGGCGGTCATTACACCTTGGTCCGAGCCGGTTGTTTATTGGCTCCCTCCTTCTGTTACGTGCCACTGCCTCTGCTGCTGGCTGCATCGGATCACCCAGAGCATAAGAATCTGCAATCCGGATTGTTTCTGCTAGGGATTTCGGCATATCTCTTTGGAGCCTCTGCCACAGCATGCTGCCATGTCGACAACCATCTGCAAACCAGGAAATGGCCTGTGCCTCTACAACTCCTTCACAGGAATTCCGAACATTGCTCCACCGAGTTAAGAATTCTCGGTCAGTTTCATGATCATCTTGCTTACATGCTGCCAGGAGCTGAGGTCGGTTTGGCCTCTTGTATGTACTAGCAAAGTTGCTGTTAAACGCCAGCTCCAAGTCTATCCAGGAGTTGATACTATACTCCGGCAAATTATTCAGCCAGATCCGAGCTGGACCTTCCAACATGTGCGGGAGATACCGGACCGCCCATCGGCGATTGCCCCCCGCTATGTGCACCGAGGATACATAATCTGTCAGCCAATCTTGCGGCTTGGTGCTCCCGTTGTATGGCTTGGTGTTCCGACCTAACTGGAACTGAGATACTGGCGGTGGTGGCTCCTTCATGATCCGAGGTCCAAAACACGCCGGACCAGGAGGGCCTTCCTCCTCCAGTTGCTCGGACAAGTAGATTCTATCCAGCTTGTTACGAACATCGCCTGGAGCTAACATCCGAGCTCCTATCCGAGGTCCCAACGCCCCATCCACTCTGTGGTATCCAGCTCGCGCCATGGCCGAGTCTCCATCATCATATCGGTCATCGCCTTGACCGACATTCTGAGGTTGCTGAACATACTCCGGCTCTCGCTGATATTGCCCCTGGCCGGGTTGTTGCTGATACCTCGGGGGCGGAGGTGGTTTACCTCGGCCAGCCGACGCTGCTTGCCCGCCATTCTGATTTCCCTGACCGGAGTTACCCTTAGCTGGCTTGCATTACCTGGGCCGGGGTTTCCCTTAGCTCGGCTAGCATTGCCCTGGCCCACCTTCTGCTTTGCTGCTAACACCGGATCATACATCTGCAGCTGCTTGTTCTGACCCGAGGTGACACTCCGGGCTCGATCGGCTCCTCCGACGAGTGGAGGAGGCTTGCCCCTTGGACACCTGACTAACTGGCCTAGCTGAATAAACCATCTCGAATCACCAGCCCCGGCATATGCTCTGCGGAGAGCCTCATTCTGCTGGTTAGCTACATACACTAATTCATTGACTCGCTTCTGCTGCGCCCGCCATGCATCTCAGTCAACCCGGATAGCTCGGCCTGCCTGCCTCGGCAGCTCTGAGGTTCTTAGCAGGGGAACTATATACGGCCTTCCAGTCGACACGCGACTCTCACTTC